>CM059225.1:13033920-13768920 GCA_030347435.1 Clarias fuscus | reverse complement strand
TGGTATTTTTTTGATTAAGCCCTTTCAGATTCTTTTTTATACTGGAAATGCGAAGCAGTCATTGTTAAAGTCATTGTTTCCTCCCTAAAATCTTTGTTTTACATTTAAAAAAAAATCTTCATTTTAAACCCAGACTATCTATGTTCATGTTCATGAATGCATGGTAGCTCTACAGCGAAGGGAGTATAAATCCTAATTTCCTCTTCCATCCATTTCTAGTTTGTTTATTGGCCCACAAATAACAGTTTCTTTCTTTTGTTTATTTATGGTCCAGTCTAACAGAGCCATCTACTCTCCATTCAAAGCACACCAACTCATCCCCTCCGTGGCTGAGTCCTTTCAATCAAATAAACTCGCTCTTGAAATATGAAGAAACTGATCCTCTCTCTCCTTTATACAGCCTTTATTTTATACATCTATGTCTAAAAGTAGAAAAGAATCAGGCGGCTTGACAACTGACAAACATTTGTAATCCATCATGCAGGCAAGATCAGAATGCTGGTTGCCTAGTAACAATATGCAGCAAGGGGGAAAATCCTGCTTTTGATTTAGTTATGTATTTATAACCTTGTGCGTTAAATTCTTTTGTACATTTAAAGCCTGTCTTTGCATTTTGATAAACGCCGAACTTTCAGTGATGTTCCGTTGTCGGCCAGGTGTTTTGTGTGGTAGTTACATTATTCTAAATCGTCATGTTATCATCGGCAAGCCGTTCAAATGTCATACTTACATTGATTTAAAGCTCATCAAGGAAAACAACTAAAAAAAAAAAAAAAAAAAAAGGTTAACATTTCAGAGAATGACAGTAATAGAGTACGATGGCATTAAGTGATCTTTCTCTCTCTCTCTCTCTCTCTCTCTCTCTCTCTCTCTTTCTCTCTCTCTCTCTCACTCTCACACAACCTTGATTTTAAAGATTACACCGTTCCTGACACCATGCTCATTTTAGGAGCATTATTAATCATTTAACTGGCAAGTAGAAATCGGTGCACCTGAGACATTGCACAGTAATGCATACAGGGAATAGGAAAACAGGGAAGGAGACAGTACGAGAGAGAGAGACAGAGAGACAAAGAGAGACTGCAGTGGGGGTGGGAGTGATTTGTTTTCAGTTGAGACTCCCAAAGCCTGCGCCTTTGTGTAAAGTGTCTTGCATGTGTTAGATGAGGATGAAGGCATGAATGTGCAGTGCGTGTTAAGGAAAGTGGCCGTGCATGGGCATGGCTGGTTAACCTGAAACGGCTTCTACTGTACAGTACACTCATCTTTTAAAATGTCAAATCTTTCTGATTCAAATGAAGCATCAGTGTATTCACAACGTTACTGTGATTTAATTAAGAAAGCTAAATAATTAGTGCAATGAGAGGAAGCACATTTATTTCAGAAAAATTAAATAACTTAAAGTGTCTTAGCAAAGTGCCGGGCCACCCTGAGCTGCCAAAACAGATTATTCCTGATTAATTAGTGTAATCTGTAAATATGGGAGAAATCTAACTGGAAATTGCAGTAAACATGTTCTAAAAAACAAACACTTGGTGAAGCACTATAATAGAAAATTAAGAGTAGAAATTACAGCTATGTTTAGTAAGTTCATAGTAAATAATTGATACTAATAAAAAGTAAGAGCGTTATGTACAACATGTACAGTGTGATGTTAGAAAAGCACTTAGTGAGGTTCATTGGTTAAAAAAAAAAGTTTTCAGTTTGCTAGGGTGCATAAAGATTGGACTTTGGAGCGATTGAAAAAGGTCACATGGTCTGATGAGTCCAGATTGACCCTATTCCAGAGCGATGGGCGCGTCATGTTATGTGGCAATAGAATCATGGCCGCTGACTTCCCGATTGGACTAAATGACCAGGTTATTCCATCACTATAGGTTTTCTCTTCCCTGATGCCTTGATTTTCTAGCCATGCAATGCAAAAGATTCATTGGGCTCGAAGTGTGAAAAAGTGGTTCTGGAAGAATGAAGAACATTTTCATACTGAATTGGCCACCACACATTCCTGACCTTGAGGATGCCTGAGAAGACACTATAGAGCCATCAGTACAATAAAATACAAGATCTGTCGTTTCTAGAAAGAAAGAAATGTTGTGATTTGCATAAGGTGTTTGAAGCAATGCAATAGGAAATGCGTACTATAAGCAAAGCTTAGATGATCATCATAACTCTAACATCATAGAGTTTTTAAAAAAAGCTAACAGATTTTATGGTTATAAAGCTACATAATCGAGTGAATAATATTTCTGAAATTGGAACCATGCAGGTAATTCTGTTCACCGTTGAAAGGCTATTTTTTTCCCTAATTGAATTCAATTGATCCCAACTCTGTCGAGACTTCCGTAAAGAGTGCTGAAGTACCTCAATGGTCATCGATGAAAAGGCATGTCAGCTGTTGGAAACATACCCTTATCTTGTTTGGCCTACTTCTTAAAATAGGTTGACAGCCAACTTACATAATTACCAGAGCAGTCTGGTCATAAGTTTTTCTTATTATGAAAATAATGTTCCAAGTTTTCCTTGGCAGTGATGCATACTGTCCATTAAGTCTATGTTAGTTAGTCGAAATGTTTCAGTTAATCTTCACTTTTGTTTTAGTTTTTTTTTCTTTGAAAATTGATGATTCTGTACTGTATATTGTAATGGTCACTGCTGGTCTTACAGTTCTGTAGGAATTGATAGCCATTCCTGGGCCCTGAGGAATTTTACAACTTGAGAAATGGATTGCAAAACCACAGATTTTGGCAAGCAGTACAAGTTTTTGCCAGTCCCCTGGGCTCTCGCAACAGGGAAGCTCAGACTGGAAATGCAATAATTAGTTCAGTTTCACAAATGAAATGTGCTTGTTTTAGATGTGTGAAAAAAAACTGTGGATTGGTGGGGGTGGGATGTTACATGAGAATCTCATTCTGAAATTGTAGCTTGGCCCAACTTCTTTAAAAAAAAAAATTGTCTATTAAGGACATGTTCCATACCGAGTTGACCATGTATGTTCTTTCTCTGGGCTTTTCTTCTAGGCCTTAACAGCATTTAAAGTATAAGGAAATAAGGGCAAATGGGCTGGTTAGTATATATGTACTGCAGTAACTACAGAACAACAGGGATTTCCATACGGAAAAAAGTTTTATAGAAAGTGGTAAAAAACAAAAAGAATGTGGCAGTCGCAAAAGAAATAATCGGACTGGTACTGTACAAGCTGCCAGGAAGCCTAACCCACATAACTAGCCTAACACACTGAAAAGTAGAAAAGCATTTCCTAATACACATCTTAAACCTTGAGGCTGATGGGCCACATCACCTGGTGTTTTTTCCCTCTTTAGCATTCTGTGTTTGTGACTCTTTGGTCACTGAGAGCCTGAGATTCCTGTTCTGACTTATACTGGTGGACACGCGTGTGATCTTCTACTGTTGAAGCCCATCTGGCTGTAGAACCGCCGCTCACTTGATGTTTTTTGTTTTTTCGCACCAATTTGATTGAACACTGTAGACCAGTAACGAGGCCAGAAATTGAACAGCAGGTGGGCATGAGTGGGCATTAAATAAGTGCAGAAAGTGTTATGAAACCAGTGAGTTGAACAGCTGTTACTTAATGGCAGGGGTAAGCTCAGTGACTGCTGATTGGAAGGTCTCAGGTTCAAACACCATCACCAATGTTAGGCCCTTGGGCCAGGCTCTTAACCCCCAAATACTCATATACTGTATATGATTTGGTCATTTTCCAGGTCCTCACAAACACCAGTTGTTTACACAGAGCCAAAGCTTCTGTACAGCAGATTAAAAGCCCACAAATTTCAGAAAATGTCTAAGATCTATAGGATTAAAATGAAAACAAAAAAGGGCCTGTGATTGTGACTTGTGCCTAACATTACATACTAACTAACTATTGTGCTTAATCTGATTGTGCTTAATCTTTGGTTGCAGTGGCATGTAAAATATTTTTATTGAAGTGGGGATTGGAGAAGGAGAAATGCACACATTGCCCACTGCCTCATCAGATTTTTCAAATTTCTGCTCTCCACTCTTGCATGCGGTTCCAGCGTGATCACATACTGAAATTCATTTCCTGTGATTACACTTTAGAAGTGCTGATTATGTTATCAATCTTATCATCATTCTGAGTTTTTCCCCCTGCACTCTGTGCCATCCCCAGCAAGATGGACGGCTGCCCGTTTGACCCATACCTAAATCTGCCACAGCCACAGGGAATACACACTGTTCAAGCACTATACTGACTAAACAATGACAATATACAGAGTATGTACTGTAACAGATCTGTAATATACTGTACATAAAGTGTGAGCACGCACAGTAATGTGTAACACACATGATAAGGACGTTTCGTATGACTGTTTGTGCAATACACAAACTACTAGGGTTAGGGTTAACCTACAGGATGCGTCATATACAGTATGGAAATGTGTGTAACCAGTTTTTAAAGATCATGTTGATGTTTTTATAGAAGGTTGCATAAGATCAGTTATGTATGATGGTGATTATCTTAGGAAAGAAACTGCTCCTCTGCCTGGCAGTTTTGTTGTACAGGGTTCAGTAACACCTGACAGAAGGTAATAGTTGAAAAAGGTTGTGCCCAAGGTGTTTTGCTATGACTTTTTCTTCACGTTCCCGGTTCTTGTGGAGAGTAGGTAAAGAAGGACCAATGATTTTTTTTCCCAGCTGTTTTTATTGTTTGCTGCAGTCTTTTTCTGTCCTGTTTTGTGGCTGCTTCAAACCAGACAGTGATGAATGTGTGTAGGATGAATTCGATGACTGCAGTGTAGAACTGTATCAACAGCTTCTGAGGCACATTCCTCAGTTGGTGCAGAAAGTACATCCTCTGCTGGGCCTTTTTGAGAATATACTGTAGTTTATGTTGGTCTCCAACTTCAGGTCTTGGGAGATGGTAGTCCCCATAAACCCGAAGGACTCCACAAAGTACGCAGTGCTGTTGGATATTGTGAGGGGGGTAATGCTGAGGAGTGTCACCTAAAGTGCAGTGTCGTCTCCACAGTATCGAAGGTTGTTCTGACTGCACCTTAGCACAAGCCGCTAAACCACTTTATGCCGTTGCCATCGTGGATGAGTCCAAAGAATGTAGTATGATCTGCACACTTCAGGGGTATAACATCTGGGTACTCCAATGTGCTGTCATTGGCATAGTAAAGGGAGAACAGCAGTGTGGAGAGGACACATCCCTGGGGAGCACCAGTACTGTTTACTAGAAGTGACTCCACCCAGCTTCACCTGACTGTCAAGAAGTTGGTGATCCACTGACTGGCAGGGGGTTAAGTAAGCTGTAAGAGTTTAGAGAAGAGGTTTTTCATGATAATTGTGTTAAATGCTGATTTGAACTGAATGAACAAGGTCCATGCATATGTCCCTGGGCATTCAAGGTGTTGAAGGATATACAGTAGACTACGCCATCCACTGACCCGTTTGCCCAAAAGACTTCATGATGATCAATGTTAGAGTAACAGGCCTGTAGTCAGTTCATTCCTGTGAAGGAGGTCTTCTTTGGGCCTTGGATGATGGTAGAGTGTTTGAATCAGGAGGGGACTTTAAACAGCTTGGCGGTTGGAGCCAGTAGATAAGCACAATGGAGAGGTGTGACGGGACAGGCAGTGGGTGTGAAGAAGTCCTTTTCAAACCTTCAGTAGAAGGCATTGAGCTCATCAGCCAAGTCTTTGTTTGCCTCAACAGGGGAGATGGTCGCCTGTAGTTTGTACTGTCTTGGAGGCTTCTCCTCACAGAATTGTTAGTAAAAAAAATAATAATAATGTTTTCCAGCATACTGTAGCTTCTTCAAGCCACTCTGATCTCCTTTGTCAGTGAGTTCCTGGCCTACTTATACAGGGCAATGTCTTATTTCTGTAGGCCTCCAGTCTGTCCGAGAACTATAGCTTTTGATTATAATATGTGCAGAATTTTTTGGTTGGCACACACATACTGTATCTTCACGAAGGCTGATGTAAGATGCTACAGTTTCAGTGAGTTCATCCAGTTTGCCAGTTGCTTCCAGTCAGTTCCATCCAGAAGCTTCAAAAACAGTCTAGTTAGTGTAGTCTAAGCAGTTTGTAGTTCCTGCTTTGCCTCGATGATCCATTTTCTTCACCGTTTTGACTTTTGTTTCTGCCTGTAGGTTGGAATAAGATGAACAAAGCAGTAATCAGAGTGCCCCAAAGCAGCCCGAAGTACAGAGAGATATGCATTCCTAAGAACTGTGTAGGGGTGATCCAGTGCGTTATTTTTCCCTGGTGGAACAATTAATTTATTGTCCTGTGTTTTTGTAGTTTATGGGTTAATTTTGCTCTGCTGAAGTCTCCAAGGATATGAAAAGTGAATAATATTTTATTTTTTTTCGTTCCAAGCCAAATATTTGGTCTGCCAGGTTTTGTAAAGGAGTAAAATTCCTATGGAGAATAAAAAGGATTGCAGTTCATGAACAGTGTTTTCAAGTTTGGGCTGTCGTATGTATTCAGCACTGTGACATCTGTCCATCAACCTTCATTTATTAAGTAGAAACAGATCCCACCACCTTTCATTTTCCCTGATAGCTCCGTTCGTGATCCACTCAGTTTAAGTGGAAGCCCGAAAGATGGAATGCACACTCGGGGATGGAATCACTGAGCACGGTTTCAGTGTGCAGTCAAATGTGGAAAGTATTTGTCCCACCAGCTTGGCACACACAACACAATGGATGGCTAAGAAAATATGTAAAAGTCAAAGAAAGTGAAGAGCAATAAAAATGTTTTGTGGCCTCCGAGTGGCGCAGTGGCTCGCCCTATCATCCGGAGATCATGAGTTCGATTCCCAGGTGATGCTATAACCTCTCGCAGCTGGAGGTCTAGAGAGAGCTGATTGTCCGAGCTCTCTCTGAGGGGAGGGATGAGAGATACTTAAGTGCTCCCACATTAATCACGGCTCTACAGCCAATCAGGGGCGTCTGTGAGCTCACACAAGCGGAAGGAGCGGATAGCGCTGTCCTCCGAGTGTTCGGAGGAAACACCTGATAGTCTTCGTCCTCCTGACTCAGTGGTTGTAGCCTTAATGTGGAGCCCCCTAGTGACGGGGAGGAATTGGACACCACTAAATTAGGGAGAAAATCGGGAAAAAATCCCCTCCAAAAAAGGTTTTGTGACATACAATAATTGTGGATAGTTTACAGTATTCAGTGGCATTTAGGTGAATCGAGTTGTATACAGTTTCACCGTGTAATTGAGGATTTTAGTCATCCTTTTTTTTGGAAACACTCTCTAGGAGTTTTATGTAGAAACTTTAAGGGTTTTCCCTGTTTAAAGTTTTCAAGAGTTTAATTACATCAAGAATAAAAGCAACTCCCATTTTGTCGAGCAATTGTGTCTGCCAAACAATGATGAATCACTTGCTAAATTTATCCCTTTAGATTTTACTGAACACATGACGAGAGACAAAATAACAGTGCGTGTTGAGGGACTTTATTAATTTGGATATTACTGATCTTTATCAAGCTGCTGCTGTTTACAATGTGTTCTTTGCAACATTTTCATGGACAGCTCATTGGCAGGTTTGTGATAATAGTTACAGATTTCTTTAGTTAAGATTTATAGTAAAAACAATTATTTGATAAATGATAAAAGTTGAATCCATCATTTAGGCAAAGCCTTGTTTAAGCTGAATATCGGTGCGATTAAAATTCTGTGATTAATTTCGTCACCTTCTGACATATTTTTCTCCCGATCTCCGGATTGTCATCCGCCTGTTCCATCTGTGTTCTCTGACTGACTGAAAAGTGACCGAGGCTGTTACTCAAGCACGATCACACCTTTATGATTACCCATTTGTTAAAAATGCTTAAAAAAATTCTTCACTAATCAAGATTTGATGAAACAGAATTACCAATAAAATATAGTGATTGCTAACTGAATACCAAGAGAAGCTTGCATATTATTGAATTCCTACATGTATTCTAAATTGGGCAATGAAATACAGGTACAAATGCATGAGATACAGTAGTCACTACACAAGCACCAGCGATCACCAACAGCTTTGACTAGGATCAGCTTGGACTTGCTGCTGAATGGCTAATAGTCACAACAAACTTTTTTTTCATTTTTTTTTTTTTTTGTCAGCTGGAAATTGTCTTCCATGCTTTGGTCATTGTCTGCATGTCTGTGGTGGCACAACACCTGTCTGCCTTTGTAAATTTGTCATGACTGGTATCTGTGTCATTCAGCAAAAGCAGAGAGATTACCTGTCAAAATAGCTTGTCGTTTGGTCCTGGCCCAGATGTGACATCACATGTAAGAGATCAGAGAGTCTATGTTTGTGGTTTGTGGAGGAAATAAATGTGAAATGACTGGTTGCTCTGTCATACCAGGCTCTCCGTTTGGGTATTTATATGCCCTCACCTTGTACCGCTGCATATATGTTTGCTCTAATGACCGCATGTTTTGTCTCACATTACTGCTGTTTATTAGCACCACAGTTTCGGGAAATTTGAGAACACTCACTCACTCACTCACTCACTCACTCACTCACTCACTCATCATCTATACCGCTTTATCCTGTATTCAGGGTAGCGGAGGACCTGGAGCCTATCACAGGAGGTTAAGGGAACAAGACTTGGTACACCCTGGACAGGGTGCCAATCCATCGCAGGGCACACACATACATACACTCACACACTACGGACAATTTGGGAAAGCCAATTAGACTAATCTACATGTCTTTGGACTGTGGGAGGAAACGGGAGTACCCGGAGGAAACCCACCAAGCACGGGGAGAACATGCAAACTCCATGCACACAGAGACGGGAATCGAATCCAGACTCTGGAGGTGCAAGGCGACAGTGCTAACCACTACACCACTAACTAGTTTTAAACTTCCCACAGGAAGAATGAACATCTGCCCATTCATCATTGAAGGTTCGGTTTTCTTTTTTTTGGCTTTGTATTAGCTATGTTGAGTGACGCGTATAGTCACGTTCACCTTGGAAGAAAAAGCACTAGATTACTGGTATATTAATTATTCTGCTTAATCAAAAAAGCATCAGGGTCCGGATAAAACTCTGTCTAAACTCTGGATAAATCACTCTGTCTGGATCCAGACCGCAGTCCGCCATTTCGGACGTCTGGTATATAATATATTAAGGACATTTCTTTCCCAATTTCTGTGCAAATCTTCTTTGCAGCTCCACTTATTGGCTATTTCTTGCATTAAATATCATAAACAAAGCAGCACTTTTTTTAAAGTTATACAATAATTGACTGCAGTTTTATCTATTGCTGTGCATCATTTGATGTCCACCTGGTTTCCTATCCATTAGGACCGGACCAGATATTAGTGTTGCGTTCCATTAAAGATCTCAACTGACTCTGCATTGTATTATCTGCGCTCCAGTCTATCAGTGGTCAGGTTCAGAGCTAATGACGACTGTTAGCTGAGTATTTCTGCTCGGCAGTCTATTCTCAACCCAGTATTGGCATTGAGAAAGAAATATAAGGCATTACCATGGCAACATCGATGAATGGAAGAATAGAAGCAGGGAAAAAAGAACAGTGCTCAGACATGTAGAATTGGATGGAGTGATGAGGAATATAACATTGTAGCAGACTACTATAAGTTTATTTTAAGGCTTTATTGTGGACGGTTTAATCTGGGGGGAAAATGTTGAGTCTCCAAGAATTTCTGCCGCATGGCGTAATGTGTTCTAAAAGTAAAATATTACAATACTTTAGAGATAAAACAGTTCAATTTGTCAGGATCAACTTGAAGTAGGAGATAGTTGGAGACAAATCTGAAAAGAAGAGCAAGGAGGAGAGAGAAGAGATGAGGAGGAGATTTCCGTCCTTCCTTCAACAGTGAGCTCTTTTCTCACATTTCATACCACCTGTCAGTGGCCGCACGGCAAAATACAGTATTAGAGCTCATTTTGCTCAATTCAGCGTTGCTGAGAGAAATTTGTGCATGTTCAGAGTTCAGTTGTACGAATTCTTCAGTTCATTCTGGGGCTGCACTGAATGTCTGATTATGCAGATGACCTCCGCTTTTGTTCATGCGACTGATATTGCCAGAGTTGTTTGATAGGTTGGTTGCTCTACTTACAACATGAAATATAAAACCATGATACAGTTTAATAAAGAAGAATAAACTAAATAAGATTATATTATATATATTATATAATTATATATAATAAAATAATATTTGACGCAGCACATGCTATTTTTTTCCGCACATTATGACTACACAAATCATTATATTCATTTTTTTCAGTATTTTTTTCTTCTTTTAAGAAAATATGCAACATTTAAGTATAAGCTGACCAAGCACTTACAAAAAATAAAAAATAAATAAAAATAAAAATCAGTGTTTAAGATAATCTGGTTTAAGATTTTTTTCCCTCCTGATGTCCTTTTAGTGCAGGAAAAAAACGTTTTCATCCACTTTAAAAGGGACAATACTGCACCGCCTGGCTAAAAAAAGTTATAATATATAATTGGATTTCCTTTAACTTTGATTACAGTGAACATTTGCCATGGTGTTGTTTTGTAACAAACTCATGCAATTTATTTTCATCCGCCGTTGCATTAATTTTTGGCCAAGATCTTGTATTGATACTTCAGCATGTTGCAAAGACATCACACACACACACACACACATACACACACACACACACACACACACACACACACACACACACACACACACACACACACACACACACAGTGCCAAAGCAACTATGAAAGATTTTTTATTTTACTTTATTTATTTTTTCTTTAAGGTTTTTGTGAGTTGGCAGAACAGCACCAGTGATCAATATATGGGCTTAACACGGCACACCCGCTTGTCCTGAGTAAAGATAGCAGTTCTAGGTGTTTGAGATCGAAAAGCAATTAACCATGACACCGGCCCATGGGTACATATTCTCTTGTTTTTTCACACTTGCTAAGATAACCTTTGTTTGTTTGGTTTTTATTATCCTTATCCTCCAATTCCCCCCACCCCCGACACACACACACACACACACACACATAGGATTCCCATTGTCTTTGACATTTCCGAGGCATGAAGAAAAATGCTGATGTGCATTTAGCCTTTTTTTTTTAAGTGCACGGTGCTGCCCACAGAGCTGGTGGCACAAGGGATTTTAGAAAATATTAGACAGGGTCTCTGACAATAATATGTCTATGCTTACAATAGGTCATACAGGCTATTCATGAACAGTTATGAAGGACCTAGGGATTTGACAGGTTTGAAAAAACTGTGCCCTGCTCTGCAGCTGGCCTCTCAGCTTGCTTCCCATTTAAGCCCTGCATGATGCTCAGGGAAAACTGAAAAGACTGCAGCCATTGTGCACACAGATAATATACCTCAGTCATCCTTAATTTCATGCTGGCCAACATGGCTCCATAGAATATTTTAAAAACACATCTTCACTCTCTTTTATTTAGTAGAGAAGAGCCATCACAATAGTATTTTTTATTTTTTTTTGTAGTCAGTGAGTTCTGTACATTTGCACTGAAACTGAGTATACTGTTTTGCCAACGAAGCAGCGCAATTGCACACAGGAGCGCATGAAACTTATAATGCACATGGGACAAAATGAAAGCATTTCCGTTAACAGCCAAAACGCAATATTGATGCTGATTATATTTTATTTATGTATTTTTGTCATTCATACAATATAGAAAATGTGCACGCACGCCAAAGGAGCTGCTCTTCAGGCTAACTTCAGCTGTTTGGGAGATCTGCCCCAGAAAAGGCCGTTTTACAACGTAATGCTGTCTCACTTCAAACAATAATCATTTAAAATGCAAACTATTCATATTTCTTCATGACTATTGATATTAAAATCAATGTACGTTTCTAGTAGAATGTATATGTGGAAAAATAATTCCATGCAAAATTAAGGATTTCCCCCACAAAGAAATCTGTAGTGTCCGTAACCATGTCAAATTCATGTGGAAATATCTTAACAATTTTGCGTCTTAGGATAATACACTTTTTCAGGTTCATGTCTTTTCATGTGAAATCTAAATTGGACAAAGTTCATCTGAATGACAATTAAGATCATTGAAAGATTTGCATTCAAAAAAGTTACGGACACTACATAAAACGGCATGAATCTGTATTTGGCAAACAACTTGGAGTGTATAAGAAAGGGAGAATCCCGTTACTGTATATCCATTTTAGTAATGTTACACACAGGCAGGAAAAGCGCTTGCAATTATCAATGTTATCTTGCAGATTAAGACATTTTTTTCATTTTATTTCAATTTATTTATGTTAGAATTACTATTGTATTACTGTATACAGTGACTATGATTTAGCCGTACACCTGTAATCCTGTGATTAAAAAAGGATAACATTATGTGCTCTACATTGACTTCAGTTCATTCTCTGAAGTAAGATGCTGTGCTACTATGGCAGGTTTTAAAATTATACCACATGCTGCACCTATTGTTTCTCACAGTCTCGCGAACAGAAGGAGTATGCACAAACATCGAAAACAATGCTTACAGAGTTCAGTGTACAACTTAACATACTCTATGTCAATTCCTGAACACCAAAGGAAAAAAACAGAATAACGATATAATACGACAATGTTACCAATATAGACCAACATGTGTTTCTTCACAAATACGTGACTCAAAAAATGTGCTTTTACATGCATGTACTGAAATGAGGGTGGCATAAGGGGCATTTAGAGAAAACGATCATAGTGGGAACAATTTAATTTATATTACAGTATGTCATTGACTAAAATAGCTATGTAATGTGGTGTGTAAGTTGCTATGACTTTATGAACAAAAAGTTTGAGGCAGAGTAATCAGTTCTGAATATTACACATGCTGGCACTTTGGATTGCTAATAGCATACACAATAATTCCACTTAGCTTTGTGGTATTGCATAGCTGGGACATACACATTAAGAAACAATTAACTTTCAATACTTTCTTCTTATCATTTATAAGCCATTTCATGCTACATTTACCCAGACGTACACCAGCAGCACATTAGGGCTGGTTCCTGCAGGAGATGTGTTAAAAGAATTTTTAAAGAAAGTTTTTTTTTTTTCTTCTTTTCTTTCAACAAACCTCTTTTTCTATTGTCAGAATTTCACAATGTACGGTGTAGGGTAGCATTCAGCTCGCCGTCATAGATACATTTGCTGGTCATGTGTGACTGACGAATGGAGAATGATGAAAAGCGAGACATTAAATGTCTGGCAAATGGAGACTCATTTGCGTTTTGGAGGAGCGTGGGATGCCACAATCTTCAAAGGCATATGAACATGAATACTTCAATAATGGCCTATATATACAGTCAACTCCAGAAGTGACTATATAAAAATATGAATATGCCTCAATATGATATAGAAAATACATACGCTGGCTGGCAAAACAGCGGTCACACGCTCTATTATGTACAGTAGTCGGACCACCTTTTGCTGTGGCATGATTTCGATAAGCTTATCTAATGTGAACATTTATTTCGGTCCATAGTAAGTGTTCATTTTCTTTCCAAGTTCTTGTATTGATGATGGACTAGTCAGACCATTGTGTAAAGCCTTTTTCCTTTATATACAGTAAGTTAAAAAGCCTTTGATCAGCCTTCTCTCCCAAACTCTGTGAGCAAATGAATCTCAAATCCCACTCATTGCACACGCTTACACCAGTCTCACAGCACAACATGAGCGCAAATTAGTCTCAAGACTCTTGTGCATTACAAATAAAAAGTTTTAAGAGGCAGTTAGTTCGTCGTTGTCTTGGCACTTTGGGCAGGTTCAGATGGCTACATCGGCTTTGCACTTGATAAAACAAAGTGGACCAACACCAACAGAGGACATGGCACCCAAAATCTGTGGACACTTCACAATGGACTTCAAGAAACTTGGATTCTGCACCTCTCCTCTCTTCTTCCAGAGTCTGGGACCATGATTTCCAAATTAATTCAGCATTTATTTTCATCTAAAAAGAAATCCACTGAGCAACGGTCCAGTTCTTTTTCTTCTTAGCCTAGGTGAGAACCTTCTGAAATTGTCTTTACGTCAGGTGCGGCTTGATACTATGAATGCAAGTGTTGTAGGCCATTTCTTGAAGACATCTGTGCATGATTGCTCTTGATGAACTCCCTGTAAAGCTCTCCCATTGGCTTGCATCGGCTTTGCTTGACAATCTTCTTAAGGCTGTGGTCATCCATGTTGCTTGTGCACCTTCTCCTACTACACTTTGTCATTCCAGTGAACTTTCCATGAAGATGATCATCAACACCTTACACAAGAACCACAGAAGGTGATTGCTGGAAGGGCTGGCTGTTTGACAGAATGCTGTATTGAAGCATATCAACTCAGCAGTCTTCCCCATGATCTGTGGTTGCATACAGTATACTGATCTAGACCGAGAGATACACAATATTTATACTTTATGGATATTAAATTACTCAAACGGGCAATGTAATATTTAAACATGTAAAAAAAAAAAAAGCTTGATATATTTCGTATCATACATGTAAGGAATGTAGAATATATAACTTTTTTTATTGCTTGAATGTAATATTAAAGCTATACATGATTAGTAAAAGCAGTACAAACAAAATGTTCATCCTTCAGCGCTGCCAGCGCTGTGGTCATACACCCACACATACTGACTGCGCATTTAGATCCATTAGGAGCATACCACACTTCCCTAACCTTATCTAACAATGTCGTGCTTAATATTTAAAGACTGATTAACCGTTTTAAAAGATTACAACTGATGCACATATTAAATTCTTTCTTGTTAATGACAGACTGGTCTCTATCGACCCCCATGCAGACACTAAGCAAATCACAATTCTGTCTTAGGACCCTCATTTGTATAAATTGCATGTGTGTGTGAGTGAAACTAACACTCATACTGTACACATCAATATTAAAGCTGCCAATTGGAGCTTTCAGTTTCCGTTCCTGCCTTAATTTCTGTGCATGCCGTTTAATAGGAACACCTGACCATGCTCTGTCCATATCTGCCAGGTGTACAGGTGCTGCTGATAAAATGGATATGTATGAGCATCAGAACAAGCAGAAACCCATTATCAAGTCAAATGAATTCTCGGCGTCGAGATACATGTGATGTGAAAATGGTGGAAACTGACATTGCCACAATAAAGAACGGTCTCTGTAATACTGTAGGTAACTGAGAGACCTAATGTGGATGTGCAGCGATGTCTTTAGAGCATCCATTAAAGTGCAAGACATTTCAAAATGTCCTTGTTTATAAGCAGGCTTTCATCATGCCAATCAATTAAAATGCAATTACCTGTTTTTTTATTGCATAATTTAAAAAGTTTTTATGTTACATAATTAGCTGTCAAATGCAAGTTATGGCCCGAGATTATAAAAAAGGACATAAGATTTGATGATGATTCAATTACTCATCACATGTACCATATAGCATGGTGAAATGATTTTTTCACAGGAACCTGGGGTCAGAGCGCAGGGTCAGCCAGGATACAGCACCCCTAGAGCGGACAGGGTTATGGGCCTTGCTCAAAGGCTCAACAGTGGCAACTTGCCGATGCAGGGGCTCAAACCCCCGACCTTGGGTTGATCGGCAACCCACAGCCGTAACCGATTGATCCACCACTTCCCTTGCTTTTGCTTGTTTGTTTGCACGTCCCGTAGAACGTTTCTGAAACAGTGACGGATTCAGTAATGAAATTTAAAGTCATAATCATTACAAGACTCACTCATCGTACCAACTCAGTAACTTAACTGGTCCACATTTATTTCATTTATTTCAAGTCAAGATGTGGTTATACTGTATGATGAGGGCAAGGGGTTTGGTCCACTTTTTGGAGAGGCTCAGGATTTGCCTTAGATTTGTTTTGGTAAACTGATTTGGGAGCGGGAGATGCGATGAAGGCCGCCCTCATGTCATTGAATGGGAACCTCTGCTCTTGAATAGAGCTGAGTGCTCCTGCTTGTAGGTAGAGCAAAAAGCTGACAACGACTATGAGAAGCTAGTGTTTATTTATTTAATTTTTTTTTTGCAGTTGCATTTTGGGACATATTTCTTGCTCATACAGTCGTCCTCATTTCATCCAGTTAAGTCGCAATTTAAATGGACAATGTTAGCTACTTTCTTCAAATTAATTTGAATCTCATTACTTGCATTTGCATTTTTTGTCATTACATTCTGATATTATTATGTAGATTCCATTTTCTTTGAAACTTCTGGCACACAAATGAATTCTTATGCTTCAATTGAGGAGTTCAAATAATTTCACGTGTGGCACGGTGACATTGTGGTTAGCACTGTTGCCTTGCACGTTGAGGGTGGAGGGTTTGATTCCTGTCCATGGAGTTTGCAGGTTCCCCCCGTGCTTGGTTGCAAAATCATGCAGATTAGACTAGTTGGCGTTCACAAATTATCTGTAGTGTGTGTGTCCTGTAATGGATTGGCCCCCTGTCCAGAGTGTACCCCGACTCTTCAGGCCCTCGGGACCGTGTACACAGGATAAGCGGTATAGAAAATGAATGAAATACTTCCAGATCCATCCATTGCCTGACTTGTTCGGCTTTTGGTTCTTAATTGGCATAACTTGACTTTAATTTTGTTTATCGGTATATTAAATACGTTGATGAGTTCCTAAAGTATTTAAAGTTTAAACGTTTGCACTGAATGTGAAGCTTAAATTAAAAGTACCGCCAAATAAATATGCAGACACAACTCTTTCAGAATAACTTGTCAGGGATAACCCCTAGAGGGCGCCAAAGCGCCCTGTGATTTTGTTTGTAGTTCCTTTGTTTAGACTTCAGTTCCCATGTGGCAACTCGGTCAGGTGACCAGGGGGCGCTCACCTGAACCGAGTTGGTTATTAGTTTTATTATAAATAGGTTAGTTTCAGTTAGTTTCTTGTCTTGCGTCTGTTAACGTATCGTGATAAATGTCTGTGAGTTTTGTTCATGTTTACAGCTGTCTTTATTCGTGTTTTGGTTTGTTTTATTATATAGTTAAGTGTTTGTTTGATTTTCCCTGTTTTTTTATTTAAATAAAAATCGTTTCCTTTACCACCTGGATCCTCTGCACTTATGCCTCGCACACCAAAACGTGACAGAACGCAAGACCTCCAAAGAGGCATAGCAGAGGAGCCCTACCCCGGGCAGATTCTTTTGGGGGGGGCAACGATGCTTGGAGTTTGGGAAACCGACGCGGAGAGCAGGAGGGGAACCAAACGGCGTAGTGGAAGGCGGAGAGGGAAACCGGAAAGGAAGGAGCAAGAGGAGCTAAGACGGCAGCGTGACTGGGACGGCTGCCGGCTGGCGATACGGCGCACGCCGTTCAGAGGTGGCGCAGCTCGGGGTGACATGAGTCCCCGCACCGGCCGGAAGGCAGAGACCAGGAGGTCTAGTTTCGGAGGTGAGCGGGGGGAAGGGGCACCCCACAGCGTGCGGCTACAAGGAACGGCGTGCGGGAGGTATGCACAGCCGGGAGCAGCCTCCCAGCTAAACTGGAGCAGCGTCGGGCGGAGCGCCGAAGGGAATGAATGGCGCATCCGTAACCTGCAGGAGCAGGTAGCTGACCTCCAGGAAATGCTGATGCAGATACGCCTCGAGGAAGGTCCAGACCTGCCAGCTCCTTTCCCGGGTTTCAGCAGCGACGAAGACGGTGAGCTCAACTGCATGGAGGTCTACGATGACAGCGGTGAGCACTACTATATGCTGTATACTCTCGACGATGAAAGCGAGTGCGGCAGCGACGACGAAGACGGCGAGCTCATCTTTCCGCCGCTGCAATGCGGCGAAGAGGAGGGCGAGCGACCGTCGCTGCACTGTGCCTTCGAGGACGGCGAGCTTCCGTCGCTGCACTGTGCCTTCGAGGACGGCGAGCTACCGTCGCTGCACTGTGCCTTCGAGGACGGCGAGCTACCGTCGCTGCACTGTGCCTTCGAGGACGGCGAGCTTCCGTCGCTGCACAGTGCCTTCGAGGACGGCGAGCTTCCGTCGCTGCACAGTGCCTTCGAGGACGGCGAGCTTCCGTCGCTGCACAGTGCCTTCGAGGACGGCGAGCTTCCGTCGCTGCACAGTGCCTTCGAGGACGGCGAGCTTCCGTCGCTGCACAGTGCTGCCGAGGATGGTGAGCTTCCGTCGCTGCACAGTGCTGCCGAGGACGGCGAGCTTCCGTCGCTGCACAGGGCAGCCGAGGACGACGAGCCGCCTCTTCCTCCGCCGCCACCTTCATGCGCCGCCGAGGAGCACGAGCTCCATCCTCTTCCTCCGCCGCCGCCTTCATGCGCCGCCGAGGAGCACGAGCTCCATCCTCTTCCTCCGCCGCCGCCTTCGTGCGCCGCTGAGGACAGCGAGCTTCCTCTTCCTCCGCCGCCGCCTTCATGCGCCGCCGAGGAGCGCGAGCTCCTTCCTCTTCCTCCGCCGCCGCCTTCATGCGCCGCCGAGGAGCGCGAGCTCCATCCTCTTCCTCCGCCGCCGCCTTCATGCGCCGCCGAGGAGCACGAGCTCCATCCTCTTCCTCCGCCGCCGCCTTCATGCGCCGCCGAGGAGCACGAGCTCCATCCTCTTCCTCCGCCGCCGCCTTCATGCGCCGCCGAGGAGCACGAGCTCCATCCTCTTCCTCCGCCGCCGCCTTCATGCGCCGCCGAGGAGCACGAGCTCCATCCTCTTCCTCCGCCGCCGCCTTCATGCGCCGCCGAGGAGCACGAGATCCATCCTCTTCCTCCGCCGCCGCCTTCATGCGCCGCCGAGGAGCACGAGCTCCATCCTCTTCCTCCGCCGCCGCCTTCATGCGCCGCCGAGGAGCACGAGCTCCATCCTCTTCCTCCGCCGCCGCCTTCATGCGCCGCCGAGGAGCACGAGCTCCATCCTCTTCCTCCGCCGCCGCCTTCATGCGCCGCCGAGGAGCACAAGCTCCATCCTCTTCCTCCGCCGCCGCCTTCATGCGCCGCCGAGGAGCACGAGCTCCATCCTCTTCCTCCGCCGCCGCCTTCATGCGCCGCCGAGGAGCACGAGCTCCATCCTCTTCCTCCGCCGCCGCCGTCATGCGCCGCCGAGGACAGCGAGCTCCATCCTCTTCCTCCGCCGCCGCCGTCATGCGCCGCCGAGGACAGCGAGCTTCCTCTGCCTCCGCCGCCGCTGTCCTGCGCCGCCGAAGACAGCGAGCCTCCTCATCCTCTGCCGCCCTGCGTCACCGAGGACGGCGAGCACCCACTGCCTTCGCCGCCCAGCGTCAAAGAGGACGGCGAGCCTCCTCCGTCTCAGCCGCCCTGCTTCAACGGGGGCATGAAGCCACCTGGCCCACAGGACATAGGTGCCAGCCTCTGGGTGAGAGGGGCGGACATTGGACCCTGGGGGGGGTGCCCTGGACCTCCTGTGGCGCCCCGGAGTTGCGCCCTTTGAGGGGGGGTTATGTCAGGGATAACCCCTAGAGGGCGCCAAAGCGCCCTGTGATTTTGTTTGTAGTTCCTTTGTTTAGACTTCAGTTCCCATGTGGCAACTCGGTCAGGTGACCAGGGGGCGCTCACCTGAACCGAGTTGGTTATTAGTTTTATTATAAATAGGTTAGTTTCAGTTAGTTTCTTGTCTTGCGTCTGTTAACGTATCGTGATAAATGTCTGTGAGTTTTGTTCATGTTTACAGCTGTCTTTATTCGTGTTTTGGTTTGTTTTATTATATAGTTAAGTGTTTGTTTGATTTTCCCTGTTTTTTTATTTAAATAAAAATCGTTTCCTTTACCACCTGGATCCTCTGCACTTATGCCTCGCACACCAAAACGTGACATAACTTCACAGAATAACTGCAAGAAATTGTTTCCTCTTTTGAACTCACTATTCATTTCCCAAGGTTTGTCACAATTTAGGAAAATCTTCCCTTGCCATCGTTACCCTCGGTTTGCTTGTTTTGGTGCTGTGTCTGGTCCCTGTAAGGTTGCTTTGTAAAAATGTTAATTGTCTAAAGATCTGCACATATAAAAAAAAAAAAAAGATAAGAAAAACAACTGAATTTAATTAATAGCCTCCTCCCTCTGGCTGTAGTATTTCCGAACTGCAAAAACGTAATGTTTAATTTGCTTTTCCTACCGAGCCAAAATCAAAATCACACCCTCTTTAAAAAAAAAAGAAGAAAAAAAAAGCTATGTGTGAGAATGAGGCAATATGGATTACATTAGCGCTTCAGATGAGGTTAGGTGTAGGGACTCACAGTTGCACAGACATTAATTAGAAATTATGAATTATGGCTGTTGTGATGGCTGAATTATTGTAATGTCAGTTTTCATTTAGTGCTACTCTACAAAGTCACCTGTATAGGGCTGGTAATCGTTGCAACGTGTGTGTGTGTGTGTGTGTGTGTGTGTGTGTGTGTGCGTGTGCGCGTGTGTGCGCGTGTGTGCGCGTGTGTGTGTGTGTGTGTGTGTGTGTGTGTGTGTGTGTGTGTGTGCGTGTGCGTGTGTGTGTGTGTGTGTGTGTGAGTGTGTGTGTGTGTGTGTGTGTGTTTACCATGTTAATTCCACCATTCTTCGTGTGCCCTTATGAATTCTGGTAACATATTGAGAATTTTGGAAATATTGTCTCAATATTATATTAATCAGCTTTTTTACAAAATTAATACTAAGTAGCACAATATTAAAACTGGTTTTAGGCAAAGAAATCAGACAAACTATTAAATAATTCAGTATAATATAATATAATATAATATAATATAATATAATATAATATAATATAAGCAACATGTCCATTGTAAAATGTCTGAAATATACTGTATATTTAGCTTAATGCTTCGTTTTTACTAGGTGCTATATTTCTAGAAGTGTAGCATAGCACTGATATAATCACGTTGGGACCAGGGATTTACTTAGGCTGCATGTTTGATGTTCTACTGTATTTCTCGCCTACAGGGTGTCTTTGATTTATGAACATTCATGTTAACATAAGCTCAGTGCAAACTATTTAAGGCTTGACTAACATTGATTTATATTTTCGACTAGGTGGAGGTCTGTAGTGCTAAAATTGTTCATGAATCCATGACTCTGGATAATGTCTTTAAGTAACCGTGAATAACACTAAACTGGATACTAAAACGGGTTTAAGGACAGAGAGAACCTCTGTAGGAACACCAAACATGAACTATCTAAAGGATACTTCAGCCACACGGTACAGTATACTGGATTTATCTTTAAAGTCCCATTTTACTAGGTGGTGTGTACCTTCTAATTTATTAGCGCTGATTTTATCACCACGTTGGGGCCGGGGAATTACTTAAGCCGCATGTTTGATGTTCCATTTGATTTATGGACATTTATGTTAACATAAGCTCTGACCATGAGATTCTTTTCCATGACGGCCTTTTGCGACTAAATGTTCTCGTGTTGAAGGATGGCAGACCAAAGCAGTTGATTTCGACTTGCCTTAAGTACGACATGGCTGCTGTTAAAGTAAAGAGTGTGACATAATGAATTATTGCAGTCCTATCTGCAAATGGTTAGGAGGTTGTGTTGTTGTAATAGTGTCAGTCATACAGTACGCTATTCTGCAATATCAAGTCAGTATCCCTGAACTGAAAAGGCTGTATTTTTGTTCCCCCCCTCCCCCTCCCAACGTCTCTCTCTTTCTCTCTCGAATTTTCTCTTTATCTCTCTCCCACTACCTCCTGAATATACTCTACCTTTTCTGATTCGGTGTAATTATGTAATAGCCACTGCTTCGGAAGATTTATAGTCATATTTTGGCTAATCCACGGCACTGAGATATACGGAATGCTTTTTGGGCTTGGATGCAGTTGCAAAGGTAGAGAGAGAGAGAGAGAGAGAGAGAAAAAAAAGTGGTTTTCACTCGACAGATGCAGTGCTTGGCATGAAGTCTCTGGGCTTGGCAGTGACCATTCAAGCACATTATAAGCTTGAAAGGACTGAGTAGTATGTCTGCTTGAGCCAAGATTTCTCAACACAGATCTGCACTGCTTTCCTTCGCACTTCTCTGCGACAGGCAATTCGATTCCATAAAACAGTTAAATAATTACAGATTGCTAGTACAACCACACACTCATGTATGCTGATGTATCGAGAGAAGAAATTACAGCTTTTATTTTGTAACCGAAACATACTTTTTGCACTTTAAGCCTAAATCGAGCAAGGTCCAAGAACACGAGTAAGTGTGTGTTTGCACACACACACACACACACACACACACACACACACACACACACACACACACACACACACACACTAGTCAGTGAGTCTATTGCTGAAGGTTTTACAGATAATAACTGAGTGAATGATGCCACATACTTTTTGGGTGCCGTGTTTGTTCTCATTAACCATAGCTGCAGTAGTTTTGCTCTCAAAGAGATTCCTGGAGGATTTTCTTTTTCTTTTTAAAGCTGAAATAAAAATGTGATTTCTTAAATCAATGAGTCATCTGGGTAAAATTGCTCAAACTGCTCAAAATGCAGTATGGATATAAAATGAAAGTGCATTATGCGTTATGTTAATTGCGTTAATAAGTTGTTGGAATGAAACCTATTTGAAATGAACACGAAACACAGTTTCAGAACTGTTGGCATTGGAGAAGTGAGCATGTGGGGAATATCTATTTATAATAGTTGGTAATGGCAGAAACAGGCTTTTTGCAAATTTAATCCTTGCTCTAATGATGTATTAATTTACGCACATTCTATCCAAAGTGACTGCGAGGCTTAAGAAATGTATTTCAGATGCAATGTTACACCATTTACAGTCTGCTGACCCTGACCTGAGATCAGCGTTTAAGTTACTGTTATTTAAACATGTTTTAAGCACGATTGAGGAATAATTTCAAATTAACTCTAAATTATTTCGATTTATTCAGTTGACATAGAGATCGATAAAGTGTGCTGTGAGTCCAACACACTTCCAATTCCACTTTGCTGTTCCTGGCATGAAGCACATATTGCATAGAGTGTTATATCTCAGTTGGACAGCAACTTTTGACCTTCAGGGAAAAAAAAGAAGAAATCTGAAATAAAACGTGCCTCATTTGCACCATTGAAGCCATGTGGATGTTCTGCTTTGTTTCATCCCTACCATTGCAGGGAATCAGCAAAATCATTATTGTCCTTTTAAAATGTTGGATCAAAGATGTGCAAAATGGTGGCTGGCTGACTGAGCACAACAACAGGCCTTTCTGCTTGTCACGTACCACCTTGGCATCATAGGCTGTGTGGGAGGAAAGATGGTTTCTTGACATGGTGTTAGTGAAATGGTTGCTTTAAGAGGTGATCGTGGGAAAATGGAGGTCATACCATCACCGCGCTTTAGCCTCTGATTAAACGCAATAATAAAGAAGAAGTTGTATTAATAACTACCAGAGGAATATAATATATCATTAATTCTAACTTTAGCTTAACAATTAACACTTAAAAATCCATTTTGATCAATTATGTGGTATTTAAGCCCAAAAATGATCATTAAAACAGTAATATGATCCACAAAACAGTTTAGCACCGACACTTGTAACAGTTAAAGGTCATGTTATAACTATGCTACATAAACACATGCATTTATTAGATGCAAGTAAAGTCTGGACGTTATAGTGCAGTCTGTACTGTATCGCTATGGCAACAAACATTTCCTTTCATATTTGTGCCTGTAGTGAACAGAAAATGAAAGTCTATGACAAGTACCTTAAAGCTATTGCTGTTTATTTTACCAATTGAATTCTAGTTAAACAGAAGGCGTCCAACATCTCAAATCAAGCTTAGATTTTGATAATTAAAAGTAGATTTTTGTCCATTTCATGAGAAGCTAAACTCATTTTTGCAAATAAATAAATAAATAAATAAATAAATATATATATATATATATATATATATAATGTTAGTAATGCAAACGAAGCAAATATATATTTCGACTAGGTTGAGGTCTGTAATGCTAAACTGTTTCATGAACTCATGGCTCTGGATAATGTGTTTAAATAACTGTCACTAACACTAAGCTGAATACTGATACAGACCTGCTTTATTCTGTGTAAGATGCAGGCTTAGAAGAGAGAACCTCTCTGGTATGCAGTATAGAAACACTAGGAGCTGTGAGCCCTGTGTGTGTATGAGTGCATGAGCGCATGAGTGTGCATGTATGCGTGCACACACAACTACAAAAGGGTTTAGAGCACAGCAGCTTAGACAATGTGAGAGCTCCATCTAGGTGGTTCTGTATGGTACTGCAGAGGGTGGATTTACCATATGGAAGTATTTTTGTCGCTTAGTTTGCAAAGAAATAATCCATACGTAAAAATACATTTCCAGCAGTTTATGCAAATAAAATGACATTTAAAATTCATACAAGGAGATTCGACAGTATGGCATGAAAAGCACAGACTGACAGGCAACGTGAATAACAATGATTGTTTCATTACCACCGATCAGGGATTCGGACGTATTAGGCATCAAGAGTGAACACGCACTTCTCACTGTAATAAAAAGGTGGGACAACCAGAAAACTGGCAACAAGGGCAGAGGAATCCACGTCGTATTGATAGGTTTTGGAATTGAAGGTTTGTCTGTCTGATTCAATCTCAAAAGCACAAGTTACTTTAAAAGTTAATGCTGGCTATGATAGTAAGATCTCAGAACGCACTCTGCAGCATTGCTTGCTGTGTATGTGGCTATATAGCGTGGGATAGGCTGAACATAAAAGTATGATCCATGGAGGCCCCATCTTATTATGTAACTCACATAACTGAAAGGATCTATTTAGGTGTGCAAGATACACACAGCACACCTTAATCCCAGGTTTTGTTTCGAAGGTTCAGTGACACATGGGTGATGTTGGGCAGGTGGTTTTAATATTATGGCCAGTTGGTTTAAATTTTGCAAGACACTTGCCAACCAATCATTTTAATTTAAACCTATGTTTATTGAACCATGTATGCAAATGTATCATGATATAAGAAATTTAAGACATTTTTATTGTTTAAAGAAATATTAAGGTAAAATACAAAAATATTATGTTTTAAGAGGTTCATTTAATGGGTAATGTGCAATAATTTGCAAAAACAATAAAAACAATCGGATCGTAGCGGGTCTAATCAAATACATCCTCAGACAAACAACGTCTTTTTTTTTCACCATTATTTATTTAACAAAATGAAGCTAAAAAGGAAAAAAAAACATGTGGTCAATACTAAGAACCGCTTTTTGCTTCCACTGGGTTTAGAGAGTAAGTTGCAGCCAGGTGCTACAAATCATCAGCCCTGGATTAATTGATCATGAGCAGGTGTGCAGAGATCTATACAATAGAAGCAGAGGTTTTGGCAGTTTGCTGGTCTGGAGCAGTCAGGTGTGTGTTAACACAATGCCAAGGGGGAAAGACATAAGCAATGGTCTTAGAGAAACAATTGTTGCTGCACATCAATCTGGAAAAGGTTCTAAAGCTTGGGTTTAAAAAAAAAAAAAAAAAACCTACATCTGAACAAAGCACAACGCCTCTGGAACAATGTCCTATGGATAGACAAGACCAAAGTGGAGTTGTTTGACATGTTTGGGGAAACCAAACATCATTTCTGCAGCAACAACTCACACCCACTGCCAAGCACAGCATTGAAGGGGATGATGAATTGGGTTTGTTTTTGCAGCCACAAGACCTGAGCACATTGCAGTCAACCGTGCACTCTTATGTATAGCAGAGTATTCTGGAGGCAAATTCGAGGCCATCTGTCTAACAGCTAAAGCTTGGTCAAAATCAGGTCAGGCAACAGGACAATGATCCGAAGCACCAGTAAATCTACATCAGAATGGCTGAAAAATAAAATAATCAAGGTTTTGGAATGGCCAAGTCAAAGTCCAGCCCTCAATGCAACTGAAATGCTGTGGTGGGACCTTAACAGAGCAATGTTGTAAAGAAGAACGCACCAATATTTCTCCGCAATGATATCAGAAACTGATACAATCAAACAGGAAATTATTAGTTTAAATTATTGCTATAAAAGGTGGATCTACTGTACAAGCTATTGAATAAGGAGGGTATTTAGTATGGCCCACATCTTGTTATATAAATAATAGCAGAACTTGTATGTTATTCATCTGAGACACACTATTGACCTGATGACTTATATTATGTTTTTACATAAAAATAAACACATAGAATTAAAAAAGGGAGCCATCTTTTACACATAACTGTATAAGATTACTTTGTGCATTACTTTTACAACAAATTTGGCCATGTACGGTTCTTAGCTTGAACATGGATTAGATTTGCATTTTATGCAAAAGTGGCTGAGGCACTAATTAGGGACACAAGAGTCATGCAGATAACTTGGAAGAAAACAGACATTAGACGTTGACGTGTCTAAACAGCCAGGTAGCATATGGTTAGGTGAATAACAACATAGTAGAGTGCTTATTTGTATTTAAGTACATAAGTAAGGAAGGTAATGTAACATAAAGACCTGTATCCGGAAGTTTTGTATGCTTTAAAAAATATATCTGCAAATATATAGTATATACAGTACAGTATGTTGACCGTCCTGACACTGCTGCTATTTTATTTAAGTAATTCAACAAATTAGCTAATAAACAGCCCTTCCTGAATTAAAGCCCTAATAACTGAGGATAGTTTCACTCAGTAGCCATGAAGATGGCTTAACTGCATCGGAAAAATGCGCTCTGCATCTGCTCTGATTATTTCAGGAATGAAATGTCCAGAACGGTCCTCATCAGTGAACACGTGGTAACCTCACCAAAGTGGACTTTATACTAACTGAAACTAAACTGAAACTCCTTCCTTGTTTTATAATTACACTTTGGACGTCACAGCACACAGTTATAGAAGGGCTTTATTTAGCGTTGTATTATCAGGTAACACCTAAATGAGTATGGGTTCCCTTTTGAGTCTGCTTGCTCTTAAGGTTCCTCCCTTACGTCATCTTAGGAAGGTGTTCATTTCCACTGTCACTGCTGGCTTTCTCTATATTCAATAATATACATATATAATATGCACTGTATATTAACAGTATACATTGTTTAATTGACGTCATTGAATTCAACTGAATTTAAATGGCTGGAAGTTCAGAATACTAAACGTCATTTCCAGTGGTTAGGCAGCTTTTCCAAAGTACTTTACTTTATTTTAGAGTAGCAACATATTTATTGTTGCTTTATATATTTATATATAAATATATTTATATAAATTATATAAACTATATCAGTGATAGTGACGTACATGTCTGCCTGTCTTTCTGTACCGCAGAACTTTCGGCTTGCTTTGCGCACTGGTGCGCAGTCATGTTAGAACTGGTGTGCTAACCCTAGTTGAGCTCGGCCCTTTACTTCTAGTGAAAAACTCGTAACGCCTAAGCATACCAAGATATTTCGGACAATTTCATGCACTCAACTTTGAGGGAACAGTTTGGGGATGTCCCCTTCCTGTTCCAGCATGACTGCGAGCCAGTGCACAAAGCACGGTCCATAAAGACATGGATGAGCTTGACTGGCCTCAACCTGATAAACCACCTTTAGAATGAATAAGAGTGCAAGCTATTATGGGAACTATTGTAATTCTCATAAACACACTCCTAAACCTTATGGAAAGCAATCCCAGAAGAGTTGAAGCTGTTATGGCCGCAAAGTGGGTGGGGCCCACATCATATTAGACTCTATGGATTAAGAATTAGTTGTTACTCAAGTTCTGATGCATGTGAAGGCAGATGAGTGAATACTTTTGGCTATATAGTGGCAATATAGTGTATCAAAAAAGTGTACAGTTAAATCTCAAAGTTTCCTTAAATGTATTGGCACCCTGTCCAGGCTGTACCCCGCCTTGTGCCCGAAGTCTCCTGGGATAGGCTTGAGGCCTCGCACAACCCTGAATACAGCATACAGCGGTATAGACGATAAGTGAGTTAAATTATTAAATTCTGTCCAGCCAGTTTTGCGTGATGCTGTGACATACTGTAATCTGGCATAATCAGACATACAGACAGAACATTTTCCGAGACTGGTTCCAGGTCCTCCAACGAAATGAAACGTACTGTAAAGATATCATTGAAGGAGTGAGTTCTGACCATGTACAGACAAAACATTTTTTTATTATATATTTTATAACATAAAATGTTCTTTAAAAAACTTAAGATTTATCCAGCTTCCGTGTGGAGCAGACGCTATTGTTGACAACTTCAGCCTGTACAAACCAAACCTTTAAAATAGTACCGTGTACGGTATAGTCGGAATACAGTAGATCCGCGCTTAAGTAGAGGTATTTTTGCAAAACCAACTCAGCATTTTTTTAAAAAGTCGCCTTAAAAAGGTGGGTAGAGCAGAAAAAACACTAAACCAGTGTGTAAATCCAGTGCTATCTACAATCTACTGTAGTTCAGTTGCACAAATTCACTGTAGAATAGAAAACAGTATGTTATTGTCACTGCCCGTCAGGCTAGTGAGATTTAGGTGTACATCTACTGTAACAGTTAATAAAGAATTTCTCAGCAAGTCAAACTGAGAGAAAACAATTTTGAGTACAAATGATGTGTGGAAATTCAGCTTCTGTTGGACTGCTATATAGTTTAGAGCCACAGATGGACTGAAAATTAGGAGCATATTTCACTGCATCTCATCTCTGTTAGTGTGTGTGTGTGTGTGTGTGTGTGTGTGTGTGTGTGTGTGTGTGTGTGTGTGTGTGTGTGTGTGTGTGTGTGTGTGAAATTGCAAGCAAAATGAAAACGAGCCCGGGATTCTTTTATTGGCCAATATTAAGAGATCCGCAGATCAAATGTAAAAAGCAGTGAACTATGAAACTGTATTTTTTTTTTTTCATTTGTCGGCGGGGCCAAAATGATTTAATTGTCCATCATTTTGAATGAATAGAAAACACTTTTGTGGTGCAGGATTATAGATATTGGATATCCGAACTTAACATTCATATATTACACATTTGTGAGTCGCTCTGGATAAGAGCATCTGCCAGATGTTTAACTGTAAATGTATATTATTACATTATAAAATGAAGACATTTCATCATGAGCTCTCCTAAATCACACTTTAGTTACTCCATATTTGAGATGCTTTGAAAGCAACATGTGCACATGTTTGTTTTGGCTCACTAGTTAGCAGCTCTCGAATGGGTTACACCATCTGAGATGTATAGTCAAGCAAGACAGACCGCTGTCAAGCAAAGACAGTTGCTCAAGAACGCGTAAACATGTGTTTAGAGAGGAGGAGGCCACGGAAATACAGGCGCGTCTCTTACAGGGTTCACACGTCAGTCAATCTGGTGGTCTTTTACAAGATTCCACATGCAACATAATCTTTTAGGGAGAACATCTTTCAAGAAAGGTGTTGAGGCAGGAAATATCGATTTAATACGTTGCTTTAAAGAGTGTGCTTAAAAGGGAGTGGCTGCTTGATTGATATTCCTTTAGGATTTTGTACTGTTCTTGCAAAAGGCTTGTTTATTGTAAACTCCCTGGGTGTTTTCGTACCATTTGCTTCGGCTGAATGAGATACAGGAATGGGACACGGAGCCCAGCAAATTATGTATCAGCTTTACTACAATTACTTTTCCTCCCACTTTCAAAACCACCTTCTGCCAACTTGGAACAATACATGGATGGCTGGAGACAATCTTGAATATATCACCATTGAAGCTGTTCCGTTCATACATTCACTGTTTTATAGCTATTTGGCCTATGTCCTCTCTCTCCCACTACTATGTTAGACCATCAGTTACTCACAGCAGGCCTTGAACTAAAATGAACCAAAAGCATTTGGCAACAGCAAGAGGTGGTGAATGGACAGCGTGCACGCCATAAAAAAAGGTTGCCCACCTTTTACGTTTGAAAAATGGCTAATGCTTACAGTAGTGTGGCTTTAAACTGTAACAGTGCTTAGAATAATGCATAAGCAAAAAATATAAAAATATATTTATACTACTGCAGCGAAACAGACCTTTATTCATATTTAAGCTTTATTTTAGCCCCAGTTAAAAATGAAATTGATAAAAAGAAGAGAAACTGTATGGAGTTAATGAAAAATACATATATTAGGGCTGTCAATATTAATGCATTAGCACATGTGATTATGCTACACATTTTAACGCAATATTTTTTTTTTTACACAGATTAATCATATGATCCCAATGCCTTCCCATAATCGCAGCACAGTTACCGGGCTGTGTGTGATAATGGCATGTTTAGTGCGGATAATGAAATGACTGAGGAAACATCGCATGGTGTGTTGAACAGCAACTTTCGTTATAAAAAGTTTCTAGATTGAAGCTGGCTCGGACCCAGTTGTGATAGGATCTGGATTGCCAATCCCCATAATACCCAACCACTGCATGCGGGGCTGGTACCATTAGAGAGATTTTAATTTAACATTTGGTCATGCAGTTCTTTATTACAACATTGTACGTATGTATATACATATGTACACACACACACACACACACACACACACACACACACACACACACACACACATATATACAGTATTTACACATACAGTATATACAGAACTGGATCCAGCCTGACTGGAATGAATTTTCAATCCAAATGAGTGGAGTGGTGTAAACATTTGATAATCCATTCAGTGGGTAAATATTTGCCATGTAAATACTCGATCTAATCTTTCCTCTATTTTTGGAATAAACATATTATTTCTGTGGATGTTTGGCCCATGTGGGAGTAACCTTAGGGGACATACTGTAAGGGAAATTTTATTTTCCTTTCTTGAAATTTCTTTGATTATGGGGCTCACATTATAGAAGGGTGTTTCAGGGAGCATACAGTAAGATCATTTTCACACATGGATTGGCCACCACAAAGTCCAGACCTCAACCCCAATGAGAATTTTTGGGATGTGCTGAAGAAGGTTTTATGCAGTGGTGCAACTCTCCTATCGTCAATACACATTTTGGAGAGAACTTAATGCAAAATATATGCTGCGACGTTGCATAATAAACGATGACATGGCTGTAATCAAAGTAAAAGACCGTCCAAGAAAATATCAGAATGTGCAACATTTATTTACTAAATAAATGACTAAATGCTTTAAGCACATAAATATCTATCTATCTCATCGGATCAGTGTCCATGTAAATAATTAAGGTTGAAGGAATATTGTTCATATACAGTAAATGCACTACCTACTGTAGGATGACACATTTAGTACCTTCACGGACTGTATGTCATGTGTTTTAAAAATAGAACTATCAGGCTTTTAGGGTTAAGATTCTTTCATCATGTTTTACTCTAATCATATTATTTGGTGCACTGTTGTTTATGGCTTCATTACATCAACAGTGTGTTTTATTGCAAAAGAAAGGAGTGATCTTGCCAAAATGCAAAGAAAATATAAAATGCTTGCCTATCCCAATTAGGAAGCTGGGGTCAGAGTACAGGGTCAGCTCTGGGGGGCAGATAGGGTTAAGGGCCTTGCTAAAGGGCTCAACAGTTGCAGCTTGGCGGTGCTTGGGCTCAAACCCTCGACCTTCCAAATAGAAACCCAGCCGCTACCACCCCAGTAGATACTGTACACTGATGTAAGATTTTGGACTTTCCCCCTTTTTCCGTTTGAAATATGCTATTGCAAGATACATTCTGAAGTCCATTTCGTAACAACAGTGTGTTATTCCACAAACTGCACAATACAGACTAAATAGTATGGCTAAATAAATCCAATGATGTACTGAATATTTTTCCAAATGCTAACAACTGCACCTAGGCTAATAAACGGAAACTGTCTAAATCTCTCTCCCCATAATTGGCTGCTAGCTCAGGCCTGTCACCATGTAGTTGGACATCTTTCAAGCCTAAACTGGGGCTCTTATGAGGTTTTAATGTGAGTGTACAGGTTTCCCGTCAATTCAGACATGACACCTCTGATACTTTTCTGTCTGTAAAACACTATTATGGCATTGTCTAGGGATTTATTGAAACCTCATTTTAGGAGAAATTGTAAGCATATAAAAACTTTTAAGTATTCTAGAAAATATTTAATAACAACAACAAAAAAAAGGTATTCATAAGTATCATTTAATACATTGTAACAATTCATAGATAATGTGATTTTTAAAAAATTATCAGTTTTCTTACATTCTTTATAAAGGAAAGGACTTTTATTTTTATTTAGTTTATTTACCTTTATTTAACCAGGCAAGACAGATTAAGAACAGGTTTCTTATTTACAGTACAACTGTGGCCTGGCAAAGACGAAGCCTTTCAGGGAGATGGGGGGACTGATAAAATAAAACATTTTAAGAAAGACACATATATACAGTATGAATGAAATTATGAGAAAAAAAAAGAAAGGAAAAAAATTCATATTTCACATCAACATAATGTGACTTCAACATTTCACTGCATATCGTACTGTGTAGGATTGTGTATGTGAATTTGAATTTGAATTTATTTTGTGTGCTAAGTTGTCTGTGGCCCTGGACTTTTATTGTGAAGGGTATGTGCACCATTAGATGTTTCTTACACCATTTCACCTCCACACAGACTAAATGGCAGCAAAACATCTTTTTTCTTTAGTTTTATGTTGGTACTGTAGGCTGTTGTTTAGATGTCATAACATTACAGTGAACCTAAGTCCTTAATGTCATTGTTTGTTTCTGTAGCTCTGTGTTTTTTAGTCTGTAAAATATAAAGTAGTTCCCCCCTTTTGTAAATGGTAGATGCCGAAGTGGGCGGAGCCTAGGTTGAGGTAACGGCTTCAGGCAGCCATTTTGGGAGATAAAGTAGAGTGAGTTTGAGGTGGCTCACTGTGTGTGTTTGGGTCTGTAGATAGGCTTAGCCAACTTTATTTTATGTAAAAATTGTAACTAATATTCATTACTTTTTTGTTTTGTATTTTTGAATCTTTTCTTCTCTTTTGAGTATGGTATTTTTATACTTTGTACACTTTTGTGAAGCCACATGTTTGTACCGTGGGAACAAAACCAAACCACCTAGAACTGTGCTTTTTACACCTCTGACCACTGGTACATCCTAACAAACATAAATATATAAAGCATTAATTAAAACCTTAAAGTACGTTTAATCTTCCTAAGCATCAGGTGTCGGAGCAGTGCATTATGAGTTAATAACAGGATAATAATTATGCTCCAAGGAGACGTACTGATATGTTTATAATCACAATCGTCTTTTATTCACAGAAGTATTATGAAATTATTGCTGTGAAGTGAAGATTGTTTTGGAGGTTTGACTTTGTACTTTACGAAGCCTGTTGCTTCCATTTTTATCTGACAAAATAAATCAGAAAGTTAATCTGTTTGTGTGTTGGAAATTAATTAGAAAGGACAGTTGTGGGTCCTGAGGCAAGGCTAGGTAAAACTAGTTCCTTATCACCAAACAGTGCATCATTACTACAGGGTTCTGCAAACCACAGAAAATGAATTGTATTGCTTTGGACCTATTATACTCTTCCACATCTCACAGAACATAAACACGCTTTTGCTCTTACGGTATTTCACATACTGTACCCCGAGGCAGTCGACAAGATTAGCATATGCAAAATAGAGACTGCAACAAATGTATCCAACTAAAGCAGCAAGACAGAAGATAAACATCATACTATAAGGAATATCAGAAAATAAGGAAGGCACAGTTCCACCTCCATCAACAAAAGAAGAATTAAGAAAAAATTATTAAGAAGCATTCAATGCATTATTTAATCCTGGAAGAATGGTGCTTAACGGTCAACTTTGCAGATGAAATGTGCTTGGATTATTATTTTATATATATATTTTTTTATGATCATGATCTGAGATCACTTAAGTGCTTGGTAAAGCTGCATAATAAAAAACCAACAAGTAGAAATTACAGCGATGTGAATTAATAAAAGTAAGAGCATTTCCATTTCCCCAGGCACGAAGTGAAAAGAACTCACAGGATTGGAACCAAACAGCTGTGTGGCCATAATAGCACTAATCAGAAATAAGGCTTTAGTTTGCTACGGAGCAAAAGGCTCTAGAGTAAAGGAAAAGAGTCTTGTGGTCTGATGAGTCCAGATTGACGCTACGCCGAAGTGATGAGTGCATCAGGGTAAGAAGTGAAGTGCATGAAGTGATGCACCCATCATGGGTAATGCCCTCTATGATATACAGTAGGGTTGCTTCAGTTGGTCAGGTCTAGGCTAGGCAAATTTATATGGCAGCTGACTGCCTGAATATACTGCAAAGACCAGGTTATCACATCCGTCTTTGAAATTGTGAAAGGGTGGTTCTGGAAGCATGATTAATCATTTTAGATTTTTTATGGACTGTAAATATTTAATGAACGAATATATGTATAAGTATGATTCACAAAAAACAATAATGATGAGCTTTTCTGCATATACTACGTCTGTGTGACTTAGCTAATTTGGAACCAAGTCTTACTTCAAAGCTCAGCCACAAACAATAATCGATCAGCCATAACATTAAAAACGTTACCATTAAAACCAACTAGATCTTGTGCTCCCATTGTGCACACTTGAGGAATGGCTGTGGTGTCTGGCACCAGGAGGTTGGCGAGCAGATCATTAGTATGCTGTAGGCTGTGGAGTGAGGCCTCTGTGGATCAGACTTGTTTTTCCATCTATCCCTTTGGATGCATCAAATTGGGATGTGGGGTGTTTGGAGGCCGGGTTTTGCATGGGTGGACCTTGGGTGTCTATGATCCTGTCACCGGTTTACTGGTATATAATTGATAACACAAGTTAATATGCTACTTTTATGTTATGTTAACATTATGGCTGATCAGAGTATAAAACATTGAGCAAAATAATAGAATTCAGAAAGAGCTGTAGTATATTCATCTGTTCCATGATCATGAATCGTTTGAAGTTCAGCTGTGCTTATTTTTGTGCGTTGCCTTTGCCCCCTTCTGATGTTCTGCCTTTTTTGTAACAATGATGCCAGAAACACACACACACACACACACACACACACACACACACACACACACACACACACACACACACACACACACACACACACACCACCCCCTTGCCCGCCTGCATTTGACAGACCAGCCATTTCACAGCGACACTACACATAATTCAGCTGCTCTTTAGCTGCACAAGAAAGTACAGGGGAGAGGGAGGATGAAACACTTAGATAGAGTGTCTCCCATTTTTCCAAGGCACTGCCTCAGCAGAGATCACAATGATCTATTCCGATTGAGCGCCAGTGTAAGGATGGCTGCATAGATATGTGCCTGGACTATAATAGCCGGCCTGCTATTTATCACAGGTGGCTACTTCAGAGGAGGAACAGTGCCATATCTCAACAAGGGGTGTTTCTTCTGTTGTTGCTCCACCCAGGCAACAGATTCAAGAAACAGTATGTATGTTACATTATGACGTCACATTGAGAGAACAATGAAAAAATTAGTAGTGAGGAGCAGGAACAACGATCAGATACAGTACTTGGTTGATTTTTATTTTTTTTTTAATTCCCAAAACTTTCTCTAATAAGGCATCTGGCCAATTTTAGGAACTGAACTGCTGTAATAGTTTTGTTTCTTTGGAAACCATAATGTGCAAAAAAAGAATGTCAGTCAACTACCAGCCAGTCTAACAACCATTTAATACATCCTAGAACAGGGCTTTTCAGCCTTCTGCAGTTAAGGACACATTTTAGTGGAAGGGCAGACAGAAAGAATTCAATTAAATTTTATTTGTATAGCACATTTATCAATGATTGCAAAGCAACTTTATAGACTATCAAAAGATATGGCAAGGAAAAACTCCCTGAGATGACAGTAGGAAGAAGCAGAAACCCTGAGATAAACCAGACTCAACAGGGAACCCATCCTTATTTGCGTGAAGACGGAAAGAGGGGGGGAAGGAAGGAAGCAAGAAAAAGAAACCAAACAAAAGAACAGAAAAGAAATGCCTACTGTGATAACTGCACAATTTGACAATCACATGCTAAAACACAATCATGCTATTTAAATATTAGGCATGTACCATCACTTTTGTTTACTGGATTTTTAGTGTTGATTGTTCCAGCTGTAAAAGTAATAGTCAATTTTACTATTTTGACTGGAAATTTGTAGTTTTCTACATTTGCAAAAGAAATCTGAAACTTTTTATTAAAATGAAATTGAAAGTATTTATTTCATACTGGGTTTCAGATCAAACACTTTCAATGTAAGTAATGAATAGAACCACAGTAGCTGATCATGTTCTACTTCAAACTTACACCATTAAAACCAACCAGTCAAGTCTAGTTTAAGCTGGACTGACAGCATCTAAAGTCCAATTTATTTTCGGTGGCACCTGACCTTAGCTTTACCTCCTTATCTCTGGCCTTATCCAAATCTTTACGTTGAGAATGAGCTAGGAGCAGCAAACTTGGTGCATAAAGATCAAGATAGATATTACATATAGATTAAATGACCAAACTTTATCAAGTTAACACTTGTCTTTGTAACTTATAATAAAAAAACCCACATGTATTGTCAAAGAGGAGATATTCATTATTCTTTACCTCCTTATTTTTGCATGTTTACTTTGTTCAGATATCTACTGTATATACACTAAATAAAAGGAAAGTTTTGTCTGTACATTGATCAGAACTCGCTCTTTCAATGATATCTTTACGTTTCATACATTGGAGGATCACATGCTTTCTAAAAAAAATGTTTTGTCTGTATGTCTCTCTGTACAGCTGTCCAGCCAGATTTTTACTGCGGATTGAATAATCTACTTTAAAATAAGCTACTAATATTGTATGCTGCTTGCTCAATGTAAACAAACACAGTTTTCACAGCGCGAAAATGGTATAAGTGAATTTTAACACATGAATTTTAAGATAAAACTTAATCTTTATCCAATCTACTTTTTCGATTTCTCATCTGTGATTCGCTCTCTGTAAACAAGGCATAAGATATTTAACCTTACAATTTTTTAATTTTTTTTTGTATTAATAAGTTATGCAGAGAGTCCAGCTGTACAGAAAGACAGTCAGATGTATCTGGGCTTCAACCTGAAATCATAATATCACTGATTACATTAAAGCTGATCAGATTATTTTTGGCTTACCCTGTTATACACTAGTTTTGTATAGCACACCTTCGTTCAGTCCTTCTTATTCACAATCAGGCACTGACTAGACATTAAAGATCTTGTTCACTACCATTATTGTACACTATAAACCCTAACGCTCAAAGTAATTAAACATATTGCGTACTGTTAACTTAAATAATTATAATTAGTTCAAATTAAGTGACCTTGATGAGTATTTAGAACTTTTTGGTATTTATGAGTTTGTAGAAACGACACTTTTCAAGTTAGCTGAACAAATTTGATATTTTAAGTAACTGTAAGTACTTCAGTAACAGTAACTGTCACCTTAAAGTTCCACCAACTTAAAAACTTTCAGCCAAGCGTCATCAGGGCAATAAGGCACCGGTGGCTCAGTGGTACTGTAGGTGTTTCACCTGCCATGTGAAAAGCCCGGGTTCGATTCCCAACAACTGGATGAAGTGTCTGTCCCAAGTCCAGATAAAATGGGAGGGTTGAGTCAGGAAGGGCATCTGGCGGTATCTAACCTGTGCCGAGCTTGTGTGCGGACCGGATTGTCTGCTGTGGCGACCCATTTCTGTGAGCAGCCGAAAGACCAACAACAATTTATTTGATTTGCAATAACTAAAAAAAAAGATAATTGCTATTAAATAGTATGAGTTAGGCTACTCAATAATGCAAGTAAAGAACGATTCATATGAATAAGTAAAACAAACTCAAAAACTGATAGTTCTGTTTACTTAAAATTGGAAACATCATTACTTAAAGAATTTGATGTAACTGATTACCTCAAATTTTTCGAGTTTTGCCAACTTATTCGGGTTTACAGTGTAGCAAACGAAGCATCAGAGCGTCGTGCGAATAGATTCTGGTTTTCTAAATGTCTGCAACACTATCAGTATTTCTGTGTGCTATAGTACATTAGGCCTGGCAACAGCTGACTAAAAAAAATTGAGTTACTGATTACAAAGTTTGTGTCTGTATGAAGTTTGCCTACTTCAATATATAATGAACATAAGTAATTTCATAAGAGCATGAAGTTAAGGTAAATATGAAGCATTCATGTGAAAATTGCAAAAAACAGAAACAGGAGTCTTCAACTTAAATGACTAATTTACACAGAAATATAAAATTTGTCTTCTACAGCTCAGTAGATGTTGAAAAATACAGTAGTTTACCATCTGTCCTCAAATCCATTTAATCTTTGTTCCACTCAATTCTCCATTGCTTATTTCAAGAAATTAATTTTCTCAGCATGGCAATAAAGGGTATATAAATATGTCAGTCTAACCCAGACAATAGGAGAAGATGAGGAGACGTTATGTGATGGGGCTTGCCAAGATTGCATCTGCATGCTGCTTTGCCAGAGACATCATCTGTGATGAAGATGAAAGCCAAAGACAGATGAGACACCCCCCCCCCCTTTATTGTCTGTCACAACAAAAAAAACATTATGCTGCAAAATTCTCTAATAACAATGGTGTTATTAGAGAATTTTGCAGCATAATACATCATTGTATTCAAACATTTGGATGGTTATTTTTTTGTGGCAATTGCAAAAAAAAAAAACATGATCATGATCAAGCATCACAAGCTTTACATGTAACTACACAGGAAAAGCAGTTTGTCATATCCCTGAAGGAAAAATAATTACAACCTGAAAAAGATGTTCTTTTGATAATTACTGAACAGCTGTCTACGGTAATCCGCCTTTGTAGAGGTCAGTGTGTCTGTCTGTCTGTCTGTCTGTCAGAAGTTTAGGCAAGTTATTGTTCTTGTCTGGAAGGATTACCCTGGAACGATTTCAGATTTTGCATGGTTTTGTCGGTTTTCTTGACTGTCCATCCAAATTAACAAACAAACAAACAAACAAACAAAATCTAGTCATATGTAAATCCTTAAACATTTTCACAAGTAAGAAATCCAGTATTTAGTCATGGTGATTAATGTTAGATTAATGTTAACTCTATGACTCAAATATAAACAAACATGATTTATAAAAAGATCAAAACATTTTAAAATCAAGCTTTGAAGTGACAAGGAGTGATTCAATTTAGATATTTTCTTTTAAGTGGTTCTGTTTAAAGTCCTTATGCTACTGCAAAATGTTTTTTTTTCCTCCACTGTAACATTTGCTTTTAGACCTCACTATCTAAATCAAGTCCCAGATTTTTGTGCATCTGTTAAAAGAGCTATATAAATAGAATAGAATTAACCTGCATTGAGTTTGTGTGATAAGTGCAGCGATCCATCGTCTGCAGTAGGAGGGACTTTTGCCTTCAGTGTAAGCAATGATCTTAAACTTTCTACCTTTTCTCATGTGCTTAAGGGGGAAAAAAACTAATTTGGTTCAAATGGACCTCAAACGTCTGACTACATGATGTCAGTGAAATAGCTGGTGCTTCCTAGCAGTCAGAAATGATGTGCATTGCTTGGCCTGTTTTCTCCAGCAATCAGTGCTTTATTATATGTAATGTAACGATTCATGATATAAGGTATGTTTATGTATATTGATATTGAATTTATGCAAGCATTAAGAAAGTCGCTTGGTTAAATGCATTTTGTTTCAGTTTGGTCCACATGGAGTTCTGTTGGCTGAGTGTGAATAGACTTTAAAAAAAATTTGTCACTGACCTTGGTCCTGAAAACGCTCAAGATTTGCTGAACGATTTAAGTGATGCTCATTGTTTTTCACTGGCACTTTGAGTAAGTGATTTGGCAACTTCTAAAATGATAATTGTGCTCACAAACAGACAAGTATGTTTTGCAAAATAAGTGAATGTCAATTACAAAATGAGGCAAAGCGTTTAGAGCGGTGCATGGATGGGTCCTACAAAGTGTGTTGAGCATTTTGATGTGAATTTCCAGAGTTCCATGTTGCAAAACGGCTTGAGTTGATGAGTTGGGTGGCTAATTTATGGGATAAAAATCCAACATAACATACCTTAGTAGAGTGTTGAGCCACTACAGAACAGCTTCAATACAGTACATGTTGGCACATATTCTACATAAGTTTACGGAACTATACAGTACTATATAAGTTTACGGAACTATACTGGAGCACAAGTCTCCAAAATAAAAATGTCCTCTTAATAGGTGTTTGATGTTGTCTGTAGTTGTGTGTAGTCTGTGGAAAGGCTTTTGCTGTCATGCTTTGGATCCACTTGTTCCATTAGAGGAAAGGGTTACTACAAATCAACACCTCAACACACTTTTTTTTTCCTTTCAGTGTGAGAGTGCTCTTATTCACAAGGTACATGGGCTCAATGAATGCTTTGGTTCATATCAAAATTATGGAAATTTCAGAATAACCAGATTTCATCCCAACTGAAAATCTACAAGAGATTTCAAATCAGCTCTTTAGACAATATCCTCCATCAATAATACCAACTGAGAGAATTTCTGTCAAAGAATATGGCAGGGTACAGTAATGCTGTTTGATCAGATTTAAGTCCATGTTTAGGGAAATAATCTCTTTAGCCCAATAATGATGGAAAAATATTCAGCATCTCTCATATGCACGTTGTTTCAATAAGTGAAACCCGGACTTCACTTAAGATTGTTTATCTCTGTCCTTCTCCTCCTAAATCTCTTATCTATCTTTATACTCTCCTCTTTTAAATCCTTATCCAGCTCTTTTTCTCTATACTGTATGTCTGCCTCTTTTAATTATAACACATGTCCGTGATACAGAATGGTAAAGAAAAGATCTTTAGTGTTTGTCCCGGTAAGCGCGACCTTCTCTTACTCATTTTAAAATTTGCTTTATGTCTTAGTGTCATGAAATGTGTGCTTAAAGGTTGAGGGTTTGAGCATTGGTTATTGACAAACGTGTCACTGTTCAATTGCATGTGATTAGTTGTGAAAAACCATCTTACTCTGGTGGGTGGTCAAGACTGAGGCGAGAAAAAAAGAAGGGGGGTGGAGGTTAAATGATAGCTAAACGTTCTATATTTTACTGCCTTAAATGCCATTACTGTATGCCAGACTATATTTTAATGAAAAGTCTCAGGCTTGAGGGCAGGCTTCACCACGAACATCGATAATGTTTCTCTGACTTCTATGTTCTAGTGCTTTGGCTTCTTAAATGATTTATATAACATGCTCTCTGGGCAAAAGCACTACAAGCTCAAATTGATGGGTTTTTATTGTTGGGTAAATAGATTATACCAGCGGCTGCAGAGAGGTTGCTGGTGACATTTGGACATAGGTCAAGGCAAAAAAAAAAAAAAATGTTTAATTGTGATAAATGCTGGGAGATAATGTCTGCAGCCTTTGAGCCAGAGACCTGCCTTTCTTTCAGCAGAGCTTTTAAGGTGTTATAACTTTAACTGCCCTCAGTCCTGACAATTCCAATGCGTTTTCTTTCTTGTATATTATGATTATTATTATTATACAGAGAATGATTGTAACTGCCATAACTATCCATTTTTGTTTCTGGTTAAAATGACCCAAAATGTATAATTTGTCCAAGGACTATAAGGCAGAAAGGTTTGTTCGTTTGTTATTTCTCATAACCTAAAGTTGTAATTCCCAATTAGTGATGGAAGCATGGCTGTGCTCTATTATTTTCATCAGTGTTGGTTGATGTTAATGGTGGATTCTGAAAATATGATCAACCATTTTGTTGGGTTTCCTGCATAATGTATTATTTTGTGTCCCATTTTATTTTGGACAATGTTTCATGTCTGGTTTTAGAAACAACATCAACAACAACAACAACAACAAAAAACTCCTGCCTATTCATAAATCATGTCCCTTGAATGATGTATGAATTATCAGTCTTTTCATTTTTTAAATATCAAATATGCCTATCTGATAATTTTCTGTTAAAAACAACAAGAACACAGTAATTCATTTGTAAAATAAATTAGCACACAGAACCCAAAACATGACATAACTGTAGATACAAGAGCACGTAATTCCTCTACTAATTCGGAGTCTTAGCTACTAATTTCCTGAAAAGCCCTGATCTGTCGAAGAAACTGTGGATCAATCTAGCATGCACATGACACCCCCTCCCCCTCCAGCACCCAAACCCTCCGACCCCTCCCACTCCCCTCCCCCCCACTCCCCCCCTTCCTCTGTGGCTTTCAAATGGCTTAAGACATTTTTACCTTCCTTTTCTACTCTATCTTTTTTTTTCTCTCTTGGGGAGAGGGAGGGGTAGAGACTAAACTACTATCCTGTTTAAAGGCATTGTGCGTTGATTTGCATGTTGTTGTGTATCTTAGATGTGCCCCTGAACTCAGTTAATGCTCTCAACACACCACTGATAAACCAAGTGTTTGTTCTTTTTTTTAAAGCTAAAAAAGGATGAAAAAAAAGTACAAGTCAATCTAATTAAAGCTATCTATGTGTGATGTACTGCCAGTTGCAACACACTATAACTACTGCCAGAATTGTTTTAAGCTCTTATTTGTTTTCTCTCTGAAGATCTTGTATCAAACCTAGTTTTCATGAACCTTTATTCTGTCTCTAGAATTTGGAATGATCGGAGAGCATACTGTAAAAAGCCAACGGCCAAGATCAGTTCATGACACAAAGGGCCAACAGGAGCGAGATGAGTCTGCTAAATTTATGGCACAAACTGGTAATACAATAGTTATGTTTCTTTCCTTTATGTTAACTAAACCTAATTTCATCTAAGTCACTTTGCATGCTCTCTCTCTTATAATGCACATTTAAAGTGAAGATCATTTTTGTTATATTCATTTTTTTATCTCTCTTATTTATTGCCCCGTAGATATATATAAAAAATTTTCAAAATGAAATGTTGACATATCCTTCGACAAATTGACTTAGTAGGAATTCCAACTGGGTTCTGATTTTGTATTTTTCATCTTTATTTCTGTGAAGCTGTAGGCTTTAGCTCACATGCTGGTAATGGTTTTGTGCTTAATGATAGTATCTAAACCAATAAGCAAAATAAGCCCTAGTGAATCTTGTTTTTAATGGTTATTTTCTCCTAAGTGTTTATTTTTGCATGGGGGTTATGGATATGTTACAGAGCATATCTTGTGCTGGGGGTTGCCTTTTTGCATTTTCCCTTTTCTTTCTTTCTTTTTTTTTCCTTTTGTTTTGTTATTTATATATATTTTTCTTTTGAACCATTTGTGAGATGTGTCCATTTTAAGTTGCAAACCACTTTTGCAAACTAAACCCTGTGTTTTTCTCATCCTAATTCACCTTGAACTTTTTAGTTCACATTTACATTGCGCTTTTAGTTTTGCCATTTTAGATCGTCCTATTTGTTGCACTGCTTCATTAAAAAAAAAAAAGATACAAGAATAGAAAAAAAATGATCCACTGATCAGCCCAATAATGCTTGTTAATAATATCTGCATTATATTTCTAACATTAGAGAAATTAAATAACTTAAAAAAAAAAAAAACAATTAAATCAGTGTACACTACATACATCTGAATAGTGCTGAATATATACCTTTTCAGGTAAAAAAAAAAGAAAAAGAAAAGAAAAAGTAGGTAATAATGATATACAGCACATTTTCTTAACAATTACAGGTAGTCTACTGGAAAAACAAGCCTATATACTGTTTGCATTTGGAACAGCCATGCAATCGCTCATTGGGGAATTACAACTAATACAATTGTACAGTATATATACAATTGTACCATTGTATATTTATCCCTGAAATTTTATAGATTTGTCGTTGTCTGACATAAATGTAGCAGCTATAAAAGGAATAAAGAGCCAGTCCAAGATGCATATCATATTTGATCATTTTTCCTCTAGTATTTTGATTGTCTTTAACAGAAATGTTCCTTGCACAAAGTGAATTTGACATCATGGTAGCAGTGACTTAATTGCTGTGAGCTGCTGAATATGATGGAGGATTGCTCCTCTTGTTATATTGCATTTTTTTCTATTTCTTGTCAATTCTGGGTCAAAAAAACAAACCAAAAAAAAAAAAAAAAAACTAAGAATCTCTGAACTGGCATCTAGATCAATAAAAATAAAGAATCATTGAGTACATACATGATCTGTTTTTTTTTTGTGTGTGTTTTTTGTTAATTATTATTATTATTTTTAATAGACCTTTAGTTGCAAACTAACATTCATCACAGGTCATTCTCTAACTTTTGTAAGCCATCTTGCATGTATTCTACATGTTCTATCACATTTAATATTTTTTTCTGGTATTACTTCAGTTCCTTTTTTCTTCCTTACTTTGGGTTATTAATGTTTCTTTGCATGTTTTACTTTTTAATAATAAGATGACATCTGAACATAAGTACCTGCTTATAGTATCTGTTACATGGTGACCAGACGTTCAGTACATGGAGCATTATGATCTTGCCTCAAGCATAAGTTTAGTAAACTGTAAATGTGATTTAGCGTTTATTAGCATGCTGCATGTACAGGAGATAGAGTATAAATTCAGTATTTACCAACCAGCATAGTATTGGCACACAATCTGTTGTAATCTTTAATAATTCACTCAAAATTATCCATTCAAACACTCACGGATTACCTCGCCCATCTAGCTTACAGTATATATTAATATGCAGACATAATGTGTCCTGTGTGGCACCTCATGTAACTTTAGTAGATGCACCGCTCCGACTGGCCCTATCTCTCTGGGCTGTTATGTGACCTTGTTGCTGCTTTTAACTGGTACCACCCTTCTCCTACACAGGTGACCCAGTTGCTGAGGAGTGGTCCCAGTGGAGCTCTTGCTCAGTTACATGTGGTCAAGGGTCGCAGGTGCGAACAAGAACATGTGCACCTTTCGGAACACACTGCAGCGGCCCTTTAAGAGAATCAAGGGTTTGCAATAACACTGCCCCTTGTCCAGGTAGTGTTAGCCAACAGATGCACAGTGGCACTTCCTGTCTGTTTGTTAAATTGTTATTATTCCTCTCATTTCCTTCTAATGGAATATTCTTGTCATGTCATCTTGCCAAATCATGTCACATGTCACATTTTATGTTTTCACATCTATTTTCCTAGTCCGTGTACACTCATTATTCACATTCACCCACCACGAAAGTTTAACCAAAGTGATTTTGTAAAATGTACATTTTTTCATCTATTGGTTATTTGCATTATGATATAAAAAGACACGAAGTACCCGAAAGGTTCTGTTTTTTTTTGTTTGTTTGTTTTTTAAAGAACTCTCCGGTACTTCTCTATTTGAAAGTTTTAATAAAAGAATTGCTAAGAAATAAGTATAACGTCATGTCTGCAATTCTTAACATGTGACACACAGAACAACCATTGAAAAGCTGAAATGAGTTAATGTGGTTCTTATCAATTTTTTGCTTTGTGTGCAAATGATTATCTGAGCTAAATTAACATACAGTAGGTTACAGGTTATTGATTGGGATGTTGGGATGTTGGGATGGTGGGGTGATTAGGTGGGTTGTGGGCGGGGTTTTGGGTTTCGTGGGCAGAGAACATGTTTTTATTTATGCAAGTTTGTAAAGAGAACCTCGGATGAAATCATAAAATATACGAAAATAACGTTTTATGGAAATGAACAAGGTAAGAATTTGACCCTGCTTTTATCATAATTCCTGTGCACACTGTGGCTTAAAAATTTGTCACATACTTTTCCCCATTAAAATTCAGTTAAGTGCCAGGATGGCATTTGTCATTGGAATCAAAGTTCCTTTCAGTCTTTTAGAAGGAAGCATACAAAATGATTTTCAAGGGGAAAAAAAGCAGTAATAAAACTGACCAGCCTGGTGGGTTTACAGTAAATACAGTACAGAAGATGGGCCAGTATCCTAAAAGGGAGGAATGCCAACAATGTACAGCCTTTTTTTTTTTCTACAATAGTTGTGGCTGTGCATATTTTTGGAGAGGCATAGTGTTTTATGTGTCAAGAGTTTTTTTTTTTTCTCCATGTTTGAAATTGTGAATAAGAGAGCCATGCAAGTGAAATCATTTTCTATGTTAGTGTGCGGACAGGCAAACCTGCCTTTGTCTATTACATTATTGAAATCTGCCTTCAGCAGTTCCATGGGCAATGTATAAAACCCGTCTCATTTTTAAAACAATTTTAAAAAAGTGTCCATCTATATTCATTATGTAAGCATTGGACTATAGGAAGTAGTACATTCCTTTCCCTGCAGTATTAGAAACAGGATAATGACAGTAAGGCTGTTGCTTGGTATCATTTAAATATTATTATTTGAACTGAAGCATGAGAGGGTCGGAGGTTTATAATAACATTTAATTCAATGAGCTGAAAAAAGTCAAACCTGATTGATAAAAAGCCCTGTATTTATGGATAGATCTTTGATTCAGCTCAGATGAAGGCTCCAGGTGGCTCTATATAGGTTCCTCATCCTACCTTTTGTGGCAAATGCAAAGGGATTTAGGTTTTAATTAAAAATGTTTGAGTAGGACTCAAGCTTTCTTTATTCAATTGGAAAGGAAAGGAGTGCTTGGCTAACAAAGTGTAAGGACACTGAGAGGAAACGTACACCTGGAAAATGAACCAAGCTTGAACGTACACCTGAGCCTGACGATGCCATGTGGAGAGTATTGCTGCTGTAAGAAGTATTTCAGTCATTTTTGGGTTTTGTTTTTTTATCAATCATAAATGGGAAGCATAGTGTCAGCAAATTAAGGGAAAGCTCTAGTTAGACAAAGTTGTCTTGTGTTATTAAATCATTAAATCAAGCACAGCATTATTGAATTACAAATCCAGGCTATGTTTAAGAGAAATCGCTGTGTATCTCGACCTGACAATGAAAACTCTTATAATATTATTATTCGTTCATGAAACTGATTAACACTACGATTACTCTGTGTGCATTTTCATCCATTTAACATATTCTAAAATGCATGCTTGTTTCCTGAAAAAGTTTCTTGTACTACTAAAATGCAGAGTCTGTTTCTATGTTTATGTATGCATGTGGAGGTGTGTGTGTGTGTGTGTGTGTGTGTGTGTAGTGATGTCTCGGTGCGTCTTAATTACTTTCCTGTGTTGGCAGTGCATGGTGTATGGGAGGAGTGGTCTCCATGGAGTCTGTGTTCCTTTACCTGTGGTCGGGGTCACCGAACCCGAACCCGAGTCTGCACCCCACCTCAGCATCATGGTCGGGCATGTGACGGCCCAGAGACTCAGAGTAAACTCTGCAACATCGCCCTTTGCCCAGGTCTGTCTTCATCTCTTTCCTCTTTGTCTGTGAGTGATGTTGTGCTCTTGTGGCTCTGGCAAAAAAAACAACAACAACAACCTTGTGTCACATTTCGCTGAATGTCTGACCTCACTATAGAAATAATAAACGTTTTCTGCGAGAAAAGAATTTATTACCATCGCACTAATTTTGAGTCCACTCGAAGCTGTTATCTAATAAGAATTGGATTGTAATTTCGCCCACTGTGGCAATGTTTCATTTCAGGCAGAATGTTCAGGTTACTAAAGCTGTAGCTTATGATTCTGACTGAAACAGTAAATACTTAGTAATATTAATATTAATATTAATAGGGACATGCATTAAGATTCTTATGTAATAAAGCTTCAAATGTAAGAACAAAAATGTAGATATTAATATGGCTGATATGACATGTTACATTGGGCCAAATGATTTTACTGAACTGACTGCTGTGTGCATAATAATAATAATAATAATAATAATAATAATAATATACAGCCTATGGGTTTCTCATTGTGTCGTTTCTCGGAATAGTTCTTTTATCAGCATCCTAAAATAACCTCATATTATTAGACACTGTGTCATAAATAAACTGAGTATCTATGAAAAAATTAACAATGACTAAAAATAAATAAATAAATAAATCTCAGCACCCTGGTGTCCAGTGAGGATCCGTCCTGCAGGGAAACTACGCACCCTTCCTGCACTGCCTTGAACAACACACATGGTGCTAATTTACACCTGATTTTGGGAGACAGACAAAATTATATGCAAAACTGCCCACGGCGAGCCGGCCAAGGTTTATTACATTAGCTGCACTTCCTGTTTCTCCGAAGAATGGCTCTGGCATTACAGACGTGATGCGACACATGGGGCTGAAGTGAAAATCGCTTAGCCGCAATTGCCCATGAATGGCGAGCAGATTTGTGATGATGAGATTCTCTGTACAGCAAATGTTTGGCTGTGATGGGGTAACTGACAGATTGTGCTCCATCCGATTGCAGACTGCTTTGTTTGTCTCCTTAAAAGCTTCGGCCCATTCATCAGGGGAAAAAAAAAAAAGGCCAGGCAATTAGCAGCTCTTCTCCTCACAGCATCTCTTTTCCCTGTAGACTCAGATCATTCAGTGGATCTTCTGTTGCCAAACAGGAGTTTTATATTTTCATTCAGGCTCTTCGCAGGCAACCAGAGCATTTCCGTCAATGAGGTATAAGCACAGCTGAAAAGGTTAATGTATTGCATTTGCTTGTTTATATGTCTGTGTGTGACATACAGAGAGAGAGAGAGAGAGAGAGAGAGAGAGAGAGAGAGAGAACAAAAATCTCTGTCTTAGCTTTTAAGTTGCCTTTCTGTGTAATCTGCCTTATACATATAAATCATGATTTCCTTAAAAGTTGCTTTGTATTCTATACAGCCTCCATCTCTACAGTGCATGCACAATTACTAGACAAGTAACTAGATTGCATCGAAATGAAAAACGAAATCATCAGCGTACAGTAAGTGTAACAAATAAACAACTCAAAATGAACAACGTGTCCAACATACGGTAGGATCCTTCTTATCCATAACTGCCATGAACATTCCATCCATGGAGTCCGTCAGTCGCTTCATCTGTTCATGATCATCTTTTGCTACAGTAAAATGCAGCGTGATGGTGAACAAGGTGCATTGTGTTCTCTCTCCTTACAGTGCATGTCTTGTTTTAAATAGAGGGCCCACATGTTCTCAATAGGGTTTAAGCCAGATGAGGATAAGTCTTTGTTCTGTCATCTGGCTAACCAAGCAGAACTTGCGTCAAAATCATGTCCAAATGATGCAGCCTTCTAGAAACTGGCTGTAGTTTTGGGACTTGTTTTAAGTCCATGTCCAACCAGTTCATCCTTCATAATATCGGCCCATACCAGTACCCATCCTCCACTGACTTGAAGTGGTGCCGTGTTTCCATTAGTGATCCGGCCATGGGCCCATTTATCTGGTCTATCAAGAGTCATTCTCATTTCATCTGTCCATAAAACCTTTCAAAAGTATGTCGGCAGATATTTCTTGGCTCGGTCTTCACGTTTCAACTTGTCAGTCTTGTTCAGTGATCATCATGTTTCTTCCTTCCTTGCCTTGGCCATGACTCCGAGCACTAAACAACTTGTACTGTACTTCTGGACGCTCCAGGGGGTGTGCAGTTATGGAAAATGGTGACACTGGAGGATAATGGGTTAATGGTAGCTTCAGTTTTTCTTATGTGCATCTTTTCTTCTTCACATAATTTTTGTGACCATGTCGACTATTTTCAACAAAACATTTAATTATCCGGTGATCATGCCTCGATAGCGTAGCTATTTCCAGGGTGTCGCATCCCTCTAAAATGCCGACTATTGATTGTTAGTAAAGGTAAAAAAGCTGCCTAATAGTTATGCACACCTTGATGTATGGTGTTGACAACTTTAAGCCACACGCTCTCTTATGACACAGATAAATATAACTGTTCTCAGGCTTACATCCAGAAAGGACTCAGGTTTATATACTGTAGCTTGGAATTAAACATAAAATATGCCTATATGTAACAATAAGGTCAAAATACTTATTTGCCTAATAATTATGCATGCATATAGAATACGGAATATACAACTGTACAAAAATGAAACAAAAAACCATGACAAAAGAATGCTTCAAATACAGTACATACAGTAGAATACATACTGTAGTAAACAGTCGCTGCTGACTTATTACAGGAGGCCATGTTTATATTTTTAAAGCTATGCTGAAGCAGGTCTAAGGTTAACTATGTTTTCTTTCCTTGGCCCGCTACAGTGGATGGTCAGTGGCAGGAATGGAGTGCATGGAGTGATTGCTCGGTGACCTGTGCCAATGGGACGCAGCAGAGAAAGAGGCAGTGCTCAGCTGCTGCTCACGGCGGTTCAGAGTGTCGTGGTCACTGGGCAGAGAGCCGAGAGTGCCACAACCCCGAGTGCACAGGTACAGTAAAAACTGTGTGAAGAAGCCCTTATGGTCACTGTACAGAATACAACACACAATTAGGTGACAAAATGAGTCTAGCCAGCGTTTCAGCCTCAATCTCAATAAACAGACTGGGATTTTTTAGGGATTATTACCCATTAGAGAAGGAAAGAGAGCACTGCAAATAGAAAGGCCTTAAATAAAAATCACATGGTAGTAATTTTATGTAAAATGCATTTTGGCAATGTCTTTTTTAAAAGCGTTAAAGTAAAATGAAATTAAATATTTTTTTTATTAGAGAAAAATTGTACATGATACAGTATATGAACAAATATTAGTTACATTAAGAAAATGACCTTGTGAATTGTCAGGCTGACCAGTAGTTTTTATCGTACTCCATAAACTTAATAATACGTGTTTATATGGTAAGTGCTCATTTCTTGCTTTTACTTTTTTTTTTTTGCTTCCCTTTCTTTGAGTAAAATCAGGTCACTCCGCAATTAGGCAGCATAATTGCCATCATATTATGAAGGGATAAATATGATAGAATCTTTTTTGTGAACTTTCATCTGTCAAATTATATACTTTCATACAGCCCCTATAATTAACATGTTGTTGTTGTTGTTGTTTTGTGGGGCCATTATATTTTCTTTTCTATTTAAGATCATTTCAATATTAAATAAAGTTTTCAAATATGCTATACAGTATTTGCACTGATCAGCCAGAACATTAAAACCAAAAGGCTTAATAAAGTGCACTGTAGGTCCTCCATGTGCCACAAAAGAAAAAAGAAAAAAAAACAACTCTGACCTTTCAAGGCATAGACTGAAGGTGTGCTGAGATAATCTGAGAGGCGGGGCTTCCATGGATTTGACCTTTTGTCCACCAAATCCCACAGATGTTCAATCAAATTAAAATCTGGGAAATTTGGTCAGCACCTTGACCACTTTGTCATGCTCCTAAAAACATCCCTGAACAATTTTCGCACTGTCGCAGAACAGATTGTCTTACTGAACGAGGTCACTGCCATTCGGGAACGCTCCTGCCATAAAGAATTGTACTTCAACAACAATATTTAGGTGAGTCATACGAGTCAAAATAAGATATACCTGAATGCCAGGACCCAACTGAACAGGATCTGCATAAGTACTTTGAGCGCAGCCGCTCTATATGCAAGAATCAGACATTCATTGTTTTTCGGACACCTTCCTATCAAAACAAGCATTAAGGGATTTCTTTGATGTACTGTAAACATGACACAGATGGGAAAGATTGAATGGCGTTCTGACTTTTTGTTGTTATTGGGACGTCACAGTGTTGTTGCTACTGTATGTCAATGGAGTTCTACTGTAACAACGACCTCTTCGGGCTTGTACTATGATCATGATCAAGGTCCATGCCATGCTGTAGAAGACCACATAAAGGTCATATCATGTTTTTCGTTTATTGCGTTATTATGTTTATGGCACACATGCAGTAGGTTATCAGTGCATCTATGTAATGTTCAGAGAATTTGGTATAAATACTCGATGAAGTTCCTCACACATTCACCACTTTGTGCTGAAAAGCTCTGCAAGTGTCTCTGTTCTAAGAAGCAATGACAACATAGCAGACGTGTGATAAGCAACAGGTGATCTAAAGCATGATGTGATCTGATTGGACAGTAATAACTTCGGATAACATTATAGATGGATTGAGGACATGACAGTGACGTGGTACGTGATATTTTTAGGACGCCATGGGAACTTCGTGGTCTTCTTTTACAGTGTGATGGAGTCACAATGACCTTAGGCCATTTTTCCTGCTTCCAACTCATCTCGGAATATATGAATTGATTATGGCCATGTTATTGTTTCAATAAACTTATGCAATGTCAATATACAAGGCCAAAGATCTAGTTTCACCCAGAGTCGCATTAATTTTACTCCAAGATTTTGTGTTGATGATTAGAGAGTCAGAAAAATTATCAAGTGTGTTAAGGTCTGGACTCTGTGGGTGCCAGTCCAAATGTGCAAATAATGTCTCATGCTCCCAAAACCACTGTTTCACTGTTTGAGCCCAATGAATCTTGGCACTGTCATCTTGCAATATGCCCATGCCATCAGGGAGGGAAAATGTATTTTCATTCAATATATTCATGTACACAGACTGACGTAGCTTCCTTCATTTTTTGGGCACATAACATTCCTGAACCTACTGTAGACCTGACCAACAAAAGTAATGTGTGGTAAAGTGTGACCTTATAAGGTAAAGAAAATGCTTGGGTGTATGTGCCAAATTGTCCAAGCTTAAGGTGCTACTTACAGTACAGTATCAGTTATAGTGATGACAAAAGGGCTTGCAAGATTACTGCTAAAGCAACACATTCCCCTTAGAGGGGAAGTCGGCAATGTGGGGGACCCATAATGTTAACACACCAGCTTTAGAGAGTAGGACAGGAAACATCTGTCCAGCAACATATACATTTTGTGTGAGCACGAGTAATCTCAGTGTATATAATCAGAATGAGAGAAGGAGAAGATACTCTCTCACAGATGCACTTTGTGTGTGTATGTGTGTGGGTGTGGGTGCGAGATGTCCTGCACAGGCTCTAATAAACTCTTCTACTGTTATTCTGACTTAGCATGAGTCTCTGATTTCTGTGAAAAAAATTCCACCACAAACGCCACATACCATGATGGTACATGACATCATCCATCTTATCCTGATTCTCTGGAACAGGTGGAATCTGCTACTCATCAGATCACCATCTTTTCCAATGTTCCACAATCTTCCTTAGCCTCACTGATAAGTGCTTTTCTTAACTCTACACAGCTGTTTAAATGATGCATTTTTCGGTTCTTAATCCAGTTTCAGTAGTTTCAGCAATCTCCTTAGCTGCTTTCTTTGCATGATGAAGGTCAATAATTTGATCCCTTTGAAACAGAGCAACATTTTTACCAAGACCACAGGATATTTCTTCTGAAATGGATGTTTAGGAAATGAGAAGCTACCCACTGCATCAGTTAGGGTTAAATAAATTGTATTAATCACTGCAGTAATTATCCAATGGAAGGCTCTTGGCTGTATCAGATTAATATAAAGTTCTAAAATCAGTCAGATCTTATAAGTCTACCAGCCACATTTACTGTACACACACACACACACACACACACACACACACACACACACACACACACACACACACACACACACACACACACACACTAATTTCTTACCTATGTTAGATGATGATATTTTACACACTCTTAATAGAATAAATGATTAAATAGGAAATTTGATCTTCAGGGGAATATAATACTAGAATATACAGTAATAGTGAGTAATACTTATTCTCAATAAAAAAAGTGTATCATAATGTACTGTAATTTTTCTGCAGTAGAAATCAGCAAATTGAGGGTGCTTTTACAAATGCAATGTTTAGCCTGCTTGAATCAATATCTGGTACACTTTCCCCTTTTGATTCATTTGGACAATTAAGAGCACTGCAGTAACACTAGCAGCAGCAGCAGGTCGAGTATATAAGGTGGCCTGAGTGAACGTCACATGAATTAATGATGATAATTATAAAAAAGCATAATTCTGCTGTAAGGTTTTTAACATTTATAACTAGTTGAGCTTTCAACGTTCACCAAGGTTACCTGACCTGCAAGATGTAACCATGATGACGTACTCTGGTCGTGGTAATAATAGTAGTAGGAGTGGTAGTAATAGAGCTTCAGTCAGGTACCTACAGTAAGTTCTCCAGTTAATTAAATATGTGTAAAGTGATAGATGTGTACATCAGTTATTACTACTGGGTGTGTAACTGCTTCTGATTATGAGGAGTGGGTGGGTTCATGAGGAGTGTTGAGGGTGTTTGAGGATGTTATCTTTTCCGTTGATTTATGATGTTGAGTGCCAGGTTGTTGTCATACGTGGTCATGCCATGATGTTGACGTGAGTGACCGAAATCTGATACCACCTTTAAAATGTTTTTTTTTTTAATTATGATTTTTTAAGCACTACTCTTTTTTTGTGTGATTTTTGTGATAACTTGAAAAAGGTTTTTTGATATTTTTACTTTCTGAATATTTCTGAAACATGAATTAACAGTAAATGAACAGTGTGGGACGTATGGAAAGCATACAGTAAAGCCAGCTGAAGTATGGATTTAAAATGTACATTTATTTATTCATTATTGTTTTATCTAGTTTGTTTGTTAGTTTTTTAAATTAATGGTGTCCTCCTGCATTTAATGAAAAGGTGTTACATAATAATATGTAATATTATATTAATATATAAACATTTGCCTTACATTTCACCATGAAGAAGCGTTCCTTTTCATATGCTTATGTTGTACCTTTCAGGTTTATTATTTATCATAGCACCTAATCAGAGCCATCTTTGTATGCAGCATTTTATGCTCTTCATTAAAGCACCATGAAGCTGTGCTGACAGCTTTTGAACTTTTATGATAAAATATATTTTAATATTGGCAAAGGAAGAGAAATTACGGCCACATTTGCGAACGACCCTCTTATTCAATAATGGATGTACTGTATATGCCATTATTACACGAGTTCTGTTAATTAAGTATAAGGGAAAAAAACACTGTGACTTTGCCTGCCATAATGGCCACATTTTTAGACCAAATATTATGTTACTCAACATGGCGTTCCCCTACAGATTCATACCAGAATTTTTCTGAAAAATAGTGCATCCTTAAAAATAATTTTAAAAAATAAAGTAATGGAGATGATTGTCTTCTCTCTCTCTCTCTCTCTCTGTCTCTGTGTGTGTGTGTGTGTGTGTGTGTGTGTGTGTGTGTGTGTGTGTGTGTGTGTGTGTGTGTGTGTGTGTGTGTGTGTGTGTGTGTGTGTGTCTCAGCAAATGGTCAGTGGAACCCTTGGGGGCCATGGAGTGGGTGTTCAAAGTCATGTGATGGGGGCTGGCAGCGGCGTGTACGGGTGTGCCAAGGCCTAGCTGTCACAGGGCAACAGTGTGAGGGCAACGGAGAGGAGGTCCACAAATGCAGCGAGCAGCGTTGCCCAGGTAACAGTATAGACAACAAGTTCCAGGAATCAACTGTGCCCACATAAGTGAGGGGAAGGCTGAATGAAAGCAGAATATGAATGATTCCTTTTTTTCTTTTTTGAGGAGCTGTACAATATACTGTATGCAGCGGATTATTAGTTATTTAAATGCCTATGGGTAAATTTTTACTACAATCCTAATGCAAGTATTTGAAGGGTTTGACTGCACATAGGACAAATCCAGTTTGTCAGTTTGAAAGAAAAAAAAAATCACAAATCATTAACAGTTGATAGATAATATTTTATGCATGATATTTTTGACTGACAGAGGTGTTAAAACACACAAATGCCTAAATACTGCCAACATCGTTGTGTTTATAGCAATGTAAATTTGTAACTATTTTGCAAAATGCTATAAATGTAGTTTATTGTAGCAGTATTAATAATATGTTTGGTTTGGTAGATTTAATCAAAACAAATATATAGCAAAATAAGTGATTCATACAGTACTGGCAGAACAAGGAAAAAGTATTTACATCAGAGGTTGGGTACTTGCAAAACCTTTTGATTTACAAAAGATGCTGAAAATGATGAGAACCATTGAAATAAATGCCAAAAGTTCTATGTACAGTACAATGCATCTTGCCTCAATGCATCCTGTTTTACCAGTTTTGTGGATGATGACAGCCTTATCATCCTTATTCTTGGCTTCAACATTCTCTAATAATCCATTAAACACAATTAGCTTTTTTTCACAGCAGCCACTACTTTGCCAAGCTGAGACAGATAGAAGCGATGCATTTGGCTGTTTATGGATGAGTTGCATTTTGCTTTGTAATGTGTTTTTTCACTGTTGCATTTTGCCAAAAAAAAAAAAAAAAAAAATTCAACCTTCTAAAAGAAGGGTAGGTAGGACTTTATATTAAAAGTTTCCTTATAGACTATATAACTACTGTATATATAACCTGCCTGGGGAAAATATGAAAATGCCATTAGCTTTACTTTTTTTGTCCCATTTATCATTTTGCAGCCCTACATTTGTAGTATAAAATAGTTTTAAGAATATTATTAAAACCACTATAATTAATGGTTTCCCTCATGTAGCAGTTACGGGCCCTCAATCCAAACCAAAGTCTATTGATTTCTTTTTTTATTTACCTCATTAAGTCATTCTGTTTGCTCTTGTCTAGCTCCCTATGAGATTTGTCCTGAGGACTATGCAGTTTCCATGTTGTGGAGAAGAACACCATCCGGAGAATTAGCATTCAATAGATGCCCACCTAACGCCACAGGTATGAGGAAGTTTTATATTTGACACAAGGGCAAAGTAAAGCCCAAATTAGCAAAGTGTTATTGAATAACATGGACTTTGGACTGATAATGCAGTAGTCTTTTTAATTGTGTTCACAGAAAATAGAAATACTTGCGCAGTGTGTCATTTATTATCAGGATTTTAAATCCCATCAAATGGTCTTGAAACAAAAACAAGCATACGTCTGTCAACCTTTTGCAAATAACACTTGGATCTTTTATAATTTTTAACAATGAACAGTGGTGTGTTCTGTATTTCAGTCTGTGGATGTGTTTCACTAATCCGTATACGTTGCTTAATTTATTTCAATATTAGGAAATCACGATTGTGTTGCGTTTAGTTATATCCGACACAGAGAGCTTAGTTAGTGATATTTATTGGATTTAATGACACTCCCACACATTGTAACATCTACCAAAATTGATCTAAAGGGTTTCCAAGTCAAATCAATTGTCATCACAGTAGCACTCAGAGTGTCTGGTCTGTACACCAAACTTTTAGTAATGCAATGAAATGAAAAGCACGGTCTACTGCAACTCTTCCTCCTTTTGAACTACAGTATAGTGGCATATCTTTTATCTTCATTGAATTGGTAGTCTTATTAGCGTATATTTACTTTATAGATTGGCTTTGGTTTGCTCTCTTTCAAGTCTTTAATGTGATTGACTTTTATTATATTTTTGAGTAACTAAAATGAAAAAATGACAATATAATCCAAATACGAGCTCCATTAGCAAAGATTTACATTAATGAGTCGCCTTATACAAAAACTAAGCATTTTTTTTTTAAACTAACTAGATGTTCTTGCATACTACTAATACAGGTAAAAAAAAAAAAATAACTTACACTACACTTACCTTGGAAAATGAGGACCACTCACTCACTCACTCATCATCTATAACACTTAATCCTGTATTCAGGGTCACGGGGGCCTGGAGCCTATCCCAGGAGACTTAGGGCACATGGCAGGGTACACCCTGGACAGACACACACTTACTCGTTCACACACTACAGCCAATTTGGGAACGCCAATTAACCTAAACTACATGCCTTTGGACTGTGGGAGGAAACCGGAGTACCCGGAGGAAACCCACCACAGTCTTTGGACTGTGGGAGGAAACCGGAGTACCCGGAGGAAACCCACCAAGCACGGGGAGAACATGCAAACTCCATGCACACAGAGACGGGAATCGAGCCTGGCCGGGGATCAAACCCGGACCCTGGCGGTGCAAGGCGACAGTGCTAACCACTACACCACCGTGCCGCCCAAATGAGGACCAATATCCATAAAATAAAGCAGAAAAGTTGCCTTTTTTGTAACAGTGGGACCAATTGTTAAATGCAGATATCAAAGGCTGAGCCAGTTTTAATCTAATAAATTTCCATCATTCATCTGTTTCAAAATATTACTTTGACCTCCATTTCACTGTACTTAACAAATGATCATTAAATCTGTCTAATCATTGATTCATCTTCATCCTGCTTTATTCTGGTCAGGGTTGTGGTGGATCTCAGGGCACGATGCGCTCACATTTGCATTCACACCGGCATCTTTGTAGGGTGTGCGAGGAAACCCACATGGACATGAGGAGAAATTGTAAAACAATGCTTAGACAGTGACCTGAGCTTAATCACCTGGCATAAACGGGTGAGCAATGCTAATTTGGCTCAGTAGACTGCTCTAAGAAGATTTTGGTGTCTGGATGAAGGAATCTGTAAGGACCCTTAAAGCGGTGGTACCTTTCGCCTGGTCTGTGTTTTTACACAATCCTATTATAAAAACATCTCAGGGATGAGGAATGGAAACAGTATGCACATACAGGACACTGCTTGAATACTGTTGCAAATTTCATATTTCAAATTTCCGTTTTTTCTCTGTTAAAACCTCTGTATGGGTTTTCTATTCATTCCTTGCGCATGTTGGTTTATCTAAGAGCAGAATGAGGCTGCATTGACACTCTCTGCAACATTATGCCACCCTGTATGCTCCCATGTCACTCTCACTGCTATTGTGTCCTAGAAAGTGCATGCAGGGGTGAGAAAAGAAGGCCTAAGTGCCATGCAGTGGGGACTGCTGACTGGAGCCTGAGATAACAACCAGGTGTGACTGCTACAGAGCAGGAAGATTAAACTTTGTGCAGATGGATTTGCACCTCTGTGTGGAGCTTTTAAGCTTTTAAATATGTCTGTTGTGTTGAGGGTGACTGTGTTAGTCTGGGCCAACAGTGTGGCGTCTACTGAAACTAAATGGGCTAAGATACAGTAGCTTACGCCTATATAATATTACACCTATTTTATATCGAAAAAGAAATTTTGTCCTTATATAAAAGCCTCTCTTATGATCTACAGAAACTAACACCTACAGGGTTATCACATTTGAACGAACATCATGATGGTAACGCCACACCAATAAAATATAGACAGTCACAAAGATCCCTAAGGATGGCACACTCTTCCACTTTACAGCCCCCTTAAATAACCACCAAGCGTTTATGTGCACTAAGGTAGCATTTTTTCAGTAGATGTACAAGGATAATTGCTCTAACAAGCCTTTAAATGATAAAAGACTTTAGGGATAGCAACAGTAAATGTTCGACTTGATATGTTTTCTAACAAAGACTCATCTTTGGGTTTTTTTAAATAGAACGAGTAAACATTTCCCAGAAGGCCAGCGCAAATAACAAGGGTGCTAATTCTGAGTTTTATGTTCTTGCTCTCATTTTTGGATGTGAGCCACATGGACATTACACACTGCAGCACTCCTATCATCCAATCGTTGCTTTTCGGTTAAGATTTGGAGAAGGAATGTCAAATATTTTTGAAGGTTGCAGATGTAATCTTTCAAGTGTGCTTGTAGTTACTGGTACCGTGGCATAAGAAATCAATCTGTTTCAGAAATTGAGTTCCCACGGTGAATTTTTTTATTGTAAAATGCATTTTCCCATAGGAAATCATGTAAATGCAGATAATCCCTTCCAGCCACCCAAAATATATTATCAATATTACCAATTTTCAACACTATAATCACATTTTTGCCTATCAAAACATTTAGAAAAGTTACACCTCACTTAACCTTAATTTATGATTCCTATTTTGCTACTTTACTTCCAAATTCACGAAACTTAAAGTGGCTTTTTATTCTTTTATTCCTTTTTATTCTTGCCGCTATACTTGCTAACATTCTTGGGACCTATGGTGCTGTCTTCATGGAATCTTGCGCAAAATACAAAAAAATACAAATAAAATAAAATTTTGATCGGCTTGCGGATGTACAACTGGATGTATGTGTAACCGGAAGTACATATAACCCGATCTGTTGCCAGTCTTTTTTTCTTTTCTTTTCTTTTTTTTACGGTTTCTGAGATAGCAACATAGATAAAATTTAAATTCCAAATTCACATACAGCAATCACGTGAGCAACATTTTTGTTGCTGTTTCAAATTTAAACAAGCGTCGCATTGGACGATCCCAACAATGAACCCTAACATTAGATTTGGTTGTAATGACATTCACCATTGGAATAATGACTGGACAATGTTGTTTTTTAAATATACTATGACTTAGATAAAATGCTGATAACATTAAATAATTTAAATGCAATGTTGCAAAGAGAAAAAAAGTTCAAAACAAAAAGAATTGACCCTTTATTTGGAGCATTCATGCAGATTAACATCCACATCCATGATCCCTTTAGTTTCTAACATGGTTTGGATTTACGATCAGAAATTGGGGCAGAACAGCTTCCTCCAAACAGCGAGGGTATCTCTTAGGTAACTTAATGTCCTTTCACTTGAATGTTTGAGTATGATAGATTTTTGTTTTGTAACTAAAAATTGAGTTGAATATGTGGGCAGCAGTACTACAGTACTAATTTTACAGCAGCTTTGAGGTACAAATAACTTTATATTTAAATCATTTCCAGTGCACTACCCATTTAAGATTATTCATCTCAAATGGCTTTATGTTGTTTACTTTTTCCAAACTTTTAATGCAGTAGTTTAAGTACATTCAACTTATCTGGGCTTACAGTGCAGCTTTATCATAAAATATCATTATCCTTTTTTTTTTTCTTTCTGTGGTTCTTTCCTCTTATTCTGCAGGCACCACAAGCCGACGCTGCTCTTTAGATCATCGTGGGGTAGCGTACTGGGAGCAGCCCAGCTATGCTCGATGCATCCAGAATGAGTACAGATATTTACAGCAGTCGGTAGGTACAAAACCACAATGGTGAAAGATCAGTCAGTGGGGAAGTGGAAAGAACATCTTCCTGCCTAGTTAGATTGTATTCAGGTCTGCTATGTTTCCTACCATCTTAATAGACCATTGTTTGTTTTGTTTTTTTGTCATTTATTTGTGTGTTCATTTAATTATGTTTTGCAGCAGTCCCACAGCAGCTCTTTTTCATGAAATGCCTGTAAATTTGGTTCTAACTGATTTGTTGCCTTATTCTAGTTACAGTAGGTAGTTTTTAGTGTTAAACCAAATCAAGTCACTGATCAAACCAAAATGTGAAAGAAAGAGAAAGAGTTCTTATGTTTTATCTGCAAATGGCTGGCCGTAGCTTGTCATTTGAGAAAATAGGGAGTTTGTTTGGAATGAAATATTAAGGACTAATGATAACCATTAGAATACTGTAGGTTTGTCTTTCTCGCAAGCATTGTCCCTTTTTTCTCTGTGTCATGACATTAAGAGGATGTTATTGAAGCCAACTCATTAAGGCCAATTCCTTTGTAATCCGTTTGTCTTAGGTCCAGGGACACCTTGCCAAGGGTCAGAGAAATCTGGCAGGAGATGGCATGTCCCAGGTAACTAAAGTCTTGCTGGACCTCACTCAGAGACGCAACTTCTATGCCGGTGACTTGCTTTCCTCTGTGGAAATCTTGTGGAATGTTACTGACACTTTTAAAAGGGCCAGCTATGAACCGTCTTCAGATGATGTGCAGGTAAATGTTATTTTCTTCTAAAGAAGAGATTGTAAAATGATTTATAGGGTTTTAAGGGTTTTTTTAAAAAAGGTTTTATTATCATTTCTACCACGGGCAGGGGTAGCTCAGTGGTTCAGGCATTGGACTAGTGATCAGAAGATACCAGGTTCAAACGTTGCCACTGTTTGGCCCATGTAAATGTAGTGTCATGAAAAAGAAGCCATAGTTGTTTTATGCCCAAAGTTTCATAGTGTTATAATATCATAGCAATTTGCCAGGACTCAATGTTTTAATCAATGAATACCTGTTTACACTTACTTGAAAGCAAAAAATGCAGTTTCTCATGTCCTCTATTCCAAAGTCTCCTTTTAAAAATGATATTTCTATTTATCAATTGTTAATATGTACATTATCTGAATTATTTGTCTAAATGCTGAGCTGATATAAAATAGGTAAAAAATATTAATAACACCCCCTTCGGCACATATCCACTTAAAATAAACATGTTTAAAATTCGGGATTAATAAACAAAGATAATCAACAGAAATATATTTGTGAAACTGCATTTATCTCAGCCAGAATCTTCTCATGGCCAAGGAGCTTATTATTATGTGTGACATCACGCCATGTGTTTCCCATGCCCTCTGGTCAAATCAGTCTTAGCAACCCATACTCATTCAGTGCTTGACATTAACGCTTGCATGCCTGCCCGTGGCAAATGAACTCTGCGTTCTGGCGAGTCAAATACCTCATGTATCATGAGCTGGCAAGTGAAAAATACATATGATGTTGAAATATGACATCCATTTTTCTGCCTTGCACCGAGTCTATTACGTGCTGTGTTCCTGACTAGTGGAACAATAGCATTTAGGCATAAAATGAGCCAAAATGGGTAAATAAAACAAGATCACAACTATGCTGTAGGGTTATAAAGTGATTTTTAATTTAGTTTATTTAAATGACCAGAAAAAGGAATAAATGGGGAGACCTGAATGCTTATATAATGAAACACAGAAGATTTCATTATCTGGTATATCTGTTGCCATAGCAGTACATGTGGTCCAGTGATACAAATCTTAACCTGCATTTTTACAAGTCATTTTGTACTGCATTGATACAAACACTTTTTCCATAAATAGCTTGTGACTGCAGTGGTTTGAAATACTCGACTGAAATTGCTGCAAACAAATTTATACCCATCAGTGAACAGCTGGTAACATCAAGTGGAGTTCATGTTAACTAAAACAATTTCCTGTTTCACTTTCGAATTTGTAGCATACAGTTATAGAAGGGATTTTTTTATTGTCATGCCGTCTGGTGTTCGCTCAAATGAGGAGATATTTCATTTGAATGTGGTTTCTAAGGTTTCCTTCCTCCTGTTATCTTTGAGAGCTTTTCCTTGCCAGGGTCACCTCCAGCTTGCTCATTAGGGATAAACTGATAAAGCTATATTCAAAATTTTCTATGTATAGTAAGATAAATAAGATTTTATTTCATTAAGGATGCTTTGAGACAATGTCCGTTGTTAAAAACGCTCTACAAATCAAATGGAATTAAATAGAATTGAACATATATCTGGAAACCGTGTAAGTATTCCTTAAAGTTAAACATCTAATGTAACAATGATGGACCTTTGGGTCAATACTTTCTGAACATTATTTGGTGCTTTGCTGATAAAACCTTATATAAATAAATTCTAGTGGGGCTTTTAAGATAGAAACCATTTTTATTAAAGGGTTAATAATAGATGCAACTAAAAATATCTGATCAAAGTCAAGACGTTGACAAGGGCTTTGACATAATTGGAGAAACTAACCATTCTGGATTCACAGCCTTTTTTCAGGGGGTCATAAATAATGGAACAAGGTGCGGCTTCATCCCTCATTATTTCATATACAGTAACTACTCAAGCAAATAAAAGGCCTGGCGGTCATTCTGAGTGTTACATTTGCGATGAGTAGCTGTTCACTTGAACTCTCATCCTGAGGCCCAAAGAGGTGTGTATGCAAGTGAAGGTCAAACATCCGTCAGAGAGATAGCACAGCACTGGGAGTGGCTAACACAACAGTTTGAAACACTTTTAAAAGTAGGGAATTAAATTGCAAGTTCAGCTACAGCACAAGACCAGAGGATACAACTAAAGTGCAAGATTAAGAACAGAACAGATTAGACTCTCAGATTCTTTGGTCTGATGAAATTAACTGAAGAAATAAAAAATAAAAAGCTTAATGTCAGTCCTAAAATCTATGGAGACTGATTATTAGTAAATTATCAATCCTTCAAAAGCTTGATATGATGTTTATTACTGGTATGACGTCACTGCTCACGGGAGGTCTAGCGGGAGCCAAATCACAGCCACAATTTCATCATAAGGGGGGATTATCTAGGCAACTGGATTAAAAAAAATTATTTTCTTTACCATTATTGTTTTTTTAAATATATAAATGATTTGAATGTACAGTATATATACTCTGCCTTTAAACCATATGAGCATGCAATATACTCATAAGACTTTTTGAATTAGCTGTTATTATAGAAATGATAACATTCTGTATAACGTTAGTAATATAAAAAAACTAAAAAATAATTAATACTAATAGAAATGATAACAGAGTTTTTGTTATTATATATTATTACTTTTTCATTTTGCATAGATTGTTTCAATATCATCAGTATAATTTTATTAGGTACACAATGTAAGATAGCATCACTAAGCAAGAAAATATGAACAGTTTGACAGCAAAATGAAATAATCAATTTGGAGTTCTGAGATTTCTTTTTTCAAATGAAGAAGGAAGTATTGAAAACTAATTAAAATATTTTGTGCATGTTTTCTTTGAGTTCCAATGGTGCTAAAAACCACAAATATTTCATAAAAATTGCTTGCATTATATGAGTATGAATATTGTGATTTTTTTTTAAAAAGCTGTACCTCCACTTTCCACAATTTTGATATAATAGGGAAATCAGCCTCCTGTTGTGTTTGCGGTTATTTAGGTATACAATTTAGTATCAATAATATGCTTGTTCGAGCTTTAATAAATACAGTATGTATTAGCCTTCTCATGCTTGGATTATAATTTTTTGTGACTCAAACCGAAAGTAGTGGCAGCAAATAAATCAAAGCAAAAAATGTTGCGTTTTGGTGCACACAAAACCCCCAAGGAAAATCTTACTGCTCAAAGCTTGCTCATCTATAACTCATAATTAATGATTCTCATTTCGGCCTCGATTTAGTTTCTGATTCGTCAGATTTGCTTCTGATGTATTTTAGATGTAAGGGAGGTAAACATGCTAAACTGCACTCAACTTTATTAATGGCTTCTTTTTTTGTCCTCCTTTGGAGAAGAAAATGAGCAATACTAGAGCTACTGCGGAGCACTATGTGAGTCAATAAGGTAATGATCGGTCCACATGTGAATACTCCCCTCCCTGTAGATATAGCCATTGTTTTGGTGGCGGTTTCTTATATTGTCAGGTAGAAATCTCTGCTCTCAATTGAATGACCTTGTTCAAGGGCTTAACAGCGGCAGCTCGGCAGCACCTGGGTTCAAACCAGGGACATTCTGCTCAGTCTGAGTTTCCTCTTCCTGGCTCATTTTTATATACGACTTACCGCAGTGTTTGCCTTTTACACCTGGCCAGGGCCTAAAAATTCTTGCTACACATACCGTAAGATACGGGAACAGTTCTTAACAAAGTAAAGCAATTTAATAATTGTAAAGGTTCTTATTTTTATTAATGATTCTATAATAGACCTATGTTGTATGAAGGTTTAAGATGAAAACTGGTAAGAACTTTTCATGCACTTAGCTATTACAGCTCTGCAGATTGGAAGAATTATACAAAAATGATAACATTTTGATATAGTGCATGATAAATAGTAACTTTATTGAGCTACAGTAACCACTAACCAATACCTCTTTTACAAGGTAGAATTAATAGACCTACTGTTATATATAACAAATCAATCTTAAATAGTGGAAAAGTTATTCAAATTCTTATTTTTTATCAATTTGGGTATTACCAGCCTACAATCAATCATTTTCGCAATCAATCTTGTTCATTCAGCCTACAAATATAATAAATAATTAATACAAAAATGAATTGTGTGGATAATAATAAGATCTCTATGAGAGAAAAAAAAGTTCAGTCCAGATAAGAATTCAGTGAGCCCTTTACCTGCTCTTTTTGAGCTCAGCATAAGAAGCATGAATGAGGGTGAGATGGGAATAAAGTGAGTCCATATACAGGAGCATCAGAGTGATTTTTCATCCTGAGGGCAAAAGTGGTGCAAAAGTTGTGAAGTATTATAGAGCTTGAAGAGCGCTCTTTTGAAACTTGAAAGGAGGCTTATTTAGTAGGTCAGTGGTGGATCAAGCGGTTAAGGCTGTCGGTTACTGGGTCACTGATCGGGAGGTCGGAGGTTCGAGCCCCTGCACCACCAAGTTGCCACTGTACTCTTGAACAAGGCTTTATCTTAACCCTATCTGCTCCAGAGTGTGCTGTATCCTGGCTGACCCTGCACTCTGACCCTAACTGGAATATGCAAAGAAAAAAATCATTTCACTGTGCACACATATATTTCACAGAGTATATCGTTGACTTTAGGTGACGCATACCTATAATTTATGACTGCTGAAGTGACTGGCGTTACAATTCCACAAAAACCTTCTGAAAGTATTCAAACCACTCACGGCAGCTGCTGTGTTGAACAAGAGGTATGAAAGTAAGTTGCAAAAAAAAAAAAAAAAGTGACGTGATTGCCTCGCCTGGAAGTGTTGATTTTTGCTCTAAAATCAGGTACTTTGCTCGAAATGTGGAAATTTAAAGCTTCTCAAACAAGGTCTCGAATTTAATGTTTTGTTACAGACAAGCTTGCAAAATGAATAAATGTCTGAAAAAGTTCATTGCATTTTGCTGTCAAACTGTTCATATATTACAGTACCTTGCTTTGAATAACCTGTAGCACTACTTCTGAAAAAAAAAAAAAGACTCTCATACTCTCTATGTTTGTGCATTAAAATGATTTCTATCTATTGCGTTTTCACAAGGGCTCGGAAAGGGCACTGCCAATATAACTAGAGTATTTACAGATTGTCTTTGAGAGCATGTCTGTTTTCTCATGTCTGTATTAATGTATGTCTTTAAAGGATTTATCGAGCAGGGGTATGACTCATTTTTTTCACCACTGCCATCCTGTGTGTGTGTGCGTGTGTGTGTGTGTAAGGTAGACATTTGTGTGTGCTTATGCAGTGTTTATATGGGCACGTTACCAGCAGAGGGAGTATAAGCACTCGAGTAGAAAACAAACGCACCCATGCAGGGACACAGCTCTGTCAGGATCAGCTTGCTCTTCAGAATAGATAGCGGGATCTTAGACAGATTTCTTCCTATATATGACATTTCTTCATATATTTAAAAAAATATATACAAATTGTTGGCACAATGCACTAAAACGGTTTAGTGCTCGTTTCTGTATTTGAGAAAGAGATCAACGACTCCCTGAACTGAAAGGAGCAGAAACTCCCAGGTGCAGTTTGAGGCTGATGACGCCTGACAGATTCATCTCTGCACGTATCGATGCTGTGGCTTTTCTCCATAATTACCCAAGATGGCATTTGTTTAGACTGCAGGAGAGATGCTTCCTTGTGTGTGTGTGTGTGTGTGTGTGTGTGTGTGTGTGTGTGTGTGTGTGTGTGTGTGTGTGTGTGTGTGTGTGTGTGTGTGTGTGTGTGTCTATTCATAGAGCACCTGCAGGATGGGAGCTTGTGCTCATGTTAGTTGGGACAGACAAAATTAGCTGATGCTGTTGTATCCTGAATTACAGTAGATCAGCCTACCTACATATCTATTTCTCTTTCTGTTATGAGAAGATTCTTTGGATTTCATATAAAAATTTCGATAAAGATTCATAGTGATACTGTGTATAGGTCTTTATACTCTTTATATTCAAACCTGTTTTTAAAACTGACCCCCCCCCCCTCCTCCTCCTTCCTTTCCATACAGAACTTTTTTCAGATCATCAGTAATCTACTGGAGGAAGAGAACCGTGAAAAATGGGAAGATGCTCAACAGGTGAACACAATGTTACATTTCTAATCTTACTCCAGAAACGTGCCAAATCTTCACTTATGCCATATTAAGCTGCAACCAAGAGCCCGTCTGCTATTCAGTGCTTCAAGATTCACATCACAAGTAGATTCTGTGTATGGTGAAGGGTCTCTGCTCATAAGTGTAGTGGGCAAGCAAATCACTTGGCTCAGGCAGCATAGCAACTACGGAAAAGAACAAAGAACCACGAGCTGCAATGCTCACTAAATCCACATGGTGGCAGTAGCAGGAGCATGTCCAACTAAAAGGCCCAGTGTCTTTGATGACTTGCCATCTCTCTCTCTCTCTCTCTCTCTCTCTCTCTCTCTGGTTTTGCTGCAACACAATCTTAAATGAGCTGCAGGGATTTGAATATATGACAGCCTTTTTAATCAACAAGGTTTTAGATTTGTCAAAGCCCCTCGTCCCTCCCAGACAATTGGGTTAACATGACGCACAGTCAATCTCAGATTCTCAGTTCATACAAAAACATTTTTTGTATGAGAGATGAAGACTGCTGTCTCTAGATAATAGTGCGCACCTGCTTCTCGTCATTGAAGCACTGGAGCAAAGAGAGTGGCAGGTTCATTAGTGCAGTGTTTGCTGGCTTGTTATTTAATATTCATTTGTCACAGTGCTTATACCCACATACATACCAAGCGCATACAAATCTGCCACATCTCCCTGCACCCAAGAATCAGGCACGAGTTCTCATTCATTAAGCTTAAAAATAGGGAAAACATTTCATTTGTCTGATTTTGAAGACGTATCCTTTTGTATACAGAAACGTCACCTTGAAATATATGAGCACCGGAAATCCATCAAGATTCTCTGTTCTTGTTGAGAGGATATCTATCTTGATTATTTCCCTCACTACATCTTCCTAGAGCACATCACAAGGCTTGTTGCTATGGAGATACAAGGATAATGCATGAGAGAGCCAATGGCCTTCTCTGACCATAATCAGACTGATGGTTCTGGCTGAAATCCAGAACCCATGGTTCCGCACTGCTCAACGTCATTACAAGGTGTCTGGCACTGTGCGTATTAATTATTGATAGTTATAATTAACTCAGCATGAGCAAGAGCACAACTAGCAATTTTAGACCAGGACACAATCTACAGTATATAACACAGGATGTGCCTCCTTTTTTAAACATCTGGTTGGCTGTAAACATATCAACTGTTGGAAGATCATTTACTGATTGGATACTGCTGGTGTGTTCTCAGCGTCCGCCCACAACAAGCAGAGTATCCGAATCTTTAGGATGCAAAAATCTTTAGAATTAATCACTGCTAGTCAAAAAACTCTCCCGTGTAAGTCAGTCCCTATTGATGTTTAATGACTAAAAACGACCTTGTTTTCATATTGTCATCAACACATTACAATGTATATAATGAATTAAAATAAGTTTAGCAATCTATAATTGAACTTCATCCTTTGAACTCCAAAGTACAATCAACGCTGTCACCCTCATGACTTAACCCTCTTGAAAAAATGAGCCAAACAATATACATTTATGGTCCAGACGTAAGTTGGATTGCTGTAACACTTCAAAGACACCCTAAAGGCACTTTACTCCACTCTCTCACTCTCAGTCTTTTTTCCCCCCAGATCTATCCAGGTGCAGTGGAGCTGATGCAGGTCATTGAGGAGTTCATACACATTGTCGGTCTAGGCATGAAGGATTTCCACAATGCTTACCTGATGACTGGAAACCTGGGTAAGGCATCTGAAGAGCCATCAAAATCATTAATCTAAGACATGAGCACATATATTATTAGGAATTAGAAATGATTCATTTGTGCGGTTTATAAGGAACACGAATATGGAAAAAGACTGTCGAAGGTTAGACTCTTCGTATGTCACGGGTTCCAGTGAGTTCCAAAACGTGCTCAGTCGATTTGAAACAGTTTGTGCATTGCTTAATTGCTACATCAATAATGTTGGATTGTTCCTACTGCCTCAGCACGTTCATGTGGGATGAAAGGAATAGCTAAAAGGGTGAATCAGTGTTGTTCTTTAAAACCAAGTTTATTCCAATTCAATTATTCTGCGTTACGTCAATTTTTAACACCCATTCAATTCCTCCTATGGGAATAATGAAAGAATTGATACTACAGATTTTTGTTGATTTAATATATTTATGCCATCATATTCTCTAGAATGATTCCTCATTCTTACTATTTACTAGTTATCTTCAGAGGAAAAAATATATTAAAAATAGGGTTGTGCTAGACACTGGAAATAACACTGGAAGAAACACTTGATCTGTGATCGCTATGATATATTTTTACTCATTCTGTAATTAGAGTGAATTACAGTATATTAATACACAATTCTGCCAAATCTTTTTTTTTTTTTGACAATCTCTGCCAAAATATGAAGCAGACACGGTGAAAAAAATAAATTTGAACAACCTATCAGTACTGATATGTATGTCATGTGAATGAGTCTAGCAGGTAGGGTTGATGGTACCAAGGTCAAGGGTTTGAAATTTTACTTGTTACATGTTATACATTACCAGTCTTACAGGTGCGTAAAACACTGTGATTTCTGTATGGGCATCCTGTTAATAATACAGTACTTTTTTTTTTTAAACATGAAATTGTTATATCTCAAGCAAGCAAATCATGATTAGCATGTTCCACTGTCACTTTCTGATTACACTTCTTGTTAATTATCTTTAAAAGACTTTCCTTTTCCAAATAAAGAGCTCGAGCTTGAGAACAAAAAATACTTTTTTTTTCTGTTCCATTCAGCAAAACTTAACAATAAACTAATATTTATACTACAATACTTACAGATATTTATGACATTATTATAACAATCCTTAGGTATTTTTCAAGGTCTAAAATGTTATGTGAGTTCTCCTCAGTTGCTGCCCTATGGTATAAAATGAATCTTTTGGTCATTGCTCTTGATGTGTGTTGGGTGATTCGATCCAGTGTGTATATTCTACTTGTTTGCTCAAGTTAGTTTCTTTACTGTCTATGGTCCTAGTAGTTTGCTGTTGGACGCTTATTTTCCTAGATGACTACTTTGGATATGACTTTTTATTATTTTAGCTTGAATGCTGTGTGACATTGATTTTGGCATCTGTCTTCATTTATTCAATGAGCATAGACACTGAAAGTTGCTCTAGTATTAAGTTTAAAAAGGGTTTTATCAGCAACTTAATAAAAAGATTTTGGCCTTGTGTAGCATTTACGTAATTATATTATTTCTATTTTACTACAAGAAATTACATTTGTAAGTGCATTTCTATTTAATAAGCTTAACATCAAAGTATCAATTTTTACCTTTGTGTTCTTGAGTGAAAATACAGCCTTATTTTATGTTTTAAATATGTTGTATATATTTTTTCAATGCTAATTACACATTTTGTAAATACCAACATTTCCTGATATGCATATCCAATAGTTTGAACCAAGGAACCTACCCGCCTGCATCACTGTCTGCAGATGTCATTGCACCTCCCAGTCCTCCGCTGCCTGTCTCTGTATTTATGATGAAATTATCGTCAACACATCTCCAGCTTACGAGTCAAGCCAAGAGCCTTCTTCCTGTTTTCTGTTCCACTTCAGGAATTTGGAGTTTGTTATTGTAGGGTGTCAGTCACTGTCTAATCAGAGCTTCCAGGAGAACAATACAATAAGGTGTCCAGCTATTGGAGGATACAGGGAAAGAATGAAAATTCATGACAAAACAATCAGTCAAACTGCTCTTGGTATTCCTAATGTACTCATGCAGAAGATGAACAGTGGCATGAACAGGACCATATACATTTACCATACATACATACACTATGTCAGATCTTATCAAGTCAGTACAAGATTAACTGGGTTAAAAAACTATTCACATAGGCATAATCTCTAAGCTGTTTTTCCGTATACCTTTTTTGCAATTGTTAAAAAAAGAAGAAAAAAATTCTGTCCTTGACTCTGGTGAGAAGGTTGGAGAAGACCCTGCCCCACTGAGAATGTTGCTCTGGCACCCTGGACCCAATTTTGGCTTCCCATTGTTAACCTGCCTCCCTGCATTGCCTCTGATATACAGTAACTGCCTCCCTGATGCCACTGAGGATGTAACCACATCACTTTGCATCTGCCTCAGATGTCACTTAATCACCAGATGCTGTGAAGAACATCACCCTTTTTTCCTGCCCTCTATAAAATACTGTCTCGCGTCCCCGTTCTGCCAGGAGCATCACTCTACCCCTTTCGCAGTGCAGAGAACTTCACTCCTCTCCCCTGCTTCATAACATTTTTTGTCTTAACTGAACATGGAGCAGATATGAACAACATTAGCATTTTTAGTATAATCTCTGATGCTGTACTAAATAAACTTTCTGGCTTAGAATGTGCATCTTGTAATTAAAATAACCAACATGATGCTGCACTAATGGAAATCTAAATGGAAATCACTTTCTGGACAACATTACTGCATGGTTTCTTAGTTAATTTATGCCATTCCTGTGATACAGTAGCAAAGAGGCTTAGTGACCAGGCAGGATTCTCCTTTCTCTTTCCCTCACAGCTTTAGTCAAATAGCAAAATACCAAAAAGCTTGGTATGATTCATAAATAGCTTATAGATAATCATTTTTAAAACAGATTTGACTAATTCTTTCAATGTTATAGGGTTAAAATTGAGCATGAATATAGACATATGTAAAAGTTAGTGACCTGTCTTTAAATAATGAATTTTATATAATAAAAACAATCTGATCATAGCGGGTTTTAGTATAAAGCAAATACAACCTTAGCCAAGCAGCGACTTTTTTCACCGTTCCAATTAACAAAAATGACCCCCCCCCCCCCAGATCAAAAACTTAATTTCCTGTATAACTATCAGTCTCTCACATTGTTGTGGACAGTTTTGGCCCATTCTTCTTTACAGCATTGCTTCAGTTCAGTGAGGTTTTGTCCGGCTCTCTTAAGGTCCTCTCACAGCATTTCGACTGGGTTGATGTCTGGACTTACAGCTGTTGGACAGATGACCTCACATGTGCCACTAGAATACTCTGGTATACAGAGCAGTTCATGGACGACTTACTGACTTCAAGGTGCCCTGGTACTGTGGCTGCAAAAACAAGCCAAAATCATGACTCTTCCACTGCAGTGCTTGACAGTGGGTACGATGTGTTTCTGCTGAAATGCTGTTGGGTTTTCACCAAACATGGTGCAGGGCATTGAGGCAAAACAACTCCACTTTGGTCTCATCTGTCCATAGGACATTGTTTCAGTAGCCTTGTGGTTTGTTTAGATGTAGTTTTGCAAATCTTAGTCATGTTTCCATAACAAAAGAGGTTTCTCCTGGCCACCCTTCCAAATAAACTGTATTTGTTCAGTCTTCCTAATCGTGCTGTCATGGAGTTTAATATGTAACATGCTCAGTGAGGCCTGAGATGTAGCTCTTGGTTTTTTTTTTATTTCTCTGTGTTGAATGATTTCAATGTTAATAATCTTTCTCACTGTAGAATGGTGAGCCCCAACTTATTTGGAAATGGTTTTATAACTCATTTCAGATTGAGATGCAGTAACACTTGCTTCTCCAAGACCTGTTACTGTAACACACAATGCTAAAATGCTTAGATGGGATTCAAACTCATGATCTTCAGCCTCAATATTCCCCAGTTCCCCATCTGATTGAGCACTGATGCTCTAGACAAACAAGTCTGATCTACGATGGCCCCACTCCACAACTCCCAACACCCAAAGAATCCATTGGTAATGTCCAGTGCCAGACACCATGGCATGCTGCCTGAGGCCCTGTGGAGCCATGCCCTGAGAGGTCAGCACTGCCCTGGTGGCACTGAGGGAACCCAAAAGCCAGCTAGTTATAATGCTAATGTTATGGCAGATCAGTGTATAATATTTTTGCTGATTTTAATGCCGTCGATATTTCTGGAAGGCACAGTATATCATGTAATATGTATTGTAGTCCATATACTCTGTATTTGTGAAGGAAATTAAACATGGCCATTTGTGGTTTACATTATGTACAGTTAATCTACTATTAAAACTTCTGTATATTATGTTGCCAATCATTGTCTCTCATTATGTAAAATCTGAAATCACGAGCCTGTTGTGTCCATGTCTCTTGGCAGTTGCCTTGTTTCTGACTCTAGATGAAAATACCATTAATTGGTTTATACCAGTAACAACTGCAATCAGGTAAATACTGTAGATGCCCATCACATGTTAACATTGTTGGAAAAAACGGCAGTTTGCTTGAACTGGGTGGAAGCTTATTTATGTGGTGCACTTGTCTACTTTCATAAAATATTCCTCTTTGAATTGTTTTCCTAGTGGCTAGCATCCAGAGGCTCCCTGCATCATCAGTGGCGACTGACATTAATTTCCCCATGAAGGGACGGAAGGGTATGGTGGACTGGGCCAGGAATTCTGAGGACAAGGTGGTCATCCCTAAAGGCATTTTTAATCCCCAAAGTGCAGGTATGTGCACATGTGTGTGTTGCATATAATGTATTTCATACACTGGAGGACCATTCTCCAATTTCTGTCTGTATGTATGTCTGTCAGATTTCGTCACAGCATCACGCAAAACTGACTGGACAGAATCTACTGAAACTTTTGCACTACCTAGATATCTGCCTGGCGTTAACCTGCACCATAAGTGAAATCAAAATGTTGAGTAAAAGTGCTGTTATGAACAGTGAACACCTGCACCAATAGATTTAAATTAGAAAAGCTAAACTGATTTAAAAAATGTTCTTTTGGATTAGTTAATATTTTCACAGCTGAAATAACAGCGCTGAAGTGGTATAAGGGAATTTTAACGCACTGGAGTCGTTTTAAGAAACCTAATCTTTATCCAAACGTTTAAATTTCTCGTCTGTGATTTTCTCTCCGATTAGCGAACAGGAAGTGTATTTCCTGACGGCGAAAGAATTACAACTTGGCGTAAACAATGTGTAACGTTTTTATATCCTTTCTTTCCCTTGGATTGCAATAAGATCAAATGAAAGTAGATTCAAGATCTCGCTGTGAACTAGTTATACTGTAATTCATACAATTTACTAATATTTAGCCACCAATCCAGTGGAAACCAATACCATATAATGTCACAGCAAACAAAAATTTGTGAAATTTGAAATAAATTAAGGGGTTGATCTTTGTTGCAGACAGACATTGATGTGGGCTTCAACCTGAAATAATATCACATTAAAGCTGATCAGCTTATTTCTAGCTTTACCCTTTTAACTATTTAGCAGGAGTTATTCACCCACTTCTTGTCCTATTAGAGAATGAATGAACATTCAATGAAAAAGCTGAAGAAAGCATTCATATTTGTGCTCTCTGTCTTGAAACCAGACAGCAGGGGCCCAGGTTAATGCTAATCAGTTAACAAATTTACAAATCTTAGTTCTTTTAGTCAGCTTTTATTTCCTGAAGCATGAAACGCTTGCGACACGATCTTCTAAGATATGAATAAGAAACCTACATAGTCATACCATAAATACAACCACAGTAGATATGTACGTCTTTGTATCCTGAGGTTCATGACGCTTATTCTATACTTTACAGTGAATTCTTGTATGGTGTGTGTGTGTGTGTGTGTGTGTGTATATATAGTGTTGCAAATGATTCATCCATGCGTACAAGATCAGTATGTACTGTAGGTGAGCTTGAAATTAACAGAGTTTGTGAGTGCTGAATATTATCATCATTGGTGGTGTTATTTGGAAGCTGATGTCTGTCTGAAACCCACAGATGAATGATTTTATTTAAGCCAGCTTTGGGTTCACAATCATTCAGGCATTTTGTGTTTGTTATTTTTCATTTGTGAGAAAGGTATTTGATATTCACGCTTGATTCTAATTTTTTTTTTTTTTTTTAAACAATGTTCAATAAAAATGTTCAATTCTAATGATATTCTGTACTGGCCACATGACACGAGCAGGCTCATCACACTGGGACACAAAATTAGCTGCAAATGAAGAAGTTAGACACATGATCACCAGATAAACACTGGCACTTAGGAATTTTAACTTCAACCATAATTTAGCACCTAACAGAATAAATATTATATACTGAAGGTAATATTCACACCAGAAAAAAAAAAAAATCAAATATCAAGCAAAGAAAGAAAAAAATAGAGAGGAACTAAAATGAAAGTAGTTAAACACGGGTAATGTGTCAGAAGCACTGCATCATTAATTTACCACAAAACTCTGTTTAGTTTTAGCAGGTCTGGTGGAGGAAGTGAGAAATTTTTATTACTTTTATTATAACATTTATTATAGGAGATCCACTCTATCTGACTGAGGATTTTGCCATCACATATGGTAAAGGCTTGTAATATTAAAGAGGTTTCGTACTCTCGTATCAAGAAAGAATTGGCAGTAAAATCAGTTACATGTTCTATCTTTTTATGTGTGGGTTAATACCACCATGTACATAAAAATCAGGATCAGTTCCGCCCATGTACTATAAACTCTAAAATACTCCACCCCAAGAATACAGTACTTCAACATTATGCATAAGGCAAGAATATGTTTACACTTTTACATGTTTCTTAAGTATATCTCAATCAAATTATGAAGTACAAGGATAGGCCATAGTATAATTCAACTTTTCTGTGTCCTTGTCAGTTAAAACCAAGTATATTTGATTATAATGTATTCTATAATGTGTACTCTGTCTGTGTACATTATACAAAAAATAGCGGAGTAATGATTTTTTTAATGTATTTATTATAAAGTACTGTATCTATAACCTGTGTTTACATTTTTCTCTTGTTCTGTGTTTATTCTGTTTCTCAGAAAAAATAATATTTTTTCCTGTAGGTTTAAGCACAAGCAAATGGGCCTTGAGTTACGATAGTAACAATGACATCATGTAATCAAAAACTACAATCTAACCAGAAATTGTTTTTCCAGATATGGATGGCTCTCCTGTTTTAATTCTCGGCACAGTCCTCTACAAGACACTGGGACTTATGCTACCTTCCCCAAGGTAAGATTTATATGAATTATGTGATACAGATAATGCCCCACAGCCTTTCCATTTGACTAGTGTTTACTTGGTGCTGATGTTATGGATTACCCACAAATATTCCACAGAAACAGATATATTGTGATATTCTCTGCTGCCATACAGTACGTTACTTTATTATAAAATTTCACTTGCTTTATATGTTACTCATAAAGCCTGTGGACTCCTGTGTAAATATATCAAAATGTTCCTCATTTTCATTCTAGCTGCTCTCCAGGACTTCCCCTTACTCGAACTGATGTATGCTTCCCATCCTGAGATTTTTATTTTTACCTTGCCACCCACATGTTATCTAAATCTAAGAGGTGCAGTTATTCCTTAAGTTTACTTTTTACATACTGTAAGTGTACTTGAACTTTTTCATGTCTTAGCAATCCACGTAGACCTACAGTAGTTCACTATGTACAATGTACAGTACAATGTAATTTCTTTTTGCTACATACTGAAAACACTAGAGTTCATGAATATGAGACAATAGATCAGAATTTAGTCTGCTCTAAAAATTTCACATTCATCTAAATGTAGGTACTAACATCTAGATGTGTTTAATCATCTTAAAACTTGCATGGTACATTTAGTGTGAACCTTTTTGCTAAATTATAATAATAATAATAATAATAATTATTATTATTATTATATAATTGTTTTAAATATCTACTCTTGGTTTGGTTTGTCTATGAATCCAGCTTTCAAAGGTTAAAAAGACGACACAGCAAGATAATACCATGGGAGAAATAAGACTATGGGGAAAAAGTATCATGAATAAAAAAATCACTGATGTACTAACACTCAAACATCAAACATTTAGACATTTACATTTTCATTTAAGCACTTGGTCGACGCTCTTATCCAGAGCACCTTAAAAAATGCTTTGAAGTTTAATTTGATAGACCCTTACACTAGGTTACTAGGTTAGCCGAAGGAAACAACAGCAGATGATGACAACAGCATGGCATTATCATTAACCTCGACGGGCAGTTGAAGATTTCACAATCTCCCCATTGAAAGATTTAAAGATCAGAGTAAGAAGTGGAAGGCCAGATTAAAATTCAAAAAGAAATTCAGAGATGAGCAACAAAAGTTGTAAAATCAACATTTGTCTCAATCATTGTGATCGATAGGGCCAAGGATCGAAGGACGGATCTGCCCATGATCCAAAATATACATATACTCATATAGTCAATATGATGGAGGTAGTGTCATGACTTTGGCTTCCATGGTTGCTTTTGGTAATCCAAATGTCTTCAAAACAACAAAAGAATAGGTCTTGCCATTCCGATCCTTTTCAAAGGATAAATATTCAGGTCTGCTAACTGATGTCTTAAGCACCTAAATGGACACATGAGGATTAGAACTAGACTATGGAGCAATGCAAGAAGGTGGCCTGGTCTAATGTATGACATTTGCTTTTTCTTTCTCATTTTTAATTCAAGTGATTATTTTTCTTTTATATAATGAGGACAGTCAAGTGTGTGTGTGTCACTTACAGTAGGTGGAAAAAGATGGTACCAGGATACACTATAGGAAGAATGCAAGCCATTGAAAACAATAATTCCTTTGCTGAAAAATCTTGGTTTATAGCATTCATGTGGATATTACTTTGATATATACATGTAGCACTTAACTAAACATAATGCCACCCATTCATGTCAAAGGTTTTTTCAAAAAAGACAACGGCTTCTTTCATCAGAACATGACCCTGCATACAGCAAAAATGTTCAGGAATGGGTAACAGTGAAAGGATCTGAGGGGTTGCCCAGATCTTAATCTGATCACGTTATAGACCCTCACACCTTACAGAACAGGATCCGCTGCTAACTTCTTGTCAGATACCATAGCGTATTCGAGTGGTTGCTTACATGGGTCATAGCTGTGTTGGTGGTTCCAACCTCCAAAATACTAGACAGCTTGTTTGATTTTTTTTTTTAACCTCTCTTTAAACCATTCATTCATAATCATTAATGTTTTCATTACAGCTTTCTTAAAGATCTTACATTTCTATTCTATTCTTGTTCCATATAGTTGGAAGTACTAATACAGTTTCCTACCTACAGTAATTTGTTGTAGCAATGTGGTTGATTATAATCCTACAGTTAGTGTTACAGTATGTACCGTTGAATTATATATGCATTTGGATTTACCTCACCTGTGGTTGTGTATATTTGGGGGGGATTATATCCTTCCTATGCAAACAGAAGAGTAATTTTTTCTGATTTGTAAACTTGTATAAAAGTGGTCTATAAAACCTCACTATCAGATTTATGCCGCTTCTTTCGCATTTTAACATAATTTTACAAAAAATAAAGATGTTAATATTGATATAATAATGCTCAACTCCTTGAGCTACAAAAGAAAAAAAATCTGTGAGCTGCTTAACATTGGACTTATTTGGTTAAACACATTTAAATTGACTGAGTACTTGTGCATTGTAGAAAATGATCAACTATTTGATTACTGTTCTGAATTTAAGTGAGCACTTCTATTTATGAAAAGTACAGTATGAGCAGGACTTGGTCATTACACATGAGCAGTTAAACATCATCAGGCGCTAAGAACTTCCACAGCAAAAACTAGTCTACTAGAGAGGGTGCAGAGAGACGGTTTCTGTATTTTTATCATACGGTCAAAATAGAAACATGAAACCCCAAAAGTCTACAGTAAATGTGGTTGCATTTTGACTATGACTTTTGCAGTGAGAAGAATAATCTGGATCATCTTGGGCTTCTCAAGATGATATTTGTCAAATGTTGTAACGTTTAGATAAAAAAAGGACTCCTACCATATTCATAAAAATGAAAACCAATATGTGAAATCTAATACTTGCACATAATTGAAAGAGACCATGACTGCATACTTGCCTAAGAGCTGGGTACACAAACCTTCTCCCTACAGGCTCCCTCGTGGAAGCTGGACGTGTGGGCTTGAAAAATGGCAGATGTATTTTTATAACTCAACTTAAGACAGCTTAAATAATTGGCTCAGAAGCTTTGAATTTGTATGAGGCATTAACTCCAGCCATAAACTCCATATTCATTCACTGGTTAAGATGGATTGATGCAAAATGAGGCACCTTATTGAATTATCTTGTTGAATTATCTTACATGATGTAAACCGACCTTGTCCGTTCTACAGGAACAACACTGCTGTGAACTCCAAAGTCATTGCTGTGACAATGAGACCAGAGCCCAAGCTCAAAGAAGCCCAGATGGAGATCGAACTTGCTCACTTGGCCAATGTAAGCAGGTTCTCTGGATGACAATGACCTCATGACCTTCACTATAATCCTAATAAAGATATTCCTCCTGACATTAAATGTTAACAAGGGATTATTTAGATGCGAACAAAAGACGAAGTGTGACTGAGGATGATTTAGAAGTGGTGTTCATTTTGTCAGCTATTTTCAATTCTATACTGTCCCTGTTAGTTTTTATCATGTTTAGTCAATCTTATCCTATTTTTGTCTAGTCACGTTGTTTTAGTCGTCTAAAAGTCTGGGCATTTTAGTCTAGTTTTAGTCCATTAGAACGTAACATTTTAGCAAGGAGATTATTATTAATTAACCCTACAGTCAATCTAGTCTAGTCAAAACCCTTTAAAAAAAAAAAAAAAAAAAAGTTTTCCACAAAAGAATTATCTTGACATTTAAAATTTATCTTTTCATCTGTTTCATGTTTTCAGCTAATGATATGTTAACCATCCCAACAACTGTCCAATACTCCTTTTAGACACTTTGACTGTTGTAAGGATAGTTTCAATCATTTGCTAACCTACTGTATTAGCTTAATGGGTTTGGCAACAGTTTAACTATAAAATTAAGGAAAATACATCATATACAGTATATAAAACAAAACATAATTACCACAAAGAGGCTGTAAAACTGTGTGATTTTTATGATACGCCTTGATGTGTCTCTTCAGGTTTGTGGTATTTTTCCCAGCAATTGTGTGCCCTCACTGTTTCCCCACCAATATTCCTACTGTACACATCAGCTTTTTTTGTCTCGTTCAATATAAAGAAAATAGGCCCAAATATCGGCTCTACCTTTTTTGCCTGAGTAATACTGCAGTCATGATGAAGAGTTAAAGATGACTGAGCTTATAACATCCAGTCCTGATATGCCGCGCGCCCTGACCTGGGAAATACTGCATCTAGCGCCATAATGAATGAACACGTATTGCAGGGGATAACGACAAAAATTAAATGTTGACGAAAATAAAGACAGATGTTTTCTTAGTTTAAATTTTTTTAAAACCACATTTTAGTCTTGTTTTTTTCCTCAACAACACTGTATGCTGATTTAGTCAATGTCACTGTTTATTGATATCCGTGACATCTCATCATCGTCTCGTCCTAGTCACAGGGAAAAGGTCAACAAATATTTCTTGTCATTATTTTTCCTGAGGAAAATAGTAGTAGTAGCCGTGATGTGGGAATCCCCTAGTGATGGGGGGAACTGAATATGACTAAATTAGGGAGAAAACCTGGGAAAAATAATAAAGAAATAATAATAATTTAAATAGAAAGAAAGACTAGTGACGTAACTTGAATAAAAACTGCTTTGCCAAATGCAAAAAAATCTGCTATCATTTCTCACTTAATTTATGACATATTAAGTCAAAAGAAAATTTGTGGATCAAATTCATACTATTTGTTTCATTTCATATAAATGGGACATTTCTCACAAGGCATCTTTGAAGCGCTTTCACTATCAATTATGTAAAACATAACTTTATTAGTTTGGAAAACAGTCCTGTTTACCAAATTGTTTTTCATAAAATAAGGTAAAATATAATGGGTTAGGTTAAGTAAAATGAGTTCTGTGCGCACATTATTTTGCATTGACTTCAATATTTTGTATATTAACAAAATTAGAAGAAAAAAAAACACACCTACAGTTTGTAGACAATTACAATAAATATGTAGAAGACACTGGTTATACAATAGGCCTAGTATTTTTCATTATTTATTTTTGCTTATCTGGTCTAAAATGGCCTCAGGAAGACATTCATATTAAAGGTATTTTATCTTATTTATGTCTTCTTTTTGCCGGTTACAATCATATGTACTACAGTATGTTCTCCTTATGGCCAAATAACAACATTTTTTTTTTATCTTTCAGGGAACAATGAATCCATTTTGTGTTCTCTGGGATAGCACTATCATGTAAGTAGTTTCATACAGCAATTTTAAAGGATTATAAAGGATTAGCCCAGAAATTGTGTTTTTACCCTAATCTTACATCATTATATTGAGGCTAAATAAGTATCAACTTGTAAAATGAATCTGATTCAGTGTGTCTTGAATATAAAAGGATTATGATTTTCTAGAATAGGTATTTTCTTCTCGTATATAAGACAGTACAAAGTAAACAAAACAGCAATGCTTTTTTTCTATATCATATTAATAGGGCTACGTCCAGCCCAACACAAGGGATTAAGAATAATTGCTGTGGTATATTGACAAAGGAGTGAAATTAAAATATAAACTATAGATTCAGGGACAGTCAGAAGCACAATTCTGTATATCTTTCTACTATAATTTGATAGTATATGTACAAATTTAGTGTATAATGTATAGTAAAAACAGTGTGTGCAGTGGTGAAGAGATAGGCTGCTTTAAATTTACATGATTCTCTCCTACCAGACCCTGCTTTGTTGCACTTATCAAGGTTTATAAATCCATTAAAAAGAATTGCCATAACAATTTTGAAAAGAAAAGTGGCTTGAAGTCATGTTTCATTAGTATGAAATAATTATGAAATAGCTTTTAATTTTAATCTAACATGATAGATCTTTTCAGGGGCTGATCTTTTTTATTCAGTAAACTGAAGTCTATAATTTTGCATGTGATTTGTGGTTAATCCAAATAATACAGACTTATGGTGAAGTATTGTGTAAAATGAAGTCGATGGATATAAAAAGAAGAAAACTGGCTTCAGACCTTTTAAAAATGGAAATTTATTTCAGTATATTGACATTTATATACAGTAAGTGGTACATTGGTATAATCTCTATCAGGATCTATTATGCCAGCAGGAATCCTAATGTTGGATGATGTCATAGCAATATGCGTCTAACATTAGAGTTTCTGCTGGTATAATAGATACTGATAAAGAACATAATATGACAGCCGTCATCCACCCAAAAGCCATCAGGATCTGTGCACATATACAGTGATGTGGGAAGGTCTTGAGCCACCCCTAATTTCTTCATATTTGTCTTCCTAAGAGCCGAGTTTCTTGTATTCTTGAGGAATAATTCTCCAGGCTTTCTGAAGGACGTTTTTGCGTCTCATTTTTGGCAAGGTTTTGGCTGTCATTTTCAGTCCAGTCCCAGTAACTGACCCATTTCATTTTTTGTTGTTGTTGTTGTTGTTGTTAAGCCACTTACAGTAGTGTCATATGAATCATGAAAAAACAGTCAACTTAAGGCATAAAACGATGAGACAAAAAGCTGGAGATGATGACATATGATCAGGCAGGTGCTTAGTATACTGAATGCTGATTGGTTGAAACAGATAAGAGTGGAAATGAGCAGCTTGTTACGGAAAAACATTTATTCCCATTTCTTTAACTGAATCTTTTTTCAATTTATAGCTTTGCAAAGTATCTATAGTACTATACAGTAACATCGTGTTCGCACAAGATAAAACCTGCATAAAGTTCTGTTTCACAGAACGGATCTCGAATGTTAAGTAGCGCAGACCTGTATAACCTGTTTGTGTTATACTGCCCATGCTTTTTTTTTTTTTCTCTGACTTTTCTAAATTAAATGTTTTGGTTAACTGCAAACCAGGGTTAAACTCTTGGCTCAGATGCAGAAAAAAAGGTAGGAAGAAAAATTTAAGAAGATTAAGAGATTAAAAAAAGATCCTTGAATAAATGCTGTTTTACAAGTCATATTTACAGCATTGTTTGGAGTTGTTCACTCAATATTGTCCCAATGTCATGTGGTCAAGTAGTCAAAGTAGTTCCAACTTTCAAAAACAAACTGTCTTTTTGTTCTTATTGCATACTGCACTGGTTTAATTTTCACATTATCCTGCACTGTTTTGCAAATTGAATAGCCTCAAACTTTGGAATTATGACAGTTGCTTATATTGCGAAACAATCAGGCAAACATAATATTTTTGATAAGAAAATAGAAGAAAATATCGATGTGGGAGCACTTTATTTGGAGACCAGTGTCATGAATAAAGCTGGTTGTGGAAGGTCTGGTCATATTAGCATACATTTTTGGATTTTAATAAAATGCAATATTTCGTCATTGCTGCATCCATATAACCTGGATTTTATGTATTCCCATGATGTTTGTTTTTGCCTCCTGAATCAATTTGTTTCTCCATACTAGAAGTGTGCATTATGGGATTTGAGAGTTTTGAATTTTATATAAAAGTGCAATGACTTTGCACTTTCGATTGATTTGTGGGGTGGAGAATAGGGTAGCACAATTGAAAATATAAATTGCATTAATTTTTCTACAAAAGAAAGCAAAACGATAAAATTGTGCAACCTGTAGATTCAGAACATTATGGAAAACAAACGTTCTACTGGTGAAAGGCTGACAACTATGGTGCCGTACTTTATATTGCTCTCTATTTTACATGCAGCATCATAAAAAAAGAGCCTTTTTTGTCACATACAGTATGCATTATAATACAGCACAATTCTATTCTTTACATAAAGTACAATATTCCAGCTTCTTATGAAGCACAGGATCAGCCATGATACAGAGGCCTTGATCAAGGGCTCAGTAGTGGCAGCTTAGTGGTGCTGGGGCTTGAACCACAGACCTTGTGAGCAGTAACCCCAAGTTTTTATCAGTGACGTACCTCTGCCAGAATGTTCTGGTTGCATAAGGTCAACAGCTTGCTTGGTTTGCTACATTACCTGGTTGAATTAAAGTACTAATCCATTTCAGGTATTGGATTCAAATATTCACTTCTTTCATAAAAACAAACAAACAAACAAACAAACAATTAATGCACCTACAAGAAAGAGGAAAAAGCTCTTTTAACCTGGAAGTGGCAGCATACTGTACAGTATGAAGAGTTTTCTCAGTCTTTCAGCCAGGATTTAGCCAATATTGTATTCTTAGATCAAACAACAGCTAATTTAATTGCCTAGACACTTTCCATATTATGAAGACAAAATGTCTTGGACTATAATGTCTCTGTGAGTAGCAGCAAGGCTTTGAAGGTAAGGACGCACCTCACACCTTACCTCACAACTGCTGTGATTAACAGATTATAAAATAGATTGCATGATTGAATTGTAGGATTTCTAGCAATATGTTGCATCACTGTCTTCCTGGACATTTTCATGCGCAACAATTATATATAATTGTAAAAATTATAAAATTATGTAATATTGCACACCTTGTTGGAAGTATGCTGCTACAGATACAGATTTGTACTAAATATTTAATTTATGTATAATGAATGTTAAAATAAATTTTGAATCAAGTTTTGTGTTGAAAAAAAATTAGGAAATAAAAAGGGAATGTAAGATTTACTGCAATAATTCAATCAATCAATCAATCAATCTATCTACCTATCTATCTATCTATCTATCTGCTTTTTACCTATAAGTATCTATCTGTCTCTCCGTCAAAGATACCTTCTAACCTCTATCATCTATTTGCAATCTACTGTTGTTTCAGTCCCCTTGATTGCCTGGTTTGTCTCTACATTATGTTACATGACCTCCTGTCCACTGTAGCATAAACACTCCCTAATGCCCCTTTACTCCACTCCCAGGTTTATACTTAGAACCCACACTAACCAGATACTGTGGCAAAACCCACATTTTCTGCTGGATAAACATTACTCATTCACACTCTACACCGCTTATCTTGTTGAGGACTGCGGTAGGCCTGAAGCCTCCCCCAGTGGCCATCCTTGAATGAGGTGCCAATCCATCCCTGGGCACAAAAGCACACACGCATACACGCACACTACAGGGAATTTAGAAATGCCAATTAGCCTAATCTGCTTGTCTTTAGACGGTGGGAGGAAATCAGAGTAACCAGAGGAAATCCGCCAAGCATAGGGAAAACATGCAAACCCCAGTGCACACATGCCTGAGGTATGAATCAAATCCTTGAACCTGGAGGTCACAGTGCTAACCACTACCCACTGTGCTGCCTTAAATACTACATGTTCATGAAATGTAAAATGAGAGCTATTTGAATGAAGCTAATAACCTCAGATTGGTGCAGCTTTTACACTAAGCTACCCAAGTAAAGCAACACTTTTGGATGAGCCAGATTCATAGATGACCAATGATTAGATGAGGAATAAACAGAGCCATTGTTATTTGTTTTAATTGTTAGAGCCAATTTACATATTCTTCCATCCAATTTTTCATGGACAAATGGACACAATTTTTAAGAGCAATTTTAAGAAATTAGTATAACATTTTAATACATTGTAACACTTTATTGCACATCACTTGGAGAAAGGCTGTAAATTAGGGTCTAATTTTTGTTTAAAAAAATATTGCAACCCACATGTTACCAGAATTCCTTTCACCTCAAAGTTACACCTCTCCCAAGGACAAACTCCCTCCTCTTTTTCTCATTTTCTCTTTGCACCCTATATCCATTATGTACCAGATTGTGCCAATGTGATAAAGAGGTGACCTTCAGGCACTGTCAACCTCACCCTGGAGATCTGCGCTCCCCATCCTGGAGCTCAGCACGGAGTGCCGCACTGTCAACCTCACCCTGGAGCTCGGCTGCTCCAGAGAACTCTCCAGCTATGGGTATCCCCCCAAAATTCTATGGGGCAGTTTTTGATCCCCAGGAACCTACACTCCATTCATATGAGGAACTCTGCCAGGTTGATATTGCTTGGTGGTAGGCCAAGTTATCTTTAACTGAATTTAATTAAATGTAATTTTTTGTAGCATTTTTTTTTTAAATGGGCATTGTCAACCCCTGAGTGGCGCAGTCGTAAAGTGCTCAGTCTATCATCCGGAGTTTGCTAGTTCAATTTCCGGGTGATGCTGTAGCCTCCCACTGCTGGGGGCCTAGAGAGAGCTGTTTGGCCGAGCTCTCTCAGCCAGGTTCTGATGGGAGGAATCTGCCCTCTGCCATCAATCACGGCCAATCATGGGCATCTGTGAAGAGGAAGGAGTGGATAGTGTCCGGTGTTATTTCTGATAAATATGTCACTGAAGAAGAACCCCATCAGGTGGGAATATCATGCCATTTTATATGATGACATAGTAAACAAGCAAGAGGTAAATCTTGAGGTAATCTACAAACAGCATGAACAGGTTTCAGGACATTTAAGAAACAGGAATGAGAAAAACACCTGGGAAATATTATCATGTGTGGAAGGAAACAAGATTCAAAACAAACTCAAATGGCCATAGGTAAGCAAAAATGTAAAGCAGAAGTCTCTGTTGAAGCATTTGCCATGAGCTGTGCAGTTCTGAACTCATCAAAGACAATGCTTCCATAGGCAATGTTCCACCTCCAGATGTTGGACTTAGAAAGACATTGAGGCATATAGGCTAAGTCCCCATGAGGGCAAGAGATGCCAGATGAGGAGGTGCTGGCAAATGCAAGGTCGGAGGTGCTGGCAAATGCAAGGTCGGAGGTGGACGTAAAGTTTTTAGCTACTGTATGTCTCCAACCTTGAAGCTAGGTGGCAGAGTCCTATAGTCATCCCTGTAGAGCAGGTGCAATGCCATTGAGGTCAGTCGTGAAGCAATCTGGGCATCATCTAAGTCAGGATTTGAAAAGAGCATGACATCACAGCGCGTAGGGCAAAATTGGAAATCATTCCCCATGGTAGGGAAAGTTATTGGTTTGGTAGGGAATGCAAGAACCTCAAGAGGTAGTCGGGAAATGGAAGTGGCCACGCTGACTTTTACAGAAGGCTGTGCTTGCGGGGTTCGCATTGTTGGCCTCACAGTGGAGCTCTGTATTGCAAGCCAACTCACCAGCTAAGGATGCCCAAAAATATTTTCATGGGGGGGGGGAGCAGTCCCTAATCACCAGAACCACCCGTTTCACTAACATGCTGCTAGTTTTATACGGTTTGCGTATTCTTAGAGGACCCATAATGTACTAGACTAGTATATTGGGACAGATGAATTGAACTGAATCCAGTCCTTTTCTCCAGGTTTGAGCTTGGCAAGGTGATGCCAGTAAATACAGCACTGAAGAATGAACCTAGCCAATCTACAAATGGCATGAACAGGGCTAAGGTCAGGATATGTGAGATAATTTACCAATCATATGGAAGGGGACAGGGCGGTAACTAAAACAAACATGTTATAATGTAAACAAAACATACACTACAAAAGTCATTCTGGGAGTACCATGTTGCGATCACCCTGAGTACTTGATACAGGGAGGAATCACGGATGTTCTGCTGTTTTCTATAACATGTTTAGCAGGTGTTTACAGGCATCTCTGTAAGACTACTGGCTTAGTTTTAAGTGTATCCACCTCCTGGAGATTCACTGGCTCATCTGCTGTGTGCAGTTCCACTTTTTCTTCTTTTCTCAGTGTAATCAGGCTGAAGAGCTAATGTCATTTTGGCATGTATGTTCATCACCCACGACTGTGCGACACAGGCACCAAGATGTCCACTGATAAACAGGCTGTCTCTGTCCACTTTGAACCTGGATGATAATGTTTTAAAAATCTGGAGAGAACGAGAGGAATAGTCCAGGAAAGGGAAATTATGATATTTAACTTTATAAGGTATAATTCTTAAGATCAAGAAATTATTATGTTGTCAGTTATGGATATGTGAACTGCCCTTCATAATTTTCAATCACAGGCTTTCATTGTAGTTTAAATCCAGACAATAAATTAGCCATTCCATAACAAAAATGTAAAAAAAACTTTTACGTCCTGAAAAGTTGATGCCTAAAGTTAATGTAAAGTTACATTACTATGTAATATTATGTTTCCATACGTTTCTTTTGGTAATTGATTAATTTTCAATACAACTGAAAGTATCACAAGCATCTGGATAAGAATTATGCCATTTGTTGCCAGGCAAAAAAGTCTAACTTTGATTTGAGAAGTTCAACTAAACATCAAGACAAAAACAAAGAAGCTTGTTTACTCCAATTCCAACTTAAAGAAAAGGTTGTAGGTTATTACTAGCCTTTTAAAGGAGTGTTCTCTTGTGGTAATTCAACAGTTCTGCTATAATCATCAGCCCTATGTATGGAGACACCATCCCACACATGGAGTTGGCAGCGCCATGATGTGGGGGTGTTTTGCTGGAAAAGGTACTGGTGCACTTCAGAAAATAGATGCCATCATGAGGATTGTCTAGAAATACTAAAGCAACACATCAAGTCATCAACCAGAACCGTGGACAAAACTGGGCCTTTCAGCAGGTCAATGACAAGAAGTGCACTGCTAAAGTAACAAAATGTTTAAACCAACCAGGTGAAACGATTGAAGTGTCCATTTCTAAGCCCTGACATTATTCCCATGTAAAATTTGTGGATTGAACTGAAACTGCATGCCTACTGTATGTAAGGAAGCTCACAAACCATGACATAAAAATGCTGCCAACATATTGTGAGAAGCATATGGAAATATATGCCACTTTGCTATTATTTGGAATTACCATTTAAATAAAGTATATACCCTAATTGGATGAATGCAGGATATGTATGGCAGCATAAAATAAGTGAAGTTGTAAAAAACTTTTTAATAGTTTAGTCTAGGTGTATGTGTATGCCTCAAGTGTATGTTTTGTAGGATCCTGTAGAATTAATTAATTAATTAATCTCTTGCCTAGGTAGATGGCATGTACAGTACTATACTGTGAATATACTCCAATCAATGATAATAGTAAAACCACCTGCCTAATATTGTACAAATCCCCCATTTGCTGCTAAAATTGTTCCAATCTATTCAGTCATGGAGCCCACGAAACCTTAAAGGTCTGCTGTGGAATTTAGGTTCTTTAGCAGCAAATTCTTTTGATCCTCTAAGTTGCAAGGTGGGGCCTCTGTAGATTGGACTTATTTCTCTAGCACAGGGGTAGGCAAGTTCGGTCCGAGAGTTCAGCTCCAACCCTAATCAAACACACCTGAACAAGCTAATCAAGGTCTTCAGGATTATGCCATTTTCTACAGGAAGGTGAGTTTTTTTTTTCAGGGTTGGAGCTGAAATCTGCAGGAGTGTGGCTCTCTAGGACTGATCTCGCCTACCCCTGGTCTAGCACATCCCACAGATGCTCGACTGGACTAAAATCTGGTGAATCTGGAGAACAAGTCAACACCTCAAACTTCTTCACATGTTCCATGTTCCTAAGGCCATGTCTGACTCCATTTTTGGAGTGTAGTATCCTGCTTAAAGAGACCGCTTGAGTACAGTTTAGGTGGGGTATACATGTGCTGCAACTCTATTCATGTAGGCAGCACATAGCAGAAAAGTACATAGAACATCTCACTGGCTTCCCTTCAACCTGGTGCCATCTTTTCTCCAGGTAAACTGATCTTACAGTATGTTCTCATCAAAGGTGCTGTCAGCAGTGGACATGGGACAGCATGGGTCTGCAGGTTTACAGTCCCAATCATAGCAAGCTACGATGCATAGCTGGAAATATTTTTGTTGCAATAGTTTTTTTTTGTAGGATCATACCAGATCTTTGCTTCTCACACATTGTAATGTGTCTTGGGCACCTAAGAACTTTGTTGCCAGGCCACTGCTTGTCCTTCCTTGGACCATTTTTAATAAGTACTAACAAATGCATAATGTGAATACCCCATAAGACCTGTCGTTTTGAAAAAGCCCTGATCCTAGTCCTAGTCATCACAGTGTGTGTGTGTGTGTGTGTGTGTGTGTGTGTGTGTGTGTGTGTGTGTGTGTGTGTGTGTGTGTGTGTGTGTGTGTGTGTGCGCGTGCAGACAATCAGTAGAAAAACTATAATACTATTTTGTAAAAAAAAAAAAAAAAAGTTAAAAAAAAATCAAAATCTGAAATAAAGTGAAATAATTCTGTTCTATCCATTTTATATTCAAATAGAGGATTACAATAATACAACATAATGCCTAAAACACCATTTAGCTATTGTCTTTAGTGGGGAGCTTGGCATTCTGTCATAAATTAGAAGCCAGGTTCTTCCCATATATAGTTTTACAATCATTTACCATGTCCAATCTAGAAATAGTCTGCACTCACAAGAGGGTTTGCCAACTTATTACATTTAATTGCCATTACTGCTTAACTTAAGTAAGAGCACAGATGTTATATATGGAGAGGATTTTGTATTTCTTTTATTTGCTTAAGAACATATTGCTCTTTATTTTGTGCAAGATTCTATCAAGATAAACATTCATGTAAATATCACATTCATTTTATCAAGGGGCTGTGTGTAAGTGAAATCAAATGTAACACCAGATATATACAATTGGGTGGATGATAAGGAGTCTACGATCCTCAGGCATCAGTTGATAAGACTGAATACAGCGGAGTGTGGGCCTGGGCGATCTAGTAATTTGTGAAATAAGAGTGTGTGATTAAACATTGATAAAACTGGAAGTCCCGTACTGAACCCAGGAACTCTAAAGGGCAGCAGGTTGCTCATTAGGAGATTGTCGAAACTCCCACCACTGCAATGAGCACTAAGTTTAAATCCCCGGTTTTAACACATGCTGCAGATTGTAGTGTGGTATCCAGCTGAGATCAGTGTATCTCAATGAAAATCAATGCTAATTTCTACTTCCTGTGCTGGAGACCACTGTAGGTATTGACTGTCTGTAAGTGGTTTGCAGGATTCTTTTTCAGTAAGTCCACTTTACTTCTTGAGGGATTAAACAAATTACATGGGATGAGGGCTGTGAGACATAAGACTGAACTCAATGACTGCATAAAATGTCAATATTATTTAAAAAAAATAATAATTTGCTTTAACAGTTAAAGTTGTCAGGGGAGGGAATATGGATCCTGAAGCTGCGTTTACATGCAAATAATGTGAATTTATTATAATATGTGATGTGTGTTGTAAATACCGCATGAAGTAGATGTAGGAGTAATGAGAAAAGGTGTTTTCTTTCTACTTGCTTGCCAGAAGACAAGAAAACTGGATGCTACCATCCAGCCTTTTCTTACAGGGAGATTCGTTTTGAATAATACCACATTTACAAGACTCGGTGGGGAAAACGAAGGTTTTACTGCAGAGATCATCACTGCTGGTGGTCCATGTTGATTTAAAGATCACTACTCGGTTACCCTTTTATTTGATTAATGAGGGATTTTTTTTTCTCTTCGGAAGCTGCGTTGCGCGCGTCTCGCCCTCCCCCTCTCTGCCTGTAGCAACGACGGAGCCCAGGATCCGCCTGATGCCGTTCCGCTGTTTCCACGGCGAAATTCTTCTCCAGGAAGCATCTAATAGCTATTAATTGGAATATCCGAATGATAAAAAAGCTCAACTCTAATGTAAGCAGTTAAAATAATAACAATAAAGCAAGGTCAGAAAAGGAAAGGGGGAAACGAGTAAAGAAAAAGCTGCGGATCTGCTCCCTGTTTTCGTTTGAAGAAAACCCGGTAATGAATCGTTTTTATTTTTCATATACAGAGAGGTATTTTGAGAGGTGCCTTCAGGGCCAGATGAATCCGCATGGAGGAATTTATTCAGCCTGCTTCAGCACCGACTCGCGCATTTGCGCTTTATGTCTCTGTCCAGTTAAACATGGTGCTGAATTGACTGTCGGCGTTTTCACCTCTGCTCAGACATACCTATATACATTCAATTAGTCATGGTGTTATTGTTGTTGTTTTGTTTTTTGTTTTGTTTTTTGTTTTTTTTTAACAGACGAGACATCTTGCTAGCAAGCTTGTTAATCCCGAGCCACGACTCCGAATTAACCCAATCTCTCCTTTTTTTTTCTCTCAGGAACAATTCATGGGGAAGCTGGTCCTCCAAAGGATGTAAAACAGTGCTTACAGATGCATCCCATACAAAATGCTTATGTGATCGCGTGTCTGCCTTCGCCATTTTGGCTCAACAACCTATAGAATTAGTAAGTATACTCTCTGCCTGCTGTTTCGTCCTAAACAGATACAGCTGTAAATCTGTGTGCGCATGAGTTGCTACGGATTGTAAATGCTTTAATCAACGGTGTCGGTGTTCATTCGCATCGCGTTCTGACTACGTACATACAGGAAAACGTGTGTGCGTGATTGTCTGTGCGCGCGCGCGAGAGAGAGAGAGAGAGAGAGAGAGAGAAAGCGCGCGCGTGGGCGAATGGTTCGTACCCCTGCCTGCCCACGAATTTGAATATGGTTTGTCTAAGTATCTTAAAACACCACGACATTTATATAACGTTTCATTCCCCTACAACAAACCAGCAATGGTTATTACACGAAATGGTTTTCAAACAGGACTTAATGTGATCAGATGTAGCATGCCTGTAGCCATGGAGTCAGCATTGGAGGGAGCAAATCAATCCCCAACAACCACCCACACCATTTTATTTTTACAATATTGTACGTAATAACATTGTTTTGTAATACATTGTTCTGTTTTTTTTTAACCATGCCATTATGCAGTCTTGACCATCAGTATTTTTTTCTTCTTTTCTCTTCTCACTCACCTCCATGTCACCTGCTCTTCCTGGCCTGTAAACACCCCCCCCCCCCCCTCTCTCCATCTCCTTTTCTCTCAATGTGTTTCTGTACCTTGAATGCACCAAAGTAAAAGAAATAAATATTATCAATAAAAAAGTGGTGTCACTTGCCATGATGTTCAGAAATTTCCATCATCTGACTAGTACTCATTTTCTAATTGATCTCAAGTTCTTTTTCTCACCCCCTCAACTGGCTAATGCCAACGCCATCCTTCCTCTTGCTCATGATAATACTCACTGTGATTGAAAGGTGACTGAAGGAATACAGCTTGCAAATACAAATGCTATTAGTACTATACAGTACAGAAATACATGAACAGTAGGGATGGGGATCACTAGGGATCTCCTGATAAAATGTTATCACGATACCTAGATGCTAAATCAATGTGTATTGCAATTCTGTAAGTATTACAATTTTACAAATGTTCCCCGATTTTTATATATTTTGTTAAAATTCTTAACAAAGTTAGCAAGTAACTCCTCCTACTGTACCACTCACAGTGCTGTGTTGTGTGACGAGAGGACTGGCAACATTTCACCACTCGAAATGCAAACGTATATACAATAAATGTAATATTATTTAACTTTATGATATATGAATTGCCGCACAAAAGAATTGTGATGGCCAACTGAATTTAATTTTACGCGATTTCTAATGCAGTGCAACATAAATTATTGACACTCATATTTTCAGTGGGATTTTTGACAAATACAATGTAATAAAGACATTAACATGAGTTGCACCCATGTGGGTTGTCATGTAGATAATAACATTTCCAGATAACTTGATATGATCGCTAACATGCTTTATTAATTTGCACTCGATAGTAGGTCAGTTTTCACCAAAAGTCTTTGTTTCCACTCCATGCAATCGCTGACACTTTAAAGATAGATATTAGTTTTCGTTCCAGCACAAAATGAGATATTGAGGTTATCGGTATCTTTTCAGGCAGGTCCTGGCTGAAGTGAAGCACTGTTATTGGCATGGTGTCAAGAACTGATAAAAATAACTTTACACAGTGTTAGAGAGCGATTGATTAATTGTACCTACCCACAGCAGTCGTGCCAAAGATTTCGAAACAGTACTGTACATCCTCCACAATCCTCACTGGTCGTGCAGCAGCTTCTGCTCGTGTACACAACACCACTTGGACACACTGCACACAGAGCTCCAGTACATCATAACCCTTTGAGCGGTAGTAATAATAATGAATGATTATATGTTAAGTTATGATTATGTTTACATTTCTTAATGAATACTTTAAAGGTTGGCAAGTGGTTGCTGCTCTTACGGCCTTAACATGTAGAACAAATGGTATATGTAATGCAGACAGGGCCAGATTTTGTGATTCTGATCATTGCAGTACACTGCTTACATATCACTGCAACTAGCTCCATTTTGGAGAGAGTTGCTGTTAGGGTGAGCCTCTTGAAAGAAGTCATATATTAAGGGATGAGAAGTGCTGCTACGCAGTCCAAAGTCATAAACAGAGATACCAGGCAGCCATGATGTAACCACAATATATAAATATAATGTTGTATTATGACTATATATATTGACTATATATATTGACTATATATATATATATATATATATGTAGGATAGGATATATATAGGAGTCTTAAGAGAATCTTTTTCCATATATTCATATCAACCCAAATATCAATATTGCTGATAGTTAGTGGTAGTTTTGGCACTCTGGGCATGTACTATATCATGCTGGAAGAGGAAATGACCATCTCCATAAAACTTATCAGCAGACAAACATGAAGTGCTCAAAAATAATACAGATAAAACAGAAAACATAGTGGACCAACGAAAGATGATATGGAACCCCAAATTATTATTGGCTGTGGAAACTTCATACTGGCCTTCAAGCAGGTTTGATTCTGTTGCTCTTCACTCCTCGTCCAGACTCTGGGCCCTTTATTTCCAAATAATATGCAAAATTCAATTTCATCTAAAAAAAAAAAAGAACTTTGGACAACCGAGCAAGAGTTCAGTTCTTTTTCTCCTTATCCAAGCTAAGACACTTCCAATGTTTCCTCGGGTTCAGAAGTGGATGTATAATAGGATAAAATAGTAGTCCATTTCCTGAAGATGTCTGTGTGTGATGATGCTTGATGCACTGACTCCAGCCTCACTACACTCATTGTGAAGTTATTGAATCAGCTTTGCTTAAAATCTGCTTAAAGCCGTTGTGATCCTTGTTGCCTGTGTACATTTTGGTGCCAGACTTTTTCCTTCCAGTTCCCCTCCAAAATATACAGTCGCATTCTTCAAACAGCCAGCCCTTTCAGTGATGACTTTCTGTTGCGTATCAATGATTGTCCTCTGGACAATTGTCAAGTCAGCAGTCTTCCTTATGCAAATACTGAATTGGACCAACATATACACTGTATTTATATTGTTTGAATATTAATTCATTGGATTTCTTATTCTCATGAGCTGTACTGAAAAACCTCATTGAAATTATAACAAAAAGTTTCAGTTTTTGAATTAAATTATAAAAGAAAATGTACTTTTTCACTGAGAAGCATTGTTTTGGAATCATTTTTACACATTAATGGACCATTGGGAGCCTTTGCAATGTGCTGGAGAACACTTTATTGGATGGTTTGACTATCCTAATAGAAACAAGATGTCAGCTAAAAATAAATAAATACATTTATAGGGATACATGTATACCAAACTGTTTTCATCTCATTCACAGGCTATGGAGTACTCAGGAGTCCCCTCTGTGACACTGATTGTGGGCTGTGGCCTGTCTTGCATAGCTTTGATCACCCTGGCTGTTGTGTATGCTGTATTATGGAGGTAAATTTTGTTTAAATGTTATCTTGTTTGAAAGAGAAAATGCACAGATTTATCATATGGATTTGTCATTGCTCAATAGGGAAGCATACATTTATTTACTTATTTATTTATTCTACTTATTTATTTATACTAGGTACATAAGGTCTGAGAGGTCCATCATTTTGATCAACTTTTGCCTTTCAATCATCTGCTCCAACATCTTGATTTTGGTGGGACAGACCCAAACACATAATGCGGTAAACTATTTTCCTTACTTTCAGCACTTTGTCTTTCTGTCTTACTCTTGCTAACGAGATAATAAAGTACTTTGCATGTTTTTTTTATTCGTCAAGAATGTACATGATTTAGAATTAAAAAAGGCATTTTTGCTGTTGCTGGACAAGATTAACACACAAAAACTCAATTTGTGATTTTTAAATCTAAACTGAATTGCCGGACTCCCTCATTGTAATATAAAGCAGCTAAACTGTTAGCTAATGGATTATTGCCTTGAATGCAGAACCACAGTCATAGTGAAACAGAAACGGACCCAAACAAAAATAAACAAAATACAGTGTACTGTAGATTATGCAATGTAAAGTTGTTATATAACAATTGTTCAAAGTACCACCTTGCATATTAAATGCTGCAAGAAAAAAAAACACATTGGTGTAGCTGGTGATGGAAGCAAGGTTTAAAAGAACACAGCTATTTCCTAAATGTTAGTAAAAGACTTGCTGCCATCAATCATGTAGTACTCATTTTCTCTGTCAAGCTACAGTGTGGAATACAAATTCTTGGTATTAAAATGATTTACCCAAATGACATGCATGTTGTGTGATTTGGGAAAGAGTGCTACAGTTACAGCATTGAGAACTCTCATGTCATCAAGAGACCAGTAGGAGTATGTTATACCTAAGCAAATTCACACAAGCAAGTGTGAACTTATACTGAATACCATACTTAATAGATAACCAACAGTGCTGGTATTCAGTTTATATTACACAATTTTTGGATATGATATTGCATTTATACAACAGTTCTGTAAACAAAAAGGTGACATTTCGGACACACTGTGGTCTATTGTTCTGGTATAATTGCGTCTAGTAGAAGTAGATCCTAAAAAAATCACACTTACTTTATCACACTCTGTTGTCTAGCCTATTGCTCGTTGGCCAGCTGGCTAGCTTGCTCACATCTAACAATCTAATAATTTCCTAATTATGAAAAAAAAAAAAACTGTTAACCATACGAGACATTATTTGTTAGTCCCTGCCTAGTAATTTGACGATTGCCAGGTCTTATTAACTCTATTGGACAGAAGGAGCACAGTTCCTCCAAAAGAACTTGATGTTTTCATGATCTCCCAGACGTGGATCTAGTGTCTGCAAAGACCAAAGCACATGATTTACATCATTTTCATGAACATCAAACCAATCAATGACCTCGAATGCCCTGTGGATGGATGCTGAATAGCTTTGTATTGATTTGCTGTGACCTTTGTACCTCAGCAGCCAAGTGAACCCAAACTATTCCAGCAAAACACCACAAACAGAGATATACTGTAGGATCTCCGTTCACTGTAACAGTCAAGCTTTAAGGGCTTTCTTTTTTCTCTCAATGTATACCTCACATGAACCCGCCTACATGTTGAGAACATGTCTCTCAAGGATGACTCATATCTTTTACTGATATCTTCTCTATATATCTAAATGCTGAAATCACTTTGATTACTGTGGAGCAGTCTGTGTGCCATGAATCTCTTCAGTTAGATGTGTTCTTCTTGAAATCTTTGAATCTTGATCAAAGTCAGTTGCTTAATTGTTCACAGTGTTTGGAAGTATATTGGTTTCTCTAACTGTTTATTCAGGTTCATTTAATGTATGGTTGTCCCTATGTACATAGGACAGTGTCTGATCAATGCCATCTTTGACGTTTCATTCCATTTTACCACTAACAGGGTTTGTATGTGAAAATTCTGGAAAAAAAATAATTTAGAATTTAGGGTTTAAGTTTTTAAAATGATGACTGCTTGAGTGTGTGTTTCTAACAGGGGTTTGTGTTATGGCCCTGTCCAACTTCACCTCCCATTAAAACTTTAATGGGCTACAAAACCCATTGCTCAATGTAATCTATTTTATTAGAGCTCTGGATATGGTGGATATGTTGAAGACCTGGGTGTTTTATTGTGCTATTTTGGATGAGCTCTTGTTGTTCTTCTTTTGGCTGTTCCCATTAAGGGGTTGTCACAGAGGACCATCTAATCCATACATTTACCTTGGCACAAGTTTTACACTGGACAACTTTCCTGGCACAACCCTGCCCATGGATGTCCTGCAGCCTAGTGATTGGTTTAAATGGTGGACAGTTAACAATGATGTAATCTCTGTCATGCTTTTCAACATGATTATTATTATGTAAGAAATGGCGGACTGGGACTTTATATGAAATCTAAGATTTATTTACTGCCTTTAAAAAATGTCTAGTCTTCTACTAAAGATGATATCAGCTCTGGGTGTCCGTCATTTGATCTCAACCCCAAATGACTTCAGTGTATAGCCAAAACAATTATAGAATCGGCCTTGCTGTTCCTGTACGTTGTGGGTTGTCACAATATTCAGGAATGTACACCCGTCTCTACAGTTAGATCCTAGAGAGCTTGAGAGCCTCAGTTACTTTTTACACATCTCAGGCATGTGTTCTTAGTCTTGGCCTGTTCTCTTTATTTACATAAACCCGTGTTGCAATCATGGTTCTGAGAACATTTTAAGTTCGCTGTCTGTTTAATCAATCAGGGGCTCATCAGGCATGTAGCACAACTTTCTAAACTGCTATCCAAAGAGAACAGTTTTACCCATAGGCTGTCACTTTGTTGCTATATTTGTTTCCTTATTGGTAAAGTAACCAACAAATCTCCAAGTCTCTACGTTCCTTTACAGTTTGTGTTGCTACTTTTATCATACATGCTGATCATCAACTTTAATTGATATTGAATGATTTTATTCATATTCCCCCTACTGGAAACTATTAGTGGTGCCTATTGGTTAACCTCATCAGACCCGAATGTGCTCATATGAGGACATGACATTTCATCTGTATATTCGTGTGCAGCCCTTATATGAGGACCATTCTTTTGCCAAACATCCGTCTCTTGGAAGATAATAATTAAGTTTATAGTTCTCTAGTGCTAATAAAGAGAAATGGTAAATAAGAAATTACAACGTACTTAACAATAGAGTGTGGGTGCTTTGTTCATGGCTGATGCTGCCTAGAGGAACACTGTGTTCCCAGTTTGTCCCCTCTTTATGGTTTTTGGTTACTTATTTGGTTACTGGTTGTAACAGGAATCCGACATGAGCGCTTTCCTAACCATTATCCTTCAGGGTGATGTGTGTCTGTGTGTGTCGAGAGCAGAGAATAGACAGCTTTTCGACATGTGTGTTATATGGACTGTCGCTTCACTGCTTTTATTAATGATGAGGGAGTTGATGCTAGTCTGGTTCTATCTGTCTCTTTTCCTAAAACACCACCATGTAGTTGTCCCTCTTCAGAAGGGACAGCATCAGTATTGGACCCAGTGGATTCATCTTGCCTGGATGAACCAGCCTGTGCCAGTCCGTTCGCCTGTCTCTCAGGTAATCATACAGTGCAATGAAAGAGCAGCTGACAACAGCAAACATTGCACAGATATGACTCCCACGGGTCTCTCCAGCATGTAGCCGGAAGTGTGCTGAATGAATTGTGGCTGAGCTCAGGCTACAGCCTGCACTGTCTCCATGGTGCTGTATCTATGACTGCCAGTACATTGCATTTATTATTAGCTCTCTCACTCTTGTTCATGTCCCCCTCTCTGTCTTTCCCTTCCTTTTTCTTCCTCTCCGCAACATGTGAGGCCAGTGTTTGTATACATCATATAGGTTTCCTGTTTATTATTCTTTTTATACATGGAACTATTTTTTTCTGGTATAGTGAGGTTGGGTCTAATGCGACATTTTTTTTTTTTTTTACCTTTTCTGTTTGCCATGCTTGTCCACCCACAATTGGGGCAGGGAATGTGACGTTAGTAGCACAGTGATATTTTCAGTCCCATTCTGGGTTTAAATTGAGCTGACATTTTCTAGCCTTACCTGGTCAATGCTTTGGTATTGTCTTCCACATTCAGGTTCATGAAGGTAATATTTAGCATAAGAAAGTGGTTTCCGTCATTAAAAAACTGAACATAGCTCATGGAGTGATACAGATTTTGTGCGACTCTTTCTGCGTCATTCTGCGTGACAAATCTAAAAGCTGCATGTTTGTGATGCTCTTTTCACTGTTGCAAATATTATGATGCTTGGTTTTTAGTATGCTGACATGTAAATTTACCATGAAGCTCAGGGACTGCAAAGATGAGCAAGCACCACAGCTCGTGATGTGACAGTAACTCTTCCTGATGTTCCGTCTCGAGAGGAAAGCAATATTTTGTTGATTGTTTCTGGGTCCTATGGCAACCTATACTCTGCCTTTCTGTCTACTAATGCAACAAGCTGCTATTAAAATTTTCATATTAATGTAGGTAGAGTAGATGTGCAAAACATCTAATTTGCACATCTAATAGATTTTTTAATAAAGCTAGCTGTATATTCTGGAGAGGTTTACTAAGAAATACTAAGCATTAAAAACATTTTAACATATACACAAATGTAATCATCACTATGGAGATAATAAAATATATTTTGTATGGCTCGAGGCCTTGATATTATTTAGAGATTTAAAATGTCTGCTATTAAGCAGGCTTTAAAAAATAACAAAAAAATAATAAAAACTATTGCCACTGGTTCAACAGTACTCACCCTGACATTGTCAGCATCAGCTGCTTTGGACTTAAATCACACGGTGCAGTTCCTCTGTTGCCATAGATACAGATATGGTAGGCTTAAGATCTCTAGCAGCATGCACTCAGATTTCAGAAAGGGCTCAGCAGCCAGTGGCACCAGTTCAGCACAAGTTCAGTTATAGGTCTAGGTGAGAAGTTAAGTAGTAGGTCAGAGGTAAGGTTGCCCTCACCCATCGGCTTTTCATTTAAAACTATCAAAAATGTAGAATTTCAGCTGCACAATGGACACTGAACATACTGTATGTTATACACAGAATGTCACACCATGACCACCTAGCCAGATCGGATCAAGATTCAGGGAAGTGGTTATCATCTCTTAGGGAAATATTTAATCTAACCAAGGTCCATAAAATGTCCTACAACCTGTCAGCCTGTCAATTACATTCATTTAGTAACAAGATTGTCCCTTTTTTAAATTGTATTCTTTTCATGACAAGCTTGTCAAACCATGACTTTATAGAAATCGTTTTGTACAAAAGGCCAATGTAAAACTAGAACAGATTGTGTCTCCAGTGAAAAACTTTGTTTTACAGTTTGGGGCAGAACCAAACAAGGGTGTGATGCCTAAGTGTGTATCCTGCCAATTGGGCCTATGATCATTTACACTGCATATGGTGCATTTTATTTTTGAAGGGATCCCAATTCCTGTTCGCATAATACTTGGAATATGTGACTGTCTTGACCTTATGAAGACAAGCTAGGTTTAGGCTTGTGTCTGTGTATATATGTACTGTATAATAGATAGACACATAGTTTGACATAGGTGTTCAGTATTATATCCAGAATATTCAAAAAGAAAAATTATGCTGAAACGGGACACTAATTATTTGACCACTGAAATCACAATTCATTGTTGGTTCGAGCTTTGGTTGTAAGATTAACCAAAAATGTCTGCATTAGTTTTGCCATCTGTAATTACCAGAAGAGCATATGGCAGAGACACCAGGGTGTCTGAGATGCTATGAGCCATGGCTTTTACTCAGCATCCACGTACAGTAGATTTTATGTAAAGCAGCAGTTTTTATTAAGCAAAACAAACTGTTTATTTTACATTTCTTTTATGTTTTGTATTATCAATAGTACAGGAAGGTGACAAATTAAAGAAAAAGCCACTGTGTTTTTTTTCAATGTACAATGCCAGCTCATTTCATCCTGCTCTGATATTCTGAGTCACTTGTAGAACAGTTGTTTTTCCTCACACTATTTTATTGTTACCACTGTACAGTATGTGTACTTTCAAACAAAATTTCCTAATTTCTAGTAACTATAGAATTAAAGTGAACATTCTCCAAGATTTGCTCCCTGATCTAGTCATAGTCAGTTCCCGCCCATATCTTATGGCCCTCTCTCATCAACTACCAACAACTACCAAACAGAAGGAAGACTATCATGTGATTCCTCCAAGACACATGACACCAACTGACCACATTCTTTAAAACTTCTGCTCATACAGTGTTGGGCACTGGTGTGACATACCTAGAGGAAAGCACTATTCGCCCCTTCGGCTTGCGTGAGCTCACAGATGCCCATGATTAACTAATGTCACCATGATTGATCTGAGAGTGCAGTAGGCCATTCATCTCCGAGAGAGCGTGGCCTACAGAATGTGCTCTCTAGACTGCTGGCTATGGATCGAACTTGGGATCTCCGGATGATAGGATGAACGCTTTACCGTTGCACTGCTTGAGAGCGAAAGTGAACATTGAACATTTACATTTGACAGATGCTTTTATTTAAAGTGGTTTTACAAATGAGCTGAGCGGATGATGCTTAAGGTCCATGCTCAAGGACTCAACCTAATGAGACTATCTAAATGATTAAGTAGATTTACTGTACACTCATGTCTATAAGTACATGGACGTTGACACAAGTTTACACTCTGTACACCACCACAATACAATAAAGATGTAAAGTGTACACTTTCAGCTTTAAATATAGGGGTTTTTAACAAAGATTTCCTCAACCCTTCAGGAATTACAGCTCAAAAGTTGGAAAATTGATTTATAAAATGTTTCATGGCCCAGTGTTTCCCTCAGCAGTAGATTCTATTCTTAGTGGTAGCTGACAGTAATGCTAGTACTAAAACTCAGCCCAAGACTTTAGCTTGGGCTTATCTTTGTCACATTTCATAACTTTTTCTTCTATTGTCCCACTTAGGCATTGTTTGGCATTTTGGTTAATTTTAGCACACAGTGTGCACACCCACCAGCTCCACTAGCGCTGTTGCTATGATACCACTTTCACATCTACACAGGATACAGTTAAATGTGTGTAAATCATGGACACTGCATTGTGTTTTATTTAAAGACCATATAGCTTCTTCTTTTCCATCTGAAAAAAAAAAAAAAAAAACCTGCAGTAAAAGTCTAAAATTAGCCCTATTTTTTCTACAGTATTACCTGCTCAAGACACATTTTCCTGGCCAAGATGAGAACGGTTGCTCACTTGGGTGAAAAATCAAATCCAATCTGTCAAAGCTGGCCGAAAGAAACCCTTCATTCCATATACAGTATGATCATGCGGTGTTCAATAATGAGGGCAGTCCCCAGGTCTGTCATATTAGGTGTGAATCCTACTGATACAGCTAATCTATATGCAACAGTTTCGCCTTAAAATTAAAATTATGATTTTATTCCACTTTTAGCACCTTTATTTTTACAAAAAGCTGTGTCTCAAAATTCTTCACAATTGCCCTAAAATGCTTTTGCAAACCTGTTCAACAATACGAGTTGTCATACTGTATGTTCACAAGCGTTTCATGAGTGATCTCACTATCGAAACTAGAGTTTGCATGCAGAGGAGGGGCTATTTACAAATGGGCCTGTTGTCTTTAAGGGGGTCTGGTGTTGAGCGAATCAATGTGCTGTGTGCAAATTTACAATAAAATTGTTTACAATAAAATTAGATTTAGCCCATCAATATGTTGCAGTCAATGTTGATACACACTGACACAGAAATCAATAAATAGGCAATAGTGAAGGCGGTTCAGTTTTACATTATACATGGGTAGACATGCCCAAAATAAATCAGAAGCATATCAATCTGAACAAGGATACTGTGCACATTGTTGAAGTATAAAATGAAATTCACAAAGATATATTCTATGCATTCAATTCAATTTCCAGTAGCCAGAGTCCATTTTCAACTGTTGTACCCTAGGAGCTATTTTTAGCTCATTAGCAATTACGGTATGAATAAAAAAAAGCCCCATACAATATAATAGATTCAATAAAACAGTTTAAATTTGTCAGTTGAACTTTGTACCCAGAAAATAGTTAATTTTCCATGTATAATTAAAGCATTACAGTGTTTTCTTAAATTTTAAGTACATTTTCTGAAACTAAAGCTCATTTTTTCCAAACTCTTCCTTTGGGCCAAAACTGCACAATTTATATTCCTGCATTTCAAACCAAGTTCTCTCAGGACTGACTTGATTTCATACTACATACTGTACTGTATAAACATTTAGGTTTCATGAGGCAACGTTGAATATTCTAGTGTTTAATATTGTGTACAATTATATTATTTTTTTATGTTTTATGAAGTTTTAGTTTTCTTTTTGACAGGCTGCAGTTCTACAGTAAATATAACAAATACCGTTGCCACAATGCATTATAATAGTGTATTATACACATGTATAAGTTAATGGACAAATTCCGAAAGGTAACAAAGCAAATCTTTGTTACTATAAAATAAATGTTTGTTTAGTACACTGCAAAAATAAACAACATTTTTGTAGGCAAAATAACTAATAAATTCATGTAAATAATAATAATAAAAAACATATAAAACAATAAATCAGTCTGCATCTGGCCTCTGATGCTAATCAGACTAGAGAACCTCACAGACATAACAAGCCATATTTTCCCTAGCTAATCAGCATATTGGCATAGTGGCTGCTTGAATGATGGATCCAGACCTGGCAGGTGTCTGTACCAGTATCACCACAGGTCTCTTCCATTGCCTGGAGTCGGGTCATATGTTCATGAGGTTTGTGATCATATACGTTCCAACACCAGGCTATAAACAATGTTTTTCTATCGAATTTAGTGAGGGGAAACAGGGTGCCAGATAAAGAACTGAAAATCTTAAGTAGATATTGAACTAGTTGTGGACCTGCATGATGATTAATCATACAACTACAGTGACTCATGGCACATTTCCACCATACAAGCCACGGACATCAGCTGTGGCACAGTGGCCAATGATGCTCATTCCCTTCCACCTGGTTTTGGTGAGATTGAATCCCACCTCATCACTGAAGATGTACTAGTGCACATACTACTGTAGTTCCTCCCAAATGGCAAATGACAGATTTTGTTTCTCCATTGTTTTCTAAAACAGTAGAGGTCATGTGAGGTCTCGTTTATGGTCTGACAGAAAAATTTATGCACTTGAGATTGAGCAACTGTACTGTGAGACCAAATGGTAATGTGAGTTTGGCATATGAAGGCCAGTGTTTTCTATGTGAAAAAAATATGGCTTGAGTATAAAAATTGTGCTAAATGTTGGGACTTTGTTTGTGTCAGTGCACAAAAATGTGATTTGAATGAATACAAAGTAAATGTGCTTAGAGTTTTGAAGAAATAGTTTTCACTATTGTGTGCACCAGTTTTAGTGTGTAATCATTTGAGAAAGTCTGTAAGATATATACATTTTTACTTTTATATATTTTCTTAATATGTCCAATTTTACCTATTAAAGGAAAGCATTTGTAATATCACACAAACATGATGTGCATCCATTGTTTCATTTAGCTTGAAAATTGTTATACTGTAATTGACCATTTTTGCCATGCCTGCTTGTGCAGTTAAGGGTTTCTTGATTTAAAAATAATGAATAAGAACCATTAGAGGTAACAACAACTGTTTTTTTTTTTCTTTTTCAAAAGACTAATTACTAAAAAAAGAAAAAAAAACTGTTGTTAACTCTAATGGTTCTTATCCATTACTTGATATTTTCTTCTCTGTGCCATACATATTAAATACATATAAATGCTCTCTCATTTTTCTTTCACTGCCCAGCCAAAAAAAAAAAAATCACAGTCTGGATTTAACTAAGCAAATAATTAGTAGCCTTTCATTGGATAATTGCTGCAGTATTTAATATGTTTCAGCTGACAAGAAGTTGTTTAACCCTAATGGAGGCATTACTCATTAATCAAACACCCATGTCAGAAGACCATCCTATGGTCATGGCAAAGATGTTCCTTTCAAAAGGGTCAAATTATTGTCCTAAATCAAGAAAAGAAAACAACTAAGGATTTTGCCAAAACAAGTTTGCCAAAAAAAATTTGAATGATCGCGATTTAGTACTGTTAAAAAACAACACCTACATTAAGGAATTGGGGCTAATGTGTAGTGGTAGCCTTAAGACACCACTTATCAGTGGGTAATTTTTTTTTAAAAAGGCTTCAATATGCTAGGAAGCATAAAAATGGACTATGCAGCGATGGAAAACGGTCTTGTGGTTTGATGAGTCCAGATCTACACTGTTCCAGAGTGATGAGTTAAGATGAGAGGTGGATGAAATTATGCACCCATAATGCCTAGTGCCCACCGCACCAACCTGTGGGGTCAGTGTTGTGATCGGAGGTTCAGCAACACTAAGTGTCTAAAAATGATTAGCTGACTACATTAATATACTGAATGACCAGGATTTACATCAGTGGACGTTGTCTTCCTGATGGCACGGGCATATTCCAGGATGACATGGCAGGATTCATCGGGCTCAAATTGTGAAAGAGTGGTTCAGGGAGCGTGAGACATCATTTTCACACATGTATTGGCCACCACAGTCCATATTAACCTCATTAAGAATCTTTGGGATGTCTTCTGGAGAAGACCTTTTTCAGCGGTCTGACTCAACCTTCATCAATACAAGATCTTGGAGAGAACTTTATGTGACTGTAGACAGAAATGTTGCATAAGCTTATCGAAACCTGCCACAGCAATGTATGGCGGAATCAAAGCAAAAGGTGTTCCAACGAAATAGAAATAGTGTGTGTGACTTTTTTTGACCATGCATTTTATTTGATCTGTCATACGTAGCTCATTGTGAGTCAGTAAATTAATTGACCGTCAACTATGTTATTCACATTGTTATGGTTTACTTTATGTTTTTAATGTCATTTTTTCTTTAAATATAATGGTAAACTGTTCATAAAAATGAGAAGTGGTCAGCCAGGTGACCCTACCACTGAAATTAAGGGTCAAAGCAAGGACAGTTGTCAACTATGTTACCTGTAAAGTATGTTACCCAGTCTACCCAATTTTTAAGCTTTGCAACTAGCAGATATTTTACACTGAAGGTATTCAAATTGCTCTTATCTGCTACTATCAGGTCTATATCTTGAATTGCTTTGCCAGATATATCAAAAAAACCGTCTTCCTTGCCTTTATTAGTGTAACAGTATTTGTTTCCAGTTTACCTTCCTAAAGTCAGAATAAAATTGTTTCGCTCTGTAAATACTTATGAACGTAGCTGTATATTGCAGCGCCTACATTGATGATGTAAAGCTTAAAGGGAATATTATTGAAAACTTGCCTTTTCAGTGCTTGGCATGTATGTTTGGGGGTGTATGTAAGAATAAGAATATCCCGCTCTTTACCCACCTGGATGAACAGACCTGAATGTTTACAGAAGATCTGCCATTTTGGTTTTACATATTAACAGCCTAGCTTAAGCACCAGGAAGGCTATAAGTGCTGCATGAAGTAACTTGAAGAAAAAAAAAACCTGCTGGTGTATTTCAACCACTTTGTGTTAGTTCCACAGTGACAGTTATGGAGTAACTTTCTTCAAATGACCGAGCAGGGCTGAAAGAAGTTTTAAGGTCTTGCTGGCTCAATGTGGCCAACAGATGAATAGAATAAAACATAGAGGTGGCAGACAGGCCCAAGAATTTACTTTATATGTCCACTTATTCTGCTTTAGTACTGTATATAACCTAACTTCTAATTTCTGGGGTTGAATTCCAAATGCCATTAAATGAAATGCTAGGTTGTACATTCCTGTGTTCCAACACCAAGTGCCGTTGATCAGGGATTAGAGAGGGGTTTGAAATTCAACAAATCAACATGGATGGTTCAGAGGCAATTCATATCTACTTGGGAGCAATTACTATGGAGACAAATTTGGTTTAAGATGACGTAACATTATCAGTGTTTTCTTGCTGAACATGCTTCCTGACTGTTTTGAATGTGTGTGTTCACAGGCAGTTGCTCTCAGATACTGTAAATAGAAGATTAGCCACTGCTGTAAGCTGTTGTTATGCATGTGTGGATCCAGCATATTGGAGCGGTTAAGATCTGCTAGTAAACAAATACAATGTATATGAAAGCTGCAGACTTCTCTGAAAATTGACTGTAATTCAATTAATTTCTGAACCTATTTAGATTTTTTTTTTCCATCATTGGGCATAAAGTTTTATATCAGACATTCAAGACTGCCACTGAAATAACCATTACAGCAAGCATGCTGTATACTGTATGTGTAGAGGACAGAAAGAACAGTCACAGTAAAATAAAGCTTATAACTAACATTCCAAAAAACTTCCTGTTGTATCCTTGGTTGAAATTCTTCAAGTCTCTTGTTTGTCTCTGATTCAATCATGCATGGTTGGATCTCAGCCTTTTTGTCTGATTTTAAGCTGTTCACTAAATGCATTAGACCATTGCTTTGTTTTTATGTAATAGCCTTTTCTGGTTCTTTATCCCCCTAAAAATGCAATTGATTCCACTGCAAATGCATTTATATGATTACAAATGTATGCCATGCAAACATTTTAAGTGATTGAATCGCAATTCACAGCTCAAGACCTTCAGATGATGTTCAAATAAATCCCCCACCCCGAATCACCCTTGATTTTCTTTCCCTTCTCAGGGTATTAAATAAGTCTGAGACCTAAGAAATTTGTTATATAACAGTTGTTATATAATGAAGTCTTTTGAGCATGCCTTTTACTCAAGAAAATCATAACTAGAGAACAGTGTGTAATTCTGGACATCACATGCCCTTAAAAATATATGGCTGGTGCTTGGTGCACTAATTGTACCATGTATCTTCAGCGTGAAACTTGTAACAAAAAGGGTCATGGAAAGTCAGTGCTTAACCCGTCATCAAGTCTGGCTGTTCCATGACTAAATATTCTCCATTTTGTGTTTCTGCAGTCAGAATAAGTCATGTTTATTGCTCTGAATGGAGTAAAAAATAAAATCTCTCTCTCTCTAATATGTTCAGGGCATCTGCACAATGACGACAGCGTTTCTGCACTTTTTCTTCCTGGCATCATTCTGTTGGGTTCTGACTGAGGCCTGGCAGTCCTACATGGCTGTTACAGGAAAGGTGCGGACCAGACTCATCCGCAAACGCTTCCTCTGTCTGGGATGGGGTGAGTATCTAGCTATTCCTGTGTCTGCTTTGGTCTTTCTTATAATTGTTGGCTTTGTATCATCCAGTGTGGTTATCACAGAGGCTCATCATCGGTACAGGATCTTGGAGAGAAATGCGACTCTGGACAGAAATAAATATTGTGATATTGCATAAGCTTATCAAATCGATATTACAGCATACTCGAAGCAAAAAGCGACTCGATGAAGTATTAGAGGGTGCAACTTTTTTTTAAAGTGTGTAATTATTTAATTTTTTTTTTACAGCCGCATTGTCATGCAGTAAATGTAAAAAAGTAGAATGTTAAAAAAAAAAAATTAACTCCACATTTAAGACTCTATGTTGGTATACACACAAGCATAATTTGATACTACACTGGAGTGCTGATAATTTGGTTAAATATTGGGACACTTGGGTCCCATTTGAGCTTGGTTCCTATTCTTGTATTCCAAAGTAAATGTGCCTCATGTAGGTCCTTTTAATAATCTGAATGTGCTACCATCTAAACCAAATTACCCAACTGTGTTGGCCAATTTAGAATAATGAAAACTTTCCTAATTTCAGAATGGATGTAACTTTTAAACTTAAATGTTTAATTTCCTACTAATACAAATGCCATGGTAAAATATGTAGGGCATGAAAAATGCTTATAAAATGTCATGATCATTTTCATAAATCATTCTGAACTACATTTAACATGTTTATAACATTGTAACTTGTTACAATCAGCATGCACAGTTACTTGACAGGCCTTCCAAATGTCAAGTCTAGTTAGCATGCTACCTCTAATCACACCACAATAGGTTTGGGTGGCAGAGATGTGTCAACTTAGTAGTGTTGCATGGTATACCAGTACTGAAAGTGACAAAAGCAGCATAAAAAAAAAAAACTTTTATTGTACATTGACTATGATGTATAATTGACTATGTGATCTGTCTGTTAGAAATCTGTCTCTTCAAGCCAAACACTGAGGAAAGAGAGAGGCCAAAGTGAAACTTGAAGATACTTGGGCTATAAAGTGGGCAAAAATAATACAAAAACATTTACATTTAGACATTTAAAGCTACAAGCTGCATTAAAAGCTAAAGATTTGACAGTATTGGTATTAAACTAATACCAAGAGTCAAAGGTAAATTAAAAGTAAAAATAAATCCCACGGCAGCACGGTGGTGTAGTTGTTAGTACTGTCACCTTGTACCGCCAGGGTCTGGGTCCGATCCCCGGCCAGGCTCGATTCCCGTCTCTGTGTGCATAGAGTTTGCATGTTCTCCACGTGCTTGGTGGGTTTCCTCCCACAGTCCAAAGACATGTAGATTAGGCTAATTGGCGTTCCCAAATTGCCCGTAATGTGTGTGTGTCTGTGCCCTGTGATGGGTGTACCCTGCCATGTGCCCTAAGTCTCTTGGGATAGGCTCCAGGCCCCTGTGACCCTGAATACAGGATTAAGCGATATAGATGATGAGTGAGTGAGTGAATCCCACATTTACATAGGTTAGACATTTTTTTCTTGATCTTTATTGGCCAGGTTTTGTGGTAAGTGCATCATTGGAATATTGGAAAAAGATGGTGGTTGGTTAATGCTGCGGTCAATATGGTGATCGGCATTATTGTCTTCAATAAACTGGTTTCTCAAGTGCAGTCCATATCTGAGTGTTTCTCTCATTTTTTAGGCTTGCCTGCATTGGTGGTTGCCATCTCAATAGGATTCACAAAAGCAAAAGGCTATGGAACTCCACAATAGTAAGACTACCTCCCCTCTCTCTGTCTCCTTGCTAAAAATCCAATAGTCCATGTTAACTTAATACATTCTGTAACTGTAATGGGATTTTGCTAATGATTGGTGTTCCTTTGTGCAGCTGTTGGCTCTCTCTGGAGGGAGGACTGCTATATGCATTCGTTGGACCTGCTGCTGCAGTAGTCCTTGTAAGTGTACTCCATCATTCCAAGGTTTTTATGCTTCTTATACTGTAAATGAATGGACTTTTTATAAGTCCATGGTTAAACCTTTAACAAATATTCAAACTCCCAGATTAATTTTGGCAAATCATTTTAATTTTAACCTTATATTCGGCCACTATCAATCTCTGAAAAAGACACCAACACATTTAAAATTCGTACAATGAATTAAATGCAAACTCATACAAAGCATTATATTGCTGCATTTTACCTCTCTAAGCTCCTACAACCCTTCACTCCTCAGACTCGATTAATGTTGATCAGATCTTTTAGTGTTGTTGCCCCCAGGTTTAACATAAAGGCTGTTTTGATGTACTGCTACTGTAGCTTACGCAGGCAGTTCTCCTGTGGTCAAACATTTCCTGGTTTTCCTGTGTTTTTCTTGTTTTTGTGCTACAGAAATCCTTATTTACTGTCAGGACACTTAATTTTACACATTTCCTTGTGGTTGTTTATTCAAGCTGGATTTATATTTTTACAGTATAGGGCTGGATCAATTCCAATTGAGATCATTACATGATGCATGTTTTATTCCGATTGGACTGTTATTCTGATTATTAGTTGAATATTAGGGTCCATGTACGTACACATAGAGAGTGAGTAAAAATGTTAGCACAGACTCTAAAAGAAATTAAATCCCAAACTTAATCTGCCACAGAGAGATTTTAAGAGCACTTACTGTATGAGTAACAGCACAGACAATGGAGAGCGAGTGTCGGGGAAATAAGTTTTAACAAGCATGGATGGTTTATTACATAGAAGAACTACAGTATCTCACACCAATATATTAATATTTTATTTTATCCCAATGCTTAAATAAATGGGACATTTCACATTTTACACCCACATATGTACTGTACAGTATATCAATTCCCTGTCACCTACTCTATGCCGACAGTGAAGATTGCTTTGAATTTTTAAGTAATCGCTCTTTAAATATTGATCGGTCAAAATACAGTAAATTATGCCAAGAATGTATTGTAATTTACTATAAAATATCCTTTTCAAAATGGTGGATGATCAAATACACATATCAGTTCACCCAGACCTTATTTACAGTGTGTTATGAACTATGAAAATCAATTAATAAAAAAAAAACAAGTAATTGCTCTCAAAGTGAGGAATAAATGAACGTCAACCTATTCAGTTATAGCTAGAACAGATATATTAGTTTGAGGTTTTCCAGCTTACTATTATCAGACCAGATGGAAAGTAATATACAATCAAATGTTTATTCATAGCCTCAGGAGGATTGGGCAGTGGTGGCTCAGAGGGCTAAGGCACTGAGTTACTGATCGGAAGATCGGCGGTTCGATTCCCAGCTCAGCCAGGTTGCCATTGTTGGGCCCTTGAGCAAGGCCCTTAACCCTAACTGCTCCAGCGGCGCTGTACCATGGCTGACCCTGTGCTCTGACCCCAGTTACACTGGGATATGCGAAGAAGGAATTTCACTGTGCTGTAATGTATATGTGACAAAATAAAGGCTTTAATTAATTGAATTATTAAGATCTTTAAAAAAAAAACTGGTTGCTCAACACAACAGCTTAGTTCACTTTTTCTTAAATGGGTAGAGGCCTTTTATTTATAATTTTTTTTATGATTCTTGAACATGTAGCTTGAAGTCCTAGGAGAAGTCATGAAAAAAAATGTGTTGACCAAAACACAGATGAGCAGTGTTATACAGTATGTCCTGAGTCTATTTGCTTATTTCTTGTTTTGCTATGGCTAAGAGACACTGATTCTCTGGTTTCGGTTTCGGTACTTAATACTTATGCTATGATTTTCGCGACAGCATTTTTATGTTTCAATTCTGTGAACATTGTATGTTAATATGTACATCCTCAATTCCTGCAAGGTGTAACAAAACAGATGTCAGGTGTGTGCACTGGACCATCTGGTTTCTAATATCTTGAATTCTTTAAAAGCTATGTTAGTAATAAAAGTGTATATTATATATTACGAATAGAAATAACTAACAACGAGATCTGTCAGTAGATCCAAAACATATGAAATGATATAAGGTAAAAATCTGCAAAAAGTTAAAAATCTGTGATAATGCTCAGAATACAGAAGAGCTCCTGCTTCTAACCTTTTTGTACTTTTAATTTATAAACATCTATTTTTTTTAAAGGGAAAATTGTTAGTCAAAGCTGGTTCACTAATTAAGGCAAAGGTTGTACTGTTGTTATAATTAATATGATTAAATTACTTTAATAATGATAATATAAACTGTCTATAAGGTGTTTTTAAAAAGCCTGGTAGACAGATTTTTATTGTCTGCTGTTTTGTCTTTGCAGGTCAATATGGTGATTGGCATTCTTGTGTTCAATAAACTGGTTTCCAGAGATGGCATCCTGGATAAGAAGCTAAAACACAGAGCAGGGTAGGTGTAAACCTTTGCTCCATGCAATATTAATTAATGTGCCCTTAATGCACCTCTCTGTTTTATATTTTGTCTGAGATTTTTCTTTGTCTCATATTTGTGAAGACAAAACATATTTTTATCTTGAATTCCACCTCACAAAACATGCAGCACACTTTCATCTAAAAAAAAACAAACAAACAAGAAAAAAACGTTAAATGCTATGACTTCAAAAGCAATAACAATAATAGTCATCCCATTGCAATGAAACACAGTGTGCTTCGTATAGCATGTGATGGAGCATGTATATGATGGACATGTCTTTATTCTGCCAGGTAAAATTTTCATTCAAAAGAGACAGCATGAAAAATACTTATACTCTCTATTTTCCTTTTTCCTGGTTATCCTTCCTTACAGGCAGATGAGTGAGCCACATACAGGATTAACCTTAAAATGTGCAAAGTGTGGCGTTGTCTCTACAACTGCTTTATCGGCAACCACAGCCAGCAATGCCATGTAAGTACCCGGCTTATAGCTTTGCAAAACCAGTATAATGTATTACATAATGTTGCTACACGATGTTTACATTACAAGCCAAATTGTTCAATTCTCATTTTTATGGTCAGATCGGATTTGCATGTCATGACGATTTACACTCAATTACAAATGACTTGTATCTGACTCTAATGTGGATGTGTTTGTGCCCTGGAACGGTACATCGATACGTCTTTGAGTTAAAACACTGGAGCTCTGAAGGATAGAACTTACTCAACTGTGGTCGTTGAGGTCTAGAGGAAGGAAGAAAGCCAGATGCCTCGTTTTAGCTGTTTGAACAGCCTTTGCTACCACTGTTATGAAATCCCCAAACTGCCAGTGCTGACTAACATCAGCAAGCACCCCACGCAGGCACAAATGCAAAAAATCTAAAGAAATCTGTTCTGATATCAGATCTACAGGAGGATCACATACAAAAGCGAGTTCTGATCTGAAAATCATCAGATTTGTGTTCAGACTGGCATACAAGTCAGATCTGTCTCACATTAGGGTAAAAATCAGAATCGAGTCACTTGGTGACAAAAAGGCCAAAAGTTTGTGGACACACCCATCAGACTCAGACATCCTGATTGACTATACCGTTCCAGTTAAAGTCTTCCATTAGGTTCTAATAGAATTCCAAAAGGTTTTCCTTCTTCAAATCTTGGAGCATGCCTTGGATGTTTTCCAATTTAACAACAAGAGTATTAATGAGGTATGTTGGGCGAGGAGGTCCAGGGTGCATTTAAAGTTCACGTTCAACCCAAAATGGTTTGAGGTCATGGCTTGATGTAGTTCTTACTTGAACTCGAGTTCTTACTTTCCAAAACTCGTGAAATTATGTCTTCATTAAATCACTTTACTGCCATGGACTGGAACATGTTTGGGGCCCTTAAGTTCAGTGAAGGAAAATAGGAAATGTACAGTACAGCAAAACAAGCATGCTTGTTTTATTAAATTTATCTCTTCAATGCAAACAATTCCTATATTTCTCTCTCAGGGCCTCTCTCTGGAGTTCATGTGTAGTTTTGCCTCTTCTGGCTCTCACTTGGATGTCAGCTGTGCTTGCCATGACAGACAAGCGCTCCATCCTTTTCCAGATCCTATTTGCTGTCTTCGACTCTCTCCAAGGCTTCGTTATAGTCATGGTGCACTGTATCCTCCGCAGAGAGGTAGGGCAGACTCAGATCCTTCAGCCTCGCTAGCTCTTGTCTCTATTATGAATCATATATATCTAGAATAATCATCCTTAGTCATTTGTCCACAGTCCTCTAAATTAATTGTAATCTGGCAGGACTAAATTTTATTGTGACAATTTCAGGATATCTTGTGGATATTGGTGAGCAGAATGAGCTTGCTATCATTAATCAAGTAACTTTTAACTCTATAGGTGCAAGATGCTTTTAGATGTCGACTGAGGAACTGCAAAGACCCTATCGGAGCTGACGCAACTGGCACCTTCCCTAATGGCCATGCACAAATTATGGTAACTATCTTACCTTAATCATACCACAGCCCTATTTCCATGGATATGGTATAAGCTTAAAAATGATGAACAAAGATCAAAGTGTTGCATTGCCATGGACTGGAACATGTAATGAAATGTTAATTTTTTTTTTACGTTTTAGTTTGTAGACAACAAATGCATTGTATGACTTACAATAACTTAAACTGATCCCAAACATCAGAAGATCCAAAATGATGGTAAAAACAGGCACAACATGATCAAAAACATGAAATGTAAAAAAATAAAATAAAAAAAAGGGTAGGGCTTGATGTCTCAGCATGTACTTTAGTCACTGGTGTTGTAAACATGCTGGTGGGGACTGTAGTTCAGGGTGGTTTGTAGGTCACAGCGCCTTATGGGAAGTTGATTTCTGAGTCACTTCCAGCAATGTCATAACATTTATTTAGAAGGCCAAAAAAATTATGATACTATTATCCCAATGCATAAATGAGAATATTTCATTTGATTCATTAAATGTATTATATGAATAGAATAGAAATGCATATGATGTCATTTCATTGGAAATGTTTTTTTTTAAGTATTTTAAGATAAGGTTTGAGGAAACCGTATTTGCATCAACATTACTTGATTACAATTTATCAACTCGTTCTTGTTTTATAACATTTGAACATAACATGTACACTGCTGTGTACTGCACTGCATAGGTTTAAGAAGTGTGCACGAATTGTTTTAATATAACTTAAAAGAAGAATACGAATCGTTGCTTGTTGTGTCCTCCTCACCTTGATACACATTTAGATATTAAGCAGATGCCCTCATCCAGAACGACTTACATTTTTTCATTATACATTTGAGCAGTTGAGGGTTAAGGGCCTCGCTCAAGGGCCCAACTTGGCAGTCGTGGAATTTGAACCTGGGACCTTCCTAACCGTAGTCCAATGCCACAACCGCTGAGCTATTGCAAACCCCACCTGATACACTTACAGTACATGTGGTCTCAAGATCTTTGATTATTCTCAGCAATCAGAGCATATTTAAATATCCATTATCTTGGAGACAGACAGGGCTGTTGTATGTATATTCGTCTGGTTACGGGCTACAGGAGGTCTCACCACATAAGCACCAGGAAGTGCACTGAGGGTGTTTTATGGGCATAGAGGCATAGGAAAGTTCACATCATATTCCAAAGCATTACAGCACCCATTCTCTGTAGACTGATTTATCATTTTAGCAATGCGTCAAAAAACTGTTGTCATACTTCAACTTGGCTGATGCTGGAGGTGTAAACATAGTCAAAGGTGAATATGGTGGAGATGAGGCTGGGCATTGGGTGATGCTTTAAATGTAATAAAGTCTAGTGTGTGCAGACTTTGAGCACTTGTCCCAGGACTTTATCAGGTCTTGTTACCATGCTGATGTTACACCTTGCAGTACCCACTGTGTTGAAAGCGAATAGAATCCATGAGAGATTTTGGATAAGGCATTAATACAGCAGGAATCGTCTTTCATTACACTGTAAATTCAAGGTTATAAGAAGCTCTTAAATCGAAATCTTCATCAGTCCTTTAATGTTTTTATGCCGAGATCTGATGCACAACTCTGGATTTATCACATTTTTGTCCTCTTTTTCAACCTTCTATGCTTGCTTTGAGGAAACAGATAGCACTGTTATCTGGATTTATTAGGGTTGTGCACTTGTAATGTCTCTTTTCCTGTTTTTGCCTGTGTCTATATGCATAGTTTTCCTGAGGTTATGTGCAATGATTTTCTCTATGATAATTCCATTTGTTAATGGTTTGGTGTCCTTTAGGATTACTTACTGTGGCTACATTTATTTCATTAAAACAGTTTCTCATGAACCATTAACTGAAAAATCAGGACAGACCTTTTTTTATATACTATATACTTTTTTTTAAATATTATATACATAATACAAAAAATTGTTGTCATTCACAACGTTGATATTGACTGAAAAATATAAATCAGTCAAATAAGTATTTATTTACTCTTCTCTCTTCACAGACTGATTTTGAAAAAGATGTGGATATAGCTTGTCGATCGGGTAAGTAATAGATGGTTAATGGATTTGGGGTTTTAATTACTGTGCTTTTCAAGGGTCAAATCAGACTGAAACTGTCATGAATAGGCAGAAAAGTCTACAGTGAGGTAAACATCTCATCATACCATATTGAGTTGCTGATTAAAATTGCAGAAAATTGACTTGTCTGGAAAAAGCTACTATTATGAATAAGTACTAAGGAAAGTAAAATATAAATATTTTAAAATGTTTAAAGAAATGTAAAAAGCAAGCTACCATTTTAGCATTTTTCACAATTTACATCTGCTGCGGATCCAAATGGAAGACTAGTGGAGTTTTTTGTTGGTCCATTGTGTAATAAATCTTACCAATATTTGTACACTTACAGCTCTCCATAAAGATATGGGGTCTTGTCGTGCTGCCACCATCACCGGAACACTGTCACGCATCTCCCTCAATGATGAAGAGGAAGAAAAAGGTCCAGAGGGCCTCAACTACTCCACATTGCCGGGTAACATCATATCAAAAGTGATCATTCAGCCATCAGGCCTGCACATGCCCATGAACGAGCCATGTCTGGGCGAGAGTGCAAGCGACATGCACCGCACCGTTTACTTGTGCACAGAAGATGGCATGCGGCAGAGTGAACAAGAGCTCACCGGCCATGTGCAACAGGGTCCCATGGAGACAGACTACATTGTGATGCCTCGGGCCTCAGCAGCATCATCACTGCCCACTGGTTCAAGCAGCGTGCCCACTCTGCTGAAGGAGGATAGCAAGAGAAATATTGGCATGGACAGTCTGCAACATGACCGGCTGCTACACTACAAGGTGGGCACTGAATTTAACATTGGGTCATCAGGGATGGAGCACATGAGTGCAGGCATGGAGCAACAGTTTCCTGGAGCCTTGGAACACATGCAGACCTTGCCATTTGAGCCTCGTACTGCTGTCAAAAACTTTCTAGCTGAAATGGAAGAGAGCGTAGGAATGGCCCGGAGTGAGACTGGCTCAACTACCTCCATGAGCTCTTTAGAGGTAAGTCCTGAGCATTCTATTAGAAGAGAATGAGCATGTTTAGTTAAAGATATGTTTAATATTTCTTTAACTAGTTAGCACAGGTCTCAGAGGTCCCACAATGTGAATCTGTTAAGTTGAACTACCCCTTAGATAATGCATTTTTTTCATATCTCAGACTTCCTGTGTTAATCCTCTTCCATACATACTGTATAATTTTAATGTCTGCCAAACCATGTCCCACCAGATAATAGCATATCTGAATAGGCCTGGGCAAAGTTGAGCAACAAGAAGGTATCCTCTTTTATGAGGGCACATTAGGGGGCAAACTGCTTGGCCAATACAAAAAAAAAAAAGAAAATGGAAAATAGGACAAAAAGCTAAGGTTTTTCTTCAAAAATACGCACTGGAATGTCTAAAAATGACTGGACCAATCAAAAGTGTCTGTATTGACTAATCTGTCTTTCCCCAGGCTGACTAGCCTGAAATATAACCACATCAAGATCACGCTGTGTCAGTTCTCCATGTTGACGTATTGGAAGCAGAAAAAAAATTTAACTGTAAAGGTCTAAGACACCTTGTTACGGTCCATATTGTGAGATACTAGATCACTGCATATTTGAAATGGTACAGGTAGTTTTTGCTTCTGAGTGATGTAACAGATTAAAAAAGCTCTTCCAGCCTCCGAGTGGCGCAGTGGTTAAAGCGCTTGCCCTATCATCCGGAGATCGCTAGTTCGAATCCCGGGTGGTGCTGTAACCTCTCGCAGCCAGAGGTCTAGAGAGAGCTGATTGGCCGAGCTCTCTCAGAGGGGAGGGATGAGATGTACTTAGTGCTCCCACATTAATCACGGCTCTACAGCCAGTCAGGGGCGTCTGTGAGCTCGCGCAACAGAGGGAGCGGATAGCGCTGTCCTCCGAGTGTGTTACGCCGCCCCCAACGGTGCGCGAGCGAGCAGTTCGTAAAGATTCGGTCGGCTGGCGTCACGTGGTTCGGAGGAAACACGTGATAGTGTTCGGCCCTCCCGGCTGAGTGGTAGTAGTAGGGGGCTTAATGTGGGAGCCCCCTAGTGACGGGGAGGAATTGGACACGACTAAATTAGGGAGAAAATCGGGGAAAAATCCAAAAAAAAAAACTCTTCCAGGAAGGCAAACTTGGCCATGCTTTTAGCAATGGTGACGTTACATGAGCAACAGTTCGATGTTCATTCTAGAGCAAAGCTAGCCCATCAAGACCAATCCCACAAAAGAACTACTGTAACACAGATTACTGAAAAAGGTCATGCTGGCTATGATAGAACGGTGTCAGAACACACAGCTTGCTGCATAGCCACTGATCCATCAGAGTGCCTGTGCTGGTACCTGTCCACCACCAAGGAGCCTACAATAGGCATATGAGTATCAGAAATCCCTATTTAGAAATACCTAAAACTAGTTTACTCCTTGGAGGCCCAACCTCACAATTTACAGCACTTAAATTATATGCTGCTAACGTTTTTTGCCAGATAGCACAGCTTCAAAGGGTTTTGTGTGTTACCCAGAGCAGCTTTTCTTTTCAACCAAAATGTCTCTTTTCTTTTCAAAGTTTCTCTTTTAAAGTTGTTCTTTTCTGTTTCATGTTTTTTTTTTTTCATTTTCTTATTTCTTTGTACTACTAATGTACTTTAGAACTCATTCACATATTCAGTGTCAAAGTAATGTCTGCATAATGAGTGCAGCATCTAGGAGATTTATGCAGAGGTGTGCCCAGATGTTATGCATTTTGTCTGATGGCCTCTACGACAGCATCGTCTAGTAACCATAGTTGCTAGACGATAGCTGGCCAGATATCTGCGGCATAGCTACTCATGGCTTTTCATTACCCCCATCTAGGGGCGTCTCCTGATGTTCCCATGCCTGCTGCAGGGTTCATCCCTGATAAGCTCTGGGTTTAATGTATGTAGAGCTGGGACCCAAGAACGTTCCTCAGAACAATACCCTTCCAAGTGTAGTAGGTACTGGATAGTTTCCCTTTGACACCATGAGTGGAGAATGCATCTCACAGTGAATGGCATGGTTCTGTTGATCATTTGAGGTGGATCAACGGAACCATGCCATTGGTTCCCAGATGTGTGGGACCTGTCACGAAAGTGGCAAATCATATGCGACTGGGTTTAATCCTGTTAAGAATCTTAAAAGGTACTTAGTGGCCAACAATACCTGCTGCCATGATCAGAACTGTGGGCCCTAATGCCTCCTCTGAGTAACTGTACATGTCCCACTCTAGGCTGTAACCTGTATGGAGGACCTGGTGTTCGCCCAGAACCCCATTTAAGGTTCCTGGTCTGGAAACATTGGTGGTGAATAACCAAACTCGCACTCAAATGTTGATCAGTGAACAGTGCCACAGTGTGTTTTGTGAATGTTCCACCTAGTCCAGTCCTAGTCTGCCTGGGGTTGGAGGATTCTAGACACCTGAGGGAGCCTTTGCTTAAACTTCTTCTGTCCAGAAGAAGTCTGAAACACAAGACTAATTATAGCCCCCAAGATGCTGCAGAAGGCTTTCCAGAATTGAATAGCTGTGTGAATGACTGTGGTCCCTTGCGCAAAATCAGGTCTATTGGTAGGCAGTGAATCACATGCAGGAAGAGTGGGGGATTGAACTTGCATGCTTTGGAAAAGAGAAGAGTCCCAAGACTGGATCTTTGGTTTGGGCATTCTTAAGACTGTAGCCACTGTCAATGTAGGCTTGTCAACCAAGGCTTGTTGTGAAACTGGGATTTCTCCAGCTTTACGAAACAGGTAGTTTTCTAGTCGGAGGTTAAGCACCCTGTTGAAAGTCCGGACATCAACTCCAAATCAGTTGCTCAGAAAGCCCCTGCGCATAGGCTGAAAGAAGGGCCTGCCAGAGCTGGGTGCAAATGGGGATGGATGACACGCTGATCCAACTTAGGGAACCAGCTTGCGAACCGAAACACGACTCGACTCGGGAGTCGACTGCAATCTGGAAGTAGCTTGAAGCTGAGGCCTATATTTGGCTTATTCGTCACAAAATTCCTTGCATCTTAATGAATAACAAAGTTAGCACCTGTTCATGCTTCCCCAGCATGCCAGCCTGCCCTGCTACGATTATGACTCAGCGGACGTCTTGTTGGTACAGATATTCTGGTATGAAGAGCAGCACAAGGTGTATTAGCAGAGCTCTGAAGGAAGTGTATGAGGAGTTCAATGCAGATTCAGAGGTAATAATGTAGTGAGAACCATGAGTACTTGTGCATACTTGAGTGGATTAGGAAATCAAATATCTTAGACACAAATGCCTGTTTTTTGTTTTTTATTATTTATTATTTAATTATTTATTTTCAAAGAAAGTTTATTATATTTTCGAGGTTTCTCTTTTCTGTTTTCTCTTTTTTCATTTATTTTTTCTTTGTACTATCAATGTACTTAAGAATTACATTATGCCTGACCCTATCCAGAGTAACACAAATGTAATACTAATGTCAAACTAATGACTGAGTGTAGCATCTAGGAGGATTATGAACAGGTGTGCCCAGGTGTTGCACATTTCATCACTTAGTGACCATAGTTGCTGTTGTATTTAAGGTTATGGCTGATCAGTGTACCATTGTTGTTTAATGCACATGCTTAAAGTTCTGTACCTGTTACATTTCACCGCATAAATGTGCTGGTATTATTTTTAATCTAGGATTATAGTCAAAGTGTACATTTAAATTTAGATAAAGCCTATTTATTATTATCAGTATTTAATGAATGTTACTTCAAGTCTTAATAAAGATGTTTTATTTCTATGTACTTACGGTTTCTTGTGGATTGAAGAAAGACCAATTGAAGAATGTACAAAATATGTATTGAAAATGCATAAAATAAATGATACATAATTTGTATTTATTTGTATTATTGCATAATACAAATAAAATAAGGGACAGATCATTATTCAAGTAAGAAGCTTTTCTAGAGGTTGCTATATTTCTTTTGCACCCTAACACCTGCCTTTTTGCTTCTACAGAGAAGAAAGTCAAGGTACCAGGACCTCGACTTTGAGGTATGTCAAACCATTTAATTGGTGAAGTGCATGTCCCAGGCTTTCCTTACATCAACGAAATGGCCATTTGTTGATTTTGTGTTTTACTCTTTAATTTACAACTACTTTGTGTAGCACTTAAGCTTATTGGAGCAGTAAGGTCCTGACAAATATACGATTTATTGAGCTTTGCAGTTAGACTGGAAGCAGTGCTGTCAGCTGCCACACAGAGTAGCAGTTCCCATTTCCATTGTATCCCTTTACATTCACAGATCTCAAGCTGAAAATCAAGCTCAAACTGTTTTTTCTGAAGTTCACAGAGAAACAGATACCTAAAAACCTAAATTGCAAAGAAAGAAAGGAAGAAAGTGCTACTGCAAACCTTTTTTGGTTGATGAAATCTGTGCTGCCATTTATCATGACCTATAGCAGTCAGTCCAAGACTTTCTAGGGTTTCTTCTGTTTTAAGCCATTGAAAAGCTATATTATAGCAGAGTCTTTCAGTGAAAAATGCTTTTTTTCAATGTGGCAAGAGGCAGTGTATGTCCTGATACAACACTATGGTTATCAGCTTGATTGAACTCCAACCCCCCCACCACTCCTTGCCATTGCAGAAAGTCATGCACACCAGGAAAAGACACATGGAGCTGTTCCAGGAACTGAATCAGAAATTTCAAACCCTGGACCGATTTCGAGACATACCAAATATGGGCAGCATGGTGAGTAAGAGTTATTGGAGGGGGGAGGCGGGCCATGCCACAAGCATGCTCACACGATCCAGCGCCAGGAAGTGTGTGACTAAAAGAAATAATTAATGCCCGGTCAGTGCATTAATTTATCACTGCTATACTTTTCCATTTAGTAGAACATGTGCCTTTAAAATGTTTATTTTATCATTGGCTATTCATTGCTGTTCAGGTGAATGCATGTTAGAAGGCCTCTTGATTTGCTCACATTCAGTTTTTTTTTAATGGAAGTTATTGTTTGTTTAATTTGTGTTAATTCACCGTGAATCCACCTGTTAAAAAAGATATTCAAACTACTGTGTTTAGTTAATTTACAAAGGGTAGTACAAATTTCACAAAAACAATGCTCGAAGTGCTTGAGAGTGGTTGAAAGGTTTTTATATGGATATGGTTGCAAGGTAAAGCCAGCAGATGAATTTATTAGATTTTGGAAGTGATCCAGATTTATTTTTCATTAGCTTCCCTTATGTTTTAATAGTATCCGCAGAATATAATGGTATAGACAAGAAAGACTAGACTTGTTGGTGGAGATATCCATGTTGACACCATTGGTATTGAGTTCTACTTCCTTGATACAGTAGGTCTTTAACAACCATTTTATTGAATTTATGGGCCGATCATAATAACAGTTAGACATTATATTATTTAAATATTTTTTAGGGATGCACTGATGCAGATACCAGTATGAGGGATCAGTTTAATACTCTGTTCATAAACTCGTTTTCCTAAAACAATTCTGATACAACAGCACCTGATCCCACTTCATGGTGGCACCAGATGCTCACTCCATGAGTTGCGTACAACCCAAAAATTATTCAAGGCCCATCCTCACCTCTCATGACAAAGCAGATGTCGACATTGACAATTTCGATTAAGGATGAAACGGAACTGTTGCTCTGAGCACAAAAAAAAGGAAAGTAGACTGCGGCAAACAGGTCAACTTGCATTCTCTCCCTAGTTGATGTCAACAAATAATGGTAACTTAACTCTTACAAATGGTAAGTTGATATACTGCCTTACAATGAATCTCGGAGTTAATCTTGGTCTGTCTTGTCTTTTGCTTGCTTACAAAATACTTGTGTTGTTTTTGTTGAGCCTTCAGCAATAATGTCACATTATCTGCATAGTGGCTTGATGTGGATTTTCCTTCACAGAGAGGAGTTCTACATGCAAAGCAGTTATGAAACTTGCACACCAGCAAAGCAATAGCAGATGCACTTGATGATGTGATTTACGTAGATGTGGAACATTCCAAAAAGTTATGTTCATGATGTGCTTTGGGCCAATGCCATGTACTCATATCAATACTCAGTGTCGGGAAGTAGCCAAATCATGGTGCTTACATTCTGTCTGACAAAGATGTATTAGTGCATCCCTAAAATATTAGTGCATAAAAAGACCCAATAAAGCCTAGACCCAACCAGAAAACAGCTGTTTCTTGAACAAGGAAATTTGGAAATATTTATGATGTAGCATTATTCATAAAAAGTATTAATATAAGTATTATTATTATTATTATTATTATTATTATTAAATATATATATATTGAACACACACTATAGCACACACTGAACACTTTACATAGCAGCCCAAATGTGTAGCAGTGGTGAATGTGGTATTTGTAAAATACCAATGTCTTGTCCTGTTTTCTCGCACAGGATAAAGCAATGCCCACTAAAAACCCTTGGGAAAGCTACAACCCAACCTGTGAGTACCAGAACTACGCTACAATGAATGTACTGGAGTCAGACAACAAGGACTCTCTGGAGATGACTCCTGCTGAGTGGGAAAAATGTGTAAACCTTCCACTGGATGTCCAAGAGGGAGACTTTCAAACAGAGGTGTAATCAGAGGAACAGAGGAACAAGAAAAGCAGGATAAATTTTGCACTGGAAAAAAAGTGGAATCCACTTCAGGCAGCCTTGGCAAGACATATCTGGGTCCTAGAAATATATAGCAGGGACATTATGTGCCAATAAGATTTTAAAAAGGACTAAAGGAGATCTAAAATGATTTAAAAGACAAAAACATAATTTTTTTTGTATTCTCACTAGTGTACTTAGTGAGGGAGCAGCAAGGTGTATAATATAACCATCATGTGTTTTGAGCATATCCGTTGAAGAAAATTGGATCCACAAAAGGTATATCTTTCTAGATGAGACCTCAAAAAAATAGAAAACACTGTAACACTATGCTACATCAACCCAAAAGCTTCTTTGGGCTCAGTTTTTTTAGTTCAGTGGTGACTGAGTCCAGGAGCACAATGTACATACTTATGCAGGTTTTTAAAAGGTTTATAACAAGTCAGTTTGGCCATTACTACACTTTTTACTTTGACATGAAAAATGTTTGGAGAGGCAAGTAGGATTTTTCCTGTCATTTAAAGATGAATGTTCGTCAAGCTACATTCTTCATTGCTTTAAATGCAATAAAGGTAATACCCACTTTTATATGAATAATATATTTCACAACTTTAATACTGCAGAATATGCTTGAAGGCACTCAGCAAGCTCTCTCATCTGCAGCCCTGTATAAAAATATTTAAAAATGAAAAATGTTGTATGGTGTAAATAAAACTTTTGTCTACATCTGTTTTACTTGTGTCAAGTTTATTTTGCTGAGAAAAGATTTAAAATGCCAACCTGATGAGATACCAGAAAAATGTTAACATTTGAAAAAGGAATGTAAATAAAAGAGATAATATGTTCATAATGCTTCAGAGGATGTGTCAACTCTGTCCTGTACTGTATTTCATGAGATGGTCTGATTTTCAAAGTATAATGAATGTTTAGTGAGTAATGCATGTTCATCCTGGTCACGGTCACTATGGATCTAGTCAATACAATACAACCTGGATGCGAAGCTAGGTAATTATACGTCCCCAAGCACACACATTCACACACTCTTTTTTTACGCAAATGGACAGTTTCGTGTAGCCAGTTACTGATCTTTTTGGGAGATGGAAATAAACTCACATGGCAACAGGAGACATGCAGAACTCAGCACAGACACAGTAATCAGACAGTGACTCATGCTCATGTTTAAACAGTGGACCTGAAACTAGCCATGCCATACTCGACAGTAAAAATATTTTAAAAGATCCCCGATTACACTATATGATGCCATGCCTTGCGAAATAAACACACACTGACCACTTTATATACACAGCAGCCAAAATGTGCCAAAATTACAGTGAATGTGGTCTTTGTGAAATACCAGTCTTGTCCAGTTTTCTTTAACCAGGAATAGGCTAAAAACCCTTGGGAAAGCAACAAGCCAACCTTTGAGTACAAGAACTTTGCTATAATGAATGTACCAGAGTCCACCACTGAGGCCTCTCTGGGGAAAATGTGCAAACCTTTAAGTGGTGGAATATACAGCATCAGGCAGCAAGTGAAAAGTCTGTGCTCATGTGTGATATGCTAGAAAGCAGGAAAAAGAGCCAAATCTAAGAATTTGAATGCTTTTGTGAAAGGCCAAATTATGATGGCTAGACTGGGTCGGATCGTCTCTAAAACATGTGGGATGTTGTGTTGATCATCTCTCAATGTCTGATGTGGGGTGTTCCCAGAATGCAGTGATTAGTAACTAATAAACGTGGTCCAAGGAAGGACAAGTGGTGAACTGGCAACATGGTCATGGGTGCCCAAGGGTCAATGATGCATGTGTGAAGGCTAGCCTGGCTGATTCGATCCTACTGTACCACAAATTATTAATTATGGAAACTTGCAGCTTGTGGAGTATGGGACTGGGTAATCACAGACCTTTGGTGAATACAATGTGTGCATGAGTATCCAAATATCTAGCCTAAAACAATGAAAGGCTATGGCCTGGTCTAATTAATCATGCTTCAATTATTTTTTTGTTTATATGTTTGTTTGTTTTTTTCCTTTTTCAACATATGGACACACAGGTGCTTGTGCATTGCTTACCTGGACAGAGATGGCACCAGGGTGTGTTGTGGGAGGCAGTGTGGATGCTTTGTATTTGCTTTGGATGCACACTGCCTCCACTGTATTTTTATACAGTGGAGGCAGTGTGATGCTTTGTATTTGTATGTTCAGCGGGGTAGCATCCATGTAAATGTGACCGACACAAACAACATACATTAACAGTGTTGCATCTACTGTACATCTATTGATGGCAATTTTGGGTGCACTGTGTGTTCTGTCACCTTTCATCATAGCCAGCCTGAACCTTTTGGGCAGCAATATAGTTTCAGTGCTACAGTTGCTTTTCTGTGGGAACAGAATAGATGTGAAAACTTTGGTTCCTCACAAGCACCCGTAAGCCTTGGGCACCCACAATGTGTAGCTTGACGTACTGTAGAGAACAATAATGGGCAGGGAACACACAGGGGGAGAGAGCGAGAGAGAGAGAACTTGGTTACATATGTTCACATGTAATGGATAAGGTTCATGTATATTTTGTTACAGGGACTCAAACCAAAAAAAAAAAAAAGTTCTCACCGTGGTTCACTGGTGTCCTAAAGCTCTTTCCAGGCAAATGCATGTCAGTTACTTAGTTTCTCCTCAGTTTTTAAATGTCTTTAGATTGTGGCATTATGTTGCTTTTTTAATGTTTTACCATGCTTCACTTTCTCAGGTTCTATTTACCTCCCCCCCCCCCCCCCCCCCCTTTTTTTTATTCACCATGTCTGGCAGTAATCAGGCCTGGGTGTAGCAAGTGAAATTTTACAGTTCTCCAAAAACTTGTAAAGTGGAGATTTCAGGTCTATTAAATATGGGTTTAAATGATCTAGGTCCATAGCCAGTACTAAGGGAAGAATTTATTTATTTATTAATTTTTTTACATAAATTATTTCTTGTATTATTGATTTTAAAAAAAGCATGTAGGTGCTGGATCTAATAAACTCAATGATTGTCATGAGAAATGTTAATTAGTTAAATTAGTTGAAGGGGAGTTAAATGATCTATTTGATGATCTAAAATATTTGTTTCAAATTGTCTGGCTTTAATATAAAGACTGATTTATTTTCTTTAATCTTACAAAAAATCAAAGTTCTCCCCACTACATGTAAATTGTATGCATGTTTCAGTTGTCGTCTTACTTCTAGCTAATTGTGCTATATTATTAAATAACATGGTAGGATTGTTTTTATCTTCTATGTGGATGGAAAAATATCTTTATCTAGCAAGTTTTTCTTCTATAGCTCAGTAATTTTATTCTTTTGAGCTCTTGAAATACTAAAAATTTAGCTTGGTGCCATTTATGGTCAGCTTCTTGGGTTTTTGTTATACAAGGGTGCTATTTTTTTTCTCTCTCTCTATTTGTGATCCATCTCATTAAGTCGTATTTTAACCTGCATTACTTAATACCTGACTTGATCTGATGGGTCACATTTATTTTCATTATTTATTATTTATTTCAAGTATTTTATTTTAAGCTACATTATATAGTGTAACAGATATTTTAAATGCTTTTAACGGTGGTCATTTTCATAACATAGCTTTGCAGAATTAAAAAATGTAAAATAAATATAATGGAAAAGTATAAATTATAATGACCAGTTTGTCCCTGTTGAGTAAGCGATACTTGGTGCTACAGTATATCTGTTCAGTATAAAGTCTACTTTCAATCTTTGGATCTCAGGTACAAACTGTTTGTGGGACTTTCAGTCCAAAATTATTTAAGGACGTCACTCTGCCATCATCACTCTAAGCTTACAATCACCTGTGCTTAACGCTCTGTGCAGTAGCTTTAATGAATGGATATTGAATAAGGTGGCAATGACACGTTTTAAAAGAGAAGAGATTATATGATGTCATATTATTTTGTTTTACTTTTGTCTTAAAATACATTGAAAATCATTCTACTCATAATACTTCCACAACGACAATGTAAAAAGTTAATTTATTAAAAACCTAAAAAAAAAAAAGACTGACATATCCCATTTACTGTGACAATGGAAAATTTACCACATTTTATGTTTCACCTTCACAGTGTCTTAAATGTATTCAATTCATTTTTCCCCAATCAGTCTACACACATATTTTGGGTGTTTTGTTCATTTATAAAATTAGAGCCGTTTACAGATCATGCATATCAGATACTTCTTAACATTAACTGTTCAACGGAGATCATTGGCTATTGGCAAAACCAAGCACACCATTGGTTTTCTTGTGAAATTCCCAATAAGTTTGATTTGTCACATGACCCTCTTCCTATTGAAAAAACAAAAGTTGGATCCAAGATGGCCGACTTCAAAATGACCACCATGGTCACCACCCATCTTGAAAAGTTTGCCCCCTCACATATACTAATGTGCCACAAACAGGACGTTAATATCACCAACCATTCCCATTTTATTAAGGTGTATCCATATAAATGGCCCACCCTGTGTGTGTGTGTATATATATATACACACACACACAATTATTGGCACCCCTGGTTAAAATGTGTTCTTTAGCTTCTAAAAAAAATTCAGTTTTGTTCTAAATATCACAGGACCACAATGGAAAAAAGAGGAAATTCCAACCTTTAATTCAAATGCATTTATTCAGTGGAAAAAAAATCCCACATTAAGAAATAATTCTTTTACATCAAATCATGGATGCCACAATTATTAGCACCCCTGATGTTTAATACTTTGTACAACCCCCTTTTGCCAACAAAACAGCACCTAATCTTCTCCTATAATGTTTCACAAGATTAGAGAACACACCTCGACCAGTCCTCTTTGCACAATGTCTCTAAATCATCCAGTGACCTGACTCTCCTCTTCAGCTCACTCCACAGGTTTTCAATGGGGTTGATGTCTGGGGACTGAGATGGCCATGGGAGGAGCTTGATTCTGTGTGTGGTGAACCATTTCTGTGTAGATTTGGCCACATATTTTGGGTCATTATCTTGCTGAAAGACCCAGTGACAACTCATCTTCAGCTTTCGGGAAGAGGCCACCAGATTTTGCTTTAAAATGCCCTGGTATTTCAAAGCATTCATGATCCCATGCACCCTAACAAGGTTCCCAAGGCCTCTGGAAGAGAAACAGCCCCACAGCATCACTGATCCTCCCCCATACTTCACAGTGGGCATGAGGTGCTTTTCTGCATACTCATCTTTTCATACCCACTTAGAGTGTTTGTTTCCAAAAAGCTCTATCTTGGTCTCATCTGACCAAAGAACACGCTCCCAGTTGAAGCCGCAGGACCGCTTAGCAAACTCCAAACGTTTGCGTTTATGATTGTGACTGAGAAAAGGTTTTTTTCCTTGCATGCCTCCCAAACAGTTTGTTGGCACGTAGATAGCGTCTGATGGTTGTTTTGGAGACTTTGTGACCCCAAGATGCTATCAAGTGTTGCAGTTCTTTAACAGCGAGCTTTGGAGAATTTTTTATTTCTCTTAGCATTCTCCTCACTGTGCGTGGAGGCAAAATAAACTTGCGTTCTCATCTAGACTTGTTTACTACTGTTCCAGTTTTTAAAACTTCTTAATGATTCCTCTCACAGTAGATATGGGCAGGTGCAGACGGGTGGCTATTTTCTTGAACCCATTGCTTGACTTGTGAAGGTCGACACGCATCTGACTTACTTGAATGCTTTTTTCCTTTGTCTTTCCCATGTTGAAGAGTGGATAAGAGAAATGGCCTCTGTGTCACATCATATTTATACCCCAGGGAAGCAGGAAGTGATAAATTACTAATTAAATGTTCCTAGATACTCTGATTAACTTTGTAAACTACTGTAGAAATGACAGAAATACTTCAATTACATTTATTTTCTAGGAATTGTTAGGGGTGCCAATAATTGTGGAACAGGTTATTTTATGGAAAATAATTAATTTGCTAGTCAGGAATTTTTATTTCCCCTTAAAATTCACTTTATATTCACATTATATTTTTCTACAATTTTCAGTGTGACAATATGCTTCTGCAATAAAAACAGAATTTATTTTAAGGCTTTTAACACATCTTAACCAGGGGTGCCAATAATTACAGAGGGCACTGTATATATATATTTCCAGTTCTGAATACACCAAATCCACAGCTTCATAAATCTCATACGTACACACGTGGACAAAATTGTTGGTACCCTTCGGTCAATGAAAGAAAAACTCACAATGGTCACAATAATAATTTTAATCTGAATTATTCAACAGAATTATTTAAAAAAATAAACTCATGGAACAGGCCTGGACAAAAATGATGGTACCCCTAGAAAATACTGAAAATAATGTGACCAAAGGGACATGTTAATTCAAGGTATCTCCATTAATTAGCATCACAGGTGTCTACAATCTTGTAATCAGTCAGTGGACCTATATATAGGGCTCCAGGTAGTCACTGTGTTGTTTGGTGACATGGTATGTACCACACTCAACATGGACCAGAGGAAGCGAAGGAAAGAATTGTCTCAGGAGATTCGAAAGAAACTTATAGACAAGCATGTTAAAGGTAAAGGCTGTAAGACCATTTCAAGCAGCTAGATGTTCCTGTGACTACAGTTGCACATATTATTCAGAAATTTAAGATCCATGGGACTGTAGCCAACCTCCCTGGACGTGGCCGCAGGAGGAAAATTGATGACAAATCAAAGAGACGGATAATCCGAATGGTAACAAAAGAGCCCAGAAAGACTTCTAAAGAGATCCAAGGTGAACTTCATGCTCAAGGAACATCAGTGTCAGATCGCACCATCCGTCGTTGTTTGAGCCAAAGTGGACTACATGGGAGACGACCAAGGAGGACACCATTGTTGAAAACAAATCATAAAAAAGCCAGACTGGAATATGCCAAACTACATGTTGACAAGCCACAAAGCTTCTGGGAGAATGTTCTATGGACAGATGAGACAAAAATGGAACTTTTTCAGCTCTATGTTCACAGACGGAAAAATGAAGCATATCAAGAAAAGAACACTGTCCCTACTGTGAAACATGGAGGAGGCTCTGTTATGTTCTGGGGCTGCTTTGCTGCATCTGGCACAGGGTGTCTTGAATCTGTGCAGGGTACAATGAAATCTCAAAACTATCAAGGGATTCTAGAGAGAAATGTGCTGGCCAGTGTCAGAAAGCTGGGTCTCAGTCGCAGGTCATGGGTCTTGCAACAGGACAATGACCCAAAACACACAGCTAAAAACACCCAAGAATGTCTAAGAGGAAAACATTGTACTATTCTAAAGTGGCCTTCTATGAGCCCTGACCTCAATCCTATTGAGCATCTTTGGAAGGAGCTGAAACATGCTGTCTGGAAAAGGCACCCTCCAAACCGGAAACAACTGGACCAGCTTGCTCATGAGGAGTGGGCCAAAATACCTGCAGAGAGGTGCAGAAGTCTCATTGACAGTTACAGGAATCATTTGATTGCAGTGATTGCCTCAAAAGGTTGTGCAACAAACTATTAAGTTAGGGGTACCATCATTTTTGTCCAGGCCGGTTCCATGAGTTCATTTTTTAAAATAATTCTGTTGAAGCATGGTTGAAAAGCAATGTCTGACAATTGGTTAACATTCATAGAATTCTTATTTATTATTACTTTTGTCAGATTAAAGTTATTTCTGTGACCATTGTGAGTTTTTCTTTCATTGACCGAAGGGTACCAACAATTTCGTCCACGTGTGTGTATATCCACCCGAGTTATGTTTCTGCTACCAGCGTTTCAATCCATCCTGTGCCATTGCTTTATGGGATTCTGTGGCTGGGATCCCGCTCACATGCTCTGTGTCTGTTGTCAATGTTAGGCTGACTTTGGTGGCGCATGTCATCACTTTGGCTGTCATCTACTCCAAAATGCTGTACATTCAAGGGCACTAAGGGTGTTTGCATTTCTGACTGCCTCACAGGGCCTGAATAGAGCTCTACAACAATGAAAGCCAAAGAAGAGTCTTAATTTAAGTACCTGCTTTTGCAGCTCCCTGATTTTAGGTCTTTTTCCCCCTTGTTATTGTTCAGCATTTTAAGTGTAAGGCATAAAAAAACCAGGCATGAGACATTGGTTTTGTGCCCATACACCGGCTAGTGGGACACTGACCTAGGATGTTTGTTACTACTTTGTCAACAACAAAAAATAATTTTGATGATTCTTTGATAAATGCTACACCTTGAACCACTTTCAGTGTGTCAGTCTTGCTTAACTTTTTGCAGTGCTAAGTTTAGAGAATCGTTAAACACACAAATTTCTTGTCAAGCTGGTCTATGGGAAGATTCAGGCACAGAGAACATGAGAATGCATAATGACTGTTTCTGCAGTAGAGCTGGAGTATTGTTAAACCCCAAAACAATCAGAATGAGGTTCTGTAAAAAGGTTGCATGCAGACTCTCCCATGGTACTCATGTAAGTTTCAGAACATTCTGAAGAGTTTCTGTGCAGCCAGTTAAATTCTGAATTGTGTTTGACACACAGTTATTTCTTATTACTAACCATTCTCAGTGTTTGGACTTATTAGTACATGTACTCAAGCATTTTATCATTGTACATGTTACTTATGCATATAAGATTTTGCTCTTAATCATCATCATCCCAAGTGCTTGTAAAGAAAAACATGCCAATGGTAGATTTTATTAGTTAATTAGTCTTGACTTCAAATCGCATTCCATAGATTTTTGTGTTTGTCTCCAGTACATTAACAATTTATATAAATATAAATATAAGATTTTGTCTGTATATTAGCCATAACTCACTCTTTTAATGATGCTATCTTTACGTTTATTACGTTGAAGAACTCAAAACAAGTCTCAGAAAAAATTCTGTCTGTATGTCTGTATATCTGTCCAGCCAGTTTTTTTCACAGCATCACACAAAACTACAGCCGTTTCTTTCTTGACCGAATTTAATGAAACCTTTGCCTGAAGTTAAATCTGCACCATAATTTAATCAAAAGATTGAGTAGAAGTAATCTGGTGAAAAACTGTTATGAGCAGTTTTTCACCAGATTATCTCTCTGCAGCCATCGCTTTAAAAAAAAAAAATATATATATATATATATAGCGCTTTTGCCTTTTGCATCTGTTCTTGAATTTCTTTAGATTGCGGCATGATGTATTGCTTCTTTAGATCTTTTAGCATGCTTCACATTGTCAGACAGATTATATATAAGTGATTTCTTGATTCAACATGTCTGGCAGTAATCAGGGCTGGGTATGGAAATGTAACAATTTTACAAAAAATATAGGTTTAATAACTGCTAGAGCCAATCAGAGTTTACTGTAAATACACAGAGTATGCGGAGGACAGAAAAATAACTGATTATATCAAAGCTGATCAGCTTAATTTTACCTTTAACTCTTACTACAAACTGTTTTTTCCCGTCAATTACTGGTATTACCGCTAGTTAGGAATAAATTAAGAAAATACATTGCCACAATCTAAATTTGTCCATAATCTTAGTCATATTATATACACCCCATCACATTAGTTTCTTAACATTCAAACAAGTTAATTGGTAGTGGTTTAAAAATATATAAAAATATATTATTTAAAAAATAATATTAGCTTGGAGATTTTGTTAACTATTCATGCAGAAAGCAATATAACATCGTCAGAAGTGTATTTTATGGCAGCATGGTAGTGTAATGATAAGCGCTGTGTTTTCACGCCTCCAGGATTAAACTCAGAGTCAGTTACTATGGCAAAATACTATGTGAGGCTAACCTGCTTACTAGCAGCTTTACGTACACTTACCCAGTTTCTCCTCCCAATCAGCTAAAGTCTGCAGACTAAAGGAAGCAGCAGACATGTCATGTCCACAACAGAAATCTCTGTCCAGAAAAGGGAATCAGACACCACTTGGACGTTTGATACTGTAATTATTTGATTAAGCCATACTATTTCTATAGAATTCTACACAACCAAGTATTAATCATATTTAATGAAAATATTCGCAGCCTTCATATCGCTCAGATGACAAATCGTGGACATGCTCTGAGTTCAGAGCTAATTCTGTGTTTTGCATTTTGTCTGCCAATGGGAGTTTTGTATATAACACTGGTGATGCTGAGCATGTTTCCAAGACAACCATCTGTCAGCCTGTCAGAGATGTAACTTTTACACTGAAACACTTACTAAAAATGTTGTGGTGTTCTCAAGTCAGAGTCACAAGACTCGTCAAAGGAAAAAAAATCTTTAATTTCTAGCAAATACAAACGTAGTACAATAGTCTAAAGGACAACTAAGAATCCAAAAGCGCACAGCAGGTAACACTAGTTTCATGTTAGAATGTAATGTAATGTGAACATATATATTACCATTATTTTATTAATATTGATATTTAAATATTGATAGAGTGCCCACCGTCCTCCCCCTTTCAAATTTACTCAAGTTCTGCTTATTGATTCATCACTTTTGCTACCACTACTAGGAAGCAGTATGGGACATTTTCTCCTGTTGCCATGGTGATGCTTGTTATCTGCATTCTATTGATGAGAGTTCTTTATTCTTCTTGTGCACATGGTTTTGGTCCCCTTGTATTTTTTTTTGTTTTGTTTTGTTCTTCAGTCACTCATCTGTGTTCAATTCCATTACAGAATGCCAGATCAATAATATTTTACCATAGCAAATGAGCCTCAACAGTGACTCGATGTTTGCAAGGCATGCTAACTGGGAAGGTAGACCTTTCATGCCCAGACTCAACTAAAGATACAGTACAATAAGTCCTATTTTTTCTTAATCATCACTTGCGTTATCATCCATTGGTCATGTTAGCTCAGAAATATTCCCTGCATTAACTCTTGTTCTGGTCTCTTGTACTTAGCCCAGCGCTATCACCAGTTAGCCCTATTGGGTATATTAGCCGAGGTCTATTACCAGTTATCCCATTTGGTTATGTTAACCCAGAGCTGTCTCCTGCTGGTCCTGTTAAACCCATTCCACTCAAATTTGCCAAAATTGCTACAGATCTCTGCCAATTTGTAATAGCTAATTTGGTTATTTATTTAGCAATTTGGTTAATTTTTTAAGCATAGAGACCCCACGTTGAGCTGTTGACCCCACTGACCCCACACAAGGCACTACTGTAACAAGTGTTAGCAACATGATAATGTTTCAATAGTGATTCCTAAAGAATCAATAACAAAACAGTATCATCACTACTGACATGAAGCAAAATTATGACGCTAACAACTATTACAAACTATTACTGAGGAGTTAATGATATGACCTCATATCAGATGCCCAGCTATTTAATGACAGTGAGCTGAAGGAGTGCAGGGTGGTACCATCAACTTTTCTCCACCAGAACCCATGACCAATGATGGCAACCCCATGCCTTAGTTTATCCCCAGTGAAGACGCTTTCACCTTGAGGACTTATTTGATGAAGCCCTACAGCAGACGTGGATTTACAGATGAAGAGCTTGTGACCAACTACTACAGTACATATCCAGGGGGAGAGGTGTTGTGGAGAATGCCTCACTGTATTTTTGTGATTAACAATGGGTTTCTTACTGTAATGATAAAGAACGTTTTGATGTGCCTTGTACAATGTGCTTTTATTGTAAATAGAATTTGATAAAACTTGATATATAAATATTATAATATTACAATTTGTATTTTTTTTTTTGCTAGGGCACTGGTGGCTAAGTGGTAGGTAGGCCTACCATGCGAAAGACCCAGGTTCGATTCCCAGCCAGTGTCCAAACCCCAGCAGCTATTTGCAGTGCTGGTCCCAAACCCAGGTAAAATGTGAGGGTTGCATCAGGAAGGGCATCTGGCGTAAAAACCTGTGGCCAAGGTTGTATGTGCGGACTGATTGGGTTGTGGCGACCCCTTGCCGGAAGCAGCCGAAAAACCAACATAAAATAATTTTTACTCATGTTTTCCAAATGTTTAGAATTATATAGATCATCAAACTACACATTTTAAGAACAAAAATTTTATGGAAAATTTATTATGAAAATGACAAATGAACAAACCACAGATATTTCATAAACATTTTTATTGTATCTTACAACGATCTTAGTTACACTATTACGGGGTCGTGAATCTAAATGTGGGCCAATAAAATTGACTTCCGGTGGTGTATATGAGCAACGCGGAACCAGCAAGACGAGACACAACGACAAGTAAATAACAAACCCAAGTGTATTAAGTGAACAAAAACCAACAAATAAATAAACCAGGTGCACCAACAAAACCAATATATACAAAATAAGTACAAATATAAACAAAGTGTGTGCGTGTATGTATGAAAGTCCAAAGTCCGTGTATTTATTGTCTGTGTGTGTAATGTAGGCTGGGAGAGATGGCTCGGTCTCACCGGTAAAGATGTTCAATCCGGGAGCACGAGAAAACGGAACGAGAGGGGTTTTGAACGAGTCCACAACAGATTAACCCTCTTGGGTAAAGTCATCCAGTGACTGCGGCAACAAACTCTCCCTCACAAAAACAGCGCTGTATCTCTTCTTCTCTCCTCCCCCAAGCCTTTGCCGGTTCCGTATTTAAGCGGGCTCACGTGATTCAACACGTCATCGGGCACGCTCGCGCATTGGTCTAGTATTATCGCGAGAGCTTAAACCCTACGCCAAAACACTGTCATGGGACACTTTAAACCATCGAGGGTTCATTTTCCGTGTGCAGGTGAGCTTTAGCAACTCTTAATCATTATCCTGCTATATAAAATGCCCCTTTTATGTGGCCACGCTACATGTTCATCCAACTAATATATCTTTCAATTTTGTTTACTTGTATCACTAATTTCCTTAAAATATTTTACTTTGTTAATGTTGTCATTTCCATGTACATTTAATACAAGGATTTTTGGCTGTCCAGTAGGTAAGAAGGTGAAACCAATAACTTTAAGGACGTTGCTCGTCTGCCATGCATTCTAAATTTGACAGTATCCACATATCGCTAAGTGGGAATGAGTTACTAGAAGACTAATTTGATCCGTAGCATCAGCTCAAGATTTCAAAAATATTTTTGAGCAAACATTGGAAAAATTGCATGCTGGCTGCATTTTACAATGCAATTACAGATATAGTGAAGGGGCTGCAAGAATAAGGACCAATAAGTACAGCACTTAGGATGGATGGTCCCCTTAACAATGCATACCAAAGAAAATTTATTTTGTAGAAAATGTCAGTGCTGTTGAACCTGTGAAGTACATAATTGATGCAAGGGCAAAAAAAAAAAAAAGTTTTCAGTATGTTCCAATTTTAAAATAATTATACCAGCAAAAATATTTTGGAACAAACTGCTGAAAGTACTGAAACTTCCAAGTATGATGTGACTATACTCTCAAAGAAAGCATTTTGTAAAAATGCACTTGCATTATGGTGTCTTTTGAGGTCCACAATTCCCTGGGAACCTCCTGGGGATAAAAAAAATAAAAAAGCTGTGTATTGAGTGTTAGCAAATGTTTCATCACAACAATGTTTTGAATTGACCTCTATTTGCAGTGCTTTTTCAAATTAGATGATGTCAAAATGCATGGTTCATCAGGGGTTCTAGAACAACTGCTGAAAGATCTTGTATTCTTGGAGGCAGAAGCTAATTTTGTATCTAATCGGAGCATCTGTTTTCCAGCAAAGTAAACATGCAGATTTTGTCTTGGACAGCACTCACAGTCAGAGGTGGGCAGAGTAGCCGAAAAATGTACTCAAGTAAGGGGAGCTGTACTTCATAATACTCAAGTAGAAGTAAAAAGTAGTCATCCAGAATATTACTCAAGTAAGAATCAAAACAGGATTCGGTGAAAAGACTACTCAAGTACTGAGTAACTGTTTCAAAGGCAATGTCTGATTTAGTTTATTTTAATAAATTATAATTATTATATCTTAGTGTGTATAAATGTTTGCGAAACGTAAATGTGAAACATGCATGAAGGGCTGCATCATATTTTTGAGGATGCATAAAAATGTACAACACGTGTGTTGGAGTTTAATGCTGCACTGAAATATATTTATATATTCAGACTGTTAAAGTAACAATATATGTTATAATGTTATATGTACAATTAACGTTAATATATAATCAGACAAACATAAAAAAAAGCATTCTATCACCGCAAGATTGTACACTAACCGCACTAGATCCCACTAGTAGCAGCATGGAGAAAATGGTTAGAAAAATAACGAGTCGAGTGGAGCCGAACATAGAGAAGTAAGAGTAGAGTTTCTGCTTCACAAATCTACTCAAGTAAAAGTAAAAAGTATATTGCAGTAAAACTACTTATAGAAGTAAATTTTTTCCCCAAAAATGTTACTCAAGTAAATGTAACAGAGTAAATGTAACTCGTTACTACCCACCTCTGCTCACAGTTTATCAGTTAAAAAGGTACAACCAAGTACATACAAGTTGATGACTACGCAGGAACACTTGTTCTAACAGTGCTGAGTGACTAAAGTGCTTTGGTGTATAAAAAAAAAAAAAAAAGTGTTCTGGCTGAAAAACTGAAGATTCAAGCATTCCTGATTTTAAAAAAAAGGATGCCGGTGTAAACAAACAGATACAGTACTGATTTGTGGTTCGATGGTACATCTCTGAAAATGCTCAGGACTATCTTGAAAAATTAGAAGGGCATGAAAAGATTCATTTTCTTTGATAATTTTATCTACCCAACATCTTATAATTGTTGCTGAAAAAAATGTCTGTACAGGATATGTCTGTTAATCTTGACAACACAACAAAAAACAATTGCTCTTAGTTTTCATCTCTTTTATTTAACCCAATAAGGGAATTTCAAAACCAGCAAGAACACTTTTTATGGGGCTTTTTAAATATCAAGACTCAAAAATATAAAGTAACAAAAATTAGAAGAAAAATAATTACATCAGTTAGCAGTAACATCATCATCAGTATGATAGCCATAGTAGCATATTCTTTCCACTCCTTAAGTGAAAATCAAACCAAAGGATGGTTATTTATTCCTTTGTTTATATTGATTTCCATGCAAATACAAGTAAGAAAAATCGACAGAACTGGCAAATTCTATTTAAACAATCTCACTCTCCTTTCCATAGGTTAAAAAATGCTGTGAAAATCATCCTTTACTTAGTCCTAAATAACAAATGATCCCAAATATTTTTTCTACAGCATTTTTTTTTATTAAGTGCTAAACATCTTTTGTCTGGCAATACTAATTTTGGTTTCCATAAATATATAGCAAGTCCAGAACAATCCATACAAAATAAATCAGAATTAAAAAGCACATTTCCATTATTACTGAAAATACTCATCATCACTGAAATCAGAATCATCTGCTTCCACTTGACCCTCAATCACTGACTTTTTCCCTCTGCAGCATGACACTATCATACCAATGAGGAACACCTAAAAAGAAATCAAATTTACCATCAATACCATTAGTGATACATGATGCATAGAAACAATTAACCAACAACCAACTAATATACTGTACTTACTGCAAGAAATGCCCAGTTGCCAAAGTAGTAGATGGTGCTGAAGAACCAAAACTTGTGGAGGAAAAGATAAGATCTTGTCACTGTGCACTGGTCTGTAAAAAAAATATGAATATAACCTTCAAGATTTTGAAAACAATTAATCAAGTGCAACTTTAGCACATACTATTACCATATGGTCAATTAAAACTAAATGAAGATCAAGAAAAATCAACAATAACAAACTGTTTCAGATTACCCATACTATGTAAATGAATCTAAAACAAGTCTACTGTTCGTCAGTACAGTGCCTGTTTAGTGGCTGAAATAATTCCTGTTCAGCAGTAAAAGTGTTCGATATGATGGCTAAGTGTGCAAATGATCCAAAGCACTGATGATGATAGTATTGAACTGCATAAATTACACCAGTAATTAAATTTAGTCCATTCCTTAAAGAATCCCCCTTAAAACTAATGGCACTATTTAAAAAAAAAAAAAAAAAGGCTGCAAATACAAGAGTATTTAACTTAAACAAAAGAGCTACATTTACACTGAGAAGCATGCATCTGTTGCATCATCTACCGAAACTGTTATTTCTAAACAAATGTGACAAATAATTCACGCCTATCACACGTGATGTCAGTGTGTGAATAGCGAATCAAATATAGAATTATAAAGAAGCGGTGAAACCGTAAGCATACTTTTTGTTCACATACTTGCCATTAACACGGGAAGTATATGGGCAAGTTCTAGTAGTGGAGAACTACTGATTCATCACTGAACCTGAATCTATAACTGTACATATATTGCCTTTAAAAATGCACAGGGACACATGAAGGCCATGGTGTACATCACAAAAATCATTTAAAGTAAGGAATTCAAAGTGCATTATGAGTGGATGATGCTGTGTATGTTTACAAAGAAATGGAAATCGTTGCCACTGGCTCTACATGATTGCCATTTTCTTTTAGAGGATGTTTTTTAAAAAGTGCCATTTTGCTATAAAGAGTTTAATTCCCCTATGCATTTACACTTCTGGGAAAAGAAACGAGTAGAACTCAGCATCACTGTAACTGCATCTCCCCCTAAGAAGTCTAGTTTTTCTCCTTACTAATTTGTCTCCCTGAATGACCCTTAAAATGTATTTCAAGTTACTGAAGCCGATTACAGGCTATTTCTTCTAAATACTACATAAATACTCATTTTTGAGATGATATGCTAACGAGAACCTCGGCTGGATCCAAAGATGGAAAAATATAAAAATCTGTTGCCTCAGGGGCAAGAAAGGGACAGCAGGAGCTACCAAGAATTGCAAAGGTATTTCACTCCATTGGTCTACCTAAAGAAGGTTAAATGAATTTAAATATGCTTGGTGATGAAAGTTACTGACATTTTCATCTGTTTCTGTCAGTCTCTTAGACAGGTTCTGAAACTGAAAACTGCTGCATGATTAAAATGCATGATGTGAATTATGTAACGTGAAAATGCCCATTTTGACGTGTATAGTATGTTTGATTATACTGGGTATATTTATATGGACTCTCAATATACAGACAATTTAAAACTGTACTAATCAAAATGCAGAAACTGTTGAAATCATGATGATCAAATGTAAGGAAAGGAAACCCATAATAATTTGAAGAAAATAATTTGTTATTAAGTAGGGTTTTCTACTTGTGTATGCACTACAGTAAGGCAAATCAATATGGGTCCTGCAGGGGTAAAAGGCATGCATACCATATCTTCTCTGAGGGGCAAAGGAAATGTCAATGTAAAAGGTAAGTCATCTCCACAGCACCACTGCAGGAATAGAAATGTGTTTAAAATGACCTAATGTAAAGATATGGCACAAGAATTTATTATCAATGTTGAAAAAGTCCAGGATCTTGTTCACAACCGACATGTCAATCTCCCTTCTCTCTGTCTCCGTCTCTCCCTCTCTCTCTCCTGTCTGCCATCTGTAGCTCTCTGCAGATCTGCAGCTGTTAATTACAGATCTGGCCAAGGCTCTCACAGATGGTACTCAACAGTAGTCTGACCAAACAAATTATCATGTACACCACTGACCACCTTCATTTTCAATAGGTCAGAACTTACAGAGACAACCAAGCTACGCGAATCAAAAATTAAACAGTAAAGTTGCTTATACAGAATGGGGTCAGATGTTCCTAAGGACTCAGACACTGGTCGCTTTTAAATACATTTTAAAAAAGCAACACTGTCAGAAGGCCATGAAGGAGGTTTCTTTCAGACTCTGTGTAGAAGTTGCTGCTAAGTGCACACAAATTTAAGATCTTTGTTTTTAGATAACCATACTAGTACGGTATTTCGTGGACTTGCAGTAATCTTCATTATCTTCTATTTTACTCTAAATTACTACTTTGTTTTTGGAGATTATGACATTAAACATTTCACTGTTTAGACTTCATTATTCTTGTCTAACCATGATGTAACAAAACCAGATCTTATTTAGAATCTAAATCTGAATTATTTTTAACCAAACCATACAAAGTTTGGGGATGCTGGTAGCCCAGTGGGTTAAGGTTCTGAGGTAGTGATCAGAGGGTCTATGGTTTGAGCCCTAGCTCAATCAGTTTGTCACTGTTTCAAGGCCCTTAGCCCTGTCTACTCAATTACTGCTTTATCACGGCTAACCCTGCATGCTGACCCCAGCTTCCTTAATGGAATATGCAAAGAAAATAATTTTACTGTGAAGTAATGCAAATGTGACAAAGACTTTAAAAAGCATAGGGTTTCTATCCATTTTGTCATGGTGGAAGCAACAGCATTGCATTCACTCATACTAAATAAGTGTCAGATGGAGTTGTGTGGGCTTTGCATGTGTAATAAAGGTCAGATGGTGACTCATCTATCTGTTTCTCTCTTAAATCTCCCTTAGGCCATTATAGATATGATAACTTCCCCTGACTTATACAACAGCTCCTTGTGCTACACTGCCATCATCAGTTTCCTCTTATACTAAGAAAAATATGTAAATGCAAAAAAATAAACAGTGATCAATCAGTGCATGAAGTCCCACCCTCATTAAAAGAAATGATGGCAAGTTTTCACTATGATAGACTGTTTGAACACAGGTCAGAATTAGTCAGAATTTTTCATGAGTGCAATGGTACATTTAGGCATTTGTCAGACGCTCTTATCCAGACCGACTTACAAAAGTAGGTTAGCAGGACCTTCCTTGACAACCTATTTGTGGAAGATCGGGAAAAGAAAAGCACCACACAGAGGAGGAAAGTGAATAGTTTAAAGTCATTGATTTGAATGCTTGCTACTTTAAATTAAGCAAAAACACAATGTGCATCTACTACACCATTCATAAATAAATATAATTACAGTCTTAATCTAACAAACCTGTACTAACTTACTTACTAACTAACTAACCATCTACAAACAGTATAAATATATTTTCCTAAAATGATTTTCAGGATAGAACAAATTTATTTTATATTGATGACAGAATTATGACTGTCTCTCATGGTATATGAAAACGTACATGCTCACACATTTACTTAGGAGAATGTGCATATCAATTATGAAAATCCTTGAATAAAATCCTTTAAATTAAAAACAACAAAAAAGAGGGACAAAGAACAGACGACATTTCAGGACTCATAAATGAAAAACTTAAATGTTAAAAAGCTGCAAATCAGTTTGACAGAATGTTTTTAATGGTTTTCATATGTCAAGGATGTTGGAAAAGGAAAGGACACTGTAAGGCCCATTCTAAAGCTGCAGATTACATGGGCACACTGGCTTGGTGAAGGGTATCCATGGCAACAACATTTGCTGCATATACAACACATTTTTCTTTATACCAGGATGACGGCAGACAGAATTGCCCTTATTAATCGAAAACATATGCAATTAAGTAAAAATAAGCTCACCAAATGATAAAAATTAACCAGTTTCACAGGTTAAGTTGGCATTAATTGATTTGTTTTGCTGTATTCAAATATTACAGCCAGTCATATCAGATTGTAAAGACTGTAAACTTGCTTTAAATATTACACGTTGTAAAACACATGCTGTTCTTTACCTTCATTATCACTTGGCAGGGCTGAGTCTAATAAAAGTACAAACACCTTACCCATAGCTATAAGACTGAATACAGTTTGAAATAATTTTTAATAAAATATTAGTACTTGAAAACTTTGAGTTTTTAACAGCACATGGCCAAGCTATATGTCTGACCTCACAAATGTGCTTCTGGAAGAATGGTCAAAAAATCCCCCCCAGAAAACACTTCCCAGAAAAGTTGAAGCTGTTATAGCATCCGACATCATATAAAACCCTATAGATTAAGATTTGCATGTTACTCAAGTTCATATGCATGTGAAGGCAGCGAGCGAATACTTTTGGCAATATAGTGCATGTCCCCCACAAGACCTCTTTAGATTAACAGCAGATCCTTTAAGACCTGCAGGTTGCAACATGAGGCCTCCATAGATCAGACTTGTTTGTCTAGCACACCCCACAGATGCACATTTGGATCGAGATATGGGGACTCTAAATTTTCTTTCAAACACTTCCTGAACAATTCTTTCCAGTATTTCCAGGCACATTATCTCACTAAAAGAGGCCATCAGGAAATACCACTGCCATAAAAGAGAGTATTTTCTCTGCAACAGGTAGTAACAAGTAACATGCCCAGCAGATCACTGCTCAGAGCATTGCACTGCCTCGGTGAGCCTGCCTTGCTTACATAGTGCATCCTGGTGCTAAAAAGTACCTTCCCCAGGAAGAAACCCACATGCACCTAGCTGTTCAGATGATGTAAAAGAAATGTTTTAGCAGATAAGGGCACTTTCTTCCACTGCTCCATGGTTCAATTCTGGTGTTCATGTGGCACCTGTAGGTAGCTTCAGTGGTGGACAGGGGACATGCACTGTGACTGATCTGGGCTATTGTTAGCTTCCAAAGCACATTCATAAGCCTCAGGCACCAATGGCTGTGTTGCCGGTTCACTAGTAGGCTTTCTCTGGACCACTTTAGAAAGGTACTAACCAGTATATACTGAAAAACAACCTATTATCTAATCAGTCTGTTGTGTGACAGCAGCGCAGTGTATACATTTATACAGACGGGATGGCCAGGTTGGAGCTGAAAGAAAGGCATGGGAAGACTGCACACCCTGGGCCAAACATGTATATTCTTTATATATACATCAGGGATTCCAAAATATATATATTTTTAAACCCACCTTTTTACAGACTTTCATTCTTTTCAATCTCAAAGGAATATTCCTAACATCCTGTGAAAGACATGCTATAGAGAAATTAAGCTGTTTTGAAGTAAAAGGGAGGCTTTAGTCAGTGTTATTTAGTATAGCGTTCCCAATAAGGTTTTCTAAGTGTATATACCCAGATAAAGAGGAAACAGACCAAATTAATTTCTCAGCCGAGAGAGCACACAGAGTGCTTCTGAAGTACAAAGTGAAACCAATTTATATTAGAAATAATTGATGTAATTGCTGTTAAAAGAGGATATGCATTCTGTTCTGAGTGTAGATGAGCTTTCTCAGGAACTTTGTCTTGTTGCTAAGGAACATAGTTTCTCCCCTTCACTGCTCACAATGCAACAACTAGTTTATTCACTAGAAAGAAAAAAATATATACACACAGTACTGTGCAAAACTCTTAGGCACCATATTATCTGTAGTACAAATTTTGTTATACAAGTTTATTATATCTGCATTATTATGTACAAGACCATTCCCTACAAAGATACACTACAATTAATGCATAAATAAAAAAAAATTTTTGTACTGTATGAAAATAGAAAGGAGCGAGTGTGATGAAGTTACCAAAAGAATTCATATACTCCAGCATGTGCAGTAAAACCTAACAGCTGTTTTATTTACAGTACTTTGCAAAAATCTTGGGAACATCCAAACAAAAGCCATATGCAATGATGCTTTTGAAAACATTTCTACATTAAAAGAAACTTCAGTAAAAATCACTAAGTAATAACAAACAATAAACGGTCAATATTTGGTGTGGAAACTCTTTGCTTGAACATAAGCGGTAGTGTTCGATACAGATGTGTGCAGTATTCTAAGTGAAACAGCTGTTAGGTTTTACTGAACATGCAGGAGAATACGAGTTCTTTTGGTAACTGTGTCACACTCGCTCCTTTCTATTTTCATGCAAAACCCAGGAGTCGACATTATAGATTTTTTTGTTCCTATCTGAAAACTGGTCTGTCATGTAATATGTCGCTTACTTTACAGGCATTCAAATATTCTTCTGTAACGTTATTTATTCATTAATGTTAGTGCATCTTTGTAGGGAATGGTCTTGTACATAATAATGCAGACATAATAAACTTGAATAACAAAATTTGTACTACAGATAATATGGCGCCTGAGACTTTTGCACAGTACTGTATTTCTGATGGCAGAAAGGTGCTTAAAAAAAAGGTCTTTTGGTTTCTCTGACCTCCTATGGATTACATGGATAAGCAACAACCCCTACAGTGATGAGGCCTGTGATTTTATGCAGAATGTCTATAGTTATGCGTCTGATCAATTTCACTTCTAACAACTATGTCTTTGATGTTTTTATTGTACCTACAGGTTAAAATTTTTTGAAAATGTAAGAAGTCTCAGGAACATGTGGGAATTTTTTTTATATTTCAATGTCTTTATGTCTTTTTATCGCAGAAAAACTACAGTTATAAAACAATTTAATTTCCATATATGTATTCTTGTCTCACTGCAAGTGTGTTTAGGTCTCACTATCTGAAAATGTGGAAGAGAATTTGCAACATGCTTTGAAAGAAGGAATGACTAGTCAGTCTGTCCTAAAAAAAATCTTGCAAAATCAATGACTTACCAAAAAATATATGTTTGAGCTGAGGTGTGATAGATGATGTACTGTATGCTGCAGGCCAAGGTGAAATGTGGAGAAGGTTTAAAAAATAAAATAGTTGGAGGTCTTGGTTTGAACAGGAAGCGATTTCAAAACAGTGTGTGTGTGCATGTATTGCATTTTTGTATTTTTCAACAAATCCAACAAATCCTTTCTTACAAAATTTTTAGTAAGAAAGCTCTGACTTTAACACTCATCCCGACAGCCCTAATCTACCAGTATTTATTATTAGTTAAATTGGAGCAGTTTAATGTTAACAAAAGGTCTTGGGGGAGCGAAAATGGTTCAGGATTTACAATCTATTTTCATTAGGACTGGCTGTGTATAGTCTAAATAAATTCATCTGCTTTATCCTAAGGCTTTAAATGTATACCTCCAAGGTAAATCTCCAATGAATGTTCTGGCTAATTGTCTATTTCAATAAATGCAAACAAAATAAATTATCTGTACTTCCTGAGGTCAATGTTGCAATTTCCATAGAGTACATGAATATCATATAAGCAGGATTTTGTAAGAAATTACTTCCAAATTACTATTGGAAAATGTTATAGACAAAGGTTGCTAAAATAACAAACCTCAGCAGGAACAGTTTAGGATCCTTTTACTGTTTACACATACATGAAATTATTGCACACAGTTGATATGTGATGGCTGGAATATAAAGTTTCCAAGATCTGGGCAAGACCTAAGGAGAATGTATTCCTGTATAGAGCCTGATACCAGAATATGTCTAAATGTGAAAAGCAGCATTAAAGAAAGCTAGGAATGTGGATAGATTATCTGTGTTTAATACATTAAAAAACATCTGGGTGCTTCCAGTTGGCCATACTGACCCAACTGCATATTACCGAACTGGACTAAAACTCTTGGTGTAATGTAGTGCCCTCCTCTGGATTTAAGACTTACTGCAACAACACTACAGCAAATAAAAAACACTGAACTTCCATAGCAAAATATTTAGGAAAGAATATCCTCCCTACTGAGGAGATAGCTGAAGAACAAGAATTTGGTTAGAAGGGAAAAATGTAAGTGATAAACCCATCCTGCATAGTGCCCACTGGGGTGCGGTTGGCCGCCGATCAGAATCGGCCAATATATGGTCGATTACATAAAACAAATACAAAGTGACTGACGTCTGTGTTTATTTAAAGACATTTGGTGCAATGTGTGATTTGTCATTGACGAAGCTTTGTGCCATGTCCATAACGAGTGAGCATAACACGGCAGTGGCATTTTAGAAAAGCATTTGTGAGCACTCCTTGATGCTAGTTAAGGAATGGAAAGTTTTTACCCTTTAGTTGAGCATAGTCCGTTAAATTTTTTTGAGTTTCTTTATCATCTATTTTAAACAACAATAGAATGGAATATGTTGCCATACATAAACACTTTAAATCCATGATACTTTCTCAGATCTTAATTATATTATTTCTGCTATAATAAAAATAAATAAATACACAAAATATAATATTAAAATAGGAGATCCCAATAACCCCCCACACATCTGTGATCAGCAATCCGTGATCGGTATTGGCTGATTCTGATATGTATGATCGGGATTGTTAATCAGCACCAAAAACCTGATCAGAGCACCCTAGTGCCCACTGTATAGACTTTTGGGGGCAGTGTTATGATCTGGAGTGGATTCAGTCGGTCAGGTCTAGGCTCAACAACCTTATGTGGCATTAAATTGAAGTCAACTGACTACCTGAATTTACTGAAGGACCATTGATGGATGTCTTCTTCCAAGATAACATGGGCATATTCCAGGATGACAATATCAGGATTCATTAGGCTCAATTTGTCAGAACGTGGTTCTGGGAGCATGAGGAACTATTTACACACAATAATTGGCCACCATTGAAAGACTTTGGTATATACCCAAGCCTTTACGAAGTGGTTATCAATATAATTTTGGTACAGTTTTGAATAACTATTCTGCACACATGAGTAGTTATGACTGGCTCGCCAAATACAAAGTGACTGATGTCTGTTCTGTGTTACGAAACTGGACAGGAATAAAGATTAAATAAACAGTGTCTTGGTGAATGAAATTCTATGAATTATTAAAGTGCTTGACTCAGTGAAGTCAGTGTAAACCGTGAGAAATAAGATGATATATTTATTTAGCTACAAAGAGGTTTCTGCAATTATTTAGTTAATTGTTAGTTAATTAGTTAAGAATGACTTAACATCTCTTAAGATGTTTATATATTCTGCATTAGGCATTTATACAGTACATATTTCCTCACACACAAGAAAAAGCATACAATAATAAAATAAATCTTACCGTCCGGAGCGTCTACATCACATGTCTTTACGACGGCAGTAATGGTGTGGTTTTCCTGCAACAGATATAGTCTTGCTATTAGGATATAATAATCAGAGATAAATGGGCACTTGAATTAAACAGAGATTTTGATAGCTTTTCTTTAGTTTCATGTGTGACAATAAGGTGATTTATAGAATTACTGGATTGTGGTTAGGAACTGTCCAACACATTACTAAAATCTGGAAAGATTATGTATAACTGGCAGCATCTTGAAAGAAATATAATAATTCATAAATAATCATGAATCATGATTATATACACTTACTGTATTTGCTTAGTGAAGTTATAAGAAAACATCTACAGCAGAAATCACAGCTATGTTTAATAAGTGAAAGTATAAGCATTTCCAATGCAATGGAACAAGAACTCACAGGTTTGAGATTATTCAACTGTTTGACAATGAGATAACTTGTTAGTGAGAAAAAAAACCAACTTTAATTTGGTAGGGTGCATAAATACTGGATGCACCCATCATGCATCATACAAACTATACGCATCTCTGGAGGCAATGTTATGATCTGGGGTTGCCTCAGGACAGGTTTAGGCTTTGGAACTGAATTGCATTCAGCTGATGACCTGAATGTACTGAATGACCAGGTTATCCCAGCAGTGGATTTTTTTTTTTCTTACCTGATGGCATGGGCATATTCCAGTGCTCAAATTGTGAAAGAATGATTCTGGGAGCATGGGGAAACTTTTTTTTTTTACATGAACTGGCCAACATACTGCTAAAAGTGGTCAAACTATTTTTTAAATATATTTTTGTGACCAAGCAGTGCACATTTAAACTTAATTTGATAGATTTGCAGTGGTCACATGATTACCTTGATTATCACATCTATGGTTTGTGAGAGCCTGACTAGCCACATTCAGAATATATAACTAAATCTGTACAGACATTTATGTAAACAGCATATGAAAGGGGTTTGCAGGTTATGGATTATAGAATATATAATTAATTTGCTTGTTCAGAACTAATAATGTTATCACTGAGACACAAACATGAAAACTTTTTTGTTTTTTTACCTGCCATAAGTATGTTTGACTGCCATACATGACGTACTGTGGAGCAAGGCTGTAGATCATGTAGTTGGTGTGAAGAACAATCAGGAGCAGGATCATGCAGAGGAAGAGCAGGGCCTGTGGACGAGTTCTTTGTGGCCTGATCTTGTATAACTGCTTAAAGCAAAGGGTAAAATGATGGCAAAGCCAAATAAGTTTTCAGCAACAGATGAGTGAAATACTTGGTGGCATTCCAAAATGATATACTGAACAACAATTATTTGTTCTTTGAAAGATAAACTGTTTAATGTGATTATTTTAAATAGGAAGGTGCCATTAACATTTGTTAGGAATAGAAGATCGTATTGTGATTTATATTGATCTTATTTTTCAGCTGTAAAGAAAATCAGAAAAACCACTGAAATGTTTTGATTAAATTTGGTGGCATTGCTAATTTCAGTCTAATCTTAAAGTAGCACTAGTTTAGATTTATTTCAAGCAGCTATATTTAATTTTTAAAATATTAAAATTTACATTACAAATTTAGTTAACAAATGCTAAAAGTAAGTGTTAATTGTGTTTTTTGTTGTTGGTTCAAGTTTATATCTCATGCAAAGCAATGTTTTTTTCTTCCCAGGCTTGCACGCCACACTTACGTCCAGCAGGTGGCAGTATTGCATCAACTCAAAGGAATCAATACTAAAACGTGTGAGTATTTGTTCGAGTATTCTCCCCGTGCCTGGTGGGTTTCCTTCGGGTACTCAGTTTTTACCTCCCACAGTCCAGATTAGGATAATTGCCCATAGTGTGTGAGTGTGTGCCCTGCAATGGATTGGCACCCTGTCGATGGTGTACCCCGCCCTTGTGCCCTACAGTAAGTATCCAGGGATTAACTCCAGGCCCCTACGACCATGTATACAGGATTTAGCAGTATAAACGATGAGTGAGTGTGTGAGTGAGTATTTGTGAAAGATAGAAGTGTTTTCCATTTATTTTGAAAACTGTAGTATACTTTTAAGCAGTTTCTTATAAACAGACTATTTAACATTGTGAGTTTACCCTACATAGTTTTAAGGGTGTGAATCAATTTTACAAAATATTAATTAAATTGCATAATTCATTAGCACAGGTTGATACATGAAATTATGCAATTAAAAAGTCTTGTTTAAATCAAAATCCATTAAAAAGGTGGCCTGGCATTATATGATAAAGCTTCAAGACAGGTTTATTAAAGTGTATAAAGTATACAAGTTGGTCAGTCTTATTCCTACAAGATACTAAAACTCCTGGGGCCCTATATCTAAAAAGAGAATATGAAAAATGCAGAAACTTTACCCTTATCCAGAAAAACCATATGCCCATATTGCGAATGCCTGCCATGGACGTGAACACAAAGTACATGGTGATAATGGTGATCAATACATAGTCTAGTGGAAAAACCTGAAAAAGACAAAAGAAATGATCAGGCTCAGATCTTGCTTACTGCAACAAAATACCTAAAACAATAAACAGCTGGTGCCGAGCAGCACTGTTTGGGTGCAGTACGCCCTCATTACTACAGTCAGCTCCAGAATCCATAAAAAATTATAAAATATATATTATTTTACGAAGAGGAGTAGAGGTTATGGACTATGACTTTTAATATTTTCAGTAAGTAAGTAATGGCCGCAATTTTTGCAAAAGTCCTAGCTACACAGCAGCAAAAAAAAATATTAATCCAAAACTATATTTTAGAGAATGCCATAGATCAGATAGATCAACTTTTGGTAACACTTTTGATAACATTTGGAAAATTTTATGTAGATACTGTTCAAACTATCTATAGTATGTAACAAAGTAACCTGATTCTAAATAATACTGATTTTATCAGTCTTATCAACAAATATTAAAACTGCAGCCATTTAACTTCAAAGTTATCCCATCAGTGGATTTTTTTCTTCCTTGATTTCACAGGCATATTCCCTGACTCTGAAAGAATGGTTCTTGGATCATATAGAATCATTTTCAAACATGAATGGGCCACCACATTGCACAGCAAAATCCAAACTTAAGTGGGTTGAAGAAAATATTAATGTGTGCAATTTTTTGGCCAGGCAATGTAGTATGTAGAACGTATACGACTAGAATAAATGAATTTTTATTTATTGCTTTAAAAAAAAAAGGGACCAATTAAAAAATAGCCAATGCCTATTTTTGCATTCTTACGTCTTAGACTTCTTATGGATTTACAGCAACTTGGCAAATTTCACTTTAGCACATCTTTCTGGAGCAAAGGTTGAGGCTTTGAAACGTAATGTTAGCCTGCTTTAGACATTCAACAACAAGCTTTGTTGTATGTAGGGCCAACTGTCCTGTTTGAATGCTCAATTTTGGCCCAGTCCTATACCTACCTTTATATTGTACAGTATATTAAAAAGTCAATAATTCCAAACTGTAACGTTCTACTTAAAGTGACCATAAAATAATACTTCTAAAAACATCTTTGCTTGAACTGTTTCCTTACCAGATACACAACCATGTCCCTATATTAAATCATCAGTCTGTTAAATGTTCACTTTGTAAAAGCAGGATATTTGATAAAAGGGTCAAGACATTTCACTGATCCAAGATTAGATGCCAATTTGCTTTTTAATAATTCACTGTTAGTATTGTGCATATAGTTGCCAAGTTAGCTAATAACTAACCAAGAAATCACTCACCGGTTGCAATGCCAGCAGCAGCTCATTTAAGGGGTTCGTTAGGTTTGTTCCAAAGACAATAAGGCCAGAGCTCATCCCAGATGAATACAGGGCTTTGTCCAGACTGCAATATGTGCAAAACATTTCACCTTTACTTTAAAGGCTACAATTTTTTTTAACCATAAACTACAAACATGCTAAATACAGACAAGTATCCTGGGGTGACAGGGTGAAGCAATGGTGGAACATGTAATATGAGCTTAAAATGAGAGTGCTTACTTGGAAATGAACAGAGATACAAAGAAGAGAAGTGCAACCAGGATAAAGAAAACTCCAAGCAATATCTGAGAGCAGAGACAAGGGAAGACAAAGACAAACCTGTGAATAACATTCACTTTAAATTTCAGATTATGTCACATACTAAATGTGCTCACTCTGGAGAGACCCAGGTCTCGGATTTGTTTTTTATGGCCTCCAATATTACATACCACAAAAAACAAAACAAAAAAATACATATATATATATATATATATATATATATATATATATACAAACTAAATTATAAGAAAAACTGTCAGTATGTGCACCCTGTATGATTGGAAACTGAACATCAATACTTTTATGTCACCAACATAATTGCTTTGATTCCAAAAAATGCCACATCACTTTATCAAATTCCAATACCTAAGTAAATCTCAACAGCGTTAGTAAATCATTAAGCATGCAGCATGGTGATTACAATGCCAGAAACAAAGATCATTTGTGTGTTGTGTTTAGAGAGTAGTAGTTTTAAAAAGGTATGTCAAATATGTCTCCATTTTATCAGCCTTAGAGGTGTTATTAACATGCAACCCAATATTTACAAAAAAATAAAAGATATTGCTGTCTAGACTGACAACAAAATAAATGAAAAACGGGAATGTGTGTAGAATAAATCTCAGAGCAGAAAATGTGCTCCTTTGTTGGCTACAAGAGGAACAGACCACAGCCATTTTCCTCTTTCATCAGTCAAGTTTGCCATACATTATACAACTTAAAAATCACCACCTCCTGATTCCCCCTCAACCCATATTAAGGTAGTGAACGTGAAAGTCAAAATATTGTTCATTCGATTTATATCCTGTTATATATATATATCCGGTATATTCTGTTAAATATCTGGATCTGAATCTATCAGTGAGTTAAATCACAAGGCCATTGTGATTTTAATATATAAAATATATGTATTAATAATTATAATTATTGCTTGTATATATTATATATAGTATATATACAAACTTATCATTTTTGAGACTGTACATTTAGCTCAAAGTTAAAAGTTGTCAACTATGAAAGAGAACTTGTTCATTTTTTATGTGTGAATGTTGAGCCAGCTCTTGTAAAGCACCTTTCCAAATGCCAACATTTCATTGTACCATATAACACTTTACAATTTAAACAACATAGGTCAAATTTTAAAAAATGATATGAATATTAACATAGATAGCTGGGTACTTCTATTCAAGAATGCAGCATGGCGTAGTTTTATTACTTTCATGCAGTTATTGTTAAAGAAACATTAAGAAAAAAGAAACCACCGTTTGCAAACCTTAATGGGACGGAGGGCCCTGCCAACTTTACTGCAGCAGTTCCTTTCAGCATTCTCGAGGTGACGGCCCCGGCGGCGCAGCGTCAAAAGCTTAGCTTCCAGTTCCTGCAGGTTCCTCCGGTCTCTCAAGGAGAGTGGCCTTCCATCCTCACACTGCATACAGATTAAAGTTTGCCAACTGAGCTATTAATCACAAGTACTGTAGTCATGCCAGTAATGCAAACTACATTAACTTGTAAATCTGATATGAGAGGAGGAACAAACTCAGTGCTTGAACAAACATACTACCAGACACACTGCTCATATGACATACACCAACACCCAGTTGTCCACACACCTTGGCTTTGAGTTTCTCTATGTGTTGCTCAACCTCCTCCATGTCCTCTGTGTTTTCTAGTTGTTCGTAGAGGACACTGCGTGTGCCTTTGATCAGGTTCAGGGGAAGAATAGACATTCCATACGCCTGGCCAAAAGGGAATTAATGCACACACTACTTATGAACATGACAAAAAGCCCGCATAAGCTTCTCTAAACACAAAGCTGCATTGTGGACATTTCTGACTATGCTGATAAGCAATTCATGAATAGGATAATAAATTATTATTTATTTATTTTTTTAACAAAACGGAGAGCTTTATGTTGTACAAGTTGGCATAGACAATTTGTGTAGAAAATCAACACAGATTATGATGTGCTTGCAGACCTGCTAGTCAAGGCTTGTAATCGAAGAAGGATGAGGATTTCGACAATGACTTAAAACAGGGAACAAACAACCACAGTGCAAAAGCTAGTATCGCTGCAATCCAGGGTAAAGACTGACCTGCCTGACAGTTCAATGCTGTTAAAGGTATTTTCCAAAACTTTAAAGAAGCTGTTGTTGTAACTTCCATCATGTCCAAAAGTAGTTTGCACAAGGATTTAATGTAATTTTCACAGATCTGCTTCTGTCCATCAATCACAAAATCATTAGTGTGTGGACTTAAGCTTTAATTTAAATATCTAATATATATTATTGCTTAGTGCTAGTTTTCTCAGTCCTACTAAATACACTGACCTCATTTCCGACTAGTTTGTAGACATATGCCTCAAACCCCTCTCTGCTCTAGATTTTCACAGACCAACTCTCACATACCTCATCTATCCTGCACTGGTATGGCGGGCTCTGGAACTGAGTGTGCTGTAAAGCAGGCAGCCCTTTATGCCCTGTTGGATAAGTGAGATCTGGATACATTCACATAATTCAGCCACCTTGTCCTCTGACTGTGTTCACTTATATTCACAAGAAACTAGCAGAGGTAGTCGTATAGGACTGCTGTTGTCTATGAGATGGCCACCCCTTCCCCCACCTCAACTCAACATTTCATCTTTTGAATTTCTTGAATTAGTGTTCAGGTAACCTTCCCTGTCAACCTTCACATCATTATCTACTACCCTCCTGATCCTCTAGGAGATTTTATTGACCAAATGGTCATGTTTCATAGTCATTTATCTTCTGACAGCATTCCTCTCACTGCTCTTGAAGACGTTACCCTCCCCCTGACAAGCTCCAGTCCTCTTTTCTTCTCTCCTCTTAATTCCTTCTCACATTTAACAGCTGCCCTTCCATACACGAGAGGGAATCCCCTGGACATGGTTTTCAGCCACCCCCTCCAGCTACAGACAGCATTCCTATCCCACTTTACATTCTAAACATCACCCAGTGTCCTTAACCTTCATGTTCCTGGAAGCACAGCCTGGATCCAGCAAACTATCAGCTAGCATCACAGAACAACCTCAATAATTCGGACAAATCTGTATTCAAAGCAGCACATTCCACAGTGCCTGCCTTTCTGTTGGTCACGGAGAAGCTCCATGATGCTAAATTGGCCAAACTATCGTCATTTGTCCCCATCACCCTGTACCACTCAATAACAGAGCAAACCACAAGTTAATTTTGTCCATCCTTATAAGGATTGAAATTTGTGGCATGGCATGGCAATGGTTTACTTCCTACCTAGAAGGTCAGCCATATGAGGTGACATGGAGGGGATCCACATATGCTCCATGCAGACTCTCCACTGGTGTCCCACAAGACCTGGTACTTGATCATATTCTGCTATCCCTCAATACTTTACTCTCTTGCTGAATTTATATCCTCACATATTTTTAAATTGTTATGCAGACAACTCTCAACCCATTCTTTCCTTTGCTCCCTATACCCTATATCTTGGACGGTACCTAATCAACTGAACTTAATCTGAGCAAATCCAATCTGCTGTTAATTCCAGGTGATTCACATGATTTGTCTTTTTGCCTTTATTTCAATTAAATAATTTTTTAAAAAAAAGTTAATGTTGTTTGCCTGATGTTGTATGTGGCTAAAACTAAGATCTGCTATAAATCAGATGATTTCTATAAAAAATAAAGTTTTAAACACAAAACCACAGAATTAAAATAAGGGACACTAACTTTTACCTATGACTGTAAGTGATTCAGCCACCACAAGAGAATTTAGATGATGGGCCCAGGAGTAGTAATGCTGCCGCAAATTATGAAATATCTACATTTTCCCTTCAACCATGAGAGGGAGAGTTATAGAACATGATTTGTTCCATGCTCACAAGATTCCACAGTATATATATAACATAACCTAGGGTTGTCAAATTAAACTGACATCACAAAAGTGTTTTGAAGGGGGGGGGGGGGGGAGCCTCTGAGGAAAAAAAAATAATAAATTTCGGTCAACTACTTGTATCACTAACTGACTAACTGAATGCCACAACCTCAGCAAAAGGGAAAAATCACATTGTACTAGCGTAGAAAACTTACTGTGTATGTGATCACTGCCAACATTCCGATCAATGTCAGGGAGCTGATGGAGAAAGACAGTGCCACCACACCATCTTTGTGTGTTTGGGAGACAGGAAAGGAGAAAAGGAAATGTATTAGTAAACAAGTATGATATTTAAGGTGCCGCTGTCATGCAGCTACAGGCGCATGGACATGAACGTCTAAGGTTTGGACACACTTTTCTTAATCTCTCAATATCATATATTGATGCTGAGGACACTGAAATTATGATGGAACAAATATAGAATTATGTAGTCAACAATATGAGTTAAATAACCAGAATATGATTTATATTTTTGATTCTTCAAAGTATCCAGGTTTTGATTGAACACACTCAACATTCTCTCAGCCTCATGAAGTCGTCACCTGGAATAGAATCTTGAAGGAGTTCCTAGAGGCGCCGAGCACTTGTTGGCTGCTTTTCCCTTGACTGTCCTTCACCTTTTTTCTTGGACAAATTGCTCTTACTGTACCTAACCTAGAGATGTGCAAACTAGATGGCATGTCAGTGTAGCCATGTGGAAAATCCAGACATGCTGAACGCCAGACACACACATGTGAAATACATCTGCTTGAACTCGGAGAGCATTCATGTGGGTTCTAGCTTGAGATGCTGTAAATTGGATGTTTCTCAGGCTGGTCATTCCAATTAAGCGTTCCTCTGCAGCAGGGATAGCTCTTGGTTTTCCTAGGACGGTCCTCATGAGAGCCAGTTTCACTCATAGCATTTGATGGTTTTGGTGACTGCACTTAGAACATTCAAAATTCAAGATTTTTCAAATTGACTGACATTCATTTCTTAAAGTAATGGTCTTTTCTCTTTACTTAACTGCATGTTTTCTGCCTTAATATGGTTTTATACAGTAGTTGTAGTAGCACTACTGGGGATATTCACTCCGTATCCACACTTCCTCTGGACAAGACAACTGATTGATTGAATTGAAAAGCATTCTAGGTTACTACCCTGTAAATCTGATGCCATGAGTGTGCCTAGCTGTCATCAAAGCTACTTTGGACAATCTAAAATATAAAATATTCTGGGTTGTTTAACACTTTTTTGTTTAGTAAATAATTGCATACGTGTTCTTTACAAGTTTGTATGTCTTCTGTATTTATGTTCAACATAAAATTAGGTACAACTTTTAATACAAATAAAGAAAAAAAAACACTGAGTCCAAACTTTTGCCTGGTAGTGTATCTACAGTACCAGTCAAAACCCTGGACACGCCTTCAAATTCAAAGACATTTCCTGATTTTTATTTGTTTCTACATTATACAACAATGCTGACGGCATCAACAAAATGCACTACATATTGCTTTCTAAAGCATTCATAAAGTCTCTAAACTGAGGTACTCTTAATTTGTGATTTCTGAGGCTGGTAACTCTAAATAAACTTTTCTTCTGCCACCCATATTGAGTTAAGTGTTTATTAAAGTGATTATTCCTGAATGGTTACTGCCACACCTTTGTCCCCCTCGAAATAAAGCTGAAAGTTTTAACTTTGCTCAACTGTTTAAAGTCAAATTCAATGTGGTGGTGTACAGAGGTCAAAAAGCAAAAACCTTATCTTTTTTTTCAAAAATTTATGGATACAAAATATGCGAAAAAGATAAATAATCCTGTATCCTTGCTGTATTTTAATACTGCAGTACATTATATATCCTGCCATGTAGACATCTTTAAGCTCTGTGGAATCTTGAACAGTTGACCAGGTCATGTAGTTTTTAGATACTTCCTGAAGTTATTCAGTTCCCTCCTGGATATCGATCATGGATTACAGCCTTGTACAAACTATGGAGATTCTGAGTAACTGAGAATCTTTTTTTTTTTTTTTTTTACTTTTTTTTGTAACACACATAGATCATAAACCCTCGAATAAGTGACATTGAAATTTGTTGAGAGATGTAAATATAGTATACATACGTATAGAGTTTTTTACTCAGAAAACAAACAGCTGCACTGTTTTAGTCCTGTTTACTCACAGTCCAGTCTTGTGGTATCACAAGATTTGAGACATCTATGTGCACACAGCTTTTATTGTGGACATGCTTTGAGACTAATACATGCACATGTGATGGTTGAGTTTTGTGCACTTGCACTTTTTTATCCAAGACTTTTTGTAGTATTTTATAGTAATTCATTATTATTATGAAGTGCCGATGATCAGCATTGTAAGAGATTAGATTTAGCAGGTTACAACAGGAGGAAAGTTAAATATATATTCAATTGAACTTGATTCATCCACTCCAAAGTAAGAAAATATACATTTTGTCCATTATGTGAGTTTATTAAGAAATAGTAAGAATCTTAAATGTGCAGGAAATGTCACGAAACAAAACCAACAAGACACAGCAGTGCTGCTGTTTTTGCTCACTTTATAACAAACTTATCAAAATGTTTCATTTCATGTCGTCACCTCGTTACTGTGGTCTCTCTACAAGTCCAGTCTTTGAATAAAATGGAAAAGTGCTCTACTCTTGAACATGATCCGCTCATATTACAACTCAGTTATTTTTTTTCCTTCTACGTCACTGCTGTCAGCACCATGTTTAAAGAGACAGATCGCTCTTAGTCAGACCATACAGTATATTGCATATATCTATGCATTGAAAAAGTACAGTACCAATTCTTTTAAAATGCCAGTAAAGAACTGTTTAAAAAAAAAAAGTAGAATTTGTAGAACAATTACTGGTGAAAGTGTGAAGTAGGGGCACCACTTTTCCTGTGCAAAATACTGAAAAAAGCTCACTTCTAGCACATATGGTTACAAAGGTACAAGTCTGTATACTGGCTGTGATTCCAGTGACTGATTTTGTGTGAGTGTTATTACTACTATTATTTTTATCATCATTATGCTTTTTTCCCCATTATTTTGCATTATGCTTTCCCTTTTTTTTATAATGTTCACGAGAGTTAACTAAATGTCTGTGTCTGTACTTATTTATTTTAAATACAGTACATTTATTTATTATTACCCTCTCTGTACTATTCTGTTTTTGTTTTAACTATCTCTCCTGTTATTTTCTTATGACTTATTTTAAGCTTTGGAAATACGAATGTAAATATTTCTCATGCCAATAAATCACCTTTGAATCTTATCTTAAAAGCATTAAAAAAAAATCCTACGCAGATAAAGAAAATGAAAGAAATCAGAGGAAAATTTAAAAACATTTGGGATTTTAAACACATGCTCTTACATAATTAAAATAAATTGTGGACACATAGAACTTAGGAGGAACCAGGCAACTAAATTTGCCTGAAAAGACTGCTGACGGTAACATCAATAGCAGGGACAGGTTTCTCCCCTTGCTGACAGAGGGTCCAGGCAACACAATGGGACTGGCTGACATTGATTAAGCTAAATGTCACCTCTGCTATTTTCCTCATCTTAGAAGTACTTGTTTTTCAGTCAGGGCTGACAACAAAAACACTTATTTTAAATTAAGAAATTATTGCAAATATAGTTTCTTGTAACTTGCGGGTTCGACTTAACTTGGCTGTCACTCAATTCAATTGTAAAAGAAGTTTTCCTGTATGGTGCCTTTAACATGACACAATGCTCAATGACTTTTTTATGGGCAGCTGAAATAAGTAAAACATCCAGTCTTTAGATTTTTAAAACAAACTCCAAGTTTACTGAGTTTTGATTATGAGTCAAGTGAAAACTTTAATGTAGATCTGCAAAACCAGAATGAAGCATGTTCAAGAACATAGCTAGCAGAACCTGACGCATGCATGAATGAAGCTAACGCCCATATTCGCTTGTTTCCTATTATTGCAGGTTGGACATGAATGTTAACTTTTTCCAGCTAACTTGTATTAAATAAATAAATTCATTAATTAATTCTCCTCCTGAAATGCAACTTAGCCAAACAGGGCAAACGGGCAGCCACACCCTGTGAGCATCCATTCTATAGCTAAAATTTCTGTGGTTTCCTTAAACATGCATCAAGCTCAATAGTTATTTTGACAGGGCATGAAATGGTCAATTTTAAGGTTATGTAAATAGATAAAAGTGTGCCTACCATTGCTGCCCAGTTCTTTGAACAGGTACTGCAGCTTGTCCCATTGGGTAGAGTTCTGCTTGGGTGGAGGCAAGAGTGGTGCAAAGGCCCTGCAAATAAGAAATATGCTCAAGCGATATTACTAAAATCACTTTAATCAACTAAAATATTTTAATATTAGAAGCATAAATGCAATATGTAGATTCGATCGGAAATGTACTTTATTACATATACTCCACTGTTAAAAGTGCATTTTTGTAATGCAAAAAATAATAATAATAATAATAATAAATAAAACACGTTAGATCTTTACCTACCTTTAGAGTCATAAACCAACCAACATATTTAAGTGAAAAAAACAACTGAAGGGGAAAATGTATAAGATAAAATGTATAATAAACTAGGATCTACAAGTGTGCATATTGCATACTGACTTGTCCTTTTGCATAGATCTCTTGCACACATCCCAATTCAAATAATGGGCATTTCTTTGAAAAATATTTTTTTTAATGCCATTCTTTCGTTGAATTGGATTTGCGCTCTAAGCTGGAAGGCAATAAATAATGTCACTTCAGACAACTACACCACCGACAGATTATCCATAGTTCTCCATCCAAATACCCTAATTATCCATAACTCACTCTATTTTGACTACAGTCTAAGTTCCTGCTGGAGAGAAGCAGTCTCATACCATCATGCTTTAGTGTGGCTATGATGTACACTGTATGATAAGATCTTATGTTAGTGCAAAATTATTTCCAAAACGTTTTTTTTGCTCAGAATTGTGGCACAAAACAACGCCACATGTCACACTGCAGCCTAATACTGAATGCACAGCACCCTGGTTGGTAGCTGCTGCTTGATAGGAGAGAACACCCAAGACAGTAAAAAAAAAAAAAAAAAAAAAAGAGTTATTAATGATTAAATTAGGACCCTAAGGAAGGAGGAAAATAATCACAAGCAGATGGTGAATCAAAATATTGGCTGGTGAACCTTGCAAAAACCTAGATGGACTTACCCAATCAAAAGAAGAGCAGCACAGATAAAGAGAAATGCAACTGTGTACTTCACTGCATTTTTTGCTTGCTGTAATGAGAAAAGACATTTACATTTAGGCATTTGGCAGATGCTCTTATCCAGTTCAACTTGAAAAAGTGCTTTAAAGTTTCTTTTATTAGATAGTTAGTAACCTAGCAACCCAGTGTAAGGATCTAAGTAACATCAATTAAATACTGTTGGATTTTTTTTTTTTGTGTGTGGGGACGACGAGAGATCACCCCAAATATTGAATTATGACAATGAGATTAAATGACATTCATTTGGTTTTGTTTACACTAACAACTATTCTGGGGATTTTGTTATTTTTAGTGATTGTAATAACCGGACATGAACATATTGTTATTGCTAATTTAAAAAAATCTTACGTGAGGTAAGCTAACTTCAGTAAGGCTGAATTGATAAAGAAGTTCAGCTAAGAAAGCGATGAACTCCACAAGACCATTGAATGTTTGCTGTGGTAGCTGGCACTAAGATTTAAGCAAATACTTCGATAATACATACAAATACATCCTACAAAAGAATTCATGGGTCAAGTCAACATCTTGAACTCGTTGGCATTTTACTGAAAATTGTTTTGAGTGCGACAGGCTGTCTTATCCTGCTGGCGAAGGCCACTGCCATTAGGGAATACTATTGACATGACAGGATTATACTATCTACACTCACTAGCTCCCCACATCACAGCTACAATAACACTATTGCTGCTGTGATGCCCTGGTTAGAATCAAGTGAATAGGTGTAGGCCCCAGCCAAACACCTAGTCTGTTGTTTGCCAGTTTATCTGCTCTCCGTCTCTTTTCCTGACATCTTGACTATGTTTTGCCCCAGACCCAGAAAGTCAGGCCAAGATGGTTCCGGTCTGTTATTTTTGTAATAATAGTTTTAGTCATTTTACTCTCTGCAAACTAAAGCTCGGGCTTTTTGAGGGCTTCAGCTACAGGTGGTTGAGTGAGTGTCAACTTACAAGATTTAGCTGCTCCATAGGCGGATAACTTTTCATATTCAAACTATTCATGGTGCAAATAATACTCATGGTATTCTTAACCAGCAAATAAGGTTTAAAAGTGTTAAAGGCTTTGGCAGACGCGAATATGCGTTTGCTTTACAAAAAACTTAATTGCAAATCTTTTAAAAATCTTTTAAAGAAACTTGATAACATTCCCAGCCTGCCGATGGCATTTTGGTGTGGCTGTCGATTAATGTGGTTTATGCGTTCGCCAGTTGAGAGACAACCGATCAATAAACAGAGTTATTATTGGCTGTTTTTAACTGGTGTCCCACCATTTTTCTTTTTTCTAAAGGGATTCCCTCTATAGCCTGATGCATTTTTGGAGTTGGTTTTGCTTTTCAATTCAAGCGTATGGATAAACTTGGTGAGCAAAATGTCTTATGGCTGCACAGCTAAAACTCACACTAATGCTCTATCAAATGCTCACTGATGCAAAGGGGGTTAAAGGATAGTCTGGTCCAATCCCACAATGAAAAAAGTGGGTCCAGAACAATGCACAGGGCCCAAGTGTGTGTGAGCGTACGTGTGTTAACACAGCTCTTCTTCGAAATATTAATAATTTGGTATTAGATACCAGATATTTTAATTTTTTTTGGGCCAGTGAACCAGATTTACCTCTCTGAATCTCTGATTGACATAAATAAGCTATAAGGTCAGTCATGTCGAAGGCAATTTAGTCTAAACTTACTGCTGGCCATAAAACTAAAGAGGCTAATGTTAACTCTCCCTCTGTGGCTAGCAAATTAACATGCTCTGAGCCTTTTCACTCATTGGAGAGATCACTGACTATGTGCAAAGAACTTTGATCGCGGCATTAACGAGCGTTTCGACATATTTGTTTTCGGATTTGTTAATTTGGTTTTGAATTTGTTAGATACGAACCGGAAAAGGTAGGTATAGTTTGCGAATTAAATTCTTACCGCTGATTGGACGAGACCCCTGTCACTCAAGATAAACAGGAAGTAGGAAATTGTGTCTCTAACTTTGTTTCTTGTGTGTTCTGCTTCACTTTTAAACCATTTTTTCGGTCTGCAAAACTAAAAAAAAACTTTCATTAGAAAGCAAGGAAATAGAATTTATTCAACGTTACTTTGAGGACGGACATTCGTATGCCGTGATTTTGGACATGCTGATGACATATCACGGTATAAAGATTAGTTTGCGAACTGCTGTGTCTCGGAATGTATGTGGAATCTGTATTGCATCTCTTTTTTGAATGTATACACACGTGGACAAAATTGTTGGTACCCTTCGGTCAATGAAAGAAAAACTCACAATGGTCACAGAAATAACTTTAATCTGACAAAAGTAATAATTAAAAAAAATTCTATGAATGTTAACCAATGAAAGTCAGACATTGCTTTTCAACCATGCTTCAACAGAATTATTTAAAAAAATAAACTCATGGAACAGGCTTGGATAAAAATGATGGTACCCCTAGAAAATACTGAAAATAATGTGACCAAAGGGACATGTTAATTCAAGGTGTGTTCACTAATTAGCATCACAGGTGTCTACAATCTTGTAATCAGTCAGTGGGCCTATATATAGGGCTCCGGGTAGTCACTGTGTTGTTTGGTGACATGGTATGTACCACACTCAACATGGACCAGAGGAAGCGAAGGAAAGAGTTGTCTCAGGAGATTCGAAAGAAAATTATAGACAAGCATGTTAAAGGTAATGGCTATAAGACCATCTCCAAGCAGCTAGATGTTCCTGTGACTACAGTTGCACATATTATTCAGAAATTTGGACTGTAGCCAACCTCCCTGGACGTGGCCGCAGGAGGAAAATTGATGACAAATCAAAGAGACGGATAATCCGAATGGTAACAAAAGAGCCCAGAAAGACTTCTAAAGAGATCCAAGGTGAACTTCATGCTCAAGGAACATCAGTGTCAGATCGCACCATCCGTCATTGTTTGAGCCAAAGTGGACTACATGGGAGACGACCAAGGAGGACACCATTGTTGAAAACAAATCATAAAAATATGCCAAACTACATGTTGACAAGCCACAAAGCTTCTGGGAGAATGTCCTATGGACAGATGAGACAAAAATGAAACTTTTTGCCAAGGCAAATCAGCTCTATGTTCACAGATGGAAAAATGAAGCATATGAAGAAAAGAACACTGTCGCTACTGTGAAACATGGAGGAGGCTCTGTTATGTTCTGGGGCTGCTTTGCTGCATCTGGCACAGGGTGTCTTGAATCTGTGCAGGGTACAATGAAATCTCAAGACTATCAAGGGATTCTAGAGAGAAATGTGCAGGCCAGTGTCAGAAAGCTGGGTCTCAGTCGCAGGTCATGGGTCTTGCAACAGGACAATGACCCAAAACACAGCTAAAAACAGCCAAGAATGGCTAAGAGGAAAACATTGGACTATTCTCAAGTGGCGTTCTATGAGCCCTGACCTCAATCCTATTGAGCATCTTTGGAAGGAGCTGAAACATGCTGTCTGGAAAAGCGGAAACAACTGGAGCAGCTTGCTCATGAGGAGTGGGCCAAAATACCTGCAGAGAGGTGCAGAAGTCTCATTGACAGTTACAGGAATCGTTTGATTGCAGTGATTGCCTCAAAGGGTTGTGCAACAAACTATTAAGTTAGGGGTACCATCATTTTTGTCCAGGCCTGTTCCATGAGTTTTTGAGGTTTCATTTTTTTTTATATAATTCCGTTGAAGCATGGTTGAAAAGCAATGTCAGACTTTCATTCGTTAACATTCATAGTATTCTTATTTATTATTACTTTTGTCAGATTAAAGTTATTTCTGTGACCATTGTGAGTTTTTCTTTCATTGACCGAAGGGTACCAACAATTTTGTCCACGTGTGTATATGTAAACTTTTTTTGTGTTTATTTACTACACTGAGTGGATCAAAAATTAACATAAGTAAAAGAGATGTTATATTTTATTATGATAAAGATATCGAAAAGAGTCACATTTTCATGTTAAATATTTTAATATTACTAGGTAAATTCTATATACACAAATGTAAGTGGTCATTAAGAATGCCTAATATCTCCCATTACAAGGTGGATTTGAAAATTTATTTTGAAACATTACAAAGACTTTTAAGCCAGAAAGCAACCAGAACGATGAATACATTTAAAGAACTAAATTCCTCCTTTCTAACATAATTGTAAGTATACCTCTCTTGCTGCTGTTGTTATTGTTAAAAAATGGAAAAAAAAAAAAGGCGAAAGATTTTTTCCACAAGAACAGGAAAAATTTGGCAGAACGCCATATTTGAAACCACAATAAGGACAGTACATGTTTGCACATTCATACACACACGAATCTACCGCCGCTACAGTACTTCCTGTATATCTTGAGTGACAGATGTCTTGTCCAATCAGCGGTAAGAATTTCATTCGCAAACTATACCTACCTTTTCCGGTTAGTTTCTGAACGGCCGAGAGGTGCAAACCAAATTAACAAAACCGAAAACTAAATATCAAACTCAAAATATCAAATCCAAAAACAAAATAAAAAAAACGAAAAATCTAAATAGCAAACCCGAAAACAAATTAATAAAATGCAAAACAAAATAACAAATTAGTTTTGGGTTTTGTTATTTTGTTTTTGAATTTGTTATTTTGATTTGGGTTTTGTTATTTTGTTTTTGAATGTTTTATTTAGTTTTGGGTTTTGTTATTGTGGTTTTTAATTTGTTATTTTGTTTTCGTTTTGTTAACTTGTTTTGCACTTCTCGGCCACCGTACTAACTTTAACAGACTGAAAATCTCACTCTCCGTCATCTTTTCTAAGGTGGATATCGGAAGTGGTGTCTATTAACCGGATGGAAAAATTAAGGTACATACCATCCAAATCCTTGGATAAATGTTTAGATATTTGAGGTACATTTCTTGCGTATCTGGATAATGACAGGACAGGACAGGACAAGACAGGACAGGACAAGATGGGACTTGTGTCATTACAGTTCATATTTAACTACTCACAGCCTACTGATGCATGTTGTACATTTATTATATCCCCCTGGCAGCCAGTATTTTTTTTTAGTTTTATTTATTTATTTATTTCTAAGTGTATGTGCGCAATCACTTAATTGTTAGTTTTAGTGTGTGTGTGTGTGTGTGTGTGTGTGTGTGTGTTTTAACAATTTTGCTGCAGATCATGCAGATCTTTTCACCACAATCATAGTTCGGCTTCTTTCAGCAGGATAATGTGCCCTGCCACCTTCCAAAAAATGTACAGGAACAGTTTAAGGAACTTGACAAATAGTTCAAGGTGTTGACTTGGCATTCAAATCTGATAACACATTTGTGGGACATGCTGAACAAAAGTTTTATAATTAGACAATGAAGGATTTTTTGCCAACATTTTTGTGCCAACTACCACAGCACTTCAGAGATCTTGAGGTGCCCATGCCTCTATGGGACAGAGGTGTTGTGGTGGCACAAGGGAGGCCTACACATTACTAGGCAGGTGGTTTTAAATGTTACAGCAGCTTGATAGAATTTGTTTAAAATGGGTAAAATATACACTCATCACCCACTTTATTATTTACAATTTTGCAATATAAAACACTCTAACAAGATGTGCTGGTTTTTAGAAAATGTCAATTTCCGGGGCCTCCGAGTGGCGCAGTGGTTAAAGCGCTCGCCCTATCATCCGGAGATCGCTAGGTCGAATCCCGGGTGGTGCTGTAACCTCTCGCAGCCGGAGGTCTAGAGAGAGCTGATTGGCCGAGCTCTCTCAGAGGGGAGGGATGAGAGGTACTTAGTGCTCCCACATTAATCACGGCTCTACGCAACTGAGCTCGCGCAACAGAGGGAGCGGATAGCGCTGTCCTCCGAGTGTGTTACGCCCTCAACTGTGCGCGAGCGAGCAGTTCGAAAAGATGCGGTCGGCTGGCGTGGGGTGTTTCCTCCGAACCACGTGATAGTCTTCGGCCCTCCCGGCTGAGTGGTAGTAGTAGCCTTAATGTGGGAGTCCCCTAGTGATGGGGAGGAATTGGACACGACTAAATTAGGGAGAAAATCGGGGAAAAATCCAAAAAAAAAAAAGAAAATGTCAATCTCCAGGGATGTTTTCCCCTTTAACAAACTATAGTGATTTTGTCACTGCGATCTGGAAACCCTGGCAAATGAGTAGCATAAATGTGTAAATAACTAAATAAAACCACACACACTATTTTGTTAGACCACCACTTGTTTTGATCGGCACGCATTCATGATATGGCATCATTTTGTTAAGTTTATGCAAGGTCACAACATTTTTAATCCAGAGTCGTAGCAATTTCTCTCCAAAATCTTGTTTTGATGATGGGAGACTAATCATCACATGCTAATCATCATGCTGTGTAAAACCTTCTCCAGCACATTCTCAATGGGGTTAGGGTGTGGACTCTTTGGTAGCCAGTCCATGTTTAAAAAATGATGTCTCATGCACCCTGAACCACTCTTTCTTAATCAGAGCCCTCTTCTTGGAAAAGTAAATCTTGGAATATGCCCGTGCCACCAGAGAAGAAAAATATAAATTGATGGAAAAACTTGGTCATTTAAGGTATTCAGGTAGTCAGAATATCCTAAAATGTTTGGGCCCATCATAACGCTGCACCCACAGGATTGTACGATAGGCATGATGAATGCATCGTCTCACCCTGATGCTCCCATCACGCCGGAACAGGTTAATTCTGGACTCATCAGAGCACAGGCCCTTTATTCAATGATCCACAGTTCATTGTTTATGCTATAAAACTGAAGCCTTTTTTTCTAATTAGCCTCACTGACAAGTGGATTTCTTACGGCTACACAGCGGTGACAGAAGTGATTGAGATTTATGACTGAATCATTGGCTAATCTTTGGCCTGATTGGTGAATTAATAATGCTCTGTTTTACACTGTTTGAGTGTGAGCAATTAGTGTGACTGATGCAGCATCTGGGAGTGTTATCAAGTCAATAAGAGAAAAAGCAAATGCAGCACGATCTGAATGCAGGGAAACAAGAGCAAGAATAGAACAGATCCTATCAGTTAAGCCAGTGAGCTTACCGAGCACTTGCTGATGTTATCATCAACTTTTTCTTCATAGTAGAAGTAAACAAAAGGAATCCAGAAGAAGACGCAGAAGAGGATGATGGCATACAGAGCTGTGAAAGAAATATAAAATGTATAAAAAGTCACTCATGTCTGGTGGGTATGAATTTGGCAGTCCTTTAACCAGAAAAACAGAACACCAGTAACTGCATAAAAAAAATTTATGATTAAAGTGAAAAGTTCAGAGAGAATGCCGAGTGCATATAGAAGGAAGAATAGAAATAAGGTTGTTCAGTCATGTCATTAAACATCTGAATACGCCATAATAGCATATGTTGTTGATGGAAAAAAAGTTTGTAGAAATAGTTAAAAGGTTAAAGCTAAAAACCTGATTTAATGTAATCAGTAATATTATTTCAGGTTGAAGCCCACGTACATGTCTGATTGTCTTTCTGTACAGCTGAACTCTCTGCATAACTTATTAATACAAAGAAATATAATTTTGTAAGATTTTTTATGCCTTGTTTACTTTGTTGTACTTCTTTGTTTGTCAGCCAGATACACTCCCTGTTCAATAATCGAAGAGTGAATCACAGATGAGAAATCGAAAAAGTATCGGATAAAGATTAAGTTTTGTTTTTAAACAGGTTGTATAATAACGTTATTTACATTTTTTTTCATTTAAGTTTTTCTTAAAATTCGCTTACATCACTTCAGCGCTGTTATTTCAGCAGTAAAAATATTAACTAATCCCAGTAACAATATTTAGTTAATTAATATCTATTGTTAATATTAATAATATTTGTTGGGTCATCTTTTTACAACAGTCAGAAAGTCTTTGACACTCCAACATGACCGGTTGTACTTTTTCAGGGGCATTTCATTAACAACCTCAAGCAACTAAGCAAGCAAGATAATAAAAAGAAAGCCAGGTGAAAGAATTACTGTTTCATTGCTATGAAGTAAGCATTAACCACTAAGGAGCTTCTTGGGGAATCCACAATATTAAATGTAACTAGAACTGATAAAAAGTATATACAATAGAACCTCGGATTGCGAGTAACCCGGTTTGCGAGCGTTCCACAAGACAGGCAACATTTTGTAATACATAAACAAGCGAGTTTATAGTGGAACGAATCGTCTGCGTTTCCAATATTTGACAGGGGGGGAATTCACTTTGATATACAAGCACGCTTCTGGAACAAATTATGTTCGCAATCCAAGGTTTCACTGAAACATCGTATTCTATTAATTAATTTTAAAAATGTTGGTAAATTGCTGTGAGGACGAAAACACAAAGAATTTAGTTTCTTCAAATAACATATGTAATCATACCAACAGTAATTCTGCCACACTTTAAATAAAATTATAATATGAAACCATAAATAAAACAAAGTGTCAAATACAAGTAGCTGAAGAGAATCTATTTTTAAGCATGTTTCTCCACTTGAATAACTGCCCCTGCAGCTGTCTGTTCTGTTACAATTAATCTACTGAGGCTTTCCTGCTGAGAGATGAGGCTGATGGGTGGTTTGTGATAGAAAACTGCTTATTTCAGCTTATATTGTGAATTAAGCATTGCTTAAATTATGATTACACTCCATTACAAATGTAGCATTTTCTGACAGAAGTCCACTATTTCAGGATCAGGCAACCTGTAAGAGAGTACAGTATATGGCTCAATATTGTTGAGAGAACAATGGTGGTGCTTGGTCACTGTTCAGGATCCAAAGTCTAAATATGCCAAGCAGCCATTGATGGGCCCTTAACAAGCCCCTCAGGCCCATGCTCATGTCTGACCCGAACTTGCTAACAATCTGAGATATGCAAAAGTATAGAATTTCACTGCACTACAATTTACATGCAAGATAAAAGCTAAAGGAAAAGAAATGTTCTTTTGAACATTTTTGCATTGTGGTACATACACAATTAGACAATTATATGTAATTACAATTGTATTATAATTACATTGATTCCCATAAATGAAAGAACTGTATATGTTTTATACATATACTTTAATTGATGCCACTCTTAAAGAAGACCTACTGTACTTTCTGGACCATAAGTCACATTTTTTAAAGTCATCTGGCTGGTTGTGCGGCTTATGTGTGTGTGTGTGTGTGTGTGTGAATTTGCTGTCATTTTGAAATGTAAACGTTTACACAAGTGAAAATGCTGATGAAAAAGAGCTATACTGCAGACCACAAACACCAGATTGTGAAATATGAAAGCTAGGCGCATGCCATGTTATGAACGCTAGATTGCAAGAAGCTGACGGAGTCTTATCAAGGGCCAGATAATTGCAAGGGAGATAAATTTTAAGAATTTTGCTGGCACCCCTTCCGGGTGCTACTGCTTCATGCAACACAAACACGTGGCAATTAAGGCAAGGAGCACAATGTGTCAGAAACTGTCACCAGATTTCCATGCTAAGGTTGACAATTTTATAGAGATCACTCCTCACAGTGTGAAACAAGATCACGTAATTAACATGGATGAAGTACCCCTAATATTTGATATCCCCGTAAACCAGTGTCACTGAAAAGGGCCAGAAGAGAGAGAGAATCATGACAACTGGTCATGAAAAGTCATAATTCACAGTGGTACTAGTCTGCTGTGGAGACGTTACAAGATTTGCCACAAATAGTCATTTTTAAACACAGGACCATGTGAAAATGGAATTCCCATCCTCTGTTGTTGTGACCATAAACAAGAAATGGTAGATAGATGAAGGAATAATGAATATTTGGATTGCAAAATGCTATTCTAAACATCCTGATCAGTTCTTTAAAGCAAACAAAGCCCTACTTGTGAGGGACTCCGTGAAAGTACATATTACTGCACAAATCAAAAGGAAAATCAAAGCCTGCAACTTCATACCTGCTATAATACTTGGATGGATGACTACGTTACTCCAGCCACTCTGCATCACAGTTAACTGGAGTTTAACGCTGCCTTATGTCGCCAGTGAGAGACATGGATGATGGAGAACACAGCTTCACGGCAACTGGGAGGAAGCGTCATGCAACTTTTCAGGATGTTGTGGGATGGATCAACACCGCAGGGAATTTAGTGGGGAGAACCATCCTGTCGGGATTCAGACAGTCCCGACTACTTGGATTCTGGTAGTGAATTTGACAACAACCTGACAGAGGAGGACATGCCGCTTCATCTTCCACCAGAGCTGGCGGAGTTGTTTAACAGCGACACGGAGAATGAGGTGTTCAACGGATTTAATGATGCATATGAGGGATAAACGTTTTTTCTTAATGTGCTATTTTGTCATTTTTGCATAGCCTACACATCCTTTATAGGCTAATTTAAACTCTAACAGTTAACTGTTTCTATAATATTTCTTTATTCACTTAAAAGGTGATGTCTTTCATAAAATAATTTTTTTTTAATGAAATGCGACTTGTGTACCAATAGCAACTAATAGTCTGGTGCAACATACAGTAGGTAGAAGAAGGGAATGTCTATTATCGTTTTGTCGCGGCGGTGAGCGGCCAAAATAAATCAGTTGCATTTCAAAGTAATTCGTGGAATGACCGCCAGGTGGTGCAAAGTGACATTTTCCGTTGTCTCGGTTTTAAAATATAATTAAGTCATAAAAGTCAAAACAATATGTTGTATCGAAGAAATACTACAGTGATGGTAATTTCCACATCTGCGTATTTTATACAACAAGCATGAAAAAACTGAATCAGAGCTATTGATATTTGCTGTTAAAAAAAACATTGAAGTTGAACATTGAAACAAGTTCACTAGCACTCAAAAAAGACTCTAAAAATGCTGTGTTGTTTCTGTAAACACATTGTTGGGTTGTTTATGCTGAGTCTAAATTCTGGCTTCTTTCGGGTACTTTAAACACATTGTTGGGTTGCTCATGTTGGGTCAAATGAGATGTAGTGAGTCATTTACAAATGAACACCTGGTTGACACTTACTGTTACTTAAGTACTTACGATTACTTAAAATATCAAATTTGTTCAGCTAACTTGAGAAGTGTCATTTCTACAAACTCAAATACCAAAAAGTTCTGAATACCCAAAATTATTACTCATTCAATTATTTAACAGTACTTAATGTGTTTAATTACTTTGACCATTAGGGTTTACAGTGTAGTGATGAAGATAATCATGTTTTAGGGTTACTGTGTGTGTCAGACAACATTCAAATGCAAATAATCTACCCCTCCCCAGGTGTGAATCTGCAGTTTTCACCTATACATTCAGAGAAACTAAAATGCATCCCTCCCCACTTTAAGACCCTCTTGGAACTGAGGCTCTTCTGAAGACCTGCAGCGCTTCAGGCCTCTTTTTAAATTTGTATAAATTTCATCTTCTGTATTTCAGATTCTAAAATCGACATTGCTACCCTTTATAATCCCTGGAATGGAAGAAATCGAGATTTCCTTTATCATAACATGAATTGTATTGTTCTTCACTCTATAAACAATTTCTTTCTTTTTTTTATATAAAATATTAAAATTTTAGAAAAAAAGAAAAAAGAATAGACCATTTGTATTTTCATTTGTAAAATAGCATAAAAAAATCACGGGTTGTGTATAGAGTGATTAAAAACAATACAAGGCATGATATGATGAGGAAACTTTCCATCTCTTCCACACTGACTGACTGGTGTGCCTAACGTTTGTCAGCAGAGCCTGTGTTTCACTGAATAATCCACGACTTTTCATGAATATGTAAGACCTATTGACACCTCTTGGGTAACAAGTGCACTTAAATAAAAGTGGAGTCTTATAAGGCTTGTTCACACGCCGCCCTCTTGCGGAGATCAAAGGGAGGCATTCCGTTTTTAAAGTCTCTGGGGCGCGTCACATCGCCCCGCTCGCGTGCCACTCTCCTTAGTAAACTCCACAGCGAGATGCTTTTTAAAGTTCAGCTTCCCCAACAGACCCCGAGATACACTCCCCGCTGTGTTTTATAGCGCAGAGAGAAGCTCAGGATCATTAGCGCCGTTAGCTCACCAGTCATTCGTAGTTAGGTGGCCCCGGTCCTTCGCACACCTGCAGTGTGCACCTAGGCCACCTACCTAGTGAGTGAGGGGCGATATTGATTTGGACGCACGCCGTGAAACAAGTATACATTTCCTTTGTTAAAATTCGATAAACAACGTTTATATGTATTACTATAATTTTAATACTGTGATTGTAAATTTGTTTAAATGTTTCACTTGTATTTCATAAGGTTTTGCCAGGGTGGTACAGTGCAACGGGGGTCATTATTTATTAAAGAAAATTATGATGATCAAAAACAGCCTACTGCATTTCATTCTCATAATACGCAAAAACACAAGCAGGGCTAAATGACGCAGTAGCACGTCCTGACAATGTTTTAATTTTATGGTCATTTAGTTTAATTTATTTCGGTTTTATCTACTACAAATTTAAAGAACACAAAATATAAGATGACCCAAAACCCTACACACGTGTGCTTTCTAATTACACATGATAAAATCTAAAGGCTCACTGTGTTAACGTTTACTTTGCTTAAATTCGATACTAATAAAATTTTATTCTACATTTGTACTGTAATTTTAGTACTGTGATTATGAATTCGTTTAAGTACAATGTTACACTTGATTTTATCCGCTACTACTTGCAGCTCTAAAGGAGCTGCGGCTCATTAATCCTTGAGAGAATGAAATAAGGTCTGACGCGTTGGTCTATAGTTATATAGTTGGTATATAGTTATATAAAACCAGTAAATGCATACCGTCGCCGTGAGCTGCGGCGACAAAACTAGAATGCCGCTCGTCACACATCTGTATAGTCCAGAAATTTATTTATTTATTTTTTTACAAGATTTACCAATCATGCACTTTTAGATATGTAGATGGGTCTCCACTATGCATATACAAACAAAATAAATCCCTGCTTTTTGTCCTTTTTCTACTTTTTGCACTGACTGAGTTGTAAACAAACCAAGTTAGATTTTTCCCCATTTTGACCTCATATAAGAAGATACCATCCCGCAGCTTGATGCTCAGCTGTTCTCTGGTGGTGCATGGCTCAGCAATAGATAATGTGCATGGCCACTTTTACGGCATATTTAAAGTAGTGAAATAAAGAGAGTCTGAGATATAAAAATATATATATATTATCTGAGGAGTGTTTTAGCTGAATTATTAACAGAGATCTCTGAGACCTACACGACTTTGCAAAAGTCTTGAGCCACCCCTCATTTCTTTATATTTTGAAGAGAATTCACTGAATTTTTAATGTAGTCTTTAGAAATAGTTATCCAAGCTTCCTGTATGATTTGTTTGGCTCTTATTTCTGGCACTTTTTGATGCTCATTTACAGTGTAGTCAAACCATGATCTATGAATCATTCAAGCATAAAAACATCTAACCAGTGAGAAACATAAACCAGTGAAAAACATAGATAGGTGCAGATAACAGATGATTGGGCTGGTGATTAGTATACTGGTGATGCTGAGTGGTTGGAACTGATGAGAGGGTAAAAGAGGTTGCTGCTGAGATTGTTATATAACCCACCAAAATTGTACCCTTAGGCACTTTGCAGGTCACATGCCTAATGACTTTCTGGTAGATGAACATGATGCACCAACCACCCTTAAAGTCAAATAACAATGCAGGAATTAAAAAAAAAGTCCAGTCCAGTCCCGGCCTTCCACATGGTAAGTAAGAAACCTACCACTGAGCCACCAATGGCCAGTTAAGGAATAATGCATGGTTACTTAACTGAAATCTTCATCTTCTCCTAGAAAAGATTTTGAATTGAGCTAATATGTGGCAACAATGGATATTAGGTTGCAGGCTACGCAAACCATTTTTCCTAAATGTTATTTTACATACACAGTAGTCCTGAAAATCATTTCTTCTGATAAGATGATGAATATTAACAGATGATGGCTCTTTTCACACTGAAAGATCTAAAATATATTAGCTGTGAAATGTGTGCTAGTATAAACTACTCACTGTAGTAGCCATATAGGACGGTGTCTTCAATTTGCCTTCTCGTTTCATTGCTTGATGCCCAATCCTGAAAATGATTAAACAGATAAAGTGACTAAGAAATTAGCAATTCTTATATAACCAAATCAAACAAAGAAATAAAACAACAAAGTATCATGTTTATTGCCCAGATGGTTCACCACAGTTCAGCTTTGCTTTTTAAAAGATCATCTATTATGTAAATAAAGGTCTCTACTGAAAAAATGAAAGTAAAATATATCCCTTCCCTTAAATATGCCTATTCGTTCTTAAAATCTTCCTTTCTTCAGCTTTGTCTGTTTGTGATGTTTAAAACATTCTTGGGGGGGGGGGGGGGGGGGAGAAGGTGGTAAAGCCCTCCTCCAGCTCGGGGCTGAGCTCTGGCCAGGAGGTGCCATTCTGATGTAGGTGCTATTGTATGGAATAAAATCACTGTCAAAAATAATTGTGCGTAAAAAAAAAGATGTGTGTAATTCTGCTTTTTGTCCAAGTTGGATTCCAAAATCTATGGCCACAACTCTGAAATATATGACTCTGACCGCTTACAGACACAAAACTCGTTTTTACAACTCCTCTGGTACACAGACGAATTGCGAAATTACGCCTATGAATGTAGTGTGTTAGACCGCTGTCAAAAATACGTCATCAAGGCCACATGCACAGATCTTCTGGACAACTGTCAAGTCAGCAGTCTTCCCCATGCGTGTACTGAACTGGACTGAGATACACGGTGTATATAGTATAAATAGTAATTTACTTAAACAACATAAACTATTCTAATTCACTGGACGTGCTGGATTTCTGATAGTCATCAGCTATAATCATCAAAATATATTTTTTTTTATTTTACATGTAATAAATCTAGAAGTTTACAAGAATTTAACTTTTAAATTCAATTGTTAAAAAAAAAAAAAACTTTAATCATATTCTAATTTTCGGTGCACCGAATAAAAGCATTTTAATTGTTTCAAGCAGTACAACAGACACTTTACATTACTGTTAAATGTAGCATTTATAAATGAAAATACTCATCATGGAAATGAGAAAAAGCTGCAGGTGTTTTAGTTGTATGCATCAAAAACACTTGATTGGCCTGTGGTATTCAAACAGAATTTGAATCAGGGATGTGTGCAATGCAAAAACAAAAGTAAGATTTTAAGCTCAACAGTTTTAGTAAGCAGAACTGGATCCATTAATTACATTACATTGCACTATTTGGGCTCAAGATAGCACAATTTCCAAAATATTCATCATACCTTGTATGTACCATTCTGATACTTCATGAAGGACACTAGAAAAATATCCACTGGGAGGAGAGCTGATGTGATAAGCGCGATGGCCAGAGCACATATGGCTGTAATGGTTGAAATGACTTCACTCTCCTGTCGACTCTGGTAATTTCGAATGTAAACCCAACAGAAGGCCAGGATGACCTAGAAAGTTGAAGATGAAGTGAATTAACAACACAGTGTAGCATATTCCAAGAATATGGGGAAAATATATCATCACTTAATCCTTCTTTACTGTAAGATGAAGTTTCTCCTATTGCTTATTCATAAAAAGGTTGTCTATATAAGGTGGTTATAAAAACTGCCCTGATGTTAATGACCTGTCCTGCTTGATCTGATGGCCAAAAGGTTATTATGCCACAACTCCCACTTCAAGCATTAGTAACTTTCAAAAATTAAATGCAGCAGTGGTGGCATCCAATATTTAATTTTGATGGTGCTCTGGAGGTTCTTGGCTTTTTAGCAAGGAAGCGCTTAGGCTTTCCCCATTAATTCATGTACTGTTCAGTACAGATCAATTCCTATTGCAACACCCCGACAAGTGCACATGTGCAAACATGCAGTACTCGCACAGTGGGAGAATGTAACAATGGGAAACATTGAGCTTATTGCATATAGGTGCAAAATTCACAAGTCAGCCCGTGTAAACACAGCTCCAATTTCACACTTTTGTGTGTGTGTGTGTGTGTGTGTGTGTGTGTGTTTGTGTTTCAAAACACATTTGGTGCACATTTCAGATTCTGAGACCACAAACCCATGGTGCCACTTTACAAAATAAAAAAGTATTTCGCAAAATGATTAATTATAATATCTCTTGGATAAAAAAAAAAAGGGTTCTGGCTAACAGAACAAGGAGGTAAGTTCAAATGTTTACAGAAATCGAAAATGCAAATGCACCTGAGCAATTATTAATTAAAAAAGGTTACAATTTATTACAGATAATATTCACATAGGCAGGAATTGATGGAGAGTTTGTCAATATATAAATATTTAAGTATTTTTAATACCTTTGTTATTGCCAAACATCCTCGTAATTGAGATTATTTGTGACATTATTTGTTGTTAGCCTAGTTAAATGTTAAAACACAAACTCGTATATTTAATACTATATCGCAATTTAAATCACAATGTGTGTCAAAATAATCACAAAGTGATGTATTTTTTTGAATCATCAAATCAACTCTGCCACCCTAATGTTGACTTGTTTTTTATTTATTTTATATTATAATTGACAGTATTTACCCATTAAAAATATTACATCCAAAATAAATAAAAAGCATTTCTTGGGGCGCTATTAAGCTTCTGCAGCTATGTCACACTGTCATGTGATTCTTGTTGATTCGGCACCTTGCAATGCATAGTGATAATTACTCTAACATATTCATATGCATTACATTTTAAATAAACGCATATATGAATTTTAAGTAGGCTTCTATATGCATTCACTTAAAATTAAAACTCTGTATACATCACAGCTGTGTTGATTTGTTATTTGTATAATTTAAACCAGCCGTTAGTCCGAGAGTCCACAATAATGAGCAATGTAATACACAATGTCACAAGTTTATTTCCTTGTATCATAATAATCATGACAGAATATGGACAGCACATTTTCTAAAAATAGAGAGATGTGCTTTTTTTTCCAATCAAAACATTTAGTGCACTCAATGGAAAAAAAACCCCCAACAACAACAACACAGCAGCTGTCGAGACAGGACTCTCAACTATCATATAAAAAATTCTCTTTTCCCTATTTCAGAACCATTAAAGTGAAAAAACCTTTTAAAATAGAATGTGAACAAGAATGAATGAATAAATAAATAAATAAATAAATAGCACCTGTAGTTTTTGGACACACAACCGACTACAGCACTTCATCATTACATGCATTAGTTTGATTTGAGATGATTTAGTTTTTTAATCGATTTTTCATCATGCATCAAAGTGTAATGGCCCACGCTGTAGATGTAAAAATGGAAGAATTTCCAAGCTCATGTTGTGCCCAGGTGATGTCCTGACTCAGTGTTTAACCTTGCAATGTTATCCTGGACGTCGAGGACGTTTTCAGATTTTCATGACTAATTAAGTGGTCAAGTGTCAAAACAAGAGATTTGCAGTCTAGAGTCATTCAGAGCGCAACTGGCACAAACGACCACTACAGGAGACAAAACTTTACTTTTAATTAAATTATTTCTAAACTAGGTTCACATTTCCTCATGTTTCAGCTACAATATTGAAACGCTGCCATGTAAATTGTCAACACAAGTTAAATGTGAACGTAAAACAAGGAAATAATTAAGAAAACGCATTTATTGCGCATAAACAATTGATAAGCTACTAATTACCTCACAATTGGAAAAGTTAGAATATACTGTATTTATTTTACATAGAGTCGCTCGACTAATGCCTGGTTATCGCCCAAATTAATCGCAGTTACAAACGAAACAAACTGAAAATTTGACCCAACCCGGTAACTCTAGTATGTAAACAAACAAACCAACCAACCAACCTCTGCCTTTATATGCCTACAATCCTATTGACAAGTGAATCTCGGAACATAGTATCAACGCATAACAACACACTTCATCTAATGTTTAATCCACAAATATATTTATCTTACCAACAGTACGATAGTGAACATACACCATCCTAAAACCGATTCGGTTAGTACGCTCGTAGAAACCGCCATGTCGGTTCCACGTCCTGCAACAAACTGCGCGTCCAGTCACGTGATCTTCTTCTTCTTCTTCTTCTTCTTCCTCGTGCAACAGCGAACTGGAGCGTTACCGCCACCAACTGGTGAGCATGATTCTCTTCATGGAGAACATATCAGGCTTTTCTGCTTCTTCTTTGTGGATTTTTCTTTTGCGGTTGGCAAACAACGAAACTATATTGTTACAGTACTCTTCTGAAGTCAAAACAAAAACTAACACACTTTTCGTATTGTCGTAATGGCATTGGTCCCTCTAAAAAGAACTGTAACAGATTTTGAGAACTCTCTAATGTCTCAGTCATCATCTACAGCCATAGCCAAATCTTTTTCTTCCTATGGTATAGTAATGTATAATTGACAACAATTTCATAAGTGTGAAAGACCTTTATTGACGGTTGCATTAAGTTTATGCAAAGACTTAATATTTGTAGTGTTGACCCTTCTTTTTCGAAACCTCTGCAACTCACCCTGTCTGGCTGTCAATCAAGTTCTGGGCCACATCCTGACTGATGGCGTTCCATACTTGAAGTTGAAGCTGGTCAGAATTTGTGGCTTTTTGTTTGCAAACCCACCTCTGGAGGATTGACCATGAGTTCTCGATAAGATCTGGGAAGTTTTCTGAGCATGGACCCAAAATGTTTTGTTCCCCAGAGCCACTTAGTTATATCACTTTTGCCTTATGACAAGGTGTGCTCCATCATGCTGAAAAAGGCCTTGTTCGTCACCAAACTGTTCTTGGAGAAGTTACTCTCCGAGAATGTTTGTGTACCATTCTTTATTCATGGCTGTGTTCTAAGGCAAAATTGTAAGAGAGCCCACTCTCTTGACTAAGAAGCATGAATGGTCTCAGGATGCTTTACTGTTGGCATGACACAGCACTTATGGTAGTGCTCACCTTCATACACTTTAAGAAGGGCAGCAAAGTAACAACTTCTCTCCAGGAAAATCATTATCAGAAAAAACAGACTGATATTCTGCGAAAGGTACAGGGATTAGGCTGCTGAGGACTGGGGTAAGGTAATTTTCTCTAATGAATCCCCTTTTCCGATTGATCTAATGGGATACCCCGTAAAAAAAAATTTAAAAAACTTTTCCAAACAAGAAAAGGAGACTTATGAAATGTTTATAACCATATCTCAGTATTTAATTGTAACATCTGACAAAAACATTAAAAACCACTGAAGCTGCGAAAATTAATATTTGTGTCATTCTCAAAACTTTTGGCTATGGCTGTTTACTGCTTTATCCTGTACCATGGACAGGGTGCCAATTCATCACAGGGCACGCACACAAGCACACACACACACACACACACACACACACACACACACACACACACGCTCATTCGTACACTACAGGCAATGTGCACGGGGCTAACATGCAAAAATCCATGCACACAGACCAGGGGCAGGAATTGAACCTGGACCTTGAAGGTGCAAAGCGACAGTGCTCCTAAGCTTACTACATTTTTAGGTTATGTATTAACTCCTTTCTTTCTGTTCCATAGCACCAACAGTGCGGCATAGTGTACTCTTATGTCTCTTCTTGTCCACAGTAGTTAGATTTACTGTGTGTAGCTTTCTTTTCCTTTGGAATTGTTCTCCCACTGTTTGGTGGGTTTCCTCCGAGTGCTCCAGTTTCCTTCCACAGTCCAAAGACATGCAGACTAGGTTGATTCCCAAATTGCCCATAGTGTGTGTGTGAGTGTGTGAGAATGGAAATAAATACAGTGGTAATCACCAATGGCATCCACGGGCCGAGATGGACAACAGAGGTTCCTAGAGGGATTGATGAATGACTCTCAATATATCTGTTCCACTGTCAGACTGACTCCAAAGTAAGCTGGCTAACAATACACATGAGTCTGGAAAACAACTGGCTTTAATGTGTTTTTTTTCCCTTTCTCTATCCATTGTAAAGCTAAAAGCATTATAATTTTCCCAGTATAAACTGATAGACTTTCATTGTTCATTTACCCCAACTTAAGAACTTGTATCATTTTAATAACATTAATCAATCTGTGAAACTGCAGCAAAAACTGATAATTCGTGTCCTCTATCATAACTATATATCTATTAGATCACAGTTCATTTTGCTGTTTATTAGGTTGTTAATTATATCTCTTCTTTTTGGTTCGTATTTCTGACAGTGTACAGTAACTGAATGTTTTAATGTCTTTTATTGCTCACACATATTTACTCTTAAAAATGTGAATCTAGTTATTAGTATTAGACTGATTTGTGGCAGAGCTGTTCCTAGTTCTTTTATTTCTCTGTTACAAGCTTTTTAATTATTTTTTTTTTAATTCCATCAAGGTTTTTAGATATAATTTCTATGATTTTCGCCATGACCTGGTAATTTCATCCACTAGTTTACTGATCATTGTATCCTTCTCAATTCTTAAGGCATTTCTCCCATTGCTAAATGTAGTGCACCTACTGGAGTTGTCTTAAATCCACCTGTTCAATCTTAAGCCTGATATTGAATATTATTCAACTTTTTGACGATTGTAATTGCTGCTGATCCAAAGATCATGATCAGTATTGGTTTATAGATGTTATTCATTCTGTTTAAATAGCCCTTACAGCAATTTAGTCTGGCCCTTATTTACTTCCAACTTAATGTCTCATGATACTTTTGATACTTTTCCTAGATTTATTCAAATTAAAACCTATTATTCATTCAATTCTTTTATTTTACCATGAACCCCAAAACTCGGTGTTATACCTTTTTTGCAGTTCTTAATTATATATTTTCTATACCACTTATATCCTGTGTACAGGGCTGCAGGTAAGCTGTAGCCTGGAGACTTCAGGTAAGCAGTAGGGTATACCCTGGACAGGTTACAATCCATCATAGGGACACATAGGGACTAGCATTTAATCTGCATGTCTTTGGACAGATGGAGAAAACCAGAGTACCCAGGGGAAACCCAGCAAGCACAGGAAGAACTTGCAACACAGACCTGAGGTGGGACTTGAGCCATTGACCCTGGAGGTTGGAGGACCCAGTGCAAAACACTATACCACCATGCCACCTATCGTGTCAATTATGGTACTAATAAGGTATAAGTAATGAGAAGCACCCCATGTGGTTGTGTGTAGAGTCTTGTTTTTTCCAGAAAGACTTTTTGCTGTTCAGAATTCAGTCATTTAAAACAAATTGTGAAAGGCATTAACATTTCTGAACCCTATGTTTCCAGGCCAATATGCTACAATCATAACGTTTTGCCTGGTCTTTTTTTTTAAGTGAGGAGACAATGGAATTAAAACAGTTGGAGACTTACAGTATACACTGATGAACACCTTGTATCTTTTATTAGCTTCGCCTCAAATTGAATCTCCCCAAATTTCACTTTTCCCCTAGAGTCAGCATTTTGTTAGACACAGTTTTTCTGAATGGGTAATTACCCATTCTGTGACCTTCTTCTGATGTCTTCTGATTCTGCACATTGGGTGCTCAATTTATCTCATTATTTACTCAGAGCTCTATGGTTTCGTCTGATCATATAAAATCTGCATGGAAGAAATATATTAGCAGTGTGTTTTCTGATAAAGAATAGGATAAGGGCTTGTGCGGAACTTATACATGTTCAGTCAATGCTCGGCCTCAGCTAACTCAGTGATACACAGATTGCATAATGCTAAAACTAAGCTCAATAAAATTTACTTTAACATTTCATCCATTTGTGACTGCTGCAAGTGCCAAGAAGATACTCATCCTCATACCTTCTGGTTTTGTCTCAAGGTAATTGTCTTCTGGCAAGATATATTTAACTGGTATTCAAATGTTTATGAAACAGAGATTACTCCTAACTGTAAGCTTGCTTTGCACAGCTTAGTTACTCTGATGTAACCATTGAATTACCTCACCATATGCAGTTGTCTCTCAGGTTTGGAAGGATAAAAGGATCATTTTGGAATGGGAGTCATCACTTTCACCTTCTTTTCAGAGATGGCTGAACGAGATGGTTTCTTCTTTGCATCTCAAAAGAAATCTTTTTTTGGATTTCCCTTTTAGACAGTAACTTGTTCACAACAGCTTTGCTCTTGTTTTTATGTTTTGCAGTAGGTAATAGTTTTATTTTGGTGCGTTCTTTGTGGATTTATAATGGTTTTCAGATTGTCTGCTCTTGGAGCTGTCCTCCTGCTCCGCCCTCTCCATATCACTGACAATGAGGTATAGGTTACTGCAGAAATCCCTACACCAAACCTGTATGAAATCTTTGCACATTCCATAGCATCCACCTCCTAACTTTTTTTATTTTTTTGGTATAGTGTTTCCGTACCAACTGTCCACTCCCTCTGTCCATTTTGACTCAAAAGATAGAAATGCTCTGCCTGCATTTTTGCAAGTCGCTCTGGATAAAAATGTCTGCCAAATGTCTAAATATAAAATGTAAATGCCTGTGGTGCCATGTGATTAGGCTGTCAGTAAAAGACAAGTCAATGGCCCTCTATCAGTACACAATGGGCCTGTCCTTGAAACAAAATGAAAACAAAAACATTGTATTGGTCCCAAAATGTGTTGGACCACTGGGAAAAGCATTAGAGGGGACCATATCATGTTTCAAGCAGAGGATACAAAGGCCTTTTTGAGCCCGTCATTGACCTCAACAAAATACTCACATATTCCTCCACAGTGCAGTCTGTCGGATTTCTCCTGAAGCACATGACATATGACCGCAATATTCAGCCTTGTTTGACTCATTGATGATTAAAGCAATGTATTAAGCATACTCAAGAAACAAAAACTCCTCTCACTGAGCAGGGATGAACAGCAAAAATCTTACTAACACTGCATCCAATGCCGTGCATTGCCTTGGTAATGTAAAGCTTAGATGCAGCTGCTTGGCCATGGAAACCCGTTCCATGACGTTCTCTACACACTTTTCTTAAACTAATCTGAAGACCATATGAAGCTTGGATGTCTGTAGCTATTGACTCTGCAGAAAGTAGGTGACCTCTGTACACTACGTATGTGTCTCAGCATTTGCTGACCACGCTCTGTAATTTTACATGGCCACTTTGTGGCTGAGTTGCTGTTGTCCCAAACACTTCCACTTTGTTATAACACCACTACATGAACAGGAAACAGATGTGGAATATTTAGTAACAAGGAAATTTCAAGACTATATTTATTGCACAGGTGGCATACTATCATGGCAACATGCTAGAATACACTGAGCTCCTGAGAGTGACCCATTCTTTGAATTCGATTTAATTCAACCTTATTGTCATTGTTATGATCATAATGCAACAGTGCAGTAACCATAACGGCTATGTAGAAAAAAGGATATAAAGGAAGGGTGGGGGGTGTCTGTTATGTGTGCTGCAGCGATGCAAAGTCCAGTTCACAGTTATTGTTATAGTGATGTGATATGTAAGAATAGTTGGGGGCAAGGCAGAGGGTGGGAAGAAAAAGGCTGTGGGACACCACAAAAACATCACACAGTGTTGTCTCTGCGCCGTTAAATCTCGAGGGGAATCACGGATACCATTTTGTCTCAGAGCAAATTTCCGAAGAACAAATAATGGAAACATATTTGTATAAAAATGGTTAATACAAAATATAAAGTAAAAATAAAAAAATTAACTCTGCACTCAAGAATCGGACTGTGTGTGAGTGAGAGTGATGCCTTTGACATTTTCTTTTTTCTGATTTAGCTAACATGAGGTTAACCACACCAAATTTTTCACCCTGGGGGTGTGCAGACTGGATTTATATATTTTTTTTACACTATTCTTATATTATTATCATGCTTGCGATGGCAAGTTTATAGACAGTGTCTTTCTCTTTCTGTCCAATCCTCATCTGATCGAGAAGGTGAAGGCAAAGTGGGCGTTCAGCACCAAGGCCAGCTCCGCAGTGCATGCTAAATGGGCCAGGTGGTAATTTTTATTTACCTTAACGCTATGTATAATAAAAAAAAAAAATCTTGTGTGATGCATTAATGAAATCGATGAACTGCTACAGATACAACAAAATGTTATTTTTCCAAGCAACAAAAGCATTTTGAACTTCAAAAATGTTGAAAAATAAAATACTTATTGTCTATCTGAGTCCTCCTTGTATTTATGAAATAAAAAGCCAAACTTAAATTATCCACCTGCAGCAAACCAAAATAGCATCTGTTTCTCTGCTGTAATCCTTTAATCGCGTGCAGTCAGGTGTCACACATCGGCAGTTGTGACGCATATTTTGAGCGAAAAAAGATTAAATACATTGTATTTTAATGTTACAAGATCACCATAATCTTAATCATAATCTAATTTAAAAAACTAACACAATGAAATAACATTTGTTTAAATTAAATACTCATTGTTTATTTTCCAATGCCACAGGGAGCTGCAGCAGAGGGGTGAAAGAATCACATGCCCCTGATTTAGGTGCACAGCATGAAAAAAAAACTTATCAATGAAGAGAATAGGCAAGTAACCAGGTACATTTTACAGTATTGTCTATAATAATTAGGCTGTACCATAATCTTGTGCTTTCTATGGATCTTTATAATGCTCACAGAAAAATACACTATGGTGTAATGTTTGTAATGACCCCACATGGACCAAGAGAAGCACACATGGTGACTTTCTGCCATGTTGCCAAAACTGATCATCCCTTTTCTGTTGTAGCCATTAAACTCTGGAATGAGCTGCCCCTGTACATCAAGCAGGCCCTAACTCTTCCTATTTTTAAATCTCCCCTCAAGACCTTTTTACACCCTTTGGCATTTAGCAGTGTGAGATCATACTCTTTTCCCTGGTTTTATTTATTCATTTATTGTTTCATTTACTTATTTTATGCAATGAGGATGAACTTATTGTCATTTGTTTTATTTGGATTTTATTCATTTTTAAAAAAAAGTTTGTATAGTCTATTTCTATGTCTGGAGCTATTTTAGAATTGTAGCACTTTGGTCAATGGTGTTGTGTTAAATGTGCTTCAAAAATAAATTTGACTTGACTTTGACATGACTTTGACATTTACAATGGCCCAGTTGCCAATGATGTACCTCCCTCTTTGCTGACATACTATGCAGGCACCATGCAGGACAGACAAGCTCTACAGAGGGTGGTGCGATCAGCTAAGCGCATCATCTGCACCAAGCTCCTTGACCAACACTCAATCTACAGCAAGTGCTTCTGGACAAGGTGAGGAAGATAGTGAAGAACCTCAGTCACCACAACAATGGACTGTTCTCTTTGGTCAGAAAGGTGCTTCCGCTCCCTGAAGGCTTAGACTATACGGGTTCTTAACCAGAACATCACATAGGACAATCTGATCTGTTTTCTTTTCCTAGGACATTGCAAAATTTTAATCATACTATTATATATTATAATAATCATAATTTATTCACTGAACACCTCATACACCTCTATTTCAATTCTATTTTATTAGCAACCTTGTACATATTGTAAATTTATTAGCCTTAAAGGTTTCTATATTTGTATATTTTCTTTTGTTTAATATTTTGATTAATTTAATTTGTTAATTTAATTAATTAATTGTACTCACTTGTGCCATTAATTTCTCGTGTAGAAACCTTTCTTTTTAGATCACAGGCAGTTGTGCAGTGGAACCTTGGATTGTGAGTAAAGCGGTTTGCGAGTCAAGCAAAGATTTTGACTTGAAAAACAGCCATGTCTTGCTTTACGAGTACCGAGTATCTCCCATAGACGTTATTCAGTGTAGTACACAGGAAACAGAATTGAACGGTTCTCCTCGATGAGTCTTCCAAGTCCCGAGTCGTTCGTTCTTTTATTACGTGACTCCCATAGATGCTATGAAGTGTAATAGATTCAAAAGAATGACTCAGGCTAGAAGATATGATGGTGAGCTGCTCATTCTGTTTATAATATGTCCTTAGCTGCATTGTAATATTTTAATTACTGGAACTATATCCAAAATTTGTGAATGTAGATGTGTTGGGTGTCTGTTTATTCAAAATGCAACATTTTATCATTGTCATCACAACACAACGGTTTTTCTCTCTCTTGCGCTGCGGAATTGTGGGTAATCATCTCCCCTGCTGGGTCTTTGTGCGCGTCTCTCACTGGTATAATCAACATCCGTGCACATGTGTACTGTTTACTATAACACTGTGACCATGTGTGTGCACGTAAAACATTTTTTATTTTGTGTCTGTATGGGTGTGTGTACAGCGCGTGTGTTCTGTTTATTATAACAAGTGTGTGAGAGCGTGTAAAGCAAAAGCAAGTCTCATTAGAGAGATTAAAGATCCATTTTCTCTCTCTGTATCAGTCTGCACTTTGTGTCTGTATGCGTGCGACATTGGACACTGTGCCCCTTCTCACACACACACACACACACACACACACACACACACACACACACACACACACACACACACACACACACACACACACACACACACACACACACACACACACACACACACACACACACACACACACACACACACACACACACACACACACACACACACACACACACACACACACACACACACACACACACACACACACACACACACACACACACACACACACACACACACACACACACACACACACACACACACACACACACACACACTGCTCTACACAGAAACACTGCTCTGTCACGATTCTTTCCAAAGTTAAAGTGCAGGTTAATTTGTTTTATTTTTACTTTACATCAGTGATTCCGTTCCAGTGTGTCAATCGGGTGTCATTAGAGAGATACATTTTTCTCTCCGATAAAACTGTCTCCGGAAAAAAAAGAAATTTCAGATAAAACAGTGTTTCCGTTGTGTGCGCACGTGTGTGAAACTCAAAAGAGGAAGGGTAGAAGTGGAGGAAGGATAACTGTGTAAGAAGAGTAGAGGGAGAGGGGAGGGGCTCCTTACTTTAGCTTCACACACACACACACATACACACAATGTAAGCATTTCACTACAAATACTGTGCATTATACAGTATTTACATTATAATTATAATACATTATAATTTAATTTTACATCATAATTTTGATTAAAGACACCTTATTGTGGACAGGCTGACCTTGAGGTCTCTTGCTGTGAATTTCCTTTTGCTGGATGCCTTTCTGTTCTGTAAATACACACACTTTATAGGATATCTGTTTTACTTTGTCATACAACAAAGTACTTTGTCATGAAATGTTAGACAAAACATTTCACTACACTCCACATTTCTGTAAGCACTATAGACATTCATAGAAACTATAAAGTTAAAGTATTCTGTAATAACTCTAGAGAGTGCTGTAAAACTTTGCAAGTGGTTACTTACCTACTATCTTCACAAATTGTCTGGATAACTGGGATACCTTGCTACTCCATCTTCTTGCCTAACACATGTATAAGTCACTCAAGGCCTGTTTTATACTCTAAAATACAAGTGAAGTGTTTTTCCAATTGAGTTTGCACAGGTGAAAATTATTGAAACTAATTGGTAATCACGATGTTGCATTTTGAACAACAGAGTTTACTTTGTAAGTAAACACATTGTGCTAAATATGCAGTTTGTGTTCAGTGATTTTTAAATTGTTATTTGGAGTGATTTAGAGTTGTACTAGAGGAATTTTGACCAGAGTTGGGATTCATGTTCTTCATACATGAATGTCAAGTTTTCAGAATTGTGTGCATAGTTCTGTTTTTGTCTTTATAAAATGGGGAAAATTTTATGTCACTGAGTCAAAGCTGCAAATCTATCACAAACACAGCTGTTAGTTGAGTAGATGGCTGTGCAATCATGTCTGAATTGGGTGAAAAGGGCTGGACTGAGCTCACTGCCCTGTGGTGCTCTTGTATTCAGGGTGACAGTGAATGATAGATACCCACCCTGACATTTTGTGGTCTGTTACTGAGGAAGTCCAAAATTCATGAGTGTGGTGGTTAATCCCAGGCTGCTGAATTTGTTTACCACTTCATTGGGGACTAATGAACTAAAGGCAGAACTAAAGTCAACAAATAACAGCCTAACATAAGTGTTGGGATGAGGTGAGTAGAGTATCCATAAATTGTACTCAAGTAAGAGCAGCTGTACTTCAAAATAATATTAGTCAAGTAGAAGTAAAAAGTAGTCATCCAGAATATTACTCAAGTAAGAGTAAAAAAATGTCAGACAAAACCATATAATCTCAAGGTGACCATTTGTTAAATATAAAATAAATGTATTGTAACAAACAAGAGTCCCCTGTAAGTCTGATCTGAATTGCATTTTTTGCATTTAATACAATGTTTAAAAACTTTTTATATAGAAGTTTTTTATACAACTCTTATAATACCCAAATGACACAAACATTTCTCATCTTAATATTTTAACTATCCGTTATCTAACTATCACTATTTCATTTCCTTCAAAAATGACATTAACAACAAAAATGGTAAAACTTTGATTAAATGTGGACTGAAAAAAACTGTTGTCCTCAATGTATGCTGGAGAAACAGGTGAAAAGACACTGCTTAACATCAATGACCCAAAAAAAAACAACTTTAAAACAAACATCAAGTTACAAAAAAAAGTTAAAATTGACATTAACTTACCATAAAATACTGAGTGCTCTGAGCATGATCCACTCAGAAGTGAAGAATACAGAAAATTTTCCAAAGAATAAACCGACTGCTGGGTCAATATAACACAACCAGTTTTTCTTTTTTTTTTTTTTAACAGACAGAAACAGAAGACATATTAAGACTGTCATTAAACATGTTCCAATAACTTCTTCTGATATCTATTAAATATGATAAAATATGCCAAGAGACTTTCCACACACACAGCTTTAGCGAAGATTACTAGTAATTTAACTAAAATTACATTTAAGATTACATTAAAAAAATATATATATATTTGTGTGTGCTACAAATGCACTTTTATCATAAAATACACTATAGCCGACTGTTGACACAGAATATTAAAACATGAACTCCCCTCACCCCCATATCAAAGTGCGACTAAAAAGGTGGAAAAGCGAATTAACATGGAAATGAGCTCCTACCACAACTACAACATTTAAAATTTAGGTAAAAATTCATATAAACGTACCATAAAATCCTGCCAGCATTAAGTGGCGTGCCCCTCGCTTCAGAAGTGAAGAATCCAGAAAGTTCCTCATGCTGTGTCTCAATTCCAAGACCGCAAAGAACGGACTTGACTTGGAAGTGCACACTCGAGGGTTTGGGGACACCGGGTATAGTGCAAATAGAACGCAGCGTACATGATGCTTCTCACAGCCGCGATATATTATACCATAAGTTCCTTGGAAGTTCCTGCCAAGATGAGGCTATGTTGGGCGGCTACATGAGCGTGGAGCACGGTAGAATTGCCTGGAGCTCAAATCTCCAAAATTGTTCAGACAATTTTTAAAATAGACGCTATCTTTAATAACCGATTGATGTTTTGAGCTGTACACACATACATTCTCGCTTAAACAACTCTTAAAACTACACCTTGTAACACAATAACAGTAATATTTCAAACATTTTGCAGGCTGTCGTTTGGAGAAATAAAGAATAAACCAGTTGTTGGGTCAAAATAACCCAACCAGGTGTTCATTTGTAAATGACTCACTACATCTCATTTGACCCAGCATTACCCAACCCAACAATGTGTTTAAAGTCCCCGAAATAACCCAGAATTTTGACCCAGCATGAAAAACCCAACAATGTGTTTACAGAAACAACCCAGCATTTTTTGAGTGTACTCAAGTACTGAGTAACTGTTTCAATTGTAATGTCTGATTAAGAGAGGTTGTTTTTAAACATAAAAGTCTTTAATTAACAAAACATACTTGGACTCTGCACAGAACACACACATACACAGTCTCATTTAGCCTTCCACATAAATAACAACATTTTCAGACCATAAAGCATTTCAGGAGGCTTGGGACTGCACGGGACGGGAAGGCTTGGGACTGCACGGGAAGCACAGGGGAGCACACAAGAAACTAGAAGAGCACACAGGAAACTAGGGGAGCACACAGGAAACTAGGGGAGCATACAGGAAACTAGGGGAGCATACAGGAAACTAGGGGAGCATACAGGAAACTAGGGGAGCATACAGGAAACTAGGGGAGCACACAGGAAACACACGGAAGTACACTGGAGGAATGGGAAATAATCAAAGCACACAGCACACAGTACACACACAACTCCACAAAATAAACCAAAGAAACACACTTACACAATACTCAATACCACAGAACCAAACAGAGCCCAAATAAAGTAACATACGTAAAATAAAACATAACCAAACCAGAACAGAATCAAACCAAAAGACACTAGCTACCTCGGTTCAGGTGAGCTCCAGCAGCACCTGACCGAGGTGCCTTCTGGGAAACTGAGTCACCTAACAAAGAACTACAAAACAAAGACAAACATGTGCGCACAGTGACCTCTGGTGGTAGTCCCTTACAGAAATAAATGTAATAAAATAAATGAATACAATTTATTTCTTTACAAAATAGAAAAATGAAGAAATAAGAAAGATACATTTCCTAATCTTACTTTTTTCACAACATAAAGCTTTCGAAACAGATATCTACCATAGATACTGTAACACATGTATGTTTGAAAAGTGTAGACTATTTCCAGCATAAGATGTACTGTATATTCAGTTGGCTTAGCAAATTATATATTTTAACAGTGTAACATTAAATAAAACAGCTAAACTAACTGCAACATGTTTCCTTCGCTGTCTACCATGGCTGAAGGTTTTTTTTTTTTTTTTGCAGCATTTGTGTGTAGGCTGCATGGTGGTGTAGTGGTTAGCACTGTCGCCTTGCACCGGCAGGGGTCCGGGTTTGATCCCCGGCCAGGTTCGATTCCCATCTCTGTGTACATGGAGTTTGCATGTTCTCCCCGTGCTTGGTGGGTTTCCTCCAGGTATTCTGGTTTCCTCCCACAGTCCAAAGACATGTAGGTTAGGCTAATTGGCGTTCCCAAATTGCCCGTAGTGTGTGTGTCTGTGCCCCGCGATGTATTGGCACCCTGTCCAGGTTGTACTGTACCCTGCCATGTGCCTTAAGTCTCCTGGGATAGGCTCCAGGCCCCCCGTGAGCCTGAATACAGGATAAAGCGGTATAGATGATGAGTGAGTGAGTGAGTGAGCATTTATGTGTAGTCATTTGACCACATGTGGTTATTGCGGGTGATTGGTCAAACAGAGTCATTTGATTATTGTTGCTACATCTGATTGGTGGAACACAGTGACGTGGTAGATCCACCAGCTGTATTTCTCTGGCAAAAACAAAGAATATCCAATGTGTTCAATAAATGGTTAGAAAAGTAACGAGTCGAGTGTAGCCGAATATAGCGGAGTAAGAGTAGCTTTATTCTTCACAAATCAACTCAAGTAAAAGTAAAAAGTATGGTGGAGTAAAACTACTCATAGAAGTATTTTTTTTTTTTAAAGGTTACTCAAGTAAATGTAACGGAGTAAATGTAACTTGTTACTACCCACCCATGTCTACAGTCGTGGCCAAAAGTTTTGAGAATGACACAAATATTAGTCTTCACAAAGTTTGCTGCTAAACTGCTTTTAGATCTTTGTTTCAGTTGTTTCTGTGATGTACTGAAATATAATTACAAGCACTTCATACGTTTCAAAGGCTTTTAGCGACAATTATATGACATTTATGCAAAGAGTCAGTATTTGCAGTGTTGGCTCTTCTTTTTCAGGACCTCTGCAATTCGACTGGGCTGCTCTCAATCAACTTCTGGGCCAAATCCTGACTGATAGCAACCCATTCTTTCATAATCACTTCTTGGAGTTTGTCAGAATTTGTGGGTTTTTGTTTGTCCACCCGCCTCTTGAGGATTGACCACAAGTTCTCAATGGGATTAAGATCTGGGGAGTTTCCAGGCCATGGACCCAAAATCTCAACGTTTTTGGTCCCCGAGCCACTTAGTATTCACTTTTGCCTTATGGCACGGTGCTCCATCGTGCTGGAAAATGCTTTGTTCTTCACCAAATTGTTGTTGGATTGTTGAAAGAAGTTGCTGTTGGAGGGTGTTTTGGTACCATTCTTTATTCATGGCTGTGTTTTTGGGCAAAATTGTGAGCAAGCCCACTCCCTTGGATGAGAAGCAACCCCACATATGAATGTTCTCATGATGCTTTACTGTTGGCATGACACAGGACTGATGGTAGCGTTCACCTTTTCTTCTCCGGATCAATCTGTCCCTGATGTTTTTTTTGGAGAGAAGTGGCTTCTTTGCTGCCCTTCTTGACACCAGGCCATCTTCCAAAAGTCTTCGCCTCACTGTGCGTGCAGATGCGCTCACACCTGCCTGCTGCCATTCCTGAGCAAGCTCTGCACTGGTGGCACTCCGATTCCGCAGCTGAAACCTCTTTAGGAGACGATCCTGGCGCTTGCTGGACTTTCTTGGACACCCTGAAGCCTTCTTAACAAGATCTGAACCTCTTTCCTTGAAGTTCTTGATGATCCTATAAATTGTTGACTTAGGTGCAATCTTAGTAGCCACAATATCCTTGCCTGTGAAGCCATTTTTTATGCAACGCAATGATGGCTGCACGCGTTTCTTTGCAGGTCACCATAGTTAACAATGAAAGAACAATGATTTCAAGTATTACCCTCCTTTTAAAATGTCAAGTCTGCCATTCTAACCCAATCAGCCTGACATAATGATCTCCAGCCTTGTGCTCGTCAACATTCTCACCTGAGTTAACAAGACGATTACTGAAATGATCTCAGCAGGTCCTTTAATGACAGCAATGAAATGCAGTGGAAAGTTTTTTTCCGGATTAAGTTAATTTTCATGGCAAAGAAGGACTATGCAATTCATCTGATCACTCTTCATAACATTCTGGAGTATATGCAAATTGCTTTTATAAAAACTTAAGCAGCAACTTTTCCAATTTCCAATATTTATGTAATTCTCAAAACTTTTGGCCACGACTGTAGATGGGACAGGGAATCGAGATTGTGTCCTCCTTCAATCTGCTTCCACAGTAGGCAAAATGCTTCTTAATACAGTAATTGGTGTCAGGGCAACTGAGTGATAGTCTTCAAAGCACCTGACTGCTTACTTTTTAAGCACTGGAAAAATACAGGTATGCAAAAGTTTAGGCACCCCTTGATAAATATCAAATTTTGGTGATTTTGTAATTGAAAAAATGTTAACACAGTCTCTATTGGAAATGGAAAAAATGCACAAAATTTTCAGCAAACATTGATGCATAGTTAATTTTTATGCCATAAATTGAACAAATAAAAAAACATTATTATGGCACTGTGCAAAAGTTTGGGCACTCTAAGGCCATGTCCACACGTAGCCGAGAATTTTTAAAAACAGAGATTTTTTCTTCTTTGTTTTTAAAAATAATTCTGTCCACACAACCTAGGGTTTTAAAGTATCTTTGTCCACATGAAAATGCAAAACACCCTGTTAAGTGCTGTTAGGAGCCTCCTTAATCAACAGGGGGCCAATCAGAAGCCTAGACAAAACGTCATTACCTGTTGCACTTTGTAGAAGTCCAACCGGGTCTCGTTCAAAACTGCTATCACTGTCTGTGGTGTCTGTATCATCAGAGTTTTGTACAATATGTAGCAGCAGTGAGCTTAGTAGTACATTCAGGCACCTCTGTTCATTAACGTAATGTGTGAGTAACTGCGCATGTATGTATATGCATGTAAAAAGACCAGTACGCAACATTAACACAGTCACTAGTTTACTGTACGTACGTCCACTATTGCACACAATATCTTCATAAACAAAGCTGACATAAAATCAAGCAGACTGCCACACAGACAATAACATCATCGGCACAATGTGACGTTACAACAAGTCGAAATCTCCGTTTCGCCTCCACACAACACCACTGAAAACGGAGTTTTGGAAAATCTTCACTTTGGCCGGAGTTTTACAAAAAACCTCAGTCTTCAATGACCAAAACAGCATTTGCGTGTGGACAAAAGGCGAAAACCCGCAGAGAAAAATCTTAAAATTTTTTTAAATACCCGGCTATGTATGGACATGGCCTAAGAGTTCCAGAGTCTCAGATTCTTTTTACAAGGTTTCATAAAATACAACATCAGAAGTATGCAACAGAACATCTACAGAAGCCTGATGCGTTTTGGAAACAAGTGCTATAGACTGATGAATTTAAAATAGAACTCTTTGGCCACAATCAGCATGTTTGGAGAAAAAAAGGAGCAGCATTTCATGAAAAGAACACCTTGCCCACTATTAAGCATGGGGGTGGATCTATCATGTTTTGGGGTTGTGTTGTAGCCAGCGGCACATGAAACATTGCACTGGTGGAGGGAAGAATGGATTCCACTAAATACCAGCAAGTTCTGGAAGCAAACATCACACCATCTGTAAAAAAAAAAAGCTGAAACTGAAAAGAGGACGGCTTCTACAACAGGACAATGATCCTGAACATACCTTGAAATCCACTATGGAATACCTCAAGAGACGCAAGCTGAAGGTTTTGGAACGGCCATCACAGTCCCCCGATTTAAGATCTACCCACAAATTGAAAATGTGCATGCTGTGCATGCAAGACAACCAAAGAATATCACAGAACTAGAAGCCTTTTGCAAGGAAGAATAGAAGAAAATCTCAAGTACAAGAATTGAAAGACTTTTATCTGGCTATAAAAAGCGTTTGCAAGCTGTGATATCTGCCAGAGGAGCTGTTACTAAGTACTGATTATGTAGGGTGCCCAAACTTTTGCACAGTGCCACAATGATGTTTTTATTTTTTATCTTCAATTTATGACATAAAAAGGAACTATGCACTGTGTGTATATGTAACTTACCGTATATGTATGTAACTTTGCTGAAAATGTGCATTTTTTTCCATTTCCAAGAGAGACTGTTTTAACTTCTTTTCAATTAAAAATCACCAAAATATGTTATTTATCAAGGTGTGCCTAAACTTTTTGCATAAGACTGTATTGTTAATGTTGAGGCATTTGAGGACTACAGCATGATGCAGGGACGGCTTGGGTGAAGGTGTTCTTTAAGTTTTCACTCTGCTGGTGTGGTAGTTAAAGCATGGGAAAGTTTTTTTTTTTGGTAATTGTGGTATCATTGTTGGTAAGTGAGTTGCTGCTCTTATAGTTCATTATGGATTTAATATCTCCTAAAATGCTTGGGGTATTATTTTAAGTGACCCTCAAAGCACTGCTGGTACCTGCAAATGGCTCCTTTAATGCCTTTCTTCTTCTGCCCTCTCCAGGCATTAAAGCATTAGGCCTGAGTAGAGACCACATTTTCTTGCCAAGCCATTCTTGTCTCTTTGGAAAATGTCAATTTTTATGCAGTTTGCGCATTACAGTTTGTAACTCCCCATAATTAAAGTTTCCTGCCACAATCACAGCTCCCTCCGAATGTGCCTTCAGCAGGTTATTAATGGCGTATTGAAGCTCCTCCAGAGCCAGCTTAGCAAAAGCCTGTGGTGGAATGTAAACAGCTGTGATTACGATGACAGGAAACTCTCTTGTCACACTTGCAAAAAGTCACACATTCAATGTCAGGGGAGCGTTGTGTCCTAATAATGTCTGTACATGTACACCAGGCATAACCCTTATACACACCCCACCACCTTTGTTCTTACTAGAGTTGGCAGTTCTATCTGCTTGTTCAATGGAGCAGGCGCCTACCTTGATAGCCATGTCAAAGACATTACTATCCAACCAAGTATGATGCAGCCATCCATGCAGTCAGAAGTAATTCTTGATCTTATTTCATCTACCTTCTTGATGAGTTCCCAGGAGTTGGTCAGGAAGAGACTTAGCAGGGTTGGTTTATATGAATGAGCCTGTAGCCTAGCTTGTGCACCAGCTCTCTTGCCCTGCTTCTGCTATCTTTCCTTATGTTGCCTCTGATGCCCCAACAGTTGATGATGATTATACCACTAGGCTCTTTGGAGCACAAGATCTCTGAGTGGGATAGAGTTTATGTTTACTTTGTATTTTTTTTACATTTGTAACACAAGCAAACATGCAATGATGAAGCAATGACACTGTATTTGTTGTAGCTACTATAGATCAAGCTTTTGTGCTTTAGGATTTAGCCCTGTTAGCGTGTTAATGAGTTGCACAAGATTGAGAGAATAACACACTTCTTTCATCCAATCCCAGGGAACTGAAAAGTTCACATAAAAAGATGAATTTAAAGTTATTTAGTTTGTAAAAAAATATCAGAGATAGTTTTAAGAGCATACTTTGAGGCAGCTGGAGTCATAAACATCCAACTGCAGTAGTATAAGAATTCTTAAATATACCCACTTTGATGGCCAAGATCACAAACAGTTTAACTTTACTACTAAGCTTACATTTAACATACCTTATTTACTTAGCAGATCAGTTCTTTAGATTTTATAACCATCAATAAAAATTAGGTCCTCATTTACTGATTTCTTAAATGCAGGATGTTTGCTATATTTGGTGTGATATTAGGTTAAATATTTCCAACTATCATTTAATGAAATCACACCTATACATCACAATTTTACTATGCTAAAAAATGATTAATCAGAACTATTGTTGGTTATAAACTGTGAAATGGACACAATAAAGAGCAGCAGATTCTGAGGAGAACTTATACTTGAGGGTATTAACTGTTCAGTGGATGTAATGGGGTGACTGCTAGATGATATTCATCATCAAATTCATCATCGAATTCTCTCTTTTATGGCAATTTAATCCATTTGGTCCAGGTTTGACCAAAAAAGCATCAACAGTGTAAGAAATACACAATGTCAACATGCCATTTTTTTAATGCTACTGTATTTGAGAGAATCTTAAACAAAGCAATGGAGTTTGTTGTTGGAGATTGTAAACTACATATTTGTAGTTCACAAGAAAGATGGTCAATTTTACCTTTCTCAAGGTCCACAGCTACTCAAAATCAAAGTCCTACACAGGCATAAAGTCCAAGATTCAACAACAAAGGATAGCTGAAGGATTACGAAGGTGAAACACTTCTCTAGCCATCTAGCCACTTCTCTTCTCTATACACTCTGCTCCAGCAAAAGGGTTCCAACTGTTCCAATCAAGCCGAACAGGTCTCAACAGGCCAAAGAGAAGTAGACGTCAAACAAGTTCAAAGAAACTTAAAACAACAAAAAACAGAGGAGATGGGCAAATTGTAGTTCAAGAGGACCACAGTTAATTTCACATCACCTCACCCAGCGTCCACAGCTATTCATGAAGCAGCAGAAATGGTCAAATTTGTATAAAAAAAACAAGTCCAGTTAGTCTTACCTCAGTCAGTGTCCACAGCTGTTTATAAAGCAGTAGAGATACCAGAGTAATTTCACCTCACCCGTGGCTCACAGTTATTCACAAAGCAGTGGAAATTTTCAAATTTGTGCACCAAGCAAATGCACCACTGGTTTAACCTATTTACTTATTTATAAATTTTTTCCAGTTGCGGCCCAACCTAGACCAGGTCATTCTGAACATTCTAAAGAACTTTTGTTTAGCATAGGCTTGTAATACCATGCTAATAGCTAGTTGAGCAATTTTTTAAAATTCATTGTTGAGAATAATATTGAATATAATATTGATGAAACATTACTTTCCAGAAGTTCTCAGTTGATAAACTGAATTGTCAATATGAACAGACATGAACAGCAATGTCAATTTTCACAGGCAAGAGAACACTCTGGCTCCATCCACATCTGGAACAACTTACAAATAGTAGGTTAGTTAAAAAACAGGAATTTTTATGCTGGTTCTTCACCACTGACTACTTACTACCAATTTATTTTAACTATAATATCAGATTAATATACCATGTTGTCTCAATGATAGGTTTCTCGAGAATGGGAGAGTTGCGTCAGCAAGTTGAGGCGTAAAACTTGTGCCAAGTTATGGTGCGGATGTGAGTGTTTTGCAAGACGAGCAAAGATTTACACTGCCGAGTGTAACGTGATTGTAACTGAGCCAATGGTTCTTCTCTCTCTCTCTCTCTTTCTCTCTCTCTCTCACGCTGCAGAATTGTGGGTAATTTTCCACGCTCAGTCTCAGTGCGTGTGCGTCACTCATATAGTCAACACCAGTGCACTCGGGTTATTATAACATTGTGACCATGCGTGCGCGCAAGTAAAGCATTTTTCTTTTAATTTTGTGTCCAAGTGTAGTGACTGTTGTTTAGCAACTATACTGCAACAACGGCTCCTGTGAAGAAAAGATTAAAAAGCCTGTAGTAGTGTTGTGGATCAATTTAGTTTTTCAACCTCAAATGTCCCAAAATTCAAAATGCAGCAAAAGCAAGTGTCATAAGAGAGGTTTTTAGTTAAAGATTCCAGTTGTCACAGTCTCTCTCTGTCAGAGAGCAGTGATTAAGTTAGAGTGTGAGGCGCGTGCGAGTTTGTGTGAAAGTCATACTACAGTACACCGTGGCACCCCTCCTCCTTCTTCTCTCGTCTTACACCAGCTACAATTCTTTTCAAAGATAAAGTACATATATTACTTTATATTTTGTAATATAATTATTAATTAATTGTTAATAATTTTTATATGAACATTTGAGGTTGGGAAACTTTCCATTATTTCTTTTCCTTTGATATACAAATGCTGAAATGAATTATGCTCGCAATCCAAGGTTTAACTGTATTTAAATTAACAAAAATATATACTCAAGATCAATTTGAATTTTTATGCATTTTAATGCTAAACAATTAAGAACAATATAATTCAACTGAATTTCCATGTAAAATATTATACTGTATAAATTTATTAGTGCTAAAGAGATAACACAAAGCAACCATAGAGGAAAATGTGGCTTGGGATGGTGAATTATTATGTACTGTATTTAACTTGCTTATACAGAAAACAACAGCGCATAGCAAAAGAAAACACACTTGCATGAATTACGGTACATATAGGGGTTACAGCTGTATTTGCATTGCGGGATTCACCGCATTACAGTACTGTACAGTGGAACCTCGGATTGCGAGTAAAGCGGTTTACGAGTGCACCCCTCCTCCTTCGTAAACCAAGACGTGACACAAATCTGTGGTCATCGTTTCAGGTTAAAAAATTTTTTTTCAAGTTTTTTTTTCCCACAGATTTGTACATGTTTAAGAGAAGTAAAATTACAGAGATGTTTTACTATAGCAGATAAGATTTTAGGAGTTTAAAACGGTGACAGGGCGCATGCGTAGTAATGCCTGTGCATGTGGCCTTGATGACGTATTTTTGACAGTGGTTTAACACACTACATTCATGGGCGTAATTTCGCAATTCGTCCGTGTAAAAACGGGTTTTGTATCTGTATCGTCGTATATTTCAGATTTCTACTGTAACAAACACACAAAATATCGTATCTGTAAGCTGTCGTGGCCGTAGATTTTGGAATCCAACTCGGACAAAACACAGAATTACATACAAGTCTTTTTTTACGAGTGATTATTTTTTATAGTGATTTTATTCCATAGGGAAGGGGCTAATTCCACACACACACACACACACACACACACACACACACACACACACACACACACACACACACACACACACACACACACACAAATATACGGCGCCTGTGCCGACAAACGGAAACACTTGTCTGTCGGGATTTATTTTTACTTTTTTTAAAGGTAAAGTGCAGGTTAATTTATTTTATTTTTACTTTATATATTGTATTAATTATTTTTATGTATTTATTTTTTTGGGCTGTGGAACGAATTATTTGAGTCTCATTATCTCTTATGGGAAAATTCTATTTGGTGTACGAGTGTTTTGGAATACAAGCCCGTATCTGGAAGAAATTATGTTCGTAATCCAAGGTTCCACTGTATATGGGTTTAACTTTACATTCTTTATATGGGTTTACATTTACATTTTATGGGTAATGTATTAAGCAGAGTTTGAAATGAAATAAAAGTGTTTTGGGAGCATATTTGGGGGAATATTTACGATTTAAACTATGAAAATAGGCATTTATAGGCTTTTTTTTTTATCACAATCAAAATTCACGGTTTGTCACAATTTACAGATGCTCTAGGAACATAACCCCTGAGAATTTCATCAAAATTTTCAACAAATTTTTACATTTTGTGAACAACATATTGTTCTTTTTTCAGTAAAGAGAAGCATACAAACCCACTTACAGAAAATTAATTCACTTACAGAAAGGTAAGGATAAAAAAGCTCTTAGGAAATTTTGGCCCATCTTTGACGATGGCCTTCTAAGAATAGACGCAGGTTTTTTGCACTGGAGAAACTGCTAATTATTATTCCTGGCTTCAGTCAAGTTGCTTTACTACTTACAATCTACTGCCTTGAAAGAGTCAAGCATTGAGACTGTATGCTTTTCATTTAAGTAGATACTGGGTAATTGGGATACATCTGACCTGGAACAAACTTCAAGGGCATGCAAAATTGTGCTGCTTAATCAGCATTTATGATACCTCTAATGGCTACTGTGACTAATCACATCGTCTCTTGTGTCAGTCAGCTGATGAGTTATAGCATAGCTGGCAACTTTTCAGAAAAGCTTGAAGTGAGATTCTAAAAATACGGGCATTGGTTCTGTGCATACACAGAACCATACACACACAACGCCCCATTGCACATGCAAAGTTGTCCATACAACCTACGCTGCCTGCCTCAGGTTCTGTATATTTTAGCGTTGCAGTGTTAAAATGAAACAACAGATGCATGTGACGGTATTTACTCCAGTTGGTACATCTGATATTTTAAATATTCACCCCTGCCCAAAATAAATAAATAAATAAATAAATATGGCCTACCTTACCCAAACCATCTACAGTAAATGCTCTCCAGCAGCTACATGAAGGGCAGCAGGGTTGTAGGACAGAACTCTGGGTCCTATACATACAGTAAGTGCATTCATTTGGACCCCTTCCTTTCTTCATCCATAGCTCTTATATTTCGTTCTAGAATTACATGGTGTCAATGGGGCCCTGGGTAGTATCCCCACTATGATTAATTTGCATTTTTTTAATTTACACACAGGACAGAGAAATTTACATAAGAAAAGCTTGTGCACATTTCACTTTTAAGTATGCTAAAAGCATAATAAGCAAATAAAGGTATTGTAAATATTAGTTGAAGAGTAAGGTCCATTACTATTTAGCTACTTCTTAGTTTTCATCAATGGTTTGTCCTGTCACATACTGTATCTAGGTTAAAGTTCATAACAGTCCCATCAATATTCTGTTCACGAGCTGTTACGGTTTCCTACGTAGATGTTAGGTTAGCTCTAGGTGTCTAGGGGAGATAGGAAGCCGACATAAGAAAAATAATTTAAAAAAAGAAATATAAATATAGTAAACACTGTCACTAATTACAAAAATGAGGCAGACTCAAGACTGACAATGAGCTTTTATAAATAAATTTTTAGTCCATTCCAGCAACCTGGAGGTCACCCTAACACACCTGGTAAGCCACTATCTTATGGTACAATCACTCATTTTCAGGAACATGCAAAATAGAGACCTATTGGCCTTAAGGATCCAGTAAAGCCAAAAGTGTTAGTGATAACACTATGGTTATCTTCAAGACAAATTTCCTAAAGTCCTCATACTAAAGTTGCCTTTAGGGTGCCTTCACAGAGTAATTAGTAATATCTTATTTTTGTAAGACTCAGCCTTTTGTGGATTGTTAAGATTTAAAGACCTTCTATACTGCATCTCAAATCAATTAGAATATGGAAGAAAAGTAATTTTTTTCATTTAATTAAATAAAATTAGGCCAGCACAGTGGTGTAGTGGTTAGCACTGTCGCCTTGCACCTCCAAGGTCCGGGTTCAATTCCCGTCTCTGTGTACATGGAGTTTGCATGTTCTCCCTGTGCTTGGTGGGTTTCCTCCAGGTACTTGGGTTTCCTCCCACAGTCCAAAGACATGTAGGTTAGGTTAATTGGCGTTTCCAAAGTGTGTGTGTGTGTATGTGTGTGTGCCCTGCGATAGATTGTCGCCCTGTCCAGGGTGTACCCCGCCTTGTGCCCTGTCACATGGGATAGGCTCCAGGCCCCCACGACTGTTAATACAGGATAGATGATGAGTGAGTGAGTAAATAAAATTATCATATGTTCTAGGTCCATTAGACATAAAGTGAAATATTTTAAGCCTGTTTTGTTTTGTTTTACTTTAGATCATTAAATATATACAGCTTACAGCTAAAAAAAAATCTAATATGTAAAAATATTGTAATATTTCATTTTGATTTTGAGTAAAGGCATCATTTGACATAGTTTTGGCCTTGGACTTCGACCTGTACAGGATAAGCAGTATAAAGAATAAGTGAGAGTGTGAGAGAGTTTGAATAAACTACTATTCATATACTGTAGAATACATATTGTGTATCTCTCTGTCTACTATACGGCCAAAACATGCAAACACAATCATAGGGAAAACCTCTGACGACATTTTACCTAGAAAACTATCACTAATACAGTCCACAAGTGCTGTATATTTGTGGAAACATATTTGTGGAAAGCTGACTGGAATAGAAAAGTATGATATAAAAGGTGCACAGGCAATAGGGATGACTGTAGCATTACATTTTTTAATCAATGCTGACTGAATGTGCACCTTTTCCTACCACAATTTTTCCTTCCATTCATCTTTTCTTTAATACAGCACTTTACGAACAGGAACTCCTTCTAGTGATTATCTTTAGTGGCTTACACTCATTGTTGAGATCGTCAATAATCATCTCCTAGACAACTGTCAAGTCAGCAGTCTTCCACATAATTGTGGATGAGACCTAGACAGAGGTATAAGGAACTTATATCTGATTACTGTATGTAATTTTATATCAATAAACTCAAACATAAAATCAAATATTTTTATATTTCATTTTCTAATAGTTTTAGATATTGTAATTAATTTGAGTGATAACAGATGATAATGTATATTATTTGATGGTCAAGCATTGTACAAATAAAATTTAATTGATTTAAGCCATAAGCAATGAAATTACTACAAAAAGGGTTTAAATATTTCACTTTATGTGTAACAAATGCAAAATATGAGTTTCACTTTTTGAATAGAATTCTGAAGACAAAATAACAGTAAAAAAATTAAAATTCATGACAATTTTTTTTTTTTTTTTAGATGTGTCATACCTGATGGCTACTCTGCATAACACTTGGTTACTCCTAAAAATTTCAGGGCATAGAAAATACTATACGGCCAAAACATGGTATTTAAAAAAGAAACACGTTTGTTAAATACAATTTTGTGCCCCTTAATGTAGTGTCCATAACTTTTTAAAATGACATTTTTTTTCAGGGAAGCAAGATTGGTCACTTCCATGTCACATAAACTTCAGAAGTAGCTTCTTTGGCACACACATTTTCTACATTATTTGCACGACATAGAATAAATAAAATCAGCACCAAATGCTATGTTTTGGCCATGTACAAATAAAACTGAATTGAAGCCATAATCATCAAAATAAATACAAAAAGGGGTTTAAATATTTCACTTTTTGTGTAACTAAACCAAAATGAATTTCACTTTTTAAATAAAATTCTGACAAACAAACAATAAAAAACGACACCTTTTCCATAATAATCTTTATTATTTATTTAGATGTGCCATACAGATCACCTGATCACCTAGTCTGCATGACCACTTGGTTAGAAGAAATGTCAGAACAAAGAAAAGAAGTCAATTTATTAGACACCAAAAATATGTAATGTCTATTTAAAAAAAGCATAGTCTAATATTTTGCGATCTTCCAAGCTCGACAGAAGATAGTCTCTAACATATAACCCATACAAGACGCGCTTTGTTATTCATCCTAGACTGGGAGTTTGAATCTATCACGTCGGCTCCAGTATACGGGCTATTAAATGTCTTCATCTCAGTAGGTGATGTAGCTGAATGCTCTCGGGTAGAACAGTGAGTGAGAGTGGGAGGGTCAGTCAGTCCCTGCGACTAATAAGGACACGCTTTCCTACATGAGCTTCCATTCTCACTTTTTACCTCCCAAGTGTGTGCGCTGTTCGAAGGCGCGTTCTAAATAGTGTCTTCAGCGGGAAAAAACAAAACAAAAAAACAACCTCCAAGCAAATGTAAGTAAGTTGAGTTTATTTTATTTCTCGGAGTATCAGCCTACTTCTCGCTTCGGTTTTTGGCGTGTCATTTATAAATGTGGATGTTTCTTTATTCTTATGGCGCCTTGCATGATGTCGGCCTCCTGCGAATTTAAACAAAGTCCTCGCTTATGTCTTTGTGCATGCCGTTAGATTAAAATCAGATCACATGTATTCTCACTCGCTAATATGTGCAACTGTACAATAGCGCGCAGCCTAATGCTTGTACAGTGCGTCCGTACTGCATCGCTGTACACAGTCAACCGCGTGGAGATGTTTAGCGCACGGAATCGCATTGCGAACATTTATGAATAAATAAATACACATGTTCGCGCTGTGGTCAGCACATTCAACACTGTCCGGTTTGGAAGTGATGTGACACCTTCCTGCGCGCTAATCAACGAAGTGTTAAGAGACGTTCGGCTGATCTCCACGTGATCCTCGGGCAACGTCCCAAACCGCATATTACCGCACTAAATAGCAAGGTAAAATAGTATCTCTGTATGGCAACCTAACTAGTATTAAAGAATGCTGTTTGGGACACAGCCACGGGATGTATTTTTAAATGGAATGCATGACCTCACATCTGAGACGGAGACAGAGCTGAGTTGTATGAAACTCAAATTCAAAACGGAAAAGACTTTAGGACGGTGCCAGACACCCACTCGCTTATTTATGATTTTTTTTGTTGGTTTAATTTCGTCAATTTGCTAGATTTGACATTATCAGTAGTAAATAAAATAGATATTTTTCATGAAGGACTGTTTCTCTTAAAATATAAAGTAAAACCTAATTGATTGTCATGATTGATTGTGGTGTTTTTGTTTATTTCTTTTTTGTATGGTTTGGATGTACATTTAAAATACTGTGTTTCACTAGTAGGAATTTAGTTGGTTATTTTATGCAAAAACATGATTAAATTTTTTTTTTTTTCATGAAGTTATCTAATGTGACTGAAAAGTGACATACTATTCTGTTTTAGTTGTCCAGTAACACTTTCTCATGGTCAACAGAAGAAATGAGTCACTGGCTAAAATGGATTTTCTTCTGGATAGTTAATGCCATTCCTTTTACTTTTGGCATGGCAGTAAACGATAAAATAGGTATGTATAGCCACTCCACTTGGTCTGCTTCACTTACATATATTTTGCACATGCATTGCTGTTTTCTATGCTTTATTCTGTCTCCAAAACAGCAGTGAATCTGCACGAAAATTGTTTGTGGTTTTTTTGCTTTACAGTAGTGTGTGGGCATCACACCATGACCAGTAAACGAGCCTCCAAACACCAGAGCTGTTAAATGTAGATGTTACTTCAGTGGCATCATGTTGCTTAGGTTGCCAACTTTAGCTCACACATGACATGAAAGAAGGTAAATTTGACCTCTAAGTTGTGGGGAAGGATTTAAAATAAACATCATATTTAATTAACACATTTGTAAACAAGTTATTTACTTAACTAGAGGTGTAAATAAATGATTTGTTGTCTAAAAAATACAAACCCTTATTTCTTTAAAGCTCCTGCAAGCAAGCATATGGTAAAGACTTTCTGAAATTAACTTAATGTCTCTGCAAAAATATGATATAGAGGTCAGCAGGACAAGCGTCACATGTACACTGGTATGGATATGTTTTATCCCCTTTAATATTATAGGATTTATGTTCAATCTGAACGTAAAGGAAGCAATTAATTAGTTAAAAAATCATCCTTTATTACCAAAGTCTGTCTTCAATTTAATTTTATTAATTTAAGATACAAATAAACAAGTTTAGAGCTTTAATAGATGCCTGGAATAAAAAAAACGTTTGTAAGCTGAGAATGTCAGTTGAGTAATTGAAAAGTAATTCATTCATTCATTTTCTAAAAACACTTATACTGTACAGGGTCTGAGGGAGACTTTAGGCACAAGGCCAATCCATTGCAGGGCGCACACACACAGACACACACACAGACACACACACAGACACACACACAGACACACACACAGACACACACACAGACACACACACACAGGGAAATTTGGGAACACCAGGTAGCCTAATCTGCATGTTTTTTGACTGTGAGAAGTACCTGGAGGAAAGCCACCTAAAATGGAGAGAACATACAAACTCTGTAAACCTAAGGCAGTAATCGAACCATCGACCATGGAGGTGTGAGACCACAGTACTAACCATCACGCCACTGTGCCACCCAATTGAGTAAAGTAATATTTGCAAGAAAACCAGCCTTTAGTCAGTAGTAACGTTTTGGCACCACCAAGCTATGTGGGGTACTGTAATCTTTTGTTTCACTATCTTTTCATTTCTTGCTCCTGCTATCACTAACAATGGTTTTGATTCATTTGAGAGCCAGGAAGCATTTAAAGTAATATTTCTTGGGAACAAAGAAATAATGTTACAACACTCAACAGTACAAGAGACATGAGACACTAACATGCCCTTGTTCATGTCAAACATACAGTATACAGAATGCAGGTGGATAATACACAAATGGACCATATACAATGTGTACCTGTATTATAAGGCACTGTCATCAATTACAGAAGGGAACCTGAAACTGGTAAAGAAGGAAGCCAATGATACAATGATGATACAAATGTAAAATAAACTTTAAAAAGCCAGTCCTGCCAGTGACTTAGTACAAAAACACAATCAAAGCAGGAATTTGCTATATTTTATATTAAATCTAAAACAGCAAATTGTAGATATAGAAATGCTAATTAAAGTACTCCTACTAAAGTACAAATACAGTTGCAAGCTGAGGTTTTCTATTGTGACAAAACCGTGGGAGGTGGAGATATAGTGTATAGTAAAATCATGCATAGTGTGTCTGCATATGCCACTTATCTGAATTTGGATCGCGAGGTTGCAGTTCCAGCATGGAACCCCAAACTTCCCTTTTCCCTGGCCTCCTCAACTAACTCTGACTGGAGGGTTCTGAGGTGTTGCTAGGCTAGTGTGTGTATATAATCTCTGCACCATGGCCTCCTCCCAGCTGGATTTGCCAAGAACATCAGCAGATGCAGTCGTACTTGTGGCATCGAACCACCTCAACTTTGCATGCAAAGAAGCAATGGTTTCATTCTGAGTTTCTCACGGATGACTGAGCCTCTCATCTTATCTCTAAGGGAAAAACCCACTATAGTACCTTCCTGAGAGAACCTACTATGGCCACTTCTATTTGCAACCTTGTCCTTTTGATCATTATCCAATGCTTATGCCTCTAGATAAGGGTAGTAATGAAGATTGGACGTTAGTCACAATGGTGCGGTAAAGCGACTGCAATGCTACTACCCCTGCTCCGATTCTCCAACTAACCTCGCATTCAAATGTGCCCTCACATGTAAACAACACCCTGAGACCCTTGAGCTTCTTCACTTGGATTTTTCATTTTAGGATATGATCCCTACATGGAGTTGACAATCTATCAGTTCCATGCTGAGAACCATAGCCACAGATTTAATGGTGCTGATCCTTATCCCTGCCGTTTCACACTCAGCAGTGAACCAACATTATCGGTGACAGAGCACAGCCCTTACAAAGGCCAACATTTACCAGAAACAAGTCCGACTTACTGCTGAGTTCCCGAACACCGCCCTCACTTTGGGCGTAAAGAGATTGAATGGCCCTAAGGAATGAACATCTCACACCATACTATTCCAGGGTAACTGATCATATGCCTTCGCCAAATCCACAAAACACATGGAGACCAGTTGGCCATATTCCAAAGCCTCTTGCAGGATTCCTGGTGTCAAAAGCTGGTTCGTCGGAATCTGCAATGGCTCCCATCAATATGAGGTTGGACAACAACAGCAACAAGAACAGTCAGTTGTTTTTATTTTTGGATACGAAGGTTAGCTGTTCTGGAACAGTTCTTGCAGGAAGAGTATTGTAAAGTGCATTTTCAAACCCCTTTAAACACCATGATAAAACTGGCTTTCATAAAGACTATCCCAGGAAAGAAAGACCAAAACTTGCTGCAGAGGAGAAGTTACCAACCTCAAAAATCAGAAAACCATGGAATTAGAAGCTACTATATGTCCTAACATATATACTGTACTAAGGTTTGGACTTACCTTCTTACTGTTTTTTATTATTTTTATTGTTTTCACAACACTGTAAAACAACAAATATGGAATAATGTAGTTCACAAAAAGTGTTAAAGGATATGTTTTATATTTTTGTTTTTTTCAAGGTAACCACCTTTTGCTTTGGTGACAGCTTTTCATACTCTTGGCATTTTCTCAGTCAGCCTCATGAGGTAGTCCTCTGGAATGGTTTTCCAACAATCTTGAAGGAGTTCCCAGAGGTGTTGAGTCTTGGTTGGCTGCTTGCCCTTCACTCTTCTGTCCAACTTGTTCCAAACCATCTTAATTAGATTTAAGTTGAGTGATGCTACACCCTCCTTCTAGTACAAATAGCTCTCACGTAACCTACAGTGGAGATGTCTTTGCGGTCACTGTCTTATTGGAAAACAAATTATTGTCTTGTATTGTCTGCCTCTTGAGAAACATTAATGTGGGCTCTAATCTAAGGTGCTGTAAATTGTCATGAGTTTATGAGGCTGGTCATTCTAATAAACGTATCTTTTTCTTGGTCTTCCTGTCCTTGGACAGTCCTCATAAGAGGACATTTGATCAACGCTATGGCGTTGGATTGTTTTGGCAATTCTGTACCCACCTTTTTCCTGCATAAAGCAGCTGATGTTCTAAAGGTAAGAAATGTCACAGATTAACTCTTGACAAGGCACCAATAATTTAAAAATCATTCCAGGTGACTATTTTGTGAATATCTTCACAATACCTTATCCACAATAAGTAAATGCCATGAGTGTGCCAAGCTATCATCAAAGCCAAATGTTGGCCAATCCAAAATATAAAATATATTCTATGTTCATTAACACTTCTTTACAGTGTTAAACCTTGGATTGCAAGCATAATTAATTCCGGAAGTGTGCTTATATATCAAAACACTTGTATATATACTGTATGAATTTCCCTATAAGAAATAATGGAAACTCAGATGATTCGTACCACAACCCAAAATATTCATATTAAACTAATTAATACAGGATGTAAAATAAAAACAAAACAAATTAACCTGCACTTTTACATTTGAAAAGAATCCTGACAGAACAGTATTTCCATTCGTGCGCGTGCGCGCACGTGTGTGTGTATGAAGCTGCAGTAAGATGAGAGGTGGGAGCACCACTAAAGGAGAAGGTGCATCCATATATCCACATATTAAATGTGTGTATATGTATACACTGATTGGATTTGGATCTGGGGAATTTGGAGGGCAGGTGAACAACCTTGAATTCTCCCCAGTGAAAAAAAATACACTTTAGTGTATTACAATCTTTGCAAATATAATATATAATATAATATAATATAATATAATCATTGCAAATATACTAACAAAAAGTTGTACCATCAGTTAATATATAAAAAGTATACTAACATCATGCTTTTACCAGATTTTGGAATTAAAGTTTAAACATACTTCAAAATAATATTATATTATAATATTATAATAGAATAAATATTATAACAAAATAAAATTATAGTATACTTTCCAAAAATATATTATAGGAAAATATACTTTAATGAAAGGTTAGTCGAATTTCCAAAGCACACTTATATAAACTTTTTCAATTTATTTTTGGTATATTTTTAAAAAAATATGCTCTAAATAATCATTGTACAAATGTACGAAAAGTATACAAATTTTAATATACAGTAGTCTCAGTATATTTTCAGTTAAATTTAAGTGTGGTAATTCATATTTACCTATTTATGCTTATATTTAGGCACTGCTCTCTCATGCGCCTGCGGTATTAAACTAGTTTTTGTGTGCTGAAAATTACTTTCAAGTGTTCAAGATAATTTAATCAATTCTATTCAATTCAATTTTATTTCTATAGCGCTTTTAACAATGGTCATTGTCTCAAAGCAGCTTCACAGAAATGAAAAGAAAATGAAAAGAAAATTTATGGAAGTGTATATATGTGTGAAAAAATGTGTCTAGATAATGAGATTGTCCCTGATGAGCAAGCCAAGGGTGACGGCGACAGTGGCAAGTAAAAACTCCCTGAGATGGCAATAGGAAGAAACCTTGAGAGGAACCAGACTCAACAGGGAACCCATCCTCATTTGGGTGATAACAGATAACAAAAATTGTATAACATCATGTGTGTTATGCAGTTGAAAGTTCGATATAACAGAAGTTATTTAAATTAACACAAAGTCCAATTTATGTTTGAACTCTTTCTCTTCTGTGTGTTCCCTGCTTGCACGAACTGCAGCAGAGTTAGAACTCTGCAACTATTCCAGCTAACCAGAAACTGAAGATTTTCAGATTCAGAATGTCTGTTTTCTGATTGGCTCCTCAGTTCTTCCGCTCCTAGTTTGAATTCACAGCTTGAAGCTGCATCATTGCATGCGTTAGTTCGTATTGTTTTCATTTTATTTTCATCGGCATAAGATAAATTTCATGGTTTTTGTAAGGTAGTTTGAAACTGAGTACAGTGGAACCTCGGATTGCGAGTAACACAATTTTGCAATTTTTAAAAATAAATGTTGCCTTGAAAAACGAGCAAGTCTTGGTTTACGAATACCGAGTATCATGTAGTACGCATGCGCTTCTTGTTTTGACTGCAAGCGTTGTTTTGACGTTATCACAACTGAGCCAATGGTTTTTCTCTCTCTTTCACTGCGGAATTGTGGGTAATCGTCTCTCCTGCTCGGTCTTAGTGCACGTCTCTTACTGGTATAATCAACATCCGTGTGCATGTGTACAGTTTACTATAACCCTTGTGCGACACTTGTGTGAGTGTAAACCATATTTTATTTTGTGTTTGTGTGCGAGTGTGTACAGCGCGTGTGTACTGTTTATTATAACACAAGTGTGCGTGCGTGTAAAGCAAAAGCAAGTCTCATTAGAGATGTTAAAATAGATTTTCGCTCGCTGTGTCAGCCGGCACTGCACTTTGTGTCCTTGCGCGTCATTGCACACCGTGCCCCTTCACACACACACACCCCCTCCTCTTGCCGTCACACTCAAACACATTCCTCTTTCTCTTACTTTAGCTTCACACAGACACAAACATTCATACCCAGCGCCTGCGCGCACAAACGGAAACACTTATCTGTCGAGATATATTTAGACTTTTTTTAAAGGTAAAGTGCGGGGTTTGTATTAATTACTTTTATGTATTTATTTTTTGGGCTGTGGAACAAATAATTTGAGTTTCCATTATTTCTTATGGGAAAATTCAATTTGGTTTATAAGTGTTTTGATATATGAGCCCGCTTCCGGAATTAATTATGTTCGTAATCCAAGGTTCCACAATTACTAATGTAATGTGTTTCAAAAACATGTTATAGTGTAGAAAATGCATTCAACATGTGTAAATTATTCTAAACACCTTTAGTGTACTGGTAACACATTTGCAATATTATAGAAGACTTTGTGTACTGTATGATATAATAAAGTATATGTGCAGTGTGCAGGAGTATAACAGCATGCTACTGCTGCGATAAGAATATATTCAGAGTATATTAATCATTTATTTGTAAGAATTGCCGTAATGTACTTATAAAACATTAAATATATACTTTAATTTAATTAATTACTGTGAGGTATGCACGTTAGTACACACACAGCTATAAACTTTGTGTACTTAGAGTTGTTCCACTTTAGTACACAAAAGTATACTTAATATACTTAAAATTGTGCTTTTGTACAATTTAATTACAACGTAAAGAAACTTAGTACAAAATTAGTTGTTCCAAAATAGCAAACTTGTACTAAAAGTATACTAGTCATTAGTCTGGAACAAGTACACTAGAGTATGCTTTGGCATGCTAGGATTTCATATACTTGGCATACTTTTTTTTTACTTGGGCTTTCAATTCTAATTGCCTTCATTCACAAGAAAAAAGAGGTTTGGGCAAAATTCCTCTAAAACATTGTGCAAGACTCATTGCCAGTCATCACAACAGCTTGATTGCAGGGTGCCACAACCACAACCTGTGATTAGGAGGTTGTTTGCCGAAGAGCTAGAGACCCGTACAATAATGAGTGTCTGCAGGCAACAGTGAAGCATGGTGGATGTCCCTTGCAAGCTTGGGGCTAAATTTCTTCAAATGGATGTGGAGATTTGGTTAAGATTAATGGTGTCCTCAATGCTGAGAAATACAGGCAGATACTTATCCATCATGCATTACAATCAGGGAGACATCTGATTGGCCCCAAATTCATTCTGCTTAGGACAACAACCCCAAACATACAGCCAATGTCATTAAGAACTATCTTCAGAGTAGAGAACTTGCTCTTTGGTCTTCGTTTACGGATCGTCCTGTCTGTCTGTGGATTAAATGTTTTGACTCATTTCTTATTTTTGGACAAAAAGATTAATGGATATTGCTTGGCCGATTTTCGGATTACTGTGATTTCCTTCTGATTTCTGAACAAAGAGACTGAACATCGTTAACGGATCTTGCTTGGTGGCCTTTAGACACACTTTTGATTTCTGAACAAGAGACTTCGAACCTTATTTTGTAGATTTTGCCTGGCTGCATTTTGGATTTATTTAGGATCTCTCGGATCTATGCTTGTGGCAGCTTTGTAATTATTGAATCTTTTCTATTCTTACAAATGCTATCGTTTTAAAAGGAATTGTTTTACTTACTTGGGCTGGTCAAGCCCCGCTCTTGCATGAATTGTCAAAACCACTAACGTCTCCATCTCAGACAGTAACCACTAGATAAGATGCTCCTCCCGTTTATCCTTGTTATCAAAGGCATTCATAGTCTTTGCTCAACCAGCTTTTGTTCCTTCAATAAAGACTAAAGTTAACATTATCACTGGTGTGCTTGTTTGTCTTCAAGCAGGGTCTTCAGATACTGTATGTTTAAACCAGCACATATATGATGCGTGTGTGTGATTGATGTATCCATCCATCTACTTAGGAACCTTTATAGTCCAGCTAAGGACTGTGGAGGCCAATGGTGACCCTTCTATGTATTCCCATTTGTACAATCGTGGGGCGACGTCTGGTCAATCATTCATTTACACAGTACGGGCAATTTGGAAAATTGTATAAATAAGCTACATAGTATTTATATAGATTTATAAATACTGATAGATTATACATTTATATTATATATTTAAAAATATTTAATTAAATTTTATATATATATATATATATATATATAGTAATTTACTTAAAATGAAAGATTTTAAACAAAAAGGCAAAAAAACACTTTTTCCACAATATTCAAATTTTGGAGACGTACTCTCTATCTATTTATCTATCTATCTATCTATCTATCTATCTATCTATCTATCTATCTATCTATCTATTTATCTATCTGTATGATAGATATATATTACAAGTCAAAGGTTTGGACATAAATATTTTAGAACAATATTGGATTTTTTTCAAAATTATGAAATAACACATATGGCATTAGGAAATTAACAACAACATTCAGTTGTTCTGGAATAGTGTTCCAGAACAGTATTGTCAAGTGCATTTGCAAAACCAATCAAGCACCATGATGAAACTGACTCTTATGAATACCTTTGCTGGAAAGCTAAACCAAAACTTACCTCTGCTACAGAGGAGTTCATTTAGAGTTACCATCCTCAAAAATCATTAATTTACAGCACATGAGATTGAAGCCGTGATGAGTTCTATACTGGTCGTAAGAAGCAGACAGATCTCAATATCAACTGGTCAAAGGAGATTACTGCATATTCTGGATTCCGTATAGAAATAAAAATCAGGAAAGATAATGGATTTAGAGGGTCTGTTGAAACTTTTGACTGGTTGTGTGTGTAATGACATCTCAAAATGTAATTATTTATACTTTAGGCCACTTATGCCCTCCTGTACAAGTGGAGAGAAGATGGTATGCCAACATGAATGACCGTCATGTGTTTACAGGTATGATTTTGTTATATTTTGATGTAAACATTTACTATAGGATATTTGTATTTGTACTAAAAATGACAGACAATTATACAATATATTTAACATGTTTTTTATTAATAATATTATTATTATTATTATTATTATTACTATTGAAGGTGCTTGGGCAGCTTGGGCATTTCATACATATAGAAAAGAATTATCCATCTTTAAAAATAATCACATTTTAATGCTTTGCAGCCTGAAATGAATGCAGATACAGTTTTTGTTTTATCCAGCTGTATTTACTCAGTGTAACTTTTAACATCCAAGTAAAAGATATAACATCAGGTCAGAAAAAAATATTTAAAAAAAACAACATAATCACTGATTTGGAAAGAGATCAACCCCTCCTAAAATAAAAAAAATGGTAAAGCTAGGTAAAGCTAATCATCTTTTCAATTTCACACAAAGCTTTGCACGTTTAGACTTTGTAATATTTGACCACTCTTCTTTGCAGAACTGCAGAGGTTGAGTTAAATTTGTTGGTGAATATTTCTGGAATATTTTCTTCAAGTTATTCCATAGATTTTCAGTGGGGTTTAAGACTGGACTCTGATTAGGCCATGCAAGGACATTCACTTTTTTATTTCTTCAACCACTGTGTGGTCTGTTTTGCCGTGTGCTTTGAGTCATTGTCACGTTGGAAGGTAAACCTTCTTCACATTGACAACTTTCTGGCAGTCCACAGCAGAATTTCCTTAAGAATTTGACAGTATTTTGCTCCGTCCATATTCCTTCTATTCTGACAAGTGCTCCAGTCCCTGCGACAGAGAAATAGCCCATAACAGGATATTATCACCTCCATGCTTTACTGTAGGAATGCTGTTGGATGGTGAACTGTATTGGACTTTCGCCAGATGTAACGTTTTGTGTTTTGGGTGACTAATTCAATTTTAGTCTCATCTGACCACCTGAGTTTTTGCAAAGCAACAAAATGTGATTATTATAAAGGGAAGTGATTCTTTTCTATTCCCACTGTATTTAATCATAAAAACATCTCACATGTTTATAATTTAACAAGTCTTTAACAAATCTATGCAGTAGTTTACATAGTCCTCTTCTTACAGTTGTGTTTGTGAAAGATAGTTCTGTCAAAATCTCAGTCTGAGTTAATATGAACTTTTTTCTTCTCATTTGTAGGATTTGATTTGGCAGAAAAGTTTGTTCTTCGGAAAGGAACAAGTATAGATGACAGAACTTCCTTCAGACTAGGCAGCAAGCCCCTGGTTAAAGCCACAGAGTAAGTAATGCTTTATGAAATTGCATATCTAGTGTTTTGCCCTGAAATTGAACTGTGAGCTAGATTCAGGTTAATTTCAGAAGTGAACAGATCTACTGTATGACTAAAGAGATGCATAATAAGGATTTTTTAAAAATTGTTATATAGTCTGTGCTTCAAGAATGCAGTTGGAAAATAATTTTTCAGTGACTCTGAGTTGGTGATGTTGTTTTATGGAGAGGTATTCTCAAAAAGGTTAATTTCATGATGCTTTGGTTTCACAAACAAACTTAAAAAATACACAGCCTATTTGAGATGTTAGTGAAATGGGCGTCACCCAGTTGTGACAGGAAAAATACAGATCAGAGCCAGTATCTTTACCCGAGCAAGTGGCTGACACCACCCAACATCTTAAAACGTGCCAGGAAAATATTCAGTTTCTGCAATGCAAATAAATATTTTCTCAGGGTGTAAGTTTGCCTCTTGGCCAACTGATACCTGGATGAATGGCCCACCAGTGCAGCATTGGGCTCACAGGCCGGATATTACCGGATGTCCTAGGTATAGTCTGCTTGGGGAGATCATTTCACTTATGTGGCTAAAAATAGTAAGCTATGGAATAAATAGGATAGAAAAAACATTTACGATGTCATGTGGACTCAGCCAGGGAAGAAGCGAGGGCATTCTGACTGTTCAGTTCACTAACTGAAATTAGTCGAATTAGATTTGTTGAATTTCTGTTTATTTGCAAAAGTAAATTTGTATGAACAGACAGCTGCGGTTCACTGTAAAGCTGATAATTCTAGCATTAAATATATAATTCTAGCATTGCTGTGTATTTGATTTTAACAATTGTTTTGTCTGCATATAAATAATTTGTAATGTTTTAGATTTGTCTTAAGATTAAATAGCATGAAATTAAATATTGAAATGCTCAACGCCACGTCATTGTCACGAGCAACCGAAGGATAGACACAACAGCCTTAGCAGTTAGCCCATGTAGCGTGGATGGTAAACCCAAACGCGGAAGTAGCGCGAGTAGGCAGGATAACCACGCGTTTAGTCTAAGAACTCTCTTACGCAAAGAGCAAGGATCTACACAAATAAACCCGCGTTCTAGCAACACACACTCAATCAAAGAAGCAACCCGAATCGGTGAGTACTCACAGAATAGTTGGCGAAGCGTCGGCAAAGGCATGGGCGAACTCAATGACTGAGCAATGTGAAGCGCCATTTTGTCTCCTTTTATGCTTCCTGGTTCACGACCGTCCTACTTCCGGGTCCTAGTGCCGGTCGTGTTACGAGTGTGCATGACAGTACCCCCCTGTTCAGGACCGACTCTCGACGGTCTTGGGATGGAGGATACCCGACGACGGTAGTCCCTGATGAGTTCGGGGTCTAGGACGAACCGAGCCGGAATCCAAGATTGCTCCTCGGGACTGTAACCTTCCCAATCGACCAGGTACTGGAGCCCTCTGCCCCAAGGACATGAATCAAGGATCCGGCGAACGGTGACCAGGAGCGCTGGCGGTCGGCAATGAAACATCTCAGGTAGCGCTCCAGTTGTTGGTTGGCCCGTTCCGTCTGACCATTAGTTTGGGGATGGTAGCCTGAGGAGAGACTGCAGGTAGAATTGATCAGATGGCAGAAGGACTTCCAGAACCGTGCAGTGAACTGGGGCCCCTTGTCCGGGACGATGTCCTTTGGGAACCCATGCAGACAGACTACGTGCTCTAATATCAGCTCGGCTGTCCTTTTAGCTGACGGGAGTCCGGTGAGGGCCACCAGGTGCACAGCTTTGGAAAACCGATCCACTATGGTCATGATGACGTTCTTTCCCTCGGAGACTGGCAGGTCCGTGATGAAATCAATGGCAATGTGCGTCCAGGGTCGACGGGGAACTGGGAGTGGCTGGAGTTCCCCTGGTGTTGGTTGGTTGGAGGTTTTGGCCCTGGCACACACTGGGCACGCCTGGACGAACTCCTCGATGTCCTTGGCCATTGAGGGCCACCAGAAAGCGTGCTGAATGTATTTAAGGGTGCGCTGCGTGCCTGGGTGCCCCGACAGCGGCGAGGAGTGGCCCCACTGGATGACGTCGGCCTTGATGTTCCCGGGCACGTAGAGTCGTCCAGGCGGCACACCTGCCGGTTCGGTGTCCGTGGCTTGTGCCTGGCAAACCCTGGTCTCCAGTTCCCAACGGAGCGGGGCGATGATCTTGGAAGATGGCAGGACAGGCGCGGGGTCCGCCCGGGGGACGACCTCCTCATGTTGTCGAGAGAGAGCGTCGGCTTTGATATTTTTTGACCCCGGGCGGTATGATAGATGGAAGTCATAGTGCTCGAAGAACAGAGCCCACTGCGCCTGCCTTGGGTTGAGTTGTTTCAAATTCCTGATGGTGATGAGGTTTTGGTGGTCGGTCCAGACGATAAATGGTTCTCTGGCGCTCTGGAGCCAGTGTCGCCATTCTTCTATTGCCCACTTTATGGCCAGCAGCTCGCGGTCCCCTACCCCGTATCGCTGCTGAGTGGGGTCAAATTCTTTGGAGAAGAAACTACAAGGGTGTAGTTTCTGGTCTGGACCCCGTTGGGAGAGCACAGCCCCAGCGCCCACATCTGAGGCGTCCACCTCCACAACGAACTGTTGGTTAGCATCTGGATGGAGGAGAATTGGAGCGGTGGTGAATCGATGGCAAAGTTCGTGGAATGCGGTGATGGCAGTGGAGTTGTGTTGAAAGTGATGAGATGATGGGCGAGTCAGTGCGGTTAAAGGTGCTGCGACTGTACTGTAGTCCCGGATAAAGCGACGATAGAAGTTTGCAAACCCAAGAAACCGTTGAAGTTGTTTGAGATTCTTGGGTCGGGGCCAATGACGTACAACCTCCAGTTTCTGTGGGTCCATGGCCACACCCCGGGGCGAGATGACAAAGCCCAGGAACGTGGTGGAGCGCTTGTGAAAATCGCACTTCTCCAACTTACAGTACAGTCGGTGGGCGAGCAATCTCTTGAGGACCTCCCTGACGTGTTGGGTGTGTTCTTCGGTGGTGCGGGAGTAAATCAGGATATCGTCTAGGTAGACGAATACCCATTGGCCCAACATGTCCCTGAGAACGTCGTTAATGAAGTGCTGGAAAGCCGCTGGAGCATTACAGAGTCCAAAAGGGATGACCAGGCTTTCGTAATGTCCAGTCGGGGTGATAAAGGCTGTCTTCCACTCATCGCCCTCTCTGATATGCACCAAGTTGTAGGCGCTCCGGAGGTCCAACTTTGTGAAAATGGTGGCACCAGAGAGGGCGTCCAGGGCAGAGTTGGTAAGAGGCAGCGGGTGTCTGTTTTTTATGGTGATGTTGTTTAGCCCCCGATAGTCGTACCTTGGCGTAAGTCACCCGAATTTTTCTTTACGAAGAAAAATCCCGCGGCGGCGGGCGAGGAGGAGGGCTGGATGGTACCTTGGCGGAGAGCGGATGACACATACTCCTCCATCGCCCGCGTCTCGGTGGTGGAGAGAGAATATAGACGGCCGCGGGGTGGAATGGAGCCTGGCTGGAGTTCAATAAGGTGGTTGGCACGTTTCTTACAAAAGACTTCAGCCAGGTCCCAATATGCAGTGGGGATGGCGTTGGTGTCGACATCAGGGGCCTCGGACTCCCTAGAGCACGTCCCAGCTGGCGCCCGTAGGCAGGTCGACCCCCATTGTAGGATCTGGTTTTGAGACCAGGAGATGAGAGGGTCATGTTGAAGTAGCCAGGGATATCTGAGGATGATGGGTGGTGATGAGATGGAAGTGAGGTGGAAGTGGATTAATTCTTGGTGTTGATCAATGGTGAGGGTGATCGGTCGAGTCTGGGTGGTGATAGGGCTGGAGGAAAGGGGCCGGCCGTCGACGGATGTTACTCGAACAGGCTGGGATAACACCCCTTTTTGGCATAGGAGGAGTCAATAAAGTTTCCGGCAGCACCGGAATCGATGAACGCGGAACTTTGGACTCGTTTGTGGCCAAATTGGAGGTGTACCTGAACCAAGAGACGCGAAACGCTGGGCGTGGTGGCGGCGAGATGAAGGGGACGTTCATCTGGGCGTTTCCCGGGCGTAGAGGGCAGATGGCTCTATGGTGCGCCGGCGACCCACAATAGGCGCAGAGTCCCTCCCTGAAACGTCGTTCTCGCTCTGTGGGGTTCAAGGAGGCGCTTCCTAATTGCATGGGTTCCCCGGCTCCTGTGTCAACCACGGCGGGAGGTGGAGATCCGGCGGGTGTCATAGCGGTGGTCGTGAAAGCTGGTGGTTGAGGCGTGGAGTGTGAGAAGGATGGCGTGATGGACGGCAGGGTGCGGGGGGCTGGCCTCGGACGAGAGAGCAGGCGCTGGTCAATCCGGAGGGCGAGTTGAATCAATCCCTCCAGCGTGGTCAGAAGCTCTCGTCCGGCGAGCTCGTCCTTGATGCGTGAAGCCAGTCCCTCGTAGTAGGCCGTTCGGAGGGCGGCGTCCCCCCAGGTGGTCTGCACAGCGAGGGTACGGAAATCCGCGATGTAGCGGCTCACGGACGACCCACCCTGCCGCAGATGGTACAGTTTGCTGTCGGTCTCCACCTCAGCAGCAGGATGTTCGAAAATCAATTTTAGTTGGTGGGCGAACTCTCCATACGAGCAGGCCGTGTCCGAGTCTGATCTGAGAACCGCAGTGGCCCACTCAGCTGCCTGCCCGGACAGCAACGAGATGAGAAGCGCAACGCGCAGTCGGTCTGTGGAGTACCTGGTGGAATTGAACTCAAACACAAGATCCAACGCAGTTAGAAAGACACTGCACTTCCCATCAGTACCATCCCATTTATCCGGCAGGGCTATGAAAACATCAGAGAAAGGGGGGGGGAACGGCGCCGCAGCCGCTGCGAAGGGCGTGGCAACAGCCGACTGAGCAGCCGCCCGGCGGAGGGTTGCATTTTCCATTTTCCATTGCCAAACATAAGAGTGCCTGATGGCCCAATCTGAAAATCTCCTGCAGCGAACCCAAATCTTTAATCACAACTTTGATTAACACAGATAAAGAGACAGCGATAAATTAAGTACAACATGAATTATATACAATGTCTGTGTTGTATTAGGTCTAGTTACTTTTTTAAATGTAAATTTATTTATTCATTTATTTATAAATATTTTATGGTAAATTCAAACTTAATGATAAAAACGAAACTTAAAAACTTCATTGTAAATGATCTCTCGCCACATAGGAGATATGAGCAACACTTTGAGCAACACTGAGCAACCTAAGCCTTAATGGCTTCCCTGTTGTATTTGTACGATTCCCTGGACCTTAAAGCCTTCTAAGAGCTTAAGTATAAAGGGAAAAGAGAACAGGATACTAAGACCATTAAATTCGCTCTTCTCTTTCTAGATTGCAGTTATGGACAAGCTTAGACAGGTGATGGTGCTTGTCAGATAGAGGTATAGGGGGTGAGCTTCAGCTTCAAACATTTCTCACTTTACTCACAGGAAATTTTACTGGGCTCATCTTTCATATTTGCTGGCCCTGAGTTGGAAAATATAAAGTTACATGGAAAAGGTGGACTTCATTATCTTGTTTCAAATTTTGCTGAATTACAGGTTTCGCAGTGGTATAAACTGCAAATCATTTCTCTGTAAACCATGTTTTTATGGATGTGATTTGTTTTTTTTATTTGAAAGTTGGCATGCTTTAGTACAACTGAGCTGGACCTATTATTTGGTTTTCTTTTCTTGTTCTTTTTATATACATAGAGCACTTTGTGTTTTTTCTTATTACGTGTGATCTTTAATTATTATTTTTTTATTTAGGTGCCACTTAGCTGGGCTCAGTTGACCTGCTCCGTGTGGTTTCTCTTTCTCTTCACTGAGAGATACACGCACATATAAATAGAGTCATATTAATTACACAAGTGGTGAAAACTCATTCATGGAGTTACTGCCCTCTTCTCCCAACTTTTATCCTCCATTCACAAATGATGCATGACTCTGCCTGCACTGCCACATCAGTAGATGAGCAGAATTTTATAACTGTTTCAAAAACTCTTGATCTGTTCCAGTTCACCAAATGAATATTGCAGGGCATTATACATAAAACAGTGAATAATATGTTCCAGGTCAGTACTGGTCAACATAGGCCTACATGATTGACCAACTTCATCATATATGATCTAATTCTTAAAGCTAGTTCATGTTTCTTTCTTACTCAGGGTAATAGTAGATAGGCATTTTAATCTGAATGACAAAGACATGTGATTTTGCAACACATGAGGGATGTCATATGCTTGGTTGGCTAATACATTTTTACTTTTTGACTCCGTAAGAAATTAATGAAAACAGATATTATGATGAAGTTTAAGTAAGCTCAGTGCATTCTCACTGTATTTTACAGCATGGTAAAATTCTTTGCATATCAAAGCTTATTAAGAAACTGCGGTCAGAATGCAGGACCGGAAATAACATGGCAACCCTGGAGCTATTAGGGTTAAGGGCATTATCCAAGGGCCCAGCATTGTCAGCTTGGTGGTTTTCTGTTTCCTCCCACCACCAAATATGACAATTGGTGACAATTCAGAATTTTCATGTGTGCATACATAGTGCATTGTGATAGACTGGTAGTCCATCCAAGACCACCAATTCCTGCATATTGTTGCATGGACAGAGTTCCCCATGATTTATGCTTTATACAAAAACCTTAAGGTTAAAGGTTAATTATTTTAAGATACAAGTTAGAATGTTCCTCTGTGTCATAGGACCACTATCTTCTCAGCCTTACCTGAAGGAACTCACAGGCCAGCTAGTGTCACTAAGGCTACATTCACATTGCCAAGCAAAATGGCCCAAATCTGATATGATACTCACCAGTCTTAGATGTGACTAATATGCTGACGTAGGTTTAAGGATTCTTTTTGGTCATTTGTCTTACATTCCCTTTTGAAATGACTTGGTCACAATTCTATTGTCTCATGGTGACAAATCAAAGAAAGATGATGATGATGGTTAATAATAATAATAATAATAATAATAATACTATTTTCATGAAACCTATTTTATGTTTAATTCTCCCTATTTAAATGCACTTTGTGGAAATGCACTACATTTAAACCACAGTCACCTAGACAACACTTCTTTGTTTGGGAATTGTTTCTCCATCATCCAGTATGGCTGTACTTATGGCAACTATGTAGCCATGTGAGAGTGAGCATGCATGTTATGGAGCAGGATCAGATCCTGACCTTTGTGGTTTTTAGCCGAACTCTGACAATTTGTAACTAATCATATGTTTACAGTGTGATAAATTGGGATGGTTTGTAGCTAAATAGAAGCAAGTAGTAGAAATTCAGCATATGTTCAGATGCGACAATCCAGTAAAGAGGGGGACGAACTGCAAACTACTGTATGAACACCCTGTTGTTTTTCTTTTCTTCAATTGGCAACCATATTTCTTTTGGAAAATTTCTACTTTAATGCAGTGATCGATGCCACACTCTGACAAGTTACTGACTATCTTCCTTGCATGTCCTATGATCTAGAGACCATCTTGTTTTTGGATCAAGTTCAAAAATAAGGAAAAGGCCCCAAATTCCATTATTTTTTCTCCTCTGTTGCCCTGGTGAACCCTAATGAATCATGCTCTAATAGGTCTCAAACTGACTTTTGCATGATTACTCCCTTCCAAAACATAACTTTTGCACTCCCTCATATTTAGTGAGGTTGTGAGAAAATGGGAGCCAGGCTATGGGTAACTCAAAGGTTACTTATTTATTACTTACTGATTTATTTATCTCTTTAATGTCTCTCTCTCTTTTTTTTAGCCCCATGCTTGTCTCGACCCAAACACCAACATAAACACATACTGTACATGCAGCTCAAGTCTCTCATTGTTTCTCTCCCTTTTATGCTCACTGCTTCTTAATGAAACAAAGAACACTTGCTTGTGAATTCCATCAAGGGTACAGCCTCCTTCCTACCACTCTCAACTCTGACATCTGCCTTCATTTACTGTATATATTGATGCCCTCCACAATGATGCCCATATTGGAGACGTAATGGTATTTCCATGAGCTGTAAGCTGTAATATTCTAATTTTAAACAAAAAGGCTTAGATTAAAAGGAATTCCACAATATTTTAATATTTGAGATGCACTGCACATGGATTCTGTCAACCACATTTTTCTTTTTTATTTTTATTCATTTAGGCTAGCTTGCCTGTGCAGTTATTGACGGCTTTAGGGGTGGAATAATTTCTTGCATGTTAATTAATTCACAAGTTGATGTTGTGAATCAATCAATACACCTTATTCATTTACACCGACTTGCCTTACCCTATTTTTATTCATACAAATTCTCTGCATGTCATGAGCTTTAGTGATGATTAGATCGTCAAGTGCTTTTAAAAATGTATATCAGTAGTTAACCATGCCTTAGGCTTTCTGTGAGCTTCAAGACTGCAATCTTTCTCTTAAACAGACCACAAACCAGGCATTTAATTGTTATTCTACTCTGACTATAAAGTATTTGCATGTAATTAAAGGTTCTACAATTAAAAAAAGGTTCTGTAATTAAAGGCTCTTAAATATGCCTGTGGAGCTAATTTGTATTTGCTCCACAGGCAAACTGGAAGAAGAGAAAAGAAAAAAAACTAACAATACATAAAAATAAAAAAAAATCATGCACCAAACACATGTACTAGATATAGTATATGCAACTTAATGCGGATGCTTGTGCTCAGATAAATAAAGAGTGTTATGAAAAGTATATTAATAAATAGCTGATTAATAAAAATCTTAAACGTATAGTCTGATTTGGGGACCATACGTTATAGACAGGATTTGGAGAATGCTGTTCCTGTGTCTGCTGGTGGTGGCTTTTAATCCTCTCAGTCTTTTCCTTGATGAAAGCAGTTCAATCAGTGATTGTCCAGGGGGAGATGGTTAAGAGATTATCTTGTCTTTATGCCACTTGATTTAGGCAGAGTGCAGGTGATCGATGGAGTGGAGATCACAGCCATTGATCTTGCAACTGAGATGATGAAGTGCTGCAGCCTTTGAGTGTTCTGTTTGGTAGCTCCACTATACACGACAATAATGGGTGATGTGAGAATGGACGCCACAGTGGTAGTGTAGAACTGGATCAGCACTGCCTGAGGCAGGTTAAGCTTCATCCAAAAAAAAGAAAAGAAAAAAGAAAAAAAACATCCTCTGTTATGCCTTTTCAGTTCAGAGCATGTGCTGGTGTCCCACTTGAGATCCTTGGAATCTATATATTATTGTACAAGAGATTATGGTACAAGAAACTTGATTCTACAGCTATAACTGTGAATTGTTGATGTGGTTATGACATAGTCTGGGGTTAATAGCTAATGGGGGTAGTTAGTATTAAACAGGGGGATTGATCCACAATAGCTCGTGGATCAATCTAGGTCAAATTATCAGACTGAATCAAGAAAAGAAATCAAATAAGAAGATTACTGAACACTAAAACTACTAAAATTGGAATAAGAACTGTACAATTCCTGATTTAAATCTGGAGGGATTTCATCTTTGAGGAAGAAAAAACATCCTGAATGAGTGTGATCTGAGATAACGTATAAAGGGTTAGTGAAATCAAACAATTGTTGGCTTTTATTGTCATTTGAACCATACACAGTTCAGTACACAGTGAAACAAATCGGTGTTCCTCCAGGACTTACTGTACATGCTACTTACATGAAGGATGGAAATCTGTGACAAACCAAATTTACACCATTATTAGTCAAAAACTACAGTACTATACAAAAGATAACACAAGACAACATAAAGTGCACAGTAGCAGCAACACGACAACATGCTAAATGCAATAAAGTGTGATGTACTGAGAAGTGGATTGAGGTAGTGCAAGTGAATGGCATGATAGATAAAACACAGTAAACATTTCTTGTGAGTAGCAGCCTAGACGAGAAAGATTCCATGTGCAAATATCAGCTGATAATATAAATATTTGTGCAAAAAAAAAACATTTGTGTTAAAAATATGCTGGATGGTTATAGATTAGTGTTTATGCGCATATGTTTTTATCGGTCCAGTCCCATTTTATTGAGGTGAATGTTTATCTGAGTGAGTGTGCGTGTGTGTATCAGTCCAGTCCTTTCTTGCTGGAGATGTATAGCTTGTGGGCAGAAGTCTGGGTGTGTGAAGTCTGGCACAGTCTGTGTGTGTGCCCAAATGCTTCGGTACCTTTTTCCAGATGGCAGGAGGGTAAAGAGTGAGTGTGCGGGGTGTAACTGATCAGCAACAATGCTGGTGGCTTTGCGGATGCAGAGTGTCAGAGATTTCTGTGATACAGGGAAGAGAGACCCTGATTTTCTCGGGTGTCCTCACTATCCGCTGTAGGGTCTTGCGGCCCGAGACGGCACAATTCCCAAACCTGACAGTGATGTAGCTGCTCAGGATGCTCTCGATAGTCCCTCTTTAGAAGATGGTGAGAATCGGTAGTGGAAGCTGGGCCTTCCTTAGCCTTCACAGGAAGAAAAGACGCTGGACCACTAGAACTAATGGCTTTTGCGACCTCATGAATTTTTGTCCACTTAGGAGTGATTTCCTACCTGGTAAATGCAGGCCCAAACCTCAACCCAATTGAAATGCTGTGGCAGGACCTTAAGAGAGCTGTGCATATGTGAATGCCCAAAAACCTTAATGAAATGAAGCACGGCTATAAGAAAGAATGGGCTAAAATTCCTCCACAATAATCTGATAAAGTCTGATAAAGTCATACAGAAAACGATTCCTTATTAATAACTCATGGCTACTAAATGTGGATCTACAAGCTATTGAATCATTGGGGTCGCTTAGAACTGCCCACTCTTTTGGCTTCATTTTTGTGAAATACATGATGGAACAGTAAAAAAAGTTAAATGTTATTCCTCCAAGGTTGAATTTACTTAATACTAAGCCGCACTATGATCAGATTATTTTTGTCATGTTTTTACACACAAAAAATTACATAAAAGTGTAATGTGCATTTCTTTAACAGTTAACAGAAGTGTATGCTTGTTTGTTGTAGGTTGGTATTTCCAAGTGGGCTGTCTCATGAGTACTCCCTTGTTACTACGTTCCGACTAAGAAAAACAACAAAGAAGAATCGATGGTTTCTATGGCAACTCTTTAACCAGGCTGGAGAATCACAAGTATAAAAAAATGGAGTATTCACAATTTGTAATTGCATATATCCTGTTAATGACAGTGAAATTTAACCATGACTGTTATGTGACAAACATTCAGTCATAAAGTTTCCACATGCTATCACTTTTAATAAATGGTTTTCTTTTATAGGTATCAATAGTAGTCGATGGGGCTAAAAAGGCGGTTGAGTTTTCAGCCATGGGTTTTTCGAAGAACAGACTGCACTATGTATTCAAAAAACGGGATCTGCATATTCTGTTTGACCGCCAGTGGCATAAGCTTGGCTTGTCAGTACGGAACAGCACTGTGGCAGTCTACATAGACTGTAAGCTGATTGAGATGTGTGTGACTGGAGACCGAGATGCAGTAGACTTGGATGGACGTGTACTTATCACTACCAGGGTGGAGGATGGACGACCAGTTGATGTAAGTTGCTAATAGGAAATAACAAGTAAAAGTCTTGGAACAAATGCTACATACGGAATACACTATACAGCAAATGGTTTGTCGACACCTGCTCCTCACAGCCGTATGTGGGCAGTCCGCAATTGATCCTCCGAATTGGAAACACACAATCATACAGTATATAACATGCTATACCATGACCGCTTCTCTTGACTGAACCAAGACATTTAGCCTGAGCATGTTTTAACATGACAGTGCCCCTGTCCATATATCCAGGTCCATGAGGAGATGGTTTGCAAAGGTCAAATAAATCTTTAGTGGCTCTTGACCTCACCCCTACCAATCACCTTTGGGATGAATTGAAATGCTGACTGCATTCCAGCCCCCCTTAGCCATCATCAATACTTTAATACTGCGCCCTATTCCAAAGTATAGTGGTAATTCTTTTAGACTAATGCAAGGTATTATAGCAGCAAATATAGAAGAAAAGGTTCATGCTGATGGTCATGTGTCCTCAAACCTTTGGGCAAAATTTGTACATTCAATTCCATTCAATTTTATTTGTGTAGCGCTTTTTACAATGGCCATTGTCGCACGCATGTGTAGGAAATATGAAATGTGGTGGCCTATGAAAACCTATTGAATGTCTCTGTGAATAAATACAGATTGTACATAATTTTTTATAAATATAGAGGTAGGGTTTTGCTTTTCGATACAGTTTTTGAGTGTAACATGATTTTAGAACACTATTTCAGTACAATATGTAGTTCTAGCAAATTCTGATCTGAAATTAATTTATTTTTGCACTAGGTATAATCAATCTTGCTTAATAAAACTACTCACAGCTTAATTCTGTAACACAATTTAAAATGTAAATGTTGTATTATTGTAATTAATGTTGGTATTTTCATCAAATGACAAAAATATATATTATAATCATAATAATTACTTTTACAGATTGAGCTTCAGGAGATTTTGATCTTTTGTGATCCGAGAGTGGCAGAAGAGGCCAAATGCTGTGATGCATCAGAAGCCAATGTAAGACAGCTTTATACACCACACACACACACACACACACACACACACACACACACACACACACACACACACACACACACACACACACACACACTATGGTCAATTTGGAAACACCAACAGTGGGAGGAACTTAGAGAGGAAACCCACCAAGCATGGGAAGAACATTCAAACTCCAGACAGACTCGAAGGCAGCACTCAAACGCTCGACCCTGGAGATGACACGCCACCTATGTACTGTATATACCACAGTATGCCACCTATAATATTTCTTTTATCCGATTGAACAATTACTGTTTCATTTTTGTTTTCATTAAATAGAAACCATGCTCAGCTAAATTAAGAATGTTACATTTTGTTGCCTAAAGAAGGTTTTGAGTTGTTGTCTGTGCTATGACACTTTGGGATGTTTGGGGATTGAAGGACTGAAATCAGGATTGGTGAGTTTATCATTTTTTATTTTGGTACTTATTATTAATCAAATGTTGCTTTTGAGGACACATACACACACTCTCTGTGTGCTGCAGCTTTAAGTCACACTACTCTCTCTCCTACTATCTCCCAACACAAATAAGCATACAGAAAATAAAACTGCATAATAAGCCATAGGTGGTAAGCATTTCATTTTACTTCTTGGCTTCACCATCCTCTTTTTGTGTTCAGATGCGTAACCATGCCCCTGCTACCCCCCACCTGACTGAAGCTGGGAAGCTGTCTGGCTTGTAATTCCTGACTCTGATAAGAAAGGAAATCTTCCACAGCAGTATTTGCAGGTTGGATCACCTCCAACTTAAATGTCAAGTACTAGATACAAACAAGTGATTCGCTTGTTGGCATCCTTCATGCAAAGAAGCCATTGGAGTGGGTCATGATCCAACCAGAATATATAAGGGTGCCTAGCAGCTAGTAATGTAGAGAGAGGACTGCCTACTTGATAGTCAGACATTCTGTGTCATTGGTGTCATGCTTGTCCCTCTCACATACAGTTTCCTGATGTTGTGCAGCACCTAACACTTACCAAAACATCAATCCCCCAGGCTTCTGTCCAATTTGTTGGTCTGCAAAAGAATGCAACAGAACTGTTTTTACCACCCTTTTTAATGAGGTCAGTTACTGGCCTAGTGGTCAGGAACAAACTTCCTATAATAGCCAACCAGACCCAAGAACTGCTTTGCCCTTTTTGGTCTTAGTTCTGAGACAAGCCACAATTAAATCCAAGTTAAGTTCAGCCTTTATTCGTCTCATAAATGTTACTGCACAGTGAAATTTTAAATCTCTGAATATTCCAGCTTCTTATTAGTAGGCTGGTGTCAGAGTGCGGAGTTGTGTGGAGTTGTGCTCTAAGGCCAAGAACATATTTATTTTTTACTAGAAGAAGGCCCCTAGTTCCACTTTCCCCTGATGATGTCTAGGGTGGCATGAGGCTTGCCTCAGTACAGTAATTCAAACTTTAGAGAAAATATGCTGGTATGTGAAGTATACATAGTGCCTTGATCAGGCTGAATCTTTTTCGTGGTTCGGGGTTCCAGGGAAGATAACGCAGAAGAAGTTTTGGGTATCACATTGCATAATTTACAGAGATTAACACAAAGTGATGGCCACATGCCGTCCAATCTAATCATTTAATCACCAATTCTTTCAAAGGACGTCATGATTAATTTAAATGGGTGAGACGGTGCTTTTGGGGTTGCTGGTCGGGCCACCAGCTGGCATTCCTGACATGGCACTTCCCAACCACACTGTTGATGTGTATGACTTTTGCGCCAATGAAAATGAGCCATGAGACAGTTTAGAGTATAATCCACTCCTAAATGGCCTGTTACTGGATTATAATGAGCCACCTAATGTGGTGGCATGGAGGCACTGTAGCCTCCAGGGGCAAGGGTTCGATTCTAGCCTCAGATCTGTGTGCGTGGAATTTGCATGTTCTCCTTATTCTTGGTGGGTTTTATCCGCATACTCCAGTTTCTTCCAACAGTCCAAAAACATGCAGATTAGGCAAATTGCCATTTTCTATTTACCCGTGTGTGCGTGTGTTATTAATGAAGTGCTCCATTAAAAATAAATCCAAACACATATACAGGGTGGGCCATTTATATGGATACACCTTAATAAAATGGGAATGGTTGGTGATATTAACGTCCTGTTTGTGGCACATTAGTATATGTGAAGGGGCAAACTTTTCAAGATGGGTGGTGACCATGGTGGCCATTTGGAAGTCGGCCATCTTGGATCCAACTTTTGTTTTTTCAATAGGAAGAGGGTCATGTGACACATCAAACTTATTGGGAATTTACCAAGACAAACAATGGTGTGCTTGGTTTTAACGTAACTTTATTCTTTCATGAGTTATGTACAAGTTTGTCTTTGTTCACAGCCATTGACATTTCGAAGAGGTTAACACGTGATGAGCAGATCGAAATTGTGTTGATATCTGGTGAACGCAGTAACCGGGTCATTGCAGCAGATTTCAATGCAAGACACCCTACGAGACCACCCATCTCCCATGCTACAGTTAGCAAACTGCTTGCTAAGTTTCGTGAAACTGGTTCAGTGTTGGATTTGCCAAAATGTGGACACATGAAAACTGTCACTAATGAACAAACATCATCCTAGCTTCATTCAGCAAGAGCCCACAGCGTAGCACTCGCCGCATGTCACTGGAGAGTGGCATTAGTCAAACATCCCTTCGGCGGATATTAGCTACTCACAAATGGCACCCTTACAAACTCCAGCTACTGCAGCATCTCAACGCCGATGACAGATCGGCACACACAATTTGCAGAATGGGCAAAACAAAAATTGGAACAGGACCCTCAGTTCACACAGAAGATTTTGTTCAGTGATGAGGCAAACTTTTATGTGAATGGTGAAGTTAACAAACAAATCCACCGCTATTGGTCTGACACTAACCCACATTGGATAGATGCCTCCAAGACTGTTGGAACAAAAAAAGTGATGGTATGGTGTGGTATATGGGGTACAAAGATAGTAGGGCCATTCTTCATCAATGGAAACCTCAAGGCCACTGGATATTTGAAATTGCTACATGATGATGTGTTTCCCTCTTTATGCACTGAAGCTGGCACGTTCCCTGAGTTTTTCCAGCAAGATGGTGCACCAGCACATTATGGGCATCAGGTCCGAGCATTCCTAGATGAACAGTTTCCTGAAAAGTGGATTGGTTGTCGTGGACCAGTTGAATGGCCCCCAAGGTCTCCTGATCTGACCCCCTTAGACTTTTATCTTTGGGGTCATCTGAAGGCAATTGTCTATGGTGTGAAGATACGAGATGTGCAGCACCTGAAACTACGGATACTGGAAGCCTGTGCCGGCATTTCTCCTGCGGTGTTGCTATCAGTGTGTGAAGAGTGGGAGAAGAGGGTTGCATTGACAATCCATCACAATGGGCACCACATTGAACACATTTTATAACTGGTCAGAAACTTGTAAATAACTCATGAAAGAATAAAGTTACGTTAAAACCAAGCACACCATTGTTTTTCTTGTGAAATTCCCACAATAAGTTTGATGTGTCACATGACCCTCTTCCTATTGAAAAAACAAAAGTTGGATCCAAGATGGCCGACTTCCAAATGGCCACCTTGGTCACCACCCATCTTGAAAAGTTTGCCCCCTCACATATACTAATGTGCCACAAACAGGACGTTAATATCACCAACCATTCCCATTTTATTAAGGTGTATCCATATAAATGGCCCACCCTGTACTATGAAAATCTTGTGAAAAGCATGCTTGTTTTTCAGTAGAAAAATGATTGTTTAGTTTGCCTTGAGCAAACATTTACATAACATTATTAAACCAATCATAAGCAAGGCCTCAGTATCAAGTAGCAAGTCTTTTTAAGCATCAAGTTTTAAGTATTCTGAGATATTTTTTGTTCTTTTTCTTTTACCAGTGTGGCGGAAAGGAAACCGATGCTTCCACAGCTTCCCCATTACTCATGGGTTACCAACACCAAATGGTGTCTACCACCCAACAGCCTGGTGATCAATGCCAGTGCCGGGCAGAAAAGGTAAATTTAACTGTCATTATCCTCCTGTGCTTGCAGTGAGTCAGGTTTCTCTTTGTTTCACCAGCTAGACTAGTGCTGTATGCAGAAAAGATTTACTATTAAAGCACATTTTAAAATAAACCGAATTTTCAGGATAACTTCTAGTTAGGGCTGGGCAATTTTGTAAAATATTTTTTCGATTAATTCGAATTTACGCTTTAAGACGATTAAATTTTTTCTTAAATCGAGGTATCGCGATTTTTTTTATGAAAATATTAGATAAATTGTAATTGCACCAATGGCAGAATAATTAAGAGGCAAGATTGTCCAGCCACATGACGGCGCGCCTAATTAACCGCTCACTTGTGAGAGTTTTAAATCGATTTTACAGTTTCACTTTGGTGCGGCACCGCGAGCTTCTGTAGTTCTGCCACGCCCCCTCTGTGACTCACACGTGGGAAATACGAGATACAACATGGCAGCGCGCGCTGATGAAACCAAAGAGCTCGTGTCCAACAGAGGCGCGGTTTCTTCAGTCGTATGGAAATTATTCGCGTTCGCAACTTTACACAGTGAACAAGCCGAAACCGGGTGAAGTTAGTTTTATATTGGACATTCGCCACACATTCAAGATTATTCCTTCAATATCTTGAGAAATAAACACCCAAAAATTACAAATCGCATATTTTCTTAATCTGGAGTGGACAGAGAAGCTACTAAAAATAAATATATTTTTAGATCTTCTCCTGTTACAGCCTGCTGGAGCTAAATCTTTCAGAAACACTGCTTACCGGCGCTTTATAGAGAGGGAGTCACTAAGGGACCGTCTAAAAAGTGCATGACCAAGACCCAACCGTTTGTTTACAGAAGAATAGACAAGATTACAGAGAAATTCCTCACAGGACATCAAACATATTACACTGCTACAGTATGGATTATTTGTTTATTTATTTGTTTGTTTAATTGATTAATAATTATTTTAATGTACATTTAAAAATATGACATGATTCTTGTGCTAATAAAACAGATAATTTGTTAAATTAGAGTCAGGGTCTTTTTTAATTATTAAAAAATTATAATAATAATTGTAAAGGTATGTATGAAAGTGAATGCACTTTGGTACAGACTGAGTTACAAAAAATGACAAATCAACAAAATTCAATAACTTTTTTGCTATTGAAATTTCACATGTAAAACCAACTGGACTATAATCCATGCTATGGTTGCTAATAACTACAACCATTCTTTTTTTTCCGATATTCAGTTTAATATTTATTTATTTATTTTGGATTTTCCCCCTATTTTCTCCCTAATTTAGTCGTGTCCAATTCCTCCCCGTCACTAGGGGGCTCCCACATTAAGGCTACAACTACCACTCAGCCGGGAGGGCCGAAGACTATCACGTGTTTCCTCCGAACCACGTGACGCCAGCCGACCGCATCTTTTCGAACTGCTCGCTCGCGCACCGTTGGGGGCAGCGTAACACACTCGGAGGACAGCGCTATCTGCTCCCTCCGTTGCGCGAGCTCACAGACGCCCCTGACTGGCTGTAGAGCCGTGATTAATGTGGGAGCACTAAGTACCTCTCATCCCTCCCCTCTGAGAGAGCTCGGCCAATAAGCTCTCTCTAGACCTCCGGCTGCGAGAGGTTACAGCACCACCCGGGATTCGAACTAGCGATCTCCGGATGATAGGGCGAGCACTTTAACCACTGCGCCACTCGGAGGCAGAGTTTAATATTTTTTAATTAATTTTTTAAATAATTTTTTTATAAAAAGAATGATACATTTTCAATAGCTTTTTTATGTGGATTACACATTTAAAACCAACTGTACTATAATCCACTCTATCATTGCTAATAACTACAACCATTCCCTTTGCAATATTCAGTTTAATAATTTTTTAAATAATTTTTTTATAAAAAGAATGATACATTTTCAATAGCTTTTTTATGTGGATTACACATTTAAAACCAACTGTACTATAATCCACTCTATCATTGCTAATAACTACAACCATTCTTTTTTCAATATTCAGTTTAATAGTTTTTTAATAAATTTTTTATTTAAAAAATATGAATTTACAATAGCTTTTTCGTTATGTGGATTACACATTTAAAACCTATTGTACTATAATTCACTCTATCATTGCTAATAACTACAACCATTCCCTTTGCAGTTTTCAGTTTAATATTTAAAAAAAAAATGATAAAAAGAATTATGAATTTTCAATAGCTTTTTCGTTATGTCGATTGCACATGTAAAACCAACTGTACTATAATCCACTCTATTGTTGCTAATAACTACAACCATTTTTCTTTTCAATATTCAGTTTAATAGTTTTTTTTAAATAAATTTGAGATATTAAGTAATAATTAGGAGATAATTCCTGTGATTTTTTTTCTTTTGTGAATGCAATGCGATTCCACAAACCCAAGGCAAATTAAGCTTAAACTATGTAACAAAAGGAAAACACAAAACATATCCATGAGCATGAAATTATGACTATACAAGATATATTATGTTATAATAATTTAAATAAATATTATTTTAAATTAATGCAATAAAATATTTATATACTTTACAACTTTATTATTATTATGCAAAATACATTCATATTTAAGATAAATATATTTATTAATTAATTCATTTTTTTAAACAAAAAAATCAAACTGAATGAGAAAAAGGAATGGTTGTAGTTATTAGCAACAATAGAGTGGATTATAGTACATATACAGTACATATATACATAGTACATATATAGTACATATAATCAACATAATAAAAAGCTATTGAAGATTTATATATTTTTTATAAAAAATTTATTTAAAAAATATTAAACTGAATATTGAAAAAAGAATGGTTGTAGTTATTAGCAACAATAGAGTGGATTGTACTACAATAGGTTTTACATGTGTAACCCACATAACGAAAAAGCTATTGAAGATTTATATATTTTTTTATAAAAATATAATAAAAAGAACTATTAAACTGAATATTGAAAAAAAAATGGTTGTAGTTATTAGCAATGATAGAGTGAATTATAGTACAATGGGTTTTAAATGTGTAATCCACATAATGAAAAAGCTATTGAAAATTCATTATTATAATTTTTTTAATTTATAAAAAAATTATTAAACTGAATATTGCAAATGGAATGGTTGTAGTTATTAGCAGTAATAGAGTGGATTATAATACACTTAGTTTTACATGTGTAATCCACATAACAAAAAAGCTATTAAAAATTCTTAAAAAAAAAAAAAAAATATATATATATATATATATATATATATATATATATATATATATTAAACTGAATATTGCAAAGGGAATTGTCATGCACACTTGTAACACGACCGGCACTAGGACCCGGAAGTAATACGGTCGGGTTTCAGGAAGCATAAAAGGAAACAAGATGGCGCTTCACATTGCTCAGTCATTGAGTTTTGCCCATGCCATCGCCGACGCTTCGCTCGTCTAAACGTGAGTACTCACTTTCTTGGGTTTTGCTTTCGATTGGGTGTGTGTATTTAGAACGCGGGTTTATTTGTGTAAACTCTAGAGTTTTAATAATAACCAGCGTGGTTATCCTGCCTGCTCGCGCTACTTCCGCGTTTGGGTTTACCATCCACGCTACAGGGCTAACTGCTAGTCTTCTGGTTCATCTCCGGTTAGTTCGTGACAGAATGACTGAGCCTTCAGCAGTGAACCCAGCGGAGATTGCTCGCCTCTGCGATGTGGTTGACCAGCACGCCAAGTTGATCGATCAGCTCCGTGGTGAAGTCTCGTCTCTCCGCAAGGAGCTCCAAGATGTCGCGGTCTTGCGCCGCTAGGTGGCGGAGCTGCGACAGGAGAATGCAACTCTCCGCGGGGCGGCCGCTCAGCCGGCTGTTGCCACGCCCATCGCAGCGGCTGCTGCACCGCCAACTCCCTCCCCATCTTCTGATGTTTTTCTGGCTTTACTGGATAAATGGGATGGCACAGATGGGAAGTGCAGTGTTTTTCTAACCGCATTGGATCTCGTGTTTGAGTTCAATTCCACCAGGTACTCCACAGACCGACTGTGCATTGCTCTTCTCGTCTCGTTGCTATCCGGGCAGGCAGCTGAGTGGGCCACGGCAGTTCTTCGCTCAGATTCAGACCTCGCCTACTCATACACGGAATTAACCCGCCAACTCAAATTCACCTTCAAACATCCTGCTGCTGAGGTGGAGACCGACTCCAAACTATATCGCCTACGGCAGGGAGGGTCGTCCGTGACCCGCTACACCGCGGAGTTTCGTACCCTTGCTGTGCAGACCGACTGGGGAGACTCCGCCCTCCGGACGACCTACTACGAGGGACTGGCTTTGCGTATAAAGGACGAGCTCGCCAGACGAGAGCTCCCAGCGACCTTGGAGGGCTTAATCCAACTCGCCCTCCTGATCTACCAACGTCTGCTCGCTCGCCCCTAGCCAGCTCCCCGTACCCTGCCGCCCATCACGATGCCATTACATCAGTCTGCTCCTCGATCCACCACTTTCTTCCCCCAAGCTCCAGTCTTCGAAACTCGATCCTCATTCACTGCTCCACCTACCGGACCCGTCGGTTCTCCACCTCCCGCCGTGGGTAACACAGGAGTCGGGGAACCCATGCAATTAGGGCGCGCCTCCTTAACCGCTGCAGAACGGGAACGCCGATTCGGAGAGGGGCTCTGCGTGTATTGTGGATCTGCTACACACCACCGAGCCATCTGTCCTCTGCGACCGGGAAACGTGCAGACCCGGTGAGAAATGAGAGTGGCTCACCGGGTTCCATCTCCCTCTCCACCACCTTGACCGATGATTCCCGTCTCACGGTAAAAGTACACCTCCAGCTTGACCACAAACCAGTTGGAAGTACCGCGTTCATCGATTCCGGTGCCGCGGGCAACTCCATTGACTTTTCTTATGTCAAAAGACTGGGGTTAAAGACAGAGGCGTTATCCCAGCCCGTAACCATTACATCAGTTGATGGTCGGCCCCTCTCCTCCAGTCCCATAACCCTCCGAACCCAGCCTATCACCCTCGTCATTAACCAGCATCAGGAACAGATCCAGCTTTACATCACCTCCATTCCGTCACCACCTATCATCCTGGGACACCCATGGCTATTGCGTCACGACCCACTCATCTCCTGGACCCAAAATCAGATCCTACAATGGGGACCGACCTGCAACGAACTATGCCTACGGGCCGAGGCTGGGACGTGCTCTAGGGAGACCGAGGTCCCCGATGTCGACACAGATAACATCCCACGAGACTACCGGGACCTGGCTGAAGTCTTCTGCAAGAAACGTGCCACCCATCTACCTCCACATCGCCCCTACGACCTGGCGATCGACCTTCAGCCAGGCTCCATCCCACCCCGCGGCCACCTCTATTCCCTATCAAAGAACGAGATGCAGGCAATGGAGGAGTATGTCTCCAGCGGACTTCGCCATGGTACCATCCGGCCCTCCTCCTCACCTGCCGCCACGGGGTTCTTTTTTGTGAAGAAACGCGATGGTAGTCTTCGTCCCTGTGTCGATTACCGGGGACTCAACAACATCACCATCAAGAACCGACACCCGTTGCCTCTTACCAACTCTGCCCTGGACGCCCTCTCTGGTGCCACCATTTTCACTAAGTTGGACCTCCGGAGCGCCTACAACTTGGTGCGCATCAGAGAGGGCGATGAGTGGAAGACGGCCTTCATCACCCCTACCGGACACTATGAAAGCCTGGTCATCCCCTTTGGTCTCTGCAATGCACCCGCGGTATTCCAACAATTTATCAATGACGTTCTCAGAGACATGTTAGGCCGCTGGGTGTTCGTCTACCTGGACGATATCCTCATTTACTCCTGAACCATCAACGAACACATCCAGCACGTCAGGGCGGTCCTAAAGAGACTCCTTGCCCACCAACTGTACTGTAAGTTGGAAAAGTGCGCTTTTCATGAGCGCTCCACCACGTTCCTGGGTTTTGTCATCTCGTCCCAGGGTGTGGCCATGGACCCGCAGAAACTGGAAGTTGTGAGTCATTGGCCCCTACCCAAGACTCTCAAACAATTCAGCGATTTCTCGGGTTTGCTAACTTCTACCGTCGCTTTATCCGGGACTACAGTACAGTTGCAGCCCCATTAACCGCTCTGACTCGCCCCTCATCTCACCCCTTCCATCTCACCTCCACCGCCATCTCCGCCTTCCATGAACTCTGTCGCCGCTTCACCACTGCCCCCATCTTTCTTCACCCGGATGCTGACAAACCATTCGTTGTGGAGGTGGACGCTTCGGATGTGGGCGCCGGAGCCGTTCTCTCCCAGCGAGGTCCAGGCCAAAAACTGCACCTTTGCAGTTTTTTCTCCAAGAAATTTGACTCCACTCAGCAGCGATACGGAGTAGGGGACCGCGAGCTGCTGGCCATAAAGTGGGCCTTGGAGGAATGGCGACACTGGCTCCAGGGCGCCAGAGAGCCGTTCATCGTCTGGACCGACCATCAGAACCTCATTACTATCCGCACATTGAAACAACTCAACCCCAGACAGGCGCGGTGGGCATTGTTTTTAAATTATAACTTCCACCTGTCATACCGCCCGGGGTCCAAGAACACCAAGGCCGACGCTCTATCACGACAGCATGAAGAAGACGTCCCCCGGGCGGACCCCGCGCCTGTCCTACCACCCACCAAGATCCTTGTACCAATTAACTGGGATTTGGAAACAAGGGTTCGCCAGGCACAGACTGCGGAGACCGAACCAGCAGGTGTGCCGCCTGGTCGTCTCTATGTCCCCGACTCCATCAAGACCGACGTCCTACAATGGGGACACTTCTCCCCGATTTCTGGACACCCCGGAAGGCGACGCGCGCTACTCTTCATTCAACGCGCCTTCTGGTGGCCAAATATGAGGAGGGACGTGGACGAGTCCAGGCGTGCCCAGTGTGTGCCAGGTCCAAGGACAGCAACCAGCCATCACCAGGTGAACTTCAGCCACTCCCAGTTCCCCGCCGGCCCTGGACACACATTGCCGTTGATTTCATCACGGGCCTGCCGGTTTCCGAAGGAAAGGACACCATCCTCACCATTGTTGACCGGTTCTCCAAAGCTGTACACCTGGTGGCCCTTCCCGGTCTCCCGTCAGCCAAAAGGACAGCTGAGCTGATATTAGAGCACGTAGTCCGCCTGCATGGGTTCCCAAAGGACATCGTATTGGACAGGGGGCCCCAGTTCACCTCCCGGTTCTGGAAGGCCTTCTGCCGTCTGATCGACTCCACCTGCAGTCTGTCCTCCGGATACCACCCACAGACTAACGGTCAGACGGAGCGAACCAACCAACAACTGGAGCGCTACCTGAGATGCTTTACTGCTGATCGTCAGTGCTCCTGGGCCCGCTACCTCATATGGGCTGAGTTGTCTCACAACCTCCATACGTCCTCTGCCACCAACCTCAGCCCGTTCGAGGTGTGCTGCGGTTTCCAACCTCCGATGTTCGACCATCAAGAACCGGAGGTTGAAGTACCGTCGGCCCAACAGTTGGTTCGCCGGTGTCGACGGCTCTGGAGATGAGCAAACAACGCCATCCGACTTGCTAACACCCGCTACACCGTTCAACATCGCCGTCGACACCCAGGCGCGGTGGGCATTCGGGACGAATGTACCAAGTAGGTGACAAGGTATGGTTATCAACAAGAAATCTACACCTGCAGACAGAATCACGGAAACTATCACCCAGATTCATCGGACCATACCGCATCAACCTCCAGATTAACCCTGTCACCTACCGGCTCCAGCTGCCTGCGGCGCTCCGGATCCACCCGGTATTCCACACATTTCAACTTAAACCCTTCACTACGTCACCCTGAATATTGAAAAAAGAATGGTTGTAGTTATTAGCAACAATAGAGTGGTTTATAGTACAATTGGTTTTACGTGTGTAATCCACATAAAGAAAAAGCTATTGAACATTAATATTTTTTTAAATAAAAAATTTATGAAAAAAAAATTTAAACTGAATATTGCAAGGAGAATGGTTGTAGTTATTAGCAATGATGGAGTGGGTGATAGTCCAGTTGGTTTTACATGTGAAATTTCAATAGCAAAACAGTTATTGAATTTTGTTGATTTGTCATTTTTTGCACCTCAGTCTGTACCAAAGTGCATTAATTTTCATACATACCTTTACAATTATTATTATAATTTTTTAAATAATTAAAAAAGACCCTGACTCTAATTTAACAAATTATCTGTTTTATTAGCACAAGAATCGTCTGTCATCATTTATTTTTAAATGTACATTAAAATAATTATTAATCAATTAAACAAACAAATAAATAAACAAATAATCCATACTGTAGCAGTGTAATATGTTTGATGTCCTGTGAGGAATTTCTCTGTAATCTTGTCTATTCTTCTGTAAACAAACGGTTGGGCCTTGGTCATGCACTTTTTAGACGGTCCCTTAGTGACTCCATCGCTGTAAAGCGCCGGTAAGCTGCGTTTCTGAAAGATTTAGCTCCAGCTGCGAGCTAAACATGACAAGCGGCAGCGCGAAAACACCGGCTAAAAGCGAGGTGAAAACAGCGAGCACATTTCCCCACTGTATCCCATATGATAAGAGGGGCCTCGATGGAAACATTTTACTGATGTGTCATGTTATATCGCTAAACACATTATGCCCATATACACAGTTAAAAAAAAATGCTGTCAGGCACCTGTTTGATTTTATTTAGCATGTAAAGTGCATATGGTTTGCAAAATTGTTTAAGTGATTTAATATATATACTTTTAATCCAAATAAGCAGGTAATGTTTGGTTATATCGTTTTGCTTAAGTAAATTTAAAAAAAACTATACTGTCTGTTTTTTTATTTTATTTTATTTTATTTTTATTTATTTTAAGCAAAAAAAAATAGTTTTAAAATCGAAAATCGAATTTGGTCTAAAAAAAAATTGAGATTCAATTTATAGGGCATATCACCCAGCTCTACTTCTAGTTATAGGAGTATAAACATTTTAGCAGTAATATTAAATAAATGACGGAGTGTTTGTTTAAAGACATTCACATCATCACTAGTAAAATTTGACTGCTCTTGTTTAATGCCTCTTTAAATTGGGCCAATAAAATATCACAATTAGGCACGTTGTTTGCGAAACAAAAATACTGTATTGTAGACTGTTTTGTTTAACTTTGGTTTTCTAAAGGGAGAGCCTGGTCATCAAGGTGCAGCTGGACTTCCTGGAGCAAAAGGAGATAAAGGAGAGAAGGTGACAGTGAGAAATTTCAGTCACATTTTATTTATAATGACCGTTTTGTAACAACTGACACCATCACAAAGCAATAAACAGAAATCCACTTTTAAATTTAAGAGGAGTAAGCCAGGCCTAGTCCTTTGTAATTAGTTTTTGGCTTTAAATCTGTTTATCCACTAAATAATGAATGAGACTTGGATATAAATATCTGTGTGTGTGATCCTTCTGTGTGTGTGATCCTTAGGTTATCTAAGTGATTGTCTTTAACTTGAATTGTTACCATACAATGTGAATAAAGAGTTAATTAAAATGAAAATTTAATAGAAAATATCAATAAGACCACACTTTTAGGTCACCTTTAAAACTGTGTTGACCAAAGTATAATACAAAATTTCTGCCTATTACTTAGACTAAGTACAATACACAGACACATATAGTCAGGCGACACATTATGGGAAATACTGGTGGCTTTGTGCTGTAAGGCAGGACTGTCAAACTCAAAATCAGCCTTTACCACATTAGTATGATGATTATTAACTGAAAGGTTAAAGCCAATAAATTACAGTTTAAAGCTAAAGCTTTTTTTTTGGTCATGTTTTTTCTTTTTCTTTTTTTTTTTTTGCATTTTGTGCAAGATTTAGTTGAAAACATAGCACCATGGATCCCAACAATGTTAGCAAGGATAGTCGCAAGATGAAAAGACTTTTAGTTTTGTTTTAAAAGCAGTGCCAAGAGAAATCATAAATTAAGGTTGATGAAAAACTGATGCTGGGCAACGCACTCATGCTTTTGTTCAGCTTATAGCAGCAACTTGGAATGGCAGTTTCTGGATCGTATTCCACAGAGGAGTTTGTGAACAGACACAAATTTTAGGCACATTTTTTTGATTGTGAACCGAGTTGTTCGTACCGTGGGGCGTTCTGAACCAAGTTCTACTGTGCATGTATGTGTGTGTGTGTGTGTGTGTGTGTGTGTGTGTGTGTGTGTGTGTGTGTATATATATATATGAGAGATAGAGAGAGCGAGAGAGAGCAAACATTTTTATTCAGTAAACATCAGCTAAGGAGGACTATTTGTATAGTATTCAGGTGGCCCAACTATACAAAGTGCATCATTTGTCCAAGTAAGTGTAATACAACCAGACAAGTCAAAAGGCTTACCTGCCAAATAATTATTTGCCTGTTAATTCTCAGGGCCTGTGGTGTTTTTGTTCCGATCACAGTTTCAAAGAAGAGGCAGTTACTAGAAACAGTATACATAAAACCTATTAGAGAGGATGTGTTGCTTGTTTTTATGTGACTCAAAAATAATTCATGAGATGAACAACAGTGTTAGAATCAGTTATTTATACCTCTTACTGACAATTAGAGGTATAAATGTTATCAGGCATTCTTCTTTACTATGAGCTTTTAAAATCTATTTGATAGGGATGGATGTGGGCTTTTGGAAGAATACCACAGTGAAAGTGGTAGAGGCTGAATGTGACCAACAGTTGTTATTTTGTTATTGTTGTTGAGACATTTATTTTTGTGTCATTAACATCAATGTGTCACCATTTTTGTCCTAAAACTGATAATTCCCAAATAATGAAACGTATGGCTTAAAGGCTAAATTACATTTTGTTAGACATTTTGATAATTGCTAGATTAAACATCTTATAGTTACATAAACTTTTTACAGTGCTGGTCTTTTGCCTATTTCTGTAGCTTATATAAGAATATATATACAAAATAAAAAAAAAACTTTAAATAAGTAACAGCAAGTAACTGGACTCCAGCACAGTCAACCATGGCCAACAAGGTCACTGTTGGCCCTGGGTGTGTACTCCCCCAATTATCCAGTAATATTATACCGCTCTGCAGCTGCTGGCCAATGTGTTAAAAAGATTTTCTCAACAGCTGTACTGTCGCATGCACCCTGCATAAATGTTTTATTCCACTGAATGATCTATCTCTCTTTTGCAGGGGGATTCAGGAAATAATGGGTATCCTGGTATTCCTGGGGAAAAGGTATATGATTCTGTCTTTTTTTTTTAACACTGGTTGAGGTGAAAAAGAAGATGATACTGTATAAACAGAAGACTAATTATGATTGGTAGCATTTGCATCACATATAGCTAACTGACCAGATTCCTGTTTTTGCAGTTGGTGGTTGATAACAAGAAACAAATTATGAATAATTATATCACAGGATCTTTAATAGTTCTGGATGATGAATGGTTACCATATCATTGAGATATTTCTACTCTGTTGGACGAAGATATTTTAAGTGTATTGTAAAAAAAGAAAAAGCTGCCTCAACGTAAAAAAAGTTTATTTTTAAAGTTTACTCAACTTTTACAGGAATGTGCTGGCCAAACAAAATATTTCACATTGCTGTTTAGTTGACACAACGTGGACCCAGTTCCAAGTCTTAAGTTGACTCAACTTGTAATTCAAATATTTAAGTCAGCTCCAAGTAGTATTGGTTGTGGGATCAATTAATTATATTTGTCTAGGGTTGAATTAGCCCAACTTTTCATCTACTCAAAAGGGTAAGTTGACTCCCTTTGTAGCCCATTGATGTAGTTGGTTCAAATTATTTTTTTTTTATAAAACAAATTGCACCAACAATTTAAACATACAAACATTACTTAAAAATACTTCCAAAAATTCCAAAACTTCCAAACCTAGTTATTAAAACTGATCTGCATAAAACATGTGAATGCAGGTTCTATTTTGCTAAAGGTTAGTGAAATAGCTGGATAACACCAGATGCTTATCACTCTCTCAGTCTCTTATTTTTTATACTGCAATATCATAACCAACAACCACCAGTAGCAAAGATTTTGATTTTTTTTCTAAATGTGTCAGACACAAAAGCAACAAGAGATGTTTCTCAAAATGTAAATCTGAGGGGCTCATGCCTCTCCAAGTCCAATAGAAATTGTTTGGATGGCTTCATAGGTGTACGTCTAGTTTTTTTGGAATTCAATGTTTAGAGCACAGACCTGACCAAACATCACCACTAAACCTGCTTCATAGTCACCCACGCCATCTAGGACTACATTCCCCTCCAACACCACAGCAACTTCATCAGCTTGTTCATGCTAATGTAACTCCAAAAGGCCAATCGTCACCCCTCTGACCCAATCCTCCACAGTAAAGCTCTGGTTAAAGAAACAAGAGAAGCCTTGTAAGTACAAAGATGATAAATTTCACAGAATATCTAGCTGCGATAAAAATTAAATATATTGACATATAGTACATACCACCAGAAAAAAAAATGTTTCTGGAATTCTAATGATGGGTTAAAGCTATTCTTTGTGTGAGGATGAAAGTGTAGCTGTGTACAGTGCAATAACATGAAGCGTAGTGTTAACTAAGCTCACCTTAGTACTACCATGGTACCTCCGTTATATCAGGATGCCTCAGTATAACGATAGGCGTTTGAATTTACACTTCAGATTCCACAATTTATTATGATAACCAGGACTGTGCATTGCAGTAAAATCTAATGTTTTTGGGTCATTTATTAACACTAAGGATTATTTCAGGGTGACATGGGGGTTGCTGGCATGCCTGGCTTAGACGGTCATCCAGGGACTAAGGTGAGTATTATTTAATAAACATTTTCCCTTTGGGATTTATGCCTGCAATTCCCAAGAGCTTTGGCATGTTTCCACAGACAACAGATAACATTTTAACGTCTGTCAAACGTCTGGCTTATACGGCATCTTGAAATTGCCTGAATTTAAATTGTTGCATGTAGAAAAATTACTTCATATTTACTTCTTACAAGTTTCATAATGCACTTAAAAATTCCAACATTTAAAAATTTCAATCATGAATCCAGTTTTTTTTTCTGGTATATCAGATTTGTAGCATTAAAATCTTTTCTCATCTTCCAATGAAACTAATAACGTGTAAAATGGTATCCCCCAAATACACATTAGTCAGAATAATTAATAATTAATGAATGAATGCTCAGGATAGTTTGACCTTAATAATGTGAATCTGGATCCTGTGTCATGATCACTGGCAATACACATGGTTATCAGTTCATTTCAGGGTACCATAGATACACACAATAACATACACATTTACCCCAGGAGGTAATTTAGGGCAGTTTTTGACAAAAGCACACAAACAAACCCACACAAACACAGGAAGAACATAAAAAAAACAAAAAAAACAAAAAAAAAACAGATTGCATCCTGAAGTCAGGTTTGAATCTGGGACTTTTAAACTTAAATTTTATGAAGTAGAAACAGTGCTGCACCCCCATTGTGGAACCTTTTTAGAAGTATTCAAATCTACTGACACGAAACATTATTTTCAAAATTTAAGCTATAATTAATTTAAGTCAAACAATCAGAACTGGTCAAGAATAACACATGACACACCTCTGGCACACTGGTGAATCTAAAAATGCCTGAAACAGTGCAAGGATGTAAAAATGCAACTGTTTTCTGTTACCTTGTCTAGGGTGATCCTGGGCCAGTTGGAGAGCAAGGGATTGATGGTGGAAAGGTTCGTAAGTAGATTCATAGTAGATTCATCATTCCTACCATACTATTATCCTAGTGATTAATTTTATCAGAATAACACACCCAGTGATGCCCCTTGCCTGTTACAAAATAATTTTAGAAATTGTAGTAACTTCTATTTTGATCATCAGGTGAGGCGGATTTTGCACTGATACACTGATGCTTTTTCAGCCTTTTTCACTAACAGATGATAGTGGTGGAGAGTTGTTATCATGGGCTTTGACCAAAAATGTCTCTAAGTCTATATCATTTGTATAGTTAAGAAGCATCACAGCTCACTATGTGATGATTTATAATCCTTAAATATTGTACTAAAACATAAAAAGCAGAAATTAATATTAATGGTTATTTATTGTATTTGTATTTGGAATACACATATGTGTGAAACAAGGCTGCTCTTTAAACACAGCCCTTTATGTCATAATTGGTATTTCACACAAGATAAAAAATTACAAAAGAACTCAAGGTTTTAGAAGGTCAATAAACAAAATGTAATAAGATCACAACTGGTCTCAACTGGTCTTATGTCAAAAATAGACCAGGGATATATCTTTAGTGGAGTGGCGTGAAGAGCTACTTCTGAGCTACTGAAATGCACCTGGTGGAATCACAAACATTGACTGGCAGCAATCAACTCAACACCACCAGGTCATGCTTGCACCACACCCTGGCTTTGAAAACATAATGCTTGTCCACACACTACCTTTGAAGACATGCTGGCACAAGTGTTAATTTCTTTTTTAACGAAGATGATGTGTAAAATATTACTAGATGAACTATTTTTCATGATGTAGACAAGACTAAAAGTAAATAAAAACTAATCTTTGAAAATGATAACTATGATGAAATGTTTTGTATCATTTGTTAACAAATAAAGAAAAAAGGAGAAACAATTTAGGGGATAACTTTACTCAAGTTTCCTTTTACCACACTGTCCTGGATATATAGTACATTCACACACAAAGTTTTTTTCCCATGCCACTTTTACTTTTTTTACATCCTATTTCACCTATCGGTCTCAGTGGCCTTTTGGTTATTCTGGTTGTGGTCCTAGTTCCTGTCTCGGATGTGTTTTATGGTGGTTAATAAAGGAAAGACTCATAGACTCCTTTAATCCCTGAAAGACTGCAGGAATTCCATAGTTTAATGCAGTAGAAATAAGGACACCTTAAGCTTTTTTGAGGATTTAATTTTAGATTTAACTCCAGTCCAGAGCATGGAATCATCTTGGTGGCCTTTTGCTGCATGAGGGTAAAACTGCTTTGAATAGGATGAACTGCTGCTTCTGTCAGGGTGAGCATTGATGATAGCTCTGTCCTCTATATGTCAATTAATTGATTGGTTAATGTTATTTGTGGCTCCTGTGGGGATGCGACTATGTTGGGTATGTACTTGTTTAATTAATTGATCAATACCCCCCAAGTTGGACGAGCAGGCTCTTGATCTTGAAGCAGTTTTTGCATTTTATAGGCATTCACCCATGTTCAGTGAAGATGATGCAAGCACACATGTCTGGAGTGCTGCATAATCAGTGGACAGCACCTGACACAGTTGGCACATCACTGCTGCTTATAGCTCCTACAGGCTGCTACAGGCCAAGGGGAATAACCATCCAACACTGACACGTTTACAAAGTCTGAACTAATCTACTTTCAGTTGTGCACAGTGTGTTACACATTGCTCTCACTCTTTCTTTTTCATGCATGCACACACCTACACACGCAACATACACAAGCTGTGATTTGTATCGGTTCTGTACTGTATGTCAGCGATTTCTTGAGAAGCGGTGGGCAAATTCTATAAAATGTTTTTGTAAATTTTATTTGTATAGTGCTTTTAACAATTGTCATTGTCGCAAAGCAGCTTTACATGATCAAAATTATATAAGTTTGTATGAAATGTGAATGTGTATGAATCAAAATGATCAGATTGTCCCTGATGAGCAAGCCAGGGTGCGATGGTGGCAAGGAAAAACTCCCTGAGATGGTAACTAAAGGGTCCTTGAGAGGAACCAGACTCAACAAGGAACCCATCTTTATTTGGGTGATAATGGATAGCAGGTATTGATCTGCAGTCATACTGTGTGTTAAGGTGGCTGGAAGTTCAATATAACAGTTGATGTCTTTAAGTTAATATGGAGTCCAGTTTGTTATTGGAGGATCAGGTAGACTGTAGGAAATTCCAGTCCTGAACTATCAAGTCCTCATAGAACAGCTATCTGCAACAGCCAAGCCCAGGACCATCCCCAGTCACCACACGCATCCCAGACAGACCACACGGGGCATCCATGCAACGTGATCTCCAACCAGAAGTGGGGCACCTGAACGAGTCAGACCGGTCCAGGGGGCAGATGGGGTCTGGATCACTGGCAGCTCAGGAGCGACATGTATAGCTCAACAGAGAGACAGGGAGAGGGGAGAAAGTGAGGAGAAGAGAGAGCAGAAGAGAAGGAGAGAGAACAGTTGGATATGATCACAGTCACAAAATGTTCAGTATAAGTTAAATGTATATTTAGTGCAGAGTGCAAGCCGGAGTCCCTGCAGGACCAACTATGACAGCATAACTAAAAGGGAGAGCCAAAAGGAAACACAGACATGAGGGCTCCCTGAGATGTAAAGCAACCAGTCACCTCATCGTCAACAAACCTGAGTGATCAATGAGAGTGGGGAAGACAGCATCTAAACATAACAGTTCACCAGAATACTCTACGTCTATGAGTCCCCCAGATCTGCTCCTTTACCTAAGGTTAATCTATTTACAAAAATGCTTGGCTGAAAAAATAGGTAATTTTGTAAATTTAGTCCCGAACATTAATAGGAAGACTATTCCATAACTTTGGGGCTTTGTAAGAAAAAGCTCTGCCCCCTGCTGTAGTTTTCATAATATGCAGTACTGACAAGCAGCCTGCATTCTTTGATCGAAGTAGGCACGGCAGATCGTGAGACACTAGCAGTTCACTCAGATACTGCAGCCTAAGACCCTTTAATGCTTTACACACCTCAAAAGTAGTATTGTAAAATCGATGCAAAATTTTACAGGGAGCCAATGCAGTGCGGATAAGATAGAGGTGATGTTCTCGTATTTTCTGGTTTTAGAGAGGACTCTCGCTGCTGCATTCTGGAATAACTGAAGCTTGTTTATGCACCTAGTTATACCTACAATAGTTAAACCTAGAGGTGATAAAAGCATGAAAAGCATGACAATATATTCCTCATGATATTAGGAATAATATTATACAGGGTGGGTCATTTATATGGATACACCTTAATAAAATGGGAATGGGTGGTGATATTAACGTCCTGTTTGTGGCACATTAGTATATGTGAGGGGGTAAACTTTTCAAGATTGGGTGGTGACCATGGTGGCCATTTTGAAGTCGGCCATCTTGGATCCAACTTTTTTTTTTTTTTCAATAGGAAGAGGGTCATGTGACACACATCAAACTTATTTCACAAGAAAAACAGTGGGGTGCTTGGTTTTAACGTAACTTTATTCTTTCATGAGTTATTTACAAGTTTCTGACCACTTATAAAATGTGTTCAATGTGCCACTGTACGTGGTTCTGCCTCTTGTTAAACCCGCGTCGTTGGTGTGTGGATATATATAGATGTTAATCAACCAGAATTGGACTTTTACTGTTGCGGCATTATGGTTTTGCGCTTGCCGGCTTTATGCCACTAAGTGGTGCTATAACCATAGACTGAGGCCTCTGGCCTTAGTTCATTCTCTCTAGCATTAATGAGCTGCAGCTCATCGACAGCTGCACATGATACTGCAGCATATAAATTCAAGCCAAACACTGTAATTAAATGAATGCACAATCACAGTGCTAAAAAATTACGGTACAAATTTAGAATTTAAATTAAATATAATTGTTTCTTATCTACATCGAATTTAACAAAATAAACGTTAACACAGTGAGACTTTAGATTGTATTATGTGTAATTAGAAAATCCACGAAAGGGTTTTGTGTCATCTTATACTTTGTGTTTTTTTATAGTAGATTTAGTAGCTGAAAGAAATTAAACTAAATGGTCATAAAATTCAAACATAAACCGATGTCAGTTAGCAGTTGCAGTATCTTGTTATGATCATCATAATTTCCTTTAATAAATAATGAAAACATTTTTAAAATGTACATTTCTACATTCCAGTAGCACATAGTGCATTGCATGTAGTTTGCAAGTCAAAGTACACGCGTGCAGATTTGAACTTGAATAAATAAACATTTCCATCACCTTCAAAAAGTTATTGCCAAATAAATGTTTGTTATTAAATTAATGTTAAAAATAAAAAACAGACGTATGTCAGATTCGTGAATGAAAGGTCAGGAGAGAGATTACAGTAACTGGGGGTTTTGCGGGTGTTCACCTCGGAGCGCACTGGCGTTGTATTCAGCGAGTAGCCTATATATTTGTTTGTTACATTTCTGGGAAGTATGTCTGCAGTTTTATCGATAAATGTTTCACTTTCACTTTGCAAAAGGCAGTGTCTAGTGTTTAGAGTATATTTAAAGCGCATACACACACATTCATCATGAAAGAGCTATTGTAAAACTTAATAAAATTCATATTTGTTTCAGCATTGGAAACAATATTGTTTTATACACTTTTGTATTCTTTGTTGTACTTCTCTTTTTGCACACACGTGCGGGCATCATTAAATTTGAACAGGAAATAATAGTGAGCTGGTAGGCAAGTTGTTTTTCATATGACTTATACAGCTGAATGAACTTAAATTTACACAATAACTTAATTGTGATTGCTTTAGACTTGTGCACTTGTGTGTAATTTTTTTTACAGTTTGTAATTTATCAGATACTAAGTAAATTTTAATCACTCTAAACACATCCCATGATTTTTATCCGATTTTAAAAATAAATAAATAAAACTAGTTACTGCATTATGTTTCAGAACATCCTTAATTTACCTTAGTTTACCGGGGAATAATTGATAATCAATTTTAATATTTTGACTCACCTCAAATATGGATAATCATCTGAAACATGCAACTTTACATGGCCACTTGCTCTAACGTTAACCTAGAAAAACGCTTATGTTCATGTGTTTATGCTGAATAGTAGTGCGCGCTCATTGTTTCTTTAATTGCTAAATCTGAATATTTTCTCCTTCCAGGGTGAAAAAGGAGAACCTGGTCCCATGGGAATACCTGGACTGAATGTAAGATTACCAGGCTATCTTTTGAGACAGTGACTCATTTTCAGTTTTTCAAAATATAGTCAGCTGCTTTAGCAGGCAATAAGATTGGCTTAAGATAATCTTAATAAGATAGATAATTAAGGTTATCTATAATAATGTCAGCAATCTATACAGTGGAACCTTGGATTGCGAGTAACACAGTTTGTGAGCATTCCGCAAGCCGAGCAAAAATTTAAAATAAATTTTGACTTTTTACGAACAAGTCTTGGTTAATGAATACCGGGTATCATGTAGCACACATGCGCTTCTTGTTTTGATGCCGAGGTCACGTGATCACAACTGAGCCAATGGTTTTTCTCTATTTTGTGCTGTGGTTGGGGGTAATCGTCTCCCCTGCTCGTGCACGTCTCTCACGGATATAATCAACATCCATGCACGCGTGTACTGTTTACTATAACACTGTGACCATGTGTTATAGAGAGGTTAAAGATCCATTTTCTCTCTCTGTATCAGCCTGCACTTTGAAGGCACGTGTCATTGGACACCGTGCCCCTTCACACACACTCACGCGCTCACACACACACACACACACACACACACACACACACACACACACACACAGAAACACTGCTCTGTTGCGATTCTTTTCAAAGGTAAAATGCAGGTTAATTTATTTTATTTTTACTTTACAGCTGTGATTCCATTAGTCTGCGCTCATTCGAGTGTCATTAGAGAGATTTCTTGTTTATTTTCCAGATAAAACAGTGTTTCCGTTGTGTGTGTGCTTGTGTGAAACTCAAATAAGAGAGGAGGACGGGTTACGGTGAAAGACGAGAAGAGGGCGAGGGGAGTGGTTTATTTCTCCTCTTCTATTACTTTAGCTTCACACACACACAAGCACACACACACATACACAGCACCTGTGTGCACAAATGGAAACACTTATTTGTCTGGATTTATTTTTACTTTTTTTAAAAGGTAAAGTGCGGGTTAATTTTTATTTTTTTTACTTAATATTTTTTATTAATTATTTTTATGTATTAATTTTTTTGGGCTGTGGAATGAATAATTCGAGTTTTCATTATTTCTCATGGGAACATTTTTTATCTGATGTTCATTATTTCCAAGTTTCCCTGTCCTCTAGGTTTCTCATGTTCAGATGCTCTGTGACTTGGTGTCAGTGGCTAAGAGCCAGACATTTGTGGATGGATAAGATAAAGGCATCAAAATACATAAACTAAATCACAAAGAGCATACATAGAAATTACAAGACAGAAAATGTATGAACTAGAGGCAGATGCCACTGAATGTGTAAGAACCATTATTGTGTAGATTTTCAGCCAATTTAAGAGTAAGTACCTTTCAGAAATAGTAATTAATCAAACAAATAGACTAAAATAAAAATATGTCTATCTGCATGATGATGAATACTATTTAAACAAAACAGTTCTTGGTTGACATTGCAAAACTCAAGACAAGACTCAATTTATGATTTTTCTTTCCTCAGGGAAACCCAGGACCTCAGGGCCAACCTGGCCTGAAAGGCGACAAAGTAAGCCACCTAGCAACTAGGAACAAATTGCCTTTATACATATGCAGACTCATACATAAGGCAGATTTATACTTTTATGCAAGCAATCATCTGCAAGCACATGAGGATGTTGTGTCCAGACACATGGTGAAGTCTTTATACTTACATGTTGTGATCATGTGCTCTGTGGGGCAGTGTTGCATGAATCACACCAGGAATTACAGAATTTAAAAACAAACAAACCTTGGGTGATCATTTAAACCAAGGGAATTCAGACCAAACCATTTCACTAATTTGTATTTAGCATTATAAGTGGACTTTTCTATGAAATCAGTTTAATATTTTTTAAATTGCATTCTTTATTTATAGTCTGTTAGAAGAAAGATTGTGATACAGTATTAAATTGGCTATTATAGTGAATTATTACAGTAAGATAATTTCCCATAAATTAATGTATTATACAATTATGTGAGTTTATCATGTGTGTTAAGAAAACATTAAACATGGGGAAAAACAAATTATAAAGAGTTATTTCTACTTGCTGTTTAATAGGAGAAGTTTATCATCAATCTGAAATTCAAATATTCCAAAAGGATTCCAAAAGATTTTCATCTGTTAATGTCAAAAGCTCTTCTATAGAAGATTACACTTTCAGACAACAACACAAGCATGTGTATATTAGATGAAAAGTACATATACTGTTATATATATATATACAGTCGTGGCCAAAAGTTTTGAGAATTACATAAATATTGAAAATTGGAAAAATTGCTGCTTAAGTTTTTATAATAAAAATTTGCATATACTCCAGAATGTTATGAAGAGTGATCAGATGAATTGCATAGTCCTTCTTTGCCATGAAAATTAAGTTAATCCTGAAAAAAAATTTCCACTGCATTTCATTGGTGTCATTAAAGGACATGCTGAGATCAGTAATTGTCTTGTTAACTCAGGTGAGAATGTTGATGAGCACAAGGCTGGAGATCATTATGTCAGGCTGATTGGGTTAGAATGGCAGACTTGACATGTTAAAAGGAGGGTGATGCTTGAAATCATTGTTCTTTCATTGTTAACCATGGTGACCAGCAAAGAAACGCGTGCAGCCATCATTGCGTTGCATAAAAATGGCTTCACAGGCAAGGATATTGTGGTTACTATGATTGCACGTAAATCAACAATTTATAGGATCATCAAGAACTTCAAGGAAAGAGGTTCAATTCTTGTTAAGAATGCTTCAGGGCGTCCAAGAAAGTCCAGCAAGCGCCAGGATCGTCTCCTAAAGAGGATTCAGCTGCGGGATCGGAGTGCCACCAGTGCAGAGCTTGCTCAGGAATGGCAGCAGGCGGGTGTGAGGTGAAGACTTTTGGAAGATGGTCTGATGTCAAGAAGGGCAGCAAAGAAGCCACTTCTCTCCAAAACAAACATCAGGGACAGATTGATCTTCTGCGAAAAGTATGGCGAATGGACTGCTGAGGACTGGGGCAAAGTCATATTCTCGGACGAAGCCTCTTTCCGATTGTTTGGGGCATCTGGAAAAAGGCTTGTCCGGAGAAGAAATGGTGAGCGCTACCATCAGTCCTGTGTCATGCCAACAGTAAAGCATCCTGAGACCATTCATGTGTGGGTTTGCTTCTCATCCAAGGGAGTTTTCTTTATTTTGTTCTTTATTGTGTTCTTTAGCCCAAACAAGTCTCTTCTGCTTGTTGCCTGTCCTTAGCAGTGGTTTCCTAGCAGATATTCTACCATGAAGGCCTGATTCACACAGTCTCCTCTTAACAGTTGTTCTAGAGATGTGTCTGCTGCTAGAACTCTGTGTGGTATTGACCTGGTCTCAGATCTGAGCTGCTGTTAACCTGCGATTTCTGAGGCTGGTGACTCGGATGAACTTATCTTCTGCAGCAGAGGTGACTCTTGGTCTTTCTTTTCTTGGGGCGGCCCGCATGTGAGCCAGTTTCTTTGTAGCGCTTTGTAGGTTTTTGTGACTGAACTTAGGGACACTTTCAAAGTTTTCCAAATTTTTCGGACTGACTGATCTTCATTTCTTAAAGTAATGATGGCCACTCGTGTTTCTTTACTTAGCTGCTTTTTTCTTGCCATAATACAAATTCAACCTCTTTGAATGAGAAGGTGTGTCCAAACTTTTGGTCTGTACTGTATGTGTGTATTCTTTTTAGAAATATAAGGAAGTTAAGATAGATTTATACTCTGTAATGACCACTACCACAGTCACCACGACCTTGGGGCGTCACTGCCGTTAGACACATAATGGGATAATACAATAAAGCATGTTTCTACCAACGGAGCCAGCAAGGAGAAACGGCAGAGAAGTACATGAGGGCGCTATACGAGTTGACAGAACACTGCAAGTTTGGGGACAAAAGAGATGAACATATAAGGGACCGTCTGGTGATAGGCATCACGGATAAGGAGGTTTACTGCCAGCTCCAGCTCAAAGCAGACTTGACACTGACGCATGTGATTGAAAGTGTGCTCCATGCAGAGGGGATAAGGCGACACTTAAATCTCCAAGGCAACAGACCTGATGCACAGCTGGCAAATGTTTAGGCCGTCAGAGGGAAAGGCGGTCAGTACAAGAAAAAAGCTCAGTGACTGGATTACAGTGGCCAAGGAGCCCATTCAAAGGAGGAGTGTGGAAGCTTTGTGGCTTGTCAACATGTAGTTTGGCATATTCCAGTCTGGCTTTTTTATGATTTGTTTTCAACAATGGTGTCCTCCTTGGTCGTCTCCTATGTAGTTCACTTTGGCTCAAACAACGACGGATGGTGCAATCTGACACTGATGTTCCTTGAGCATGAAGTTCACCTTGGATCTCTTTAGAAGTCTTTCTGGGCTCTTTTGTTACCATTCGGATTATCCGTCTCTTTGATTTGTCATCAATTTTCCTCCTGCGGCCACGTCCAGGGAGGTTGGCTACAGTCCCATGGATCTTAAATTTCTGAATAATATGTGCAACTGTAGTCACAGGAACATCTAGCTGCTTGGAAATGGTCTTACAGCCTTTACCTTTAACATGCTTGTCTATAATTTTCTTTCGAATCTCCTGAGACAACTCTTTCCTTCGCTTCCACTGGTCCATGTTGAGTGTGGTACCAAACAACACAGTGTCACCAAACAACACAGTGACTACCTGGAGCCCTATATATAGGCCCACTGACTAATTACAAGATTGTAGACACCTGTGATGCTAATTAGTGGACACACCTTGAATTAACATGTCCCTTTGGTCACATTATTTTCAGTATTTTCTAGGGGTACCATCATTTTTGTCCAGGCCTGTTCCATGAGTTTATTTTTTTAAATAATTCTGTTGAAGCATGGTTGAAAAGCAATGTCTGACTTTCATTGGTTAACATTCATAGAATTTTTTTAAATTATTACTTTTGTCAGATTAAAATTATTTCTGTGACCATTGTGAGTTTTTCTTTCATTGACCGAAGGGTACCAATAATTTTGTCCACGTGAGTATATGCACATGGTGTCTGAACATTATGGGTCTCTTAAAACCATAACCTTGCTTTCATGAATGTGTTATGATAATAGCAAAGATTTTATATAAATTTTAACTTGGAAAACGAACAAGTCTTGGTTTACGAAGTATCATGTATCAAACATGCGCATCTTGCAAAAGCAAGTCTTCTTAAAGAGGTTAAAGATCAATTTTCTCTCTCTGTGTCAGCCGGCACTGCATTGTATGCGCGTCATTGGACACCATGCCTCTTCCCACACCCCTCCTCCCCTCGCCTTGACACACACACACACACACACACACACACACACACACACACACACACACACACACACACACATTCACACTGCTCTACACAGAAACATAGCTCATGTTCACTTGCACATATAAACACAAGGCCTGGTAGACATTTAGATCTCATTGAGGTAAACAACTTACATACCCCATGTCATGGAATCTGCTGAACAGGAAGTCAGTTATTTTGCGTTGTTTGAAAAACACACCCATTGGAATGTGATACTTCTCTTAGGGGATTTATATGATTTTGACCAAACAGGGTCTAATATAATCTCAAGACATTAAGGATCTAACATTGTGAAGGGCTGTTTGATATTTTAATCTATCTTAATAATATCTTAAACGGGTCAGCCTTGGTGAGCCGTTAAACCTATGGCGAATAATAAGAAAAAGGAAGTGTCTAATAACTTCTGGGGGGAAAAAAAAGAAGGATTTTTTCGATGTGTTTGAATTGTCTGGCTATGGCAAGGAATTAATTTAAAGAAAACTAATGTTCTTATTTCTTACAAGTGGAAAGTCCTAATGTTTCAAAACATTTTATGTGGAAAGAACAACTGGTTGTGAGTAAAGTTGTTTAGTTTTATGATTTTGTGATGCTCCAATGGCTCCCAACAATATTTTACATTTATGAGCCCATTGCCTAGACATGGTTTTGGCCTGACTCCTGCAGTACTAAACTATGTCCACTAGATGAAGGTATGGTGCTCGAACCTTGGCTCGTCATCGTTGCTTGCAACTATATTTTGTTTTATTTTAAAAATAAGAGTTTCCATTATTTCCTATGGGAAAATACAATTTGGTTTATGAGTGTTTTGATATATGAACCTGCTTCCGGAACGAATTATGTTCGTAATCCAAGATTCCACTGTATTCTTACTATTGAAAACTTGTTTAATTTTGCTTGCTGCACATATATTTTAAAATTATTGAAAAACAAACAACTACTTAACAAGCTATAACTTATATCTTACAGTATATAATAAAAATAGTTGCATTTCCTTTTTGCATTTATTTAAATGCATAAGAAATATATTTTATAGTGAGTGTGGCCATACTTTTCTGAAAAGAGGAAGTGCAAACAAGAGGAAATAAAATATTGTTCTTCAATTATTAACATTTCAAAGCTTTTACAGTGTCTTTTGGTGTGTCTGTGTTGTGTTAAGATCGTTCATATATTGTGAAAGAACAGAGACAACAAAGAAGAGCTATCAGTGATATTTAACCTGTAAAGTTAAATGCAGAACAAGAATCTCATTATTACAGGTTGTTGTTTGTTCCCTCACCATTACATTAAAATGTTTCTCCATTTAAAGGAAGAAGGCATAATACCAGAAACATCTGCTTATCTTTCCAGGTCATAATGTAAAGCTTGGCCCATGTGAGAACGATCTCAAATGTAGGTTAAAAAGCTAAATGGGAGGAAATTAAAGACAATATTGAATTTAGGAACATTGTCTAAACTTAGAATGCACTTTTTTTTTTTACATCATTCGTTGGTATCTATTTTTTTATGCATCTATATTTCCCCTGTGTTTGTGTAACTTGAAACATTTCCCTCTTACAGGGAGATGCAGGGTCATCAGGTCCACCAGGCCTATCTGTAAGTATTTCTTTCACCATTTCTTAATATATGTGAGCACTTATCCATGTACCCCTCTTTATAATGATTAAGTTGTAGCATTTTAACTTTGATTCATTTTATATTGTGTTGTTTGTACTCTGACATATTTTGATCATGAATATTAGTCTTCCCAAAGATGTCCTTTCATCTTGCATAATTTTTGTTTTTGAAAACAATCTTTAACGATGAGCTACACTGTTGTATTACGAAGTAACTCCTCCTACAAAAGTACTTTGTTCTGTTGCGTTAAGATGACGGTAAACCTTTTTTGGTCTAACTGAAAGCGGGCTTTAAAACACCTACCTAATTAGCAGAAGTGTGTAAGGGACTATTGTACGTAGACTATATTCATTCTATATATAATTCTTTATCATTCTATATATAGTTAAGGACATTAAAATAGATTAACTGAATCATCTCCAGAAAAGTGCTGAGAAAGAAGAGGCAGAATCCACAACTAAGTAGAAAATCTTGCTTTGGACTGTGTTGATAAGTTTCAAATATAGTTATATATCAGAAATCAATGTTCACATCACAGAAATTATATTAACATGGAGACAGTATATCACCAAAAGGAATATTACAGATGATACAGAAATAAAAAATAAATGATCTTTCAGGTAAGTTTATGGTGGGGTCATTTGTCCAGTCATTTCTGAACATGTTTTTACTGTATGCTACTGTAACTTCAATCTCTAGCAACTACTCAACTAATTTACATAAACACATCTAAACCTAATATTTTTCAATAATCACAAAGCATGAGTTTGCTCTATTAAAAAAAAAAAATTAAACTCAGTCAACAAATTATTTATACTAAATTGCATATTTAAATAGCCTTTTCTAGCCATGTCTTGGAGGAATTAAATAATCAGACTGAAGACATATAGGGTTTTCTGGATCCAAACATTGAAGCAAAATAAAGCAATGTTCCTTTATTTAGTACATGTGGAAATATTATCTGCAGACCTTTGACAATTTCATATCTCTGTCCAATCTCACATATCTGATCTAATCCTTATTACAGAATATAAAAGCAGGTCAAAAAGGAGACCAGGTAATGTATTTTATATTGTCTTTGAAACAAGTAAAATACATTTATGTTACAAAGAACACTACTTCTAGTTGATGTAATTGTAGTAGTTTCATGAAAATCCAGAAAAAAACATGTTATTTAGAAATCACAATTCTTGTCCTGAATAAGTTATGGAAAATAGAAAATAGAACATTTCACAAGTCATGTTTTTTTTTTTTAAACAATATTTTTAAATAAACATTTTGGGTTTTGATAAAGATTGCATAACTGTGTGATGGTGTGCCAGTACTATATGTGTATGTGTCTAAGAGAGAGATAGTGAGTGAGAGAGTTTGCGTGTATCTGTCTGTCTAACATATGTTAGCATACAGCAAAGATTTTAGAGTTTGGTCTTTTTGGTCTTCCCTGCGCATTTAGTGTGTTAAACCATTAGCATTGATGGTGTCTGTGAAAATTCTTTTCAGTCATCCAGGTGAGGTTGTGTGGGAGTTGAGTCATGTCAGCCGGGCTACTTTCTTGTTAGATCCAAGTAGCTTCTTCAGTGCATCTTCAGTTTGAAGTGTCTATTTTACAATGTATCAAAATAAAAAAATCAAAATGCCTCCTTGCTCAATTCAGTTTATGGAGGAAGAAAAAAAGCTTGTGACCCTCAAACTGTGGTTAAACCAGCTGATTTCTTGCAAGCAGGTAAGTCTGTTACACAGAGTCTTTTAGTCAAATCTCAAACCCACATGTATCAGTTCACAGTTATCTTTTATATACCTACAGTGAACAAATTTTCCTGTATATTTGTGAAGTCATTTTATTATGGTAAATGAACTAGATTTTTCAATAAAATTAAGTAAGGAGGCTAATGTGATTCATTGTAAAATAGACACTTCAGATTGTTGAACTATTAAACCCACATATCAGTTCAGAATCATATACAAGACCTGCTGAGTTAACAATAAAAATCAATTACTTCATAGAATTTTTAAGTAGTTACTATACAAATAATAAAGAAAATAATGACCATACTTGTGATGACTATAATAGCTGTCTAATGTGGTTAATAGGTTAGTAGCTTCAGTAGTACATCAGATAGAAAGTAAACCATGCAGCTCTTATTATAGTATGCAATGAAAGGTACATCCATATGCAGAGGATGATGGCAAGATCATAGCTGGGTCCTCCACACAGGGTACATGATTCTAGTGATCCTGCATGGGTGGAATATTTTTTTCTTAATCAACTCTTCAAAACTTAGTTAAATTTGTCCTGAAAACATAATGAAAATGTGTGGCTAAAAATGTATGAATCCTGTAAATATAAATAAAATTACAGAAATATTGCACAAGATTCTCCAACATCATATCATATTTATAAAAAAAAACTTTTTACAGGGTCCCCCGGGTGTTGCTGGAGAAAAGGTAAGTTGCTTCTCTATTACCATATACAAGTAAACTCATAACTCGTATTTTTTTACGACCATGACTATCACAACAAAGGTCAGAAACTTTAGACATTTTGAGACCTGGCACTGGAAGTCTCCTTGGTGACCTCTTACTTAAGTAGAGCTAGCTACTGGTCGATCAGAGAACCTGCTGCTGAGGCTAGTACAGTAAATGCACATATATTGCTTTGACACACAATGACTGACACAACATCTCCAACTTCTGTTATGTGAAATCAGATATTATACAGTTTGGATATTGTGCAAACATTAAAACATGGTACTATAGACACGGCTCGATTTGAGGGGGGGTGGGGGATCTTTTCCACCGGGGGGGCCTCCCGCCCTGTTGAAAAAAATGACAAAATGCATCCCCTCTGTAAAACCACCTTCCTCCCCCCTTACCATTCCCTTTAGATTAATAATGCTGTGTATTATGTACTATTTGTCATGAAAATGAACTATTAAAACTCTCTATGCATGATTATTTTCGAACTAATAATGATTAACCAATCAGAATTACTTATTGTTTATTGTAAAGCTCACTCAAACTTAACATAGTTTTTAACATGGCATAACGTCACACGCCATATAGAGTGAAACCTTAGGTTGTGCGTAACACGGTTTGCTTGACTTGAAAAAGGAGCAAGTCTTGGTTTACGAATACCGAGTATCATGTAGCCTGCATGTGTGTCATGTTTTGACGCCAAGCATCATGTGATCACAACTGAGGCAATAGTCTTTCTCTCGCGCGCGCTGTGTAATTGTGGGTAATTGTCTGCCTTGCTCAGTCTTAGTGCAAGTCTCCCACTGGTATAAACAACATCCATGCACGTGTGTACTGTTTACTATTACGCTGTGACCATGTCTGTGTGCGTAAAGCATGTTTTATTTTGTTTGTATATGTGTGTGTGAGAAAGTCGTCCTTTCACACGCGTGTGTACTGTTTATTATAAAATGTGTGTGTGTGTGTGTGTGTGTGTGTGTGTGTGTGTGTGAAGCAAAAGCAAGTCTTATTAGAGAGGTTACAGATCCATTTTCTCTCTCTTTCTCTGTGTCAGCATGCATTGCACGCGTCATTGGACAGCGTGCTCCTTCCCCCCTCCTCTCGCCTTCACACACACACCTCCTCCTCTCGCCTTCACACACACACACACACACACACACACACACACACACACACACACACACACACCCCTCCTCCTCTCACCTTCAAACACACACACACTCATTTTAATGGCACGATTTTTTCAATGGTAAAGTGCAGGTGAATTTTTACTTTACAGCAGTGATTCCGTTAGTGTATGTCAATGTTCATAAGGCAAAAATAAGTCAATGTTCCTTATTAATTTTCCGAATAAAACAGTGTGTGTGTGTTTGTGTGTTGAGTGTGAAAATCAAATAAGAGAGTAAGGGTTACTGTGTAAGACGAGAAGAGATGGGAGGGTCTGATTGCTCCTTTCCTCTTACTTTAGCTTGACCCACATACACAAACACACACAGCGTGTGCGTGCACAAACACACACACATACGCAGCGGTGTGTGTACACAAACCCTAATGGAAACACTTATCTGTCAAGATTTATGTTTACTTTTTTCAAAGGCACAGTGCAGGTTAATTTGTTTTATTTTTACTTTATATTTTGTATTAATTATTTTTGTGTATTTGTTTTTTTGGGCAGTGGAATTAATAATTTGAGGTTCCATTATTTCTTATGGGGAAATTTGCTTTGATTTATGAGTGTTTTGAAATATAAGCCCAGTTCCGGAATAGGTTCCACTGTATCTAGCTTTTGCTGGGGCCTGGTACTTTTTGTCACTATAAACTTTTTTAAACACTTTTTAATTTGACATGGAAGAGGCCATTAGTACAACAGTGCAAATGCCAATCAGTCAGATTTTTAACTAACTTTTTAAATTCTCAATTTTTTTTGTCAGCCAAGTGTACAAAATGTATCATATGCTAATGAGACATTCCTCATTTACATATGTATATTTGTGTTTGCTCATTTTATGATCATACATATACCTTTGTGTCTCTCGGGTCTCACCAGGGAGAAGCTGGCTTACCTGGCCCACCTGGAGCCCCAGGAAAAGAGGGCAAAAGGGTGAGTAAACATGTGCAAATTTCTATTTGTCAGTGTATAAAATTGTAGGGCATTGTGTTTTAATGAAGCAGTCAATAGATTTTTAAAGACCGATTATTCCTGCATGATGCAATTGTAAGTGTAATTTCAGTATAAGTATTGAATAATTGTATGAGCTGGGTGTTTTTGAAGTCGTGCACATAGTTTGTGATTGAAAACTCAGCTTGAAATGCCGGTGTGAATAATGGCTAGCATGTCATTTCAAAGGTGTCTTGTGGGCAGATAACAATTAAAATATGCACCTCTTACCAGTCTGAAGAACGATATTACCCAGTTTGGATCTCATCAGACAGAATATACTTTGGTAGTAACAGACACTATAGTTTGTTTATTTTTGTCTTTAAATTTAACTTAATTCAGTTAAATTTATTTCTTTTTAGTTTTTATTTTATAAAAGACATTTGACAATAATCATTGTCACAAAGCAGCTTTCTAGAATCCAAAAAATATGGAAATCATTTCTAAAAATGTGAGGAAATATGTAATTATCAGTTCGTCCCTGATGAGCAAGTCAGAGCTAACTATGGCAAGGAAAACTCAAGAAACCTTCAGAGGGGAAGTAGACAGAACCCATCCTTTATTCAGCAGAGCACAGGATTTATTAGTAGAGCACAGGATCAACCATTATACGGTGCACCTGGAGCAGACAGGGTTGCCCAAGGGCCCAACAGCGAAAACCTAATGGAGCTTGGGCTCAGATAGCCGACCTCCCGATTAGTAACTCCGAGCCTTAACAAACTAAATGTAGAAGGGATAGATTTGCAGTCATGTGTGTGCTATGAGGCTGAAAGTTCAATATAATGGTAAAAGTTAAAATGGTATGTTAATATGAAGTCTACTTTCATTGTTGGAGGCTCAAGTACAAAACTGGTTGTAGGACTGTAGTTACAAGCCATCATAGAAAAACTGCCTGCATCAGCTGAGTCTTTGACCATCTTTATGGCCAAACGGAACCATACCCAGTCACCCCACACATCCTAGGTGACTGGAGGGCAGATGGCTGGAGGGCAGAAGGCACGAGCTGGAGGGCAAAAGGCACAAGATCACTGGCAACTAAGGGGCTGGAGGGCAGAAGGCACAAGATCACTGGCAACTCAGGAGTGCTATGTACAGCCCGAGAAAGGGAGAGAGAGTGAGACAGTTAGGTATACTCTCAAAAGAAAAGGTCACTGTAAATTTTTGAGTGCAAGGCAGGGACTCCAGCAAGACTAACAATGACAACATAAATGAAAGGTAGAGCCAAAAGGAAACACAAATGAAAGCTCCCAGTGTCACGGCACGCCAGGTCACGCCCACCTGTCAAACTAATTTCTCCCACGACTCCATTCCATGCTCCAGTTCGCTGTTTCTGTTTTGCCGCCTCATTGACCGGCTTGAGCACACCTGTTGCTCATTTCAATCATGGCTCTGCTCTATTTAACTTGCTCACAAACAACCTCCCGTTGCCAGATTATTGCGTGCCTTAATGCCCAATTTTCCAGCGATTTCACCTGCCCTGCTACTCGGATCTCGACTCACGCTTTGTTTTACGGACCACGTCTTTTGCTTCACGTCTTGGATTGTTGTTTGTTTGGATTTCTGGATAACGACCCTCGCCCTCGTATCTCGACCACGGATTTGGATCACGGACTCTATTAGTTTTCTCGGCTTTGACCCACGCACGCTCACCACTGCCTCATCTTCACAAGGGAATCAGCGCAGACAACAACACGCGCTCTGCACTTGGATCCACCAGGCCCGTCCGGACCGTAACAGTATAATCTGGCCATTAATGGATCCAGCGGAGATAGCTCGGCTGGGGGCAGCGCTGCAGAGCCAAGGCGTCCTTCTAGGATCTCATCAGCAGGATATTCAGCAAATCATGACCACGCTTCACACCGTCACGCAAACGCTGACCTCCCTCGCTGATCAGATCCAGCAGCTGCACCGTACTGCATCTCCTGCCCCTCAGGCACCACCACCGTCACCTATCACCCACCATGAACCGCGCCTCCCTGCACCACCCACATATGATGGCGACCCACTCACCTGCCGTTCCTTCCTGTCTCAATGCTCCCTCGTTCTTGAGCTCCAAGCCTCATCCTTCCCCACGGAACGATCAAAGGTGGCTTACGTCATTACTCTTCTTTCCGGCAGAGCAAGGGAATGGGGAACATCTTTATGGGATGCCCAAGTCGACTGCTGCGCCACCTTCAAAGCGTTCACCAACGAAATGAGGCGAGTGTTCGATCGCTCTTTTTCTGGACGACAGGCTGCGGGTCAACTTCTCAATTTGTGTCAAGGGACTCGTTCAGTTCACGACTACGCCATCGATTTTAGGACTCTGGCTCCCTCTTGTGGCTGGGATCGACAAGCACTTTTCGACACTTTCCTTCATGGACTGGCTGACCCCATCAAAGACGAGCTGGCTGCTCGAGACCTCCCTTCCACTCTTCAAGAGCTCATGGATCTTGCTACCCGCATTGATGCCCGTAAGAGCGATCACCTCATCAAAACCCACCAGCCACCCCATACCCCTGCCTTGGCTCAAGTCACCACCCCAGACTTCCCCAGGACTGAAACCCCACCTGAACCCATGCAAATTGGCCGCACACGCCTTTCACTAAAGGAACGCCAGCGCCGTCGAGATGAAGGTTCCTGCTTCTACTGTGGCCAAGCGGGCCACTTGGTGCAATCCTGCCTGTTAAAAGCCCGGGCCCCCAGGTAATTCTGGGAGTACAAGAGGGCCCCACGCTCAACCTTCTCCCAGATGCTGTTCTCGATAACCTTGACCTTCAACAATCAGTCCCATGTCATGAAAGCCCTCATAGACTCTGGAGCCGACCAAAACTTGATAGCAGCATCCACCATCAGCCGCCTCAAGATCCCATCCCATTCACTCAGCAAGCCATTCCGCGTTCAGGCACTAGATGGCAGCAAACTTCCACCAATCACTCATCGATCTGCTCCACTCACCATACAGCTCTCTGGTAATCACTCTGAAACCATCTCTCTCATGATCATCCAAAGCCCCTACGCACCAGTAGTTTTGGGTCTCCCATGGCTCAAGAAGCACAATCCCCACATCAACTGGGCTAGGAACAGTATCCTTGAATGGAGCCCCGCCTGTCTGTCCTCCTGTCTCCAGTCGGCCTCCCTCAGGAGCAAACCCACCTCCTCAGAAGAGGAGATCCCTTGTCTTTCTCAGGTTCCTGTTGAATACCATGACCTCAAGTAGGTGTTCAGCAAATCACGTGCCATCTCTCTCCCCCCCCATCGCCCATACGATTGCCCCATCGATCTCCTCCCTGGCACCACCCCTCCACGAGGTCGTCTCTACTCATTGTCACGCCCTGAAAGAGAAGCCATGGAACAGTACATCTCTGAGTCCTTAGCTGCAGGGATCATCCGCGCCTCCTCCTCCCCCGCTGGTGCTGGATTTTTCTTTGTGGAGAAAAAGGACAAATCTCTCCGCCCATGCATAGATTATAGGGGGCTAAATGACCTTACAATCAAGAACCGCTACCCACTTCCGTTGATGTCGACAGCTTTCGAATTACTCCAGGATGCCAATGTTTTCACGAAACTCGCCCTCAGAAATGCTTACCACCTAGTCAGGATAAGAGAAGGTGACGAATGGAAAACAGCCTTTAACACCCCCACCGGCCACTATGAATACTTGGTGGTTCCATTCGGCTTAACCAATGCCCCAGCTGTGTTTCAGGCTCTCATAAATGATGTTCTCCGTGATTTTCTCAACAACTTTGTCTTTGCCTATCTTGACGACATCTTGATCTTCTCTCGCTCACTGAAGGAACACAAAATCCACGTACGGCAAGTCTTGCAACGTTTAATGGAGAATAAGCTCTATGTCAAAGCGGAGAAATGTCAGTTCCACCAACAATCCACCTCCTTTCTGGGCTACCTCATCTCCCCATCGGGAATCCAGATGGACCCAGCCAAGATCAAGGCAGACACTGAATGGCCTATCCCATCGTCCAGACGCGAACTCCAACGCTTCCTGGGCTTTGCCAATTTCTATCGACGTTTCATCAGAAACTATAGTTCAGTGGCTACGCCTCTCACCACTCTCACCTCTACCAAGATCCCCTTTCAGTGGAACCCTCAAGCCCAGGAAGCATTCAACCACCTTAAATGCTTATTCACCACAGCACCAATTCTGGTCTTCCCCGTCTCTTCACTTCAGTTCATTGTCGAGGTGGATGCTTCTGAAACAGGGGTGGGAGCAGTCCTCTCCCAGAGATCTCCCCAAGATAACAAACTTCACCCATGCTCATTCTTCTCTCGCCGCCTCACACCCCCTGAACGCAATTACGACATCGGAGATTGTGAGCTCTTGGCAGTTAAGCTCGCTTTAGAAGAATGGAGACACTGGCTGGAGGGAGCTGAACTCCCTTTTCTCGTCTGGACGGACCATAGAAACCTTGAATATCTCAAGTCAGCTAAGAGACTGAACGCACGTCAGGCACGCTGGTCGCTCTTCTTCTCCAGGTTTAATTTCACATTGTCTTACCGTCCAGGCTCTAAGAACACTAAACCCGATGCCCTGTCGCGACAATTCGCCACCCCTCAGGACGGGCGTACCACAGAAACCATCCTACCACCTCAATGTCTAGTAGCTGCCACTCGGCTGGAAGTAGAGAACCAAGTCCTGCAATTACTAGAGAACGAGCCAGGTCCTAGTAACGTCCCTCCCGGGAAGCTCTTCGTCCCAGCTTCAGCCCGTCCTTCAGTATTAGAGTGGGGCCACAAGTCTAGGTTAGCATGCCACCCAGGGGCTACCCGCACTCTCGCTCTACTACAGCAACGATTCTGGTGGCCATCAATCACAGAAGATGCAAAGAACTTCGTAGCGGCATGCGACATATGCACCAGAAACAAAACACCCAACCGTTCGCCCGAGGGTCTACTCAAACCCCTCCCCATCCCCCATCGCCCTTGGTCCCATATCGCTCTCGACTTTGTCACTGGACTACTCTCCTCCAACAATAACACGTGTATACTCACCATAGTTGATCGGTTCTCAAAAGCTGCTCACTTCGTCCCTCTACCCAAACTCCCTTCCGCCAAAGAAACCGCCAAGCTCATGGTCAACCATGTATTTCGTCTCCATGGCCTTCCTGTAGACATAGTCTCCGACAGGGGTCCCCAGTTCTCAGCCCAATTCTGGAAGGCGTTCTGTAGCCTCATTGGTGCAACACCTAGCCTCTCGTCCGGTTTTCACCCTCAGAGCAACGGCCAGACCGAACACACCAATCAGGTGCTTGAGAAGACCCTAAGGTGCATGACCTCTCGGGACGCAGCTTCATGGAGTGATTTTCTTCCCTGGGTGGAATACGCACATAACTCACTCCCTACCTCTGCCACTGGAATGTCCCCATTTCAATGCTGTTTAGGCTACCAGCCACCGCTATTTCCCACCCAGGAGGAGGAAACGGCCGTCCCTTCAGCTCAAGCTTTTGTTCGCCACTGTAGAAACACCTGGCGACGGGCCCGTGTTCAGCTTATACGTACCGTGAGCACTTTCCAACGTAAGGCTAACCGGCACCGCTGTGCAGCCCCAAGGTATCACGTTGGTCAAAGAGTCATGCTCTCCACTCGCGATCTGCCACTCAAGACCACATCCAGGAAACTTTCCCCAAGATTCATAGGTCCCTTCACAATCTCACGCATCATCAACCCTTCCTCCGTCAGACTGGCTCTCCCTCTTTCCATGCGTCGAGTTCACCCCACATTCCACGTCTCCCAGATACGCAGATTGGTGCCGTGTCCTCTGGCTCCGCCCCCTCCCCCTCCTCCACCGCCTCGGCTCATAGACGGGGGCGAAGCCTTCACTGTCCGTAAGCTGCTCAAGTCTCATCTCCAAGGGCGCTGCCTACAGTATCTTGTGGACTGGGAAGGGTATGGACCTGAGGAGAGGAGCTGGGTTCCAGCCAGATTTATCCTGGATCACTCTCTGATCACAGATTTTCACCGCCATCATCCTGAGGCTCCCTCAAGAACGCCAGGTGGCGTTCATAGGGCGGGGGGTACTGTCACGGCACGCCAGGTCACGCCCACCTGTCAAACTAAGCCATGATCTCCCACGACTCCATTCCATGCTCCAGTTCGCTGTTTCTGTTTTGCCGCCTCATTGACCGGCTTGAGCACACCTGTTGCTCATTTCAATCATGGCTCTGCTCTATTTAACTTGCTCACAAACAACCTCCCGTTGCCAGATTATTGCGTGCCTTAATGCCCAATTTTCCAGCGATTTCACCTGCCCTGCTACTCGGATCTTGACTCACGCTTTGTTTTACGGACCACGCCTTTTGCTTCACGTCTTGGATTGTTGTTTGTTTGGATTTCTGGATAACGGCCCTCGTATCTCGACCACGGATTTGGATCACGGACTCTATTAGTTTTCTCGGCTTTGACCCACGCACGCTCCCCACTGCCTCATCTTCACAAGGCAATCAGCGCAGACAATAACACGCGCTCTGCACTTGGATCCACCAGGCCCGTCCGGACCGTAACACCCAGGGAAGTAAATCAACCAGTCACTTCACTGTCAACCTAGTGATCAAAGAGAGTGGGGGGAAGATAGCATCCAAACATACCAGTTCACCATAACACTCTACGCCCATGAGTCCCCCAGTTCGGCACCTTTTAATCTAAGACAATCTTTATTTACAAAAAGCTTTGATAAATAAGTAAGTTTTCAGTCTAGATGAAAACTGAGACTGTATCTGACTTCTAAACATTAATTAGAGACCTATTCCATAACTTTAGGTCTTTGTAAGAAAGATTTCTGTCCCCTCTTGTACATTTCATAATACAGTGGAACCTTGGATTAAGAGTAACTTGGTCTGTGAGTATTTTGCAAGACGACCTAATTTCTTTTACTTAATAAACAAACGAGGGCTAAATATATATGAATAGTACGCATGCGCTTTGACTGCTGAGCGTAACATGATCAGAACGGATCCAATAGTTCTCTTCTCTCACGCACTGCTGGATTATGGGTAATCGTCTCCCATGTTCAGTCTCGGTGCACGTGTGTCATTTGTATAGTGGCCGCGTGTACTGTTTATTATAACTGTTTATTATCATTGTGACAATGTGTATGCGTGCGCGTAAAGCAGTAGCAAGTGTCATTAGAGAGGTTCCTTGTTTGAGAAAACAGTGATTCCGCTAGATTGTATGTGTATGTGTGTGTGTGTGTGTGTGTGTGTGTGTGTGTGTGTGTGTGTGTGTGTGTGCACATTCTCACAGACACACTAACAGAAACACAATTTAACAGTCGCAAAGCAGACTTACAGATTTACACAATCAACAGAATTAGTTTGTATGAAATGTGAATGTGTATGAATCAAGATGGTCAGATAGTCCCTTAGTTTCCCTTTGATTCTTTTCAAAGGTTAAGGTTAATTTGTTTTATTATTTTTTTATTTGTATGAATTATTTTTATAAAAATTTTTTCGGCTGTGGAACAAATCTAAATTATGGGGAAATTCACTTTGATGTGAAGTACGAGGGGCGGAAATCAAATTTGTATTATGGAATGAAAAAACTAAATATTTGCTCAAATTATTTATCTCAAAATTAGTACAGTCATGAACATTTCTTCTAGTTTAAAAAAAACAGCGGTATAGTTCCGCACTATGCTGCCAGAGGGTCAAAAGAAAATGTAAAAAATTTAAGTGAGCCGCCTTCAAGACAACATGCCAGTCCATTCAGCTCATGAAACAGTGAAACTTGTGTGCGACTTCCTTCTCACCATCTGCTATTCCATGCACTAAGTGATTTCTTCCTCTTCAATCACTTCATGCCAGGTGTGTAACACAGACGAGATGATTACACAGGTGGAATTTTTCTCGAGCCTCAAAAAGAACGTTTTTGAAACATGGTTTTTGAAGAAGCCTCCTTTTTGAGGCTCTTGAGCAAAATGTTTGGAACATTGCAGAGAAAAAAAAAAAGGAAAACTTCCTGAGATGGCAATAGGAAGAAACCTTGACAGGAAGCAGACTCAACATGGAACCCATCCTCATTTGGACGATAAGAGATAACAGGGATTGATCTGCAGTCATACTTTGATAGACGTTCAATATAACAGAAGATGTATTTAAGTTAATATGGAGACCATTTTGTTATTGGAGGCTCAGGTACAAAACTGTAGGAAATTTCAGTCCTGAACTTTTGAGTGACTGCAGTCACAAGTCCTCAAAGAAACAGCTGTCTTCATAAGCTGAGACCAGAACTATCTTCATGGTAAAGTGGTCCCCAGTCAATACACTAGCAACAAACAAAGTGTTTAAGTCTAGGCTAAAAACCTGTTTATTTAGCCAAGTATTTTTGTAAATACATTTGCCTTAGATAAAGGAGCAAATCTGGGGGACTCATGGACATTGAGTAATATGGTTAACTGGTATGTTTAGATGCTGTCTTCCTGTCATGTCACGCCAAGCCACAGCCCCGTCATGATCACCTGAGCATTCCTTTCATCTCACTATCTCACTTCCTGTTCCCCACACCTGTTGTCTATCACTGACATAATTGCCTATCCTATTTAAGCCACGCTCTGACTCCGTCATGTCGCCAGTTTATTGTGCGCCTTACCAGCCTCAATTCACCAGCGTTTTCTTCCGTCTCTGTCTGTCTAGTTTTGACCTCGCTTTGTTTTTTCTGACCACGTCTCTGGCTCTCGATTTGGATTTGTTATTTGCATATTTCCCGTTGCCGATCATTTACCTGCTTCCCCGACCACGATTTTGGATTACGGACCATTCTCTCGTCACTCCGGCTACGACCTTCGCCTGCTCTCCGACAACGATTTATCCTCGCTCCCCGCTGAGCTCACGCTGTCATCCATACGCCGGCTCTGCACGCTCTGGTTTCACTCTACGCCTCAGCCTTCTCGCGCCGGCACACAGCTCAGGTCACACGCCGGCTCTGCACACTTCCGCATTCCCCAGAGGAGCGCTGCATACTCCAGCTTCACTACGCTTCCGGCTTCTCGCGCCGGCACACGGCTCAGGTTACACGCCGGCTCGGCGCACTTCCGCATTCTCCGGAGGAGCGTCAGACACATCGCCCCTCGTCTCGGCGCACTCCTGCCGGAACTACTTGCTTTTGCATTACAGCAACGCTGTCCCTGTTCAACGCGGAATTCCCAATACAGCTTCAAAGCACCACTAAGTGAATCACAAGCACTCTTTAACGTCACGTCAAAGAGTGCTTGCGATTCACAAGCACAAGCACTCTTTAACGTCACGTCAATCGGCATACACTCCAAACCTCAGCACTTGGATCCACAACGCCCTCTACCGAGCCTGACACTTCCCCACTCTCACTGATCACTCAGGTTTGTTGACGGTGAAGTGATTGGTTGCTTTACATCTCAGGGAACCCTCATGTCTGTGTTTCCTTTTGGCGCTCTCTTTTAGTTATGCTGTCATAGTTAGTCCTGCCGGAGTCCCTGCACTCTGTACTAAAGATACATTCACATTATACATGTTTGACTGAAACCATACCTAACTGCCGTTTCTCCTTCTCTTCTGCTCTCTCCTCTCTCTCTCTCCCTCTCTCTCTTTCCCTCTACCTGTCTCTCTGTTGAGCTATACATGTCTCTCATGAGCTGCCAGTGATCCAGACCCCCTCTGCCCCCTGGAGCTGTCTGACTCGTCCTAGTGTCCTGCTTCTGGTTGGAGATATCATGTCATGGATGCCCCGTGGTCCGCCCGGGATGCGTGTGGTGACTGGGGACGGTTCCACTTTTCCTCGAAGACAGTCCTGTCCTCAGCTGATGCAGACAGCTGTTCTCTGAGGACTTGTGACTTCAGTTGCTTGATAGTTCAGGACTGAATTTACCTATAGTCTTCCTGAGTCTCCAATAACGAGCTGGACTCAATTTTAAAATTTATCTCCTGTTATACTGAACTTCCAATCTCACACAGTATGATGCAGACCAATCCCTGCTATCTGTTTTACCCAAATGAGGATGGGTTCCCTGTTGAGTCTGGTTCCTCTCAAGGTTTCTTCCGATTACCATCTCAGGGAGTTTTTCCTTGCCACTGTCGTCATCGTCCTCGACTTGCTCATCAGGGACGGTCTTATCATTTTGATTCATACACATTCACATCTCAAACAAACTTAAATAATTCTTTTGATTGTGTAAAGCTGCTTTGCGACAATGTCAATTGTTAAAAGCGCTAAAATCGTTCAAAATTTTATTCACATGTTACAAATAAAATTGAATTGAATTGAATTGAATGAGCATAAATGCTGTTCTCAAAGAGTCTTTCTGATTATCAAAATTAATAACCAATTCTTCAACAATGAATGCCGTTTCCAAAGAAATCACTAAGTTTGAAATCAAATCTGCAAATACATTTTTTTGTATTGTGGTCTCATATCATTTTTCTTTTTGATAGGGTCGCAGAGGACCTTCAGGGGAGCCTGGTATTCCAGGAATACAGGTAAGAACCACAACTGTTAAAACACCTTACAATTTGATTGTTTCTTTTTGGTTATAAGTTTACATCTTCGTTTCATAATGCCAAAATGCTTTTTTTTTGCCTTTGCACATGACCATGACATGTGCTGACTATAAAAGGGCCCTGCTATGTCATGTTTAATTTTTTAAATTGCGTGCAAAAACTATTTAAAAAATAAGTCCCTGCCTTTTTATTTTTTTAGTTGGCCAGGGCTTAAACAATGTAACTAAAATGTCGCCTATTATACCTTTGTCCGGTGTTACAAAACTGCCACTAAACTAGCAAATCATAGACTTCCACACACTATTTCTGATTGGCTGTTTCTTCTCTAATCAGCTGGCACTATCGACTGCATAACTAAATTCAATTAAATTTTATTTGTATGTCTTGACACACAATGCAGATCAAATATAATATATCTGTCCATAAATAAAAAGGAATATTTAGACCTTTATGTGAAATATATTTCACTTAAATATCACAGATTAAAACAAGGAATGAAGACGTGCCAAGCTTCAGCTCATTGTGATGCGGACAAACGATCTAGGAAGGAAACGGGGACATCAGTTTTCGTTATTTTACAAAATCTGAATATATTCAGTAAATTTATTAATTAAACTCGGAACTATGAAGTCTGATTTAATTGCTACCATTAAACATTTTTCTTTTTATTTACTTTGTTTTGCTGGTGAAAAAAAATTTAGGCAGAGACATCTTTAGGCAGAGACATCTGCTCGGTCTTAAAATTTATTTAAAAAAAAACCCAATTATGCCAATTCCCCCATCAGCGAAACCGGTTAAAAAAATTCACACCTATCGTGAATGAAAGGTGAGAAGAGGGATTACAGTAACTGGGGTTTTTGCCACACGCGTTTGTCAGCCTTTTGATCAACTTTCACTTTGCAAAAGGCAGGGTTTATTGTTTAGTGTATATTTAAAGCACATACACACATTCATCATGAAAGATCTATTGTAAATCTAAATAAAAATCAAGTTTGCTTCAGCATTGGAAACAATATTGTTTTAGGCCAACTTATTATACACTTTTGTATTCTTTGTTGTACTTCTCTTTTTGCACACACATGCGGGCATCTTTTGAACAGAAAATAATAGTGAGCTGGTAGGCATGTTGTTTTTCATATAACGTAAACAGCTGAATGAACTTAAATTTACACAATAAATTAATAATTGCATTTGATATAGACTTACCATATCATATATTTGATACTGTTTTATTACAGTTTGTAATTTATCAGAAACCTTCAAGTAAATTTTTATCACTCTAAACACATTCCATGATTTTTATGTGATTAAAAAATTTTTAAAAAATCATTGTATTATGTTTCAAGACATCCTTAATTTACCTTAGGTCACCGGAAAATCATTGATAATCAATGTAAATATTTTGAATCGCCTCAAATATGGATAATCATCTGAAACATGCAACTTTACATGACCACTTGCTCTAACGCTAACCTAGAAAAACGCTTATGTTTAAGTGTTCGTGCTGAATAGTATTGCGCACTCACTGCATTACGACAAAACTGTATGATTTTGTGAACTTGAGCGTATAAAAAATAAACCGAAACTCTGTGCATACTTGTCTCTCAGACGTGAAAAATATATACTTATAGAATGTGAAATGTCTGCTTTTACATAAACTAATGGAAAACAAATTTCAGATGATGTAAAACATAAATATACTGTAGGCACATCCACTGCAGCAGAGATTTCAGTCTTTTTCACAATGTCCCTTTGCGCCACATGGCAGTCATTTCAGGGATGACTTTAAAAGGCGACTGATTTAAATCTCCCACTGTCTTGTTGTTGCGGCAGTGAATGCGGCGGTAAAACGCATTCTGGAGATGGAGAAGACACTGCAGTATGAAGCTAAGATTTTTTCCCACAATGCCACCTGACATGTGGTTTTTGCTTTTGCAGCTGATTGGTGAAACAGTCATGCGGTAGATCTACCTGCGGCATGTTTAGAATAAATGGTAGAAAAGTAACGAGTTGAGTGTAGCCGAATGTAGCGGAGTAAGAGTAGCCTTAGTAAGAGTAGCATTTCTTCTTCACAAATCTACTCAAGTAAAAGTAGAAAGTATGTTGCAGTAAAACTACTCATAGAAGTAAATTGTTTTTCAAAAAGTTACTCAAGTAAATGTAACAAAGTAAATATAACTAGTTACTATCCACCTCAACATTACTCTGCAGTAACTTCTGGAACTAGTTCTCCAACTAAGCTACTGGCCATGTGCATGTTCGTCTCGGGTTACTTGGCTGTAACCCTGTTCCCTGATAAAGCGGGAACGAGATGCTGCGTGAAAACGCTATGGGAACATCTCTTTGTTGCCCGGTTGTGAAGCATGTGCATGCCAAAACCGCCAAATACCTTCGGCTTATAACCTCTGCCAGGCATGACGTCACCGAATAAGGTGCACCTGCAGGTTATAAATAGGAGTGAACCGGAAACATCCTCAGGTAAATTTTGTCTGAAGGACGTCCAGGCACGCCAGCAGTGCGGCATCGGAACGCAGCATCTCGTTCCCGCTTTATCAGGGAACAGGGTTACAGCCAAGTAACCCGAGACGTTCCCTTTCAAAAGCTACACTCGATGCTGCGTGAAAACGCTATAGGAACGAGAATACCAACGCCGCCGCACTGCAAGTGTCTGGAACCCCCAGGTTGTGTAGCGTGTGCGCACAAGCCGAGGAGGTCTCAGACCTAGCTCTGGGATGCTGACTCAAGGATCCACGAACCCGGAGTAGCATTGACATCCAGGTTATAAAATATAACAAACGTGTGTGGAGAGGACCAGCCCGCCGCATCACACACCTGCTGCAGGGGAACGCCTCTTGCCAAGGCAATCGATGAGGCAATCCCCCTGGTTGAGTGAGCCTTGATTCCCAGAGGCGAAGTGTGACCACGCGCCTCATGGGCTAGGGCAATGGCATCTCTCACCCAGTGTGACAGTCTGTCTAGTGTCAGACCCCCATGGCAAATAAAGAACTGCTCTGACTTACGCCACTGGCTAGTGTGGTGGACGTCAAGTCAAGTCAAGTCAATTTTATTTATATAGCGCTTTTAACAATTGACATTGCCGCAAAGCAGCTTTACACAATAAAAAGAAGTAGGTTTTTATGCAATGTATATGAATCAAAATGATAAGATTGTCCCTGATGAGCAAGCCGAGGGCGACGGTGGCAAGGAAAAACTCCCTGAGATGGTAATAGGAAGAAACCTTGAGAGGAACCAGACTCAACAGGGAACCCATCCTCATCTGGGTGATAACGGATAGCAGGAATTGCTCAGCATAATAATGTGTAAGACTGGAAGTTCAGTATAACAGGAGATGTTTTAAAATTAAAATGAGTCCAGTTTGTTCCCGGAGGCTCAGGTAGACTGTAGGGGATTCCGGTCCTGAGTTATCGAACAACTGAAGTCACAGGTCCCCAGAGCATCACTCGATGACAGGACAGTCTTCATGGAAACCATCCCCAGCCACCATACGAATCCAGGCAGACCACACGGGGCATCCATGCGACGAGATCTCCAACCAGAAGCAGGACTCCAGGATGGGTTAGACGGCTCCCGAGGGCAGAGGGGTCTGGATCACTGGCAACTCAGGAGCGAAACATGTAAATCGTAAATCCGAAGAGCACGTACTGGACACAGTAAGTGAAGTCTTTCCTGCTCCGGAGCTGTGAAGGCGTAGGACAGAAGGCCTCAAGAACAACTGGGTGCATGGTCGAGAATGGAACCTTGGGAAGATAGTTCGGGTGAGGATGCAGAATAGCTTTAGAAGTAATAGCCATAAAAAAAAACATCTTAAGAGACGGAAGCCTGACAGGCGCTGACTCTAGTGGTTCGAAAGGGGTGTCGGCCAGGCCTTCGAGTACGATAGTTAAGTCCCATGAAGGGACTGTCACTCTAGTGGGCGGCTTCAACCGTTTAGCTCCACGAATAAAACAGGCAACTAAATGATGCTTGCCCACAGAAACCCCATCATTCAGAGCGTGACAAGCCGAAATAGCGGCTACGTACGTTCTGAGCGTACTAGGGCATAAGCCCGAGGACAACTTTTCTTGCAACTGGCAGTGAACTGGGTCTACATGTCTTGCCATTCACCAATTTTCAAATACACTCTATTTGAGGGCATAAGTTCTTCTAGTGGAGGGAGCCCTGGCACTTAAAATGGTTTCAATTACGCTGGCTGAAAGCCCAGCATGTCTTAGTTGGTCCCGTTCAGGGGCGAAACTTGAAGGTTCTAGAGCTTGTGCCGGGGATGAAGTATTGTCCCCTGCGCCTGAGACAGACGATCCTTCCTCACTGGAATCACCCAGGGTGAGCCGTCGAGGAGAGATATTAGATCCGAGAACCACACTCTGGTTGGCCAATGGGGCGCTATCAATAAGAGGTGCAAGCCCTGTTGACGGACCCTCGCCAGGACTCCTGGGAGCAGAACTATAGGTGGAAACGCATAAAGGCGTAATCTGGGCCACATGTGGGCCATTGCGTCCAGACCCAGGGGAGCTGGAGGAGTCAGAGAGTAGTAAAGGGGGCATTGTGTTGCCTCTTGTGAGACAAAGAGGTCCACCTCTGCTACGTAAAATCTTTCCCAGATTTGACTTCCTACTTCGGGTGGAGTTTCCATTTCCCATGTTTTACAGCTTGTCTGGATAGCAAGTCTGCTCCTACATTCATATGCCCTGGAATGTAAATCGCCCTGAGGGACAGGAACTTGTCCTGTGCCCAAAGCAGAACCTGGTGCGCTAGCTTGTTCAAGCGGCGCGAGCACAGTCCACCCTGGCGATTTATGTACGAGACTACCGCAGTGCTGTCCACCCGCACTAGGACATGGTAGCCTCTCAACTGCTGAAGGAAGTGTTTCAGGGCCAGAAACAGAGCCATCATTTCGAGGCAATTGATGTGCCACGCGAGAAGATGACCTCCCCAGCTCCCTTGTGCTGGACGGCCATCCAAGACCGCACCCCAGCCCGTGAGGGAAGCGTCTGTCGTTAGCATCTTGCGACGACAAGACGGACCTAGAGTGGGACCCAAAGTCAGAAACCGGGGTCTGAACCACATAGAAAGGGTACGAAGTCCCCGGCACGTAACCCTTATTAGCCTCTGGGGGTTGGCCCTTGAATGAAACCCCCTGGCTCTTAGCCACAGCTGAAACGCTCTCATGTGCAGAAGGCCCAAAGGTATCACCGTGGACGCAGCTGCCATGAGGCTTAAAGATTTCTGAAAGTGATGAACAGTGACCTTCTGGCCTAGCTTGATTTCCTTCAGGGTGTTGAGAATGGATTCGACACGAGCATGAGACAGCTGTGCCCGCATTGTGACCGAATCCCATGTGAAACCCAAATATGTTGTCCTCTGAACAGGAAGGAGAACGCTTTTTGTGGCGTTGAGTCTCAATCCTAAAGAATGAAGATGGGCTAGGACGACATCCCGATGTCGAAGCGCTAGCTCCTGAGACTGGGCCAGAATCAGCCAGTCGTTTATGTAATTCAAAATACGGATGCCCTGGAGTCATAAAGGAGCCAGAGCTGCATCCATGCATTTTGTATATGTGCGGGGTGACAGAGCTAGGCCAAATGGAAGGACCCAATACTGGTAAGATTCGCCCCCAAAAGCGAACCTCAGGAACTTCCTGTGCTGTGGCAATATTTCTATATGGAAATATGCGTTCTTGAGATCGATTGTCACAAACCAATCCTCTAGTTGGATTTGAAAAACAATAATTTTGACAGTCAATATTTTGACTCTGGATTTTCTGAGACAGCGGTTCAAGCCGCGAAGATCCAAGATCGGACTCAACCCTCCCCCTCTTCTTGGGCACCAAAAAATACCGACTGTAGTAGCCCGACTCTCTGTCTGGGAGGGGAACATGTTCTATGGCCCCTTTGCCCAGCAGAGTCTGTAACTGCTGGGCCAGCAGATGTGCTCGAACCGGTTTCACGGAAGTGGAGACCACGCCGTTGAAACGCGGAGGACGATGTGCAAACTGAATCCTGTAGTCTGTGCCTACAGTCCTTTGTACCCAAGGAGATAGACCTGGCAGTAGTTTCCACGCTGCCAGCTTCTCCGAAAGGGGCACGAGCTTTGACACTTCGGCTGGATGGGGGGGGGTGTTAGGTGTTGGGAGATGAAGTGTGGCAGGAGATGCCTGAACACCCAACTTTTCATTGGAGACCGGCGCTCCCCGAAACACCAGTGGTGGCGGGGATTGAACACCGGCCTCCCGGGAGTGCCAGGGAGGAGGCCCTGTTTTGTGATGAAAATCCAGGCGCCCCTCAGGCATGAACCTCAGGGCTTCTTCTTTAAAGAGAGGAAGCTCCTCAGATCCGGTCTTTTCGAAGTAGATTTTTGAGAAGAGCGGCGAGCCCCACCCCAGTCTTTACGGGGGGGTATGCGGCTGGTCACGCTCTCGTTCTGCACCTCACGCCTGATAGGGGCCAGACCTGGCCGGGGCCGGGTGGCCGATGGTCCCGGTTCTTGAGCACGGCGGGGAAGGAACCTCCCAAAGGCCTGTTCATATAACTTCGCCTCCCGAAACCTAGTGGCGATGGAATTAACAGCGTCGCCAAAAAGGCCGGAAGGCAAGACGGCGGCATCGAGGAGGACAGCACCATCCTTATCCTTGATGCCCGTGAGGTTCACAGATGCCTCTCCGTGGATACCATGGCAGCCATAGAACGGCCCACAGCACGGGCCGTCTGCTTGGTTGCACGGAGAGACAGGTCTGTAAACGCCCTGTCATCAATAACCCCGCCGGTGCTCAGGTCCTTCAGCAGGTCAGCCTGGTAAGCCTGCAAAACCGCCATGGTGTGTAGTGAAGCACCAGCCTGTCCTGCTGCCTGAAAAGCTTTACCCACCAAAGCAGATGTCAATCTGCACAGCTTGGAGGGGAGAGTAGGTTTTTTCAGGGAGGATGATGTCCCAGGAGAGAGATAGCCCGCAAGCGTCTTTTCTATCTGGGGCATCATCATATAACCGCGTGCTTTTGCATCAATGATATTCGAATAAGTCGAAAGCATAAAAACACGCAATGAATACGGCTTGCTCCATGAAAGAGTTAATTCATCATGAAGGTCACCAAAGAAGGGGAGAGAGAGACGTTGAGGCTCCTTCCCCCGGCCACCCGACAGAAACAGAAGTCGTTCAATCTCGAACGCTTGGGGGAATCTCACTTCTGCAGCCAGTTGATATGCAATCGCTCGACCGCACGCGTCATAACCTCTAATAATTCCTCAAAAGCTCTGTCAGCACTGGAGGAGCGTTGTGAGGAGGCTACTTCCATGGAAGCTGGAGAGGAGGATTCCTCCGCTCCTTCACAAGAGGCGCCGGAGCGCGCTTGCGAAGCGGAAGCTAAAACTTCCTGATCCGGCGAGAGCGAGAGAGAAATTGGAAATTCCATCTCGTGCACGTCTGCCAGATCAGCACGCGAGCCCCAGGAATGCGCCGTGGCTCGCGGTTTCTCTTTAAAGAAAGCGAGGCGCGCGCGAAGCACCTTAATAGGGAGAAGATCACAGTACTCACAGTCTCCTTGAAACCCGAGGCGAGCGTGTTCTTCCCCCAAGCACTTGAGACAAAATTCATGAAGATCGCCCTCCGAAAGGGATCTATCGCACGGAGGCACGCATCTCTTAAGCAACTCCGCCATATCGGTGAGTTAATGCTGTTATTTTATTTTTATTTTCACTTTCGTTACGGCTTGCACACGCAAACACAATGCGGTCCTGAAGACAAAAAGATCTGAGGATGTTTCCGGTTCACTCCTATTTATAACCTGCAGGTGCACCTTATTCGGTGACGTCATGCCTGGCAGAGGTTATAAGCCGAAGGTATTCGCCGGTTTTGGCATGCACAGGCTTCACAACCGGGCAACAAAGAGATGTTCCCATAGCGTTTTCACGCAGCATCGAGTGTAGCTTTTGAAAGGGAACTTTAATTTCTCCTCCAGCAAGGCAGAGCAGCTTCTTACTTGATCTACTGAGATGGTAATAGGATGGGGTTAGGTTGTTGAGTCCATTTGCCACAAAACATGCTGAGCCTAGACCTGACTAACTGAAGCAACCTCAGATCGTAGCACTGAACACTGTACAGAGGCTTGTACAGTGGGCACTATGCATGATGGATGGATTGCTTCATGCACTTACCTTCTTACCCTGATGCCCATCGCTCGGGAACAGGGTCAATCTGAACTCATCCATTGCTCCAAGGTCTAATATTTATGCCCCTTAGCAAATTCAAAACTTTTTCTGCTTAGTCTCACTAGCAAGTGGTTTTATTATCGACACTCAGCTGTTTAATTCCAATCCTGTAAGTTCTCTTCACATTGTGTGCAATTGGAAATGCTCTTTCTTTCACTATTAAACATAGCTATGGTTTTTACTTTTTACCATGCAGTTTTATCAAGTGTTTAGATAATCTCCATTCATGATTTTTTGACCACATTTCTTCCACAACGTTGACAGTACAGCACAATCCTGCCAGGTTTTGATAGTGTTAAATGGTCCATATCCCAATTTAAAATGTTCATAGATTGTGTTTTGTTTTGTTTTGTTTTTTGCTTGATGCAGACCAATAATTTGCCGCTTCTAAAATGGCAACTTTTTAAAAAATTCTGTCCAGACATCATACTATTACAGTATATGCTATAATTGATGATGGTTCTCTTGTTTGTGCAGAAAACCTAATTTAGCATTTCACATTAGGTTTTCATCTTTAGCTAGTGTGTTTGTGTATGAACACATTAGTTGGCTGCAGTACAGTCTCTTGCCTCTCCACAATTTCCACTTGTATCAGCAAAATGAGTGAACATGAAAGACTTAAGTAATGAAAAAATACTGTACTTGAACACAAATGTACTTTCCATTACAAGTGGTGAATCTCAAGCTTGATCCTCTACATCCATGCATGTCCTGATAATCACTATCCCACAAAAAAAGTTAATGTAGCACAAATCAATTAACCAATAAAAGTAAATGTTGGCAATGATTGGGCACCATAGCCCACCTTGCTTGGGGCCCAGCAAGCAAAGAGCCCAAGCCCAAGCAAAGAGCTGCCAATCCAGCTTCTGCTAATGCAAATCAGCCTGACATGAATAACATGGCCACAACTCAAAGCATTTATGCATGCTGATATGGTCAAGACAGTCTCCTCAATTTCAGACCAATCATCAGAACCAACTTTGTTGCTGCAAGAATGGCTGGTCTGAGTATTTCTGAAAATGCTGATACACTAGGAGTTAACTAGGGTTTACAGAGAGCCTGAAAAAAGGAAAAGTAAAAATCTCTCAGTTGATAAAAATTGCTTTCAGATAAGATTTAACAAATTTTAATACCTTTTATTGATCATAAAGACAGGGTTTTCGAGGGGGAAAAACCCTTCTTAACAGTGTTTGACTGATGATACTTACTGTAGTTAGTGACCTACTGTAGTAACCCAGTATAAGGATCTGCCCAATGAAGGAAACTTCAAAGCACTTCAAAACACTTTTGTTGTTAAAAGCATCTGTCAAATGTAAAGTATGTCAAATGTCTTATGTAACAGCTGTTTATTTATTTATTTATTTATTTATTTATTTATGTATACATTCATTCATTCATTCATTCATTTTTTTCCCCTTAATAATGCAGGGAGCCCCTGGATCATGTGAAGGCGAAGGCACCAAGGTACTGTAAGCTTTGTGTAATGTGGGAGCTTGTACAACTTTTAGACAGCTTTCCTAAGTTATGATTACGGCATTGTCTGAAATATGCCCTTGCTGCCAAGGAAGAAGTTGTTGCGACAATGACAATTGTTAAAAGCGCTATACAAAAAAAATTGAATTGAATTAAATCCATTGATAGAATAACTTTAACATTTAGTACATTTAATAAGTCAGCTGACCAAATTTTAGATCTGTTAAAGCAACCCCTGACAGGTTGAAGCAACCCAGATCATGACGTCAGACACTTGTACATTGGGCACTGTGCATTACTTTTACTTTAACCATAGCTGTGATTTTTACTGTTGATTTTTTTTTTTTTTGGGTGTGATGCTATTTCACCAAGCAATTAAGTGATCTCCGATCACAGTGATTCATGGTCATTTATGGTCACACATTTCCACCATGAAGTTGACAGGTCACCACTATTCCTCCAGGTTTTAATGATGTGTTGGAAAGGAGCATAATTTATTATTATTTTTTTTAATCATAATATATGCCTAAAATGAGAAATATTATTGCTTATTTTTAAATAAGAATATTTTCTTCTAAGAATAAACACAATATTAACTATACAACTAACTGCAGTATACAGGGAAACACAGAACAGTTTTCTTTTCTGTGGTGCCCCACTAATAGATAAATTGAGGTAAATTAGAGTATGTTGAATAACAATTGTCAGTGAAGAATTGTAGCAGCAATACTAGTCGAAAGGAAGCAGTAGGATGGTTGTAACCCTAATTGTAAGTGTCTACTAGTAGTATTTTTAATATAGGTATGTAGTGATAATTGTATTGGTCAGTAGCTGGGAGGCAGTAGTATGTTGTGTTTCTGACAGCCTCAGGGAATAGGTTTCTTAGTGTGACAGATTAACATAGGATTTATTATTATTTTTTATTTTTGCATGTAAATACAAACATAGTATTGTTGATTATGTTAGGCTTGTGAAGCGTGATAAAATGAACAGGCAGACATTGAAACCTGTATTCAGACAGCATAAACTAACCTGTGAACAAGTTAAGCTAAAATGTTTTATTCTGCTAGTTATGTTTTAATTTAGTGCGTCACAGCCAACTTGATTTGGATGCCTTGCTAAGCTCCTATGGCTTCCATTCACAATATTACATTTGACACCAAGCTAATTTCTGCTTTTTTTTTAGCAAGTAAAGTAAAGCCTTTATTTTGTCACATATACATTACAGCACAGTAAAATTCCTTCTTCGCATATCCCATCCCTCTGTGGTCAGAGCGCAGGGTCAGCCATGGTACAGCGCTCCTGGAGCTTAGGGGTTAAGGGCCTTGCTCAAGGGCCCAACAATGGCAACCTGGCTGAGCTGGGAATCGAACCGCCGATCTTCCGATCAGTAACTTAGTGCCTTAGCCTTCTGAGCCACCAGTACATACCAGATCAAGAACTTAAAGATGAAGATTATATATCTGGTATTCTCTCTGACAATTCCTCCCTTGTTTCTAATGAGCTCAATTAGTTTGTAGCGTTGCTTGTCCAAGGAAACCAAGAATCTTGCTAGAAGTGGAGCAGGTGTAATTGTCAGAAACTCACTACTGATCATAAAAAAAGAAGGTAAAAACAAAAATTAGACTGGCTCATGTTCTTAGCAAATCTTAATTACAGTATATATAGAAAGAATCACCCCCCGCCCCCCACACACATACCTTTAAAATAACTTCATTTTTTTTTTTTTGCTTTGCAAGTGCTCACTACTGATAATAAAATAAACCCATGAACATAATTCAGTTTCGAAGGATAATTGCAATTACTCTCTGATATTATCAGATAATTCAACTACTAATTTTCAGTGCTCCATCAATTTGAGGGAGTTTATTTTAGGATATTTAGGATGGCATTTATTAAATTCATGGCAATTCTATTGTATCATTACCATTTCAAAATTTATTCACATAATTTTTTTATTTGTGCATTCTGGGACTTACCAATTTCTACAGTATGCGTAAAATAATGTCCTTTCAGAAAAGCTAACAGACCTGTAAACACAAAAGTGAATAAAGATTTCATGTTTACTTTTAAACTTCATTCATGACATAGTAATGGCTAACCTCAGCTTGTTGGCCCTGTAAACAAGCTGTTTTAGTGGTACTATTTGTGTTTTATTTTACATTTCATTCAATTTACATAGTTAATTTAACATTGAATTAATGTTGTGGACTGATGTCACAGGGAGGGTTGTCCGTGAGTCGCTACACAGTGGATTTCCGTACTCTAGCCGTGCAGACCACCTGGGGAGACGCCGCCCTCCGGACGGCCTACTATGAGGAACTGGACTCACGGATCAAAGATGAACTCGCCGGACGAGAGATTCCCGCCACGCTGGAAGGACTGATTCAGCTCGCCCTCCGCATTGACCAGCGCCTGCTCTCTCGTCCGAGGCCAGCCCCCCGGACCCTGCCACCCACTACGTCACCTTCATACCCTCACGCCCGGTTCCTGAGATACACCTTCACCACCACTGCCATGGCACCCGTCGGACCTCCACCTCCCGCCGTGGTTAACACCGGAGCTGGGGAAGCCATGCAACTAGGATGCGCCTCCTTGACCGCTGCAGAACGGGAACGACACTTCAGAGAAGGGCTCTGCGCCTACTGTGGGTCAGCGGCGCACCACAGGGCCCTCTGTCCACTTCGCCCGGGAAACGCTCAGGCCCGGTGAGCAAACGGGGCAGTTCCACCTCCACCTCTCGGTTACGACACCCAATACTTCCCGTCTCACGGTCCAAGTACACCTCTGGTTTGGCCACAAACGGGTCGGAAGTACTGCGTTCATCGATTCCGGTGCCGCAGGTAACTTTATTGACTCTTCGTTTGCCAAAGAACTGGGAGTGGAACTTGAGGCGTTATCCCAGCCCGTTTGTATCACATCTGTCGACGGTCGGCCCCTTTCTTCCAGCCCCATCACCACTCAGACTCAGCCGCTCACCCTTGTCATCGGCCAACATCACGAATGGATCCAGTTCCACCTCACCTCAATTTCATCGCCACCCATCATCCTCGGACACCACTGGCTGCTCCAACATGACCCCCTCATCTCCTGGACGCAAAACCGGATCCTGCAGGGGGGCCGACCTGCACCGAACTCTGCCTGCGGGCTCCGGCTGGGACGTGTTCTAGGGAGTCCAAGGCACCCAATGTCGACACCAACGCCATCCCCGTCACCTACCGAGACCTGGCTGAAGTATTCTGCAAGAGACGAGCCACACACCTTCCTCCTCATCGCCCCTATGACCTGATGATTGAACTTCAGCCGGGCTCGGTCCCCCCCCCCTCGGCCATCTTTACTCCCTCTCCGCCGCTGAGACGCAGGCGATGGAGAGATATGTTTCTGACGCCCTTCGCCACGGCACCATCCGGCCCTCCTCCTCGCCTGCCGCCGCGGGGTTCTTCTGTGTGAAGAAGAAAGGGGCGACTTACGTCCCTGTGTCGATTATCGGGGGCTTAATAACATCACCATTAAGAACAGACACCCTTTGCCTCTTACCAACTCAGCCCTGGATGCCCTCTCTGGCGCCACCATCTTCACAAAGTTGGACCTCCGGAGCGCCTACAACTTGGTGCGCATCAGAGAGGGCGATGAGTGGAAGACGGCTTTCATCACCCCTACTGGACACTACGAGAGCTTGGTCATCTCATTCGGACTCTGCAACGCACCCGCCGCCTTCCAACAGTTACTCAATGATGTCCTAAGGGACATGCTAGGGCGGTGGGTGTTCGTTTACCTGGACGATATCCTTATTTATTCACACACCGCCGAGGAACACACCCAGCACGTCAGAGTGGTCCTTAAGAGATTACTCGCCCACCAACTGTACTGTAAATTGGAAAAATGCGCCTTTTACATTTACATTTACATTTAGGCATTTGGCAGACGCTCTTATCCAGAGCGACTTACAAAAAGTGCTTTAAAGTTTACATTACTGGATAGATACTTACACTGGGTTAACTAGGTCAATAACTAAGTGCGATTAGTCTAACACAACTGGGAAGAGGTTTTTTTTTGTTTTGTTTTGTTTTTTTTGGGGGGGGGGGTGTTAGTCCTGTAAGTACTGGAGAAATAGATAAGTTTTGAGTCGCCGTTTAAAGAACATCTAGAGGAAGTTCGTTCCACCACCTAGGTGCCAGAACAGAAAAGAGTTTGGATGAATGCCGCCCTCGATCCCTGAGAGATGGTGGGACGAGGCGAGCAGTGCTGGAGGACCGGAGGGAACGCGGCGCAGTGCGTGGTGTGATTAGAGCAGAGAGGTAAGTGGGTGCTGGGCCATTTTTAGCTTTGTAGGCAAGCATCAGTGTTTTGAATTTGATGCGGGCAGCTACAGGAAGCCAGTGCAAGGAGCGGAGGAGTGGGGTGGTGAGGGAGAACTTGGGAAGGTTGAAAACGAGACGTGCTGCTGCATTCTGGATCAGTTGCAGAGGACGAGTTGTGGACAAAGGCAGGCCAGCCAGGAGTGAGTTGCAGTAGTCCAGTCTTGAAATAACAAGGGACTGAACAAGCACCTGAGTAGCCTGTGAAGAAAGAAATGGGCGGATTCTTCTGATATTGTAAAGAAGAAATCTACAAGAGCGAGTAAGGTTAGCGAGGTTAAGGTTAGCCTTTCACGAGCGCTCCACCACGTTCCTGGGTTTTGTCATCTCGCCCCAGGGTGTCCAGACCAGAAGCAACATCCCTGTAGTTTCTTTTCCAAAAAATTTGACCCCACTCAGCAGCGATACGGGGTAGGGGACAGCGAGCTGCTGGTCATAAAGTGGGCTTTGGAGGAATGGCGACACTGGCTCCAGGGCGCCAGAGAGCCGTTCATCTTCTGGACCGACCATCAGAACCTCATCACCATCCGCAACTTAAAACAGCTCAACCCGAGACAGGCGCGGTGGGCACTATTTTTCGAACATTACAACTTCCACCTATCCTACCGCCCGGGGTCCAAGAACACCAAAGCTGAGGCCCTCTCCCGACAACACAAAGAGGACGTTCCCCGGGCAGACCCCACGCCTGTCATCACACCCACCAAGATCATTGCATCACTTCACTGGGAACTGGAAACGAGGGTTTGCTGTGCACAGGCGATGGAGACCGCACCGGCAGGTGTGCCGCCTGGGCGACTCTACGTGCCGAACACCGTAAGGACCGAGGTGTTGCGATGGGGTCATTCCTCGCCATTATCTGGACACCCCGGCACCAACCGCCCCCTCCAATTTATCAGACGTGCCTTCTGGTGGCCATCTATGGCGAGTGACGTCAAGGAGTACGTCCAGGCGTGCCCAGTGTGCGCCAGGTCCAAGAATACCAACCAACCGACACCGGGGGAACTCCAACCACTCCCCGTTTCCCATCGGCCTTGGACGCCGTCGACTTCATCACGGGCCTGCCGGCCTCTGAAGAGAAAAACACCATCTTAACCATCGTTGACCGGTTCTCCAAAGCCGTGCACCTGGTGGCCCTCACTGGACTCCCGTCAGCCAAAAAAACAGCAGAGCTGATTTTAGAACACGTAGTCCGACTGCATGGGTTCCCAAAAGACATCGTCTCGGACAGTGGGCCCCAGTTCACCGCCCGGTTCTGGAAGGCCTTCTGCCGTCTGATCAATTCCACTTGTAGTCTATCCTCTGGTTATCATCTCCAGACTAACGGTCAGACGGAGCGGACCAACCAACAACTGGAGCGCTACCTGAGATGCTTTGTTGCCGATCGCCAGCGCTCCTGGGCCCGCTACCTCCTATGGGCTGAGTTATCTCACAATCTTCATGTCTCTTCAGCCACCAATCTCAGTCCATTGGTAAGCCACGGTTTCCAACCTTCGATGTTCGATCATCAAGAACCGGAGGTTGAGGTGCCGTCAGCCCAACAGGCCAACAACCGCTACGCCACTCAACATCGCCGTCGACACCCGCCGGGACGATTGTACAATGTCGGTGACAAAGTATGGCTTTCAACCAGAAACCTTCACACGGAATCCAGAAAGCTATCACCCAGATTCATCGGTCCATACCGCATCACCCTCCGTAACAATCCTGTCACCTACCGGCTCCAGCTGCCTGCGGCACTCCGGATCCATCCGGTATTTCACACCTCCCAGCTCAAACCCTTCATCACTTCACCAATGGCTTCTGTGCTGTACCCTCCGATAGCTCGTGACGCACACCAGAAAACGAAGTCGTCCACTATAGCCAGGTACTCAGAAGTGTCACCATCTTTTATACATCCAACAACCACAGAGTCGTCAGAAAACTTCTGTAGATGGCATGACTCTGAGTTATATCCAAAGTCTGATGTATAGAGGGTGAAAAGAAATGGAGACAGTACAGTTCCCTGGCGAGCTCCGGTGTTGCAGATCACACTCTCGGACACACCGTTCTGTAGTCAGACATACTGGGGATGTCAGGACATATAGTCCATAATCCAGGAAACCAAGCGGGTGTCAATGTTTATGTTCATTAGTTTCTCCCCCAGAACTGCCGGTTGGATGGTGTTGAAGGCACTGGAGAAGTCAAAGAACATCATTCTTACGGTGGTCCCAGGATTGTCGAGGTGAGAGTAGGTTCGATGGAGCAGGTGTATTATGGCATCATCTACTCCCATGAAAGGCTGATAGGCAAACTGAAGAGGGTCCAGAATGGACTTCACCAGGGGACAAAGTGTATCCAGGATCAGTCTCTCAAACACCTTCATAATGTGCAATGTCAAAGCAACAGGTACAATGCATGATGTTTTCCACAATGCAGGGACTTTCTGTAGAGACAGACTTAGACTAAAGAGGTACTGGAGGGCACCACAGAGTTGGGGAGCACAAGATTTCAGGACTCTATGATTGATCTTGTCCGGACCTACAGCTTTTGTAGGGCTGAGCTTGCTCAGGCCATGTTTGACCTGATCCATTGAGCTATTGATTGGGGAGGGTGCAGGAGTAGTGACTGTTTCCTGTGTAAGGAAAGACATGGGAGCAGGAAAGTGTGGATTGAGGCTAAAGCTGGGGAAAGTGTGTGACATAGGGGCATCAAATCTATTAAAGAAAGTGTTGAGATCATTTGCACGTTCCACATTTCTCCCAATAGCCTGGCTTATAGCCAGTGATGCTCCTCATGCCCCTTGACACCTCTCTCATGTTGTTCTGTTTCAGCCTTTGTTCCAGTTTTTTCCTGTATGACTCTTTCCCCTTTTTGATTTTGCCAATAAGCATTCTTTGAGCCTTCTTCGCTGCTTCCTTGTCACCAGACCTTAAAGCACTTTTTTTTACATTTAAACACGGGTTTGTTGTTGAAGAAACAGCGAATATCTCTCATCGGTAATCAGGTGTCAACACAGAAGTTAATGTACTCCGTGATGCAGTCTGTCATTCCATCAGTGTCATCTCCATGTGGTTCATAGAGAACCTCCCAGTCTCTAACCTCAAAACACTCCTGTAATGTAGCAGTGGCTACTTCTAACCACCTTCTCACACTCCTCACTATAGCAGGCTGTCTTTGAACAAGGGGTTTGTGTATTGGCATTATGTGGATTAGGTTGTGATCCGACCTCCCAGGGGGGGTACTGCTGCCGCACTGTAAGCACCTTCAACATTAGCGTACAGCAGGTCTAGTGTCCTATCCCCCCTAGTGTGACTATCCACATATTGAGTGAAAGTGGGAATAGTCTTGGTCAGCGATGTGTGGTTGAACTCACCTGAGATCAGTAGAAAGGCATTGCGGTGTCAAGTCTGGAGTTTGGAGGTTATCGAATGAATGACGTCATGGGCTGCAGCGGCATTTGCAGACAGAGGAATGTACACAGCAGTTCTTATCACATGAGAGAATTCTCTCGGTAAATAATATGGGCGAAGTCCGACAGCCATCAGTACAATATCAGGACTACAAACACATGTTACAGCCAGCCCCCCTACTTTCTCTCTCATCGTCCTCTCGCTCCGTATCATGCTCTAGCCGTCCAGTGTGATATTAGAGTCAGGGACATCACTGTGTAACCAAGTCTCTGTTAAACACATCAGACTGCACTCATGTAAGATGTTTTCAGTCCTTAAAAAAGCGACCAACTCGTCCGTCTTATTGTCCAGAGATCTCATGTTGCCCATGATAAAAGACGGAAAAGTAAAAGTAAAGCCTTTATTTTGTCACATATACATTACAGCACAGTGAAATTCCTTCTTCGCATATCCCAGCGTAACTGGGGTCAGAGCGCAGGGTCAGCCATGGTACAGCGCCCCTAGAGCAGTTAGGGTAAGGGCCTTGCTCAAGGGCCCAACAATGGCAACCTGGCTGAGCTAGGAATCGAACCGACAATCTTCCGATCAGTAACTCAGTGCCTTAGCCCTCCTTTGCCCTCTGCTCATCTCTCTTAATCTTTACCTCCTCTGAGCCACTTTCTTCCATCTCTGCATCCTCTTATCATCCTCCTCCGTATCTCATACGGAATGTTTAGAGTCCTATACAGAATCGGAACTCTAATGCCGGCCGGCTTCAGTGCAAGCAGCTGTTCCCTGGTGTAAACGAAGTAACCGGCTCCTTGATGTTGCGCGCTGATCACCCGGAGCGCCTAAAACATAATTAACATTGCGTAACTAAGAATAATAACACTTTCAGAACGCATGGCTTACTTTTAAATACAAAATAAATTTATAAATAAATAATGAAATTAAAGTATAATAAAAAAAAGTAAAAACACATGAAAACTCTGAGAGCAACCGTACCAAGCTGCATGGCTTAAATTGCTATACTATAAATTGTAAATCAGTTAATCAAATTAACCCAAATTGTTAAAGATTCGAATCACCTCTGACCAGAGCTGAAACCACACACCATATACAGTTCCTCCAATGCTTGTGATTTATCAGCCTGTGGGTGGATGTAAACAGCTGGAAGGAGTACTGTGCTGAACTATCTGGGGAGGTAGAATGGACTATTTTACTTGTTAGCACCTCTAGGTCTGGTGAGCAGTAAGTTATTAACACACAAACATCTGTAGCCCATACAGAATTAACCATAAATCATACGACTTGCCGGAGTTTGCAGTTCTATCCAGTCAATAGATGTAAAAGTTGTCTGACGAAATGGTATAATTCAGAATATTGGTCTCAAGCCATGTCTCTGTGAGTGCAAAAACACAACAATCCCTTATGTACCAATGATATTTAACAGTTCGTCTAGTTTATTACATGCAGTTTGTCTAGTTTATTATCCAGGGACTGGATGTTTACAAGCAGTATGGAGGGCAGAGAGAATCTGTTGTTTCTCTGCCTGTAAAGCATGTCTGCGCGCCTTCCTCTCCTTGTTTTCCTCCAGCGGCATCCATGTGAACAAAGGATCCAGGAAGGTACATCGCTCTGAGTTTTTAAAAACAATGCTATAAAATCTGAATTCGCTGCCTGTCTCAGTTGTTGGAGTGAGTCGCGACTATATTCTGACGTCAGTGCAAATGGTCTGAAGTCATTAAGAGGCCAGAAGGCATGGTCTTATTATATACTGGTAGTACACAGAATGTTTTCCATAGCTCCAGTATTCTTTCTTGCATCAGACTCAGGTTGAAGATGTATTTCAGTATACCAGCTGAGTAGCACAAGACTTTAGAATCCTGGGGCTAATACCATCAGGGCCTGCAGCCTTATTAAGTTTTAAGTCAAGTTTTTCCAGCTGTCTTCCCACCTGGCTAGCTGTCACAGTCAGTGAAGGTGGTGTGCTAACTGATTCTAGTCAGATAAGTCCTGTGTGAGCAGTAATTCATGTTGTACCTTTTAATTGAACATTTGCAGTAATCTACCAACCCTCACCTATAGTCACAAGTTCTGGGCCGTGACTGAAAGAATGAACCAATGAAAAAAAGTGGCCAAAAGATATCCTCCATCCATTGGGCTCACTCCTGAGTGGCTTCATCTTATTCTAAAATGTTAAAATTATAAGAAATAAAAATAAAAAAAAAGAAGAAACAGTGCATAAGTAAGGTGTTTGACATTATTCAATTTGTGTTTTTTTTTTCTCTCCCCAGAGGGAGAAAGGAGACCCAGGTGTGATGGGAGAAATAGGACAGAAGGGGGAAAAGGGGAATACAGTATGTGATACAGTACACACACTCTCCATTTCTAATGCTTTTAGACACATGCACATGAACATGCCTACATACAGTACACTCTCACACACAGACACACACATACACATACACATGCAAATGAGTCAACATTTTATTAGTTTGGTATAAAACAAGAACTGATTCCTCCAACAGGGCCAGCCTGGTCAGGAGGGTGCCCTTGGGATTAAAGGACAGAAGGTACCATTCATGAGTGCATAAGGAGCAATATCGTCGGTGTTCTGATGAAACCTCGTAACTCAATTTTTCGCCAAAATCGTTTTTTTTTTTTTTTTTTCGTGTATATTAATTATTTTTAGTGCAACATGTAACTTACTCTGTGCTATATATATGCTGTATTTGTCTTGGATACATTTGTACAATTTCTTTTTTTTTTCATTTACATTTCAAGTGCATTTTTAATATTTTTTTTTCGCTCTCCTGAAAAAGTAGAAAAATTGAGTTACGAGGTTTCATCAGAACACCAATGATATGCTAAGTACTGTATGTTAAAGCCATGTTGTCTTTTCATCTTATTCAATGTATTCTTTTTATTTTATCATTAGGGTGAAGTTGGCCCCAGAGGACCCCCAGGTCCAGTAAGTATTTAGTAGGTCCACACATGCACACAAACACACATAATTGAGTTGTGGATGTTGACCAAATTCCTTTTGAAACAGGCAATATATCCATAAATTTTACAGTTTGCTAATTCTGCTGCTAATTCTTATTTAGGGTAAAACCCTGTCAAATGATGCTGATCCTGTACTGCCTGCTCATTAAAATAGTAATTAAACTAGTTAAGTTTTCCAAAACTCTAAAGTTGTTAATTTTTCCTGTCCATGTTGCTTCCCTTTTTTAATGAGCTCTACAGTCCACTGCACTCCTACAGGTAGTTGCAGAACAACCAACCTAGTGAAAAACAGACAATAACTAAAATACTATAAATAAAGAATATTGAATTAAAGTCTTGTTGATAATATTATATGATGATAATATAAATTATTGATTAACTTGTTTGTGCAGCAGTTGTTTTGCTGTATAACAGAATTCAGAATTTCAAATAATATTGGACATCCCATATTGCATTTCTGTCTAGTACAGTCTGGCTTAGAGATTTAATACTTAGAATAATATGCTACATTTAAAAGACAGAGAAACTTGGGTAGAACATTCTTGCTTTGTATTAGATTATATGAAAAACTAGTAATCATACTCTCTATTTTATCTACTCTAAATCAAGATGTGCGAAATATCACAAGTTTGTCATAAACTAGCTTATAATTTAAAATTCTTTCAGCAGAATTGGGACGGTTAATATATTTTCATGATAATACCAATAATGACTCTATATTACCAATACAATACTAACCAACAATAGTTTTAGATAATGCATATATGTATTATATAAGGTGAAAAGAAACAACTTTTCTTCAAGGTTGAAGATTTTTATTCTAGTTCCTGTTAGCTATATTATGCTTATATTTTTATATTTTTGTAAGGATATATTGTTGATATTTGAAATCATTGTAGCCTGGTAATTGATTCTCAAGAACATGTTAGTACATTTCCTCAAAGGTCATAAATCATGAAATATTGCAGTAATCTACATGAACTACATGTGAAATTGTGATAGGACTAGAGACAGGGTAATGTTCTATAAATGGTTTGTATCTGGTCTGTGCTCCCTTGCAGGTGATGACAGCGCATGGGCTCAGACATCTCTCTGTACCAGTAGGTTTACTCTTTACTAAAAATAAAAAAGTAAATTCTTCATAATCCATTGCACATCAAGTTTTTTTCTTTTTGGCATGATAGTGTTGTAGTTGATCCATGGTCCATACAGTTCTTTCTTCATTGTTTAGCATGAAAATTCAAAGTTAAAATTAAATTAATTAAAACGTTTTACAATCTTAGTGTGAAATACGTTTTTACTGCTGCTTATATTTGTGCCTCATTCTTGAGTATAAAGTATGTTTTTTTTGCATGGTCACAAGTTATATTTTTGCTTGCCCAAGCTCTGTCTTGTTTGCACAAATTCGATTTCTCTTTTTCTCACGCTTACTCTGTGCTTACCAAAGTTGCCAGATCACAAAATTCCTTGTTCCGCAATTGTGACATATACAATTGTGAATATTTTCTATCTATCTATCTATCTATCTATCTATCTATCTATCTATCTATCTATCTATCCATCTATCCACACACACACCAAAAAAAAATTAATATTACACAAAAATAAATAATAAAAGCTTTCCAAACCTACCTAGGGTTAGCTCACCATCTCCGTCTTCGGAGAGCGGCCAGGATTTCACCACCCAGAGTCCCTCTGCAATCCAACCCTCAGGTGGAACCTATAAAACTGGACAGAATCCGCATCTCACCCGAGTAGAGGGAGCATGCTGCAATGCTGGTCCCAAGTGGGATCGACTCAAGTGGGATCGACTCAGGTTCGGACCGCAAATTAATCATCGCAGCCTCAGCTAAGTCCCTGGGAATCCCTGCACTGCCTTTGGAGATCTCAAGGTGCAGGCCAAAGACGGGAGTCCGCTGCCTTCATCTTGATCTTTTCTCGGGCCCTGTAGGAACATCAACATCACGTTCAGCAGGTGCTGCAGAGGCTCTTAGAGAATAACCTGTTTGTGAAACCAGAAAAGTGCGAATGTCACACCACGTCCACCACGTTACTTGGATTCAGCATTGGGCCTTCAGGGATCCACATGGAACCTGCCAAGCTTCAAGCCGTCCCAAACTGGCCCACGGCCAACTTCTATTGCCGTTTCATCTGAAGCTACAGCTCTATCACAGCCCCCTAACAGCCCTCACCTCTCCCAAGGGTTGTTTTTGTTGGAACCTGGAATTCGAGCGGGCCCTCACTGAACTGCAATTCACGTCCGTCCCTATCCTCACCATCCCGGACCCGTGACATCAGTTCATTGTGGAGGTTGACGCCTCCAGCATGGGAGTAGGGGGCATTCTCTCACAGAGGTCCGCGCATGATGACAAACTGCACCCGTGCTCCTTCTTTTCCCACCAAAAGAAACTATGGTGTCTGAGATTACGAGCTCCTGGCCATCAAGCCAACCCTGGAGGAGTGGAGACACTGGCTAGAGGGAGCGGAGGTCCCATTCCTCATCTGAACCGACCATAAGAACATCGAATATCTATGGAGCGCCAAGAGGCTCAACTCTCGCCAGGCCAGTGGTCCCTCTTCTTTGCCAGATTCAATTTCACCATTATGACTGTGCGGTTCTCCAAAGCCCCTCACTTCTTTCCCCTGCCAAAACTCCCATCCACCAAGGAAACTGCAGAATTCATGATAACCCATGTTTTTAAGCTCCACGGCCTCCCCAAAGACTTTGTTTCTGACCAAGGACCACAGTTTACTTTGCAGTTTTGGAAGGCGTTTTGCCAATTCATTGGGGGGCACCCCCCAGTCTTTTCTCAGGGTTCCACCCCCAGTCCAACGGCCAGACCGAGAGGAAGAATCAGTTCCTCGAGGTAGCCCTGAGGTGCATGGTCTCGCCAGATGTCACCACTTGGAGCAAGTTCCTGCCCTGGGTTCAACAACTCACAACACAACTCCCAGGTATCATCATCTACTGGTTTGTCTCCCTTCCAGTGCTGCCTGGGGTATCAACCGCCCTTGTTCCCGTTTCAGGAGTGTCCAGTCTGCCCAAGCTTTTGTCCGATGAAGCAGAAGGACCTGGCTGCAAACAAGGAGAGTGGTTTTACGGGTCGGCAGAAGGCACAAGAGACCGCAGATGCTCTCAGGCTCCCAAGTACAGGGTGGGACAGAGATTCATGCTCGCCGCCAGAGACATCCCCCTAAAGACCACCTGCCGTAAACTTTCCCCCCATTACCTCAGCCCCTTCACTATCACTAAGATTGTCAATCCCTGTGCCGTTAAGCTCTTGCTCCCCTCAACTATGTGTCAATCCCACGATCCACATGTCCCAGCTACGCTATCTCACCTCATGCCCATTAAGTGCCCCGCCCCGTCTGCTCACCTGCCTCTAATTCCACGCCGATTACTTCAGTATTTAAGCGTGTGCTGCAACATGCACATTTTAAATTAGTTATCTACTGCAAATAGAATTGTTGTGGAAGGTTTCTTAAAGTGTTCTGAAAAGTATCTGCTTCTCATTGATGTATGCATTAATCAATTTAATGAACAATTAGAAGAATTGCAAGGAGATTTTTTATAACAAAGAATGTTAATAAAAACATGACTAATTTTTCTTTTTTTCTGTCACACTAGAGTGAAGCAGGAGAGAAGGGTGATAAAGGGGAAAAGGGAGACGTGGTGAGTGTCCATAGAGTCCATAGAAGATAGTTTAGTAACAATTGTACTGATATTGTTCTTAAATCAATATGACAAAACACTTCCATATTAAATGTTAAAGCAGTTACTGAATTTGAGCACAGTAAATATATTGAGCATAATTTCAGCTCCAGTAGTTCTAGGTTTCATGATGGGAAAAGTAAAAAAAAAAAAAAATAACATTACATATGCTTTAACAATGAATTGGAAACATTAAATTACAAACTACATAAAGACCAAACACAAAACTCGCTACGAATTGGCTTAAAAATGTTCTTACAAATCTTACCTTATTTTTTTTATTTCATTTTTAACCAGGGTGAAAAAGGCACTTCAGGGCTTCCAGGTGTAAAGGTAAAACACCTGCGCTTAAAATATATATATTAGTTTTTTAAGGTGGCCTGTGGTTAAAGGTCTGAAATGTCTGGCTTCTTTTTTTAATAAAAAGAAATCGTACAATTTAATAAAAGAAAAAATCTGTTGTCCCTGTGTGAACAAGTAATTGCTCTCTTGCTAAATCATGAATTAACTGTGATTTTTGTAAAGCATGAGTTAAATTTCACTTGCCACAGTCAGGTCTGATAACTGCCAGACCTGTTTTTAGTTGGCTGAATCATCACTGGCCTCAACACATGGAGAATGGTTTTGGATTAAGATGACAGAAAGATCCAAAAACCAGCATCGATTGATGGCATCTTCAGTAAAGTCCTGGCATCACATGAAAGTCAGCTAATATTTGTGATTACTAGTTTGCACAATTATTCTCTTATTTTCGCCGGTTTTCACTTTTTTCTATTGGCATTTAAACTATGCTGTTTCCCCAGTTTAATTAACAATTGTGTGCTTTCGTTTTATTTCGTTGCATTTTTCACTTTTCCCTTTTGCAGCCTTTTCATTATTAGAAGCATATGCTTTGGTCTAAAAACAGCAAGCAGAAGCCATCCACACTGGACCAATCTGGAATAACATCAATTATAATATCAACACATCCTTGACCAAGGTACGTTTTACAGTGATCATGGCAAACATTCAGTTTGTTTAGTTTGTATATTGCAGATTGTTTATTTACATTATTTAGTCACATCTTAAGTACCACATTCATCTGTGATAATAGTATATTAGTTAGCAATCTGTAGAATAGTTAGCAGCTTTAGAGGAATGCATACAGAGAGGGTTAGGGCGAGTGAGATTAGTGTTCTTTCTGTTGGAAAAAGTCTGGATGCCTTTGGCCTAGGCTCACTCACAGAAGCACTACTCCACTTTATTTCATATATCTTAAGAACACTTAAAGAGCTGTAGTTATGGCAGGCTTATGCTAAATCATGTAAAATGATCTAGGCTATTAGGGGTAGCAGTAGTGTATATGGGGAGTCAAGGACAGACATCCAGATCATTTTAGGACCTTAGTCAAGCATACGTTTTCAAAGATTTCTTGAGCTAAACAAAAGTATAGAGATACTTAAAGGTTGTTTTAGTTACCTTATCAACGTAAAAGTAGATTATACTAAACGCATAGCAAGCATCTTTGACCTGATGTTAGGATTGTTAACTATTATTACTCTAAAACCTTAAACCTTGTTGAGGCCTAGTCCACATGTTAAAAAATGTAGATCATCAAAGATAACTTACATAAATACAAAATACATTTTTTTTAATGATTATGGGAAAAAAGGGAAAAAACCTATCCCTATGTGAAAAAGTAATTGCCCCTTTGTTAAATATCAATGAATTGTGATTTTTGGTAAACTGAGTTTAATTTTACTGGCCACAGCCAGGCCTGACAACTGTCAGACTTGTGTAAACAAGAAATTACATAAATAGAACCTGTTTGACAATGTAAAGCATGCTAAACGATCTAAAAATACAAGAATATAAAGAAATTAAAGAACAGATAAGAAAGTAATTGACAAAGTAGGAACAAAGAAATTTACATCTATGAGTCTGGAGGGGGTTACCAAACCATTTCTAAGGCTTTACTACTCCATCGGACCACAGTGAGAGCCATTATCCACAAATGGGCCAACATTTCTTCACAGTGATGTAAAAGACTTATTGACAGTTATCGCAAACACTTGATTGCAGTTGTTGTCTCCAAAAGTGGCCGTCGCAGGACCAACTCAAGGTAGGAGAGCACAGACGACAGAAGACACTGTAATGCGGAACAATAGTGCTCTTTATTCTTTCCCTTTCAATCTGAGCTCCCTCAGGGAAGAGGGAAAAAAATGTAACGACTTACACACTCAGTGATCTTACAGTAGGTGCTGGGGGTCCTCGGGAGTGAGGGAGGTGACAACGTGCAGGTGGCAACGTGCCTCCTCGGGTGGGTGATGCAGGTGAGAAGCGGAGGCTGTAGACTCAGAACTGCCGCGTCAGATTCTCTGTGCAGTCGGACTCTATGAAGGGAGAGGAGACAGGTGTCAGTAGCGTAGTCATCTGAATCCTACTGACCGCGTGTCTTGGGGTTGCGTCGGTGACTGCTGGAGGGTAGGGGATTACGAGCTGCTGGACGTGGAGAATTTCGGCGCCCCGCCCTTGCGTCGCTGTCTACGGTGCTGAATGCGCGCTGTTTCCCTATTGAGCGAAAAGCTCAAAGTTTATGTGAAGTGTGGGCTATAAGCCCGCTGTCACAGTGACACAACCAGTTATTAGATTTTGGGGCATTTACTTTTTCATGGCACTGTACATGAGTATTTTTAAAAACAGAGGTATTTCTAGAATTTACCATTTCCAATTTTGAACTTTATATAAGAAAAACTGCATTTTGTTGTTTTTGAAGCTACATGGAGCAAGCTTGAAACTATTACTGATCAGGAGTTTCATTTATTTTGTTTAAACTAGCATTATTCTTTGAGTATCTAGCATTAAATGAAGCTGCTCCTCCTGGATACACATCAGCCTTGTCAAACTGGCAGGAGACAGTGTTGCTGTTATTAATAACAATAACTAAGGGAAACACATTTTACATGTTTGAAGTTCTTTTCATGATTTCTTTGTGTCTGTGGATTTCATCTCAAAACTGGTCATTTATTAGACAAAATATTAATTGTTACAAACTTTGATATTCATTTTGTGAATCTAGAAGACCCTCAACGATTGTCATTTATGTTTATTTTTAATTTAAAGGGGGTTTATTGGTGTCCAATAGAGCTTAATCACAATCTTGGTCACACTCAATGTAATTCCCAAATTAAATTTAGAAAATACAATCAAATTCCACTATCTCACATTATCTCAGATCATTATCCCATTTCAAAATTCTTATTTAACATTGTAATAAGAAATATTGAGAAATATTGCTCAAATAAATATAACTATATGATGCAGAAAAGATACTTAATGTTTTTGTTACCTCTAAGCTGGATTGTTGTAATGGCTTACTGATTGTATGTTTCAATAGGTGCTTAAACAAGCTCCAGTTAGTCCAGAATGCATCAGAGTCCTTAGTAGAACTAGAAATTGTAACCACATCAATCCCTAAAAGACCCACACTGCACTGGCGTTCAGTCTGTAAAATTTTAATTTCAAGTCAATTTCAAATCTGTTTAAATAAAATAATTGTAATGTATAAATAATAAATAAATATTGTAAATACATTACAACAGATGTTTATACATTTTTCTGCTATGCACACCAACCATCAAGTTTGTCACCTAGAACCTAATGGTCAAATGTCACTACCCAAATTTTTATGTAAAAAAACATTCCAAGAAGCTGATACTCATATGAAAGTTATTTAAAGTTCAGTGTCATAGTGTGTATTTAATAAAAATTTAACTTTTCCTGGAAACAGTCCTGTTTAGCCATGTACATATCTAATTCCAGTATCCATTTGGATAATTCCCTGGAAAGATACGTGGTGATGTTCAACTGGTATGTTTGGATGTTGTGCTTCCAGTAAGCATTGCTAATTCATTCTCTCTGTCTCTCTCCCCATCCCTTTCATATGCCCCCTTATATATTTTTTTCAGTCGAGCTACATTCCTGTAACTAGGTACTCCGGAGATACCAGGGATCCGGATCCCATCTGCCCTCCAGATCCTGATCCCATCTGCCTGATACAGATCTGGCCATTAAGAACGCACGTTTTGAGAAAAGGGATTCCGTGAGCTGCCATAGCAGCTGTGAAAATTACGTTCATAACCTGTAGGGGGCAGTCGTGTTTCAATCTGAGGTATTGTGTGTCTATGGAAACCGAAAATGTGTTATCTCTCTTAGGCGCCCATTGACAGCAAGCGACATAGCTCATAAACACGTCGAGCTCAAACTGTAAATACTGATGTATTTATTCTTCATTTTCTTCTCTCCTTCAATTATGATTCTTCTTTGACTGCACTTTCTCCATTCAGTATTATTATTATTATTATTATTATTATTATTAGTTGTAGTAATAGTAGTGCTGTGAATTTATTATTCTTTTTGTTATGATTATTATTATAACGCACCTGTGCATGTGTGCAAAAAGACGAACTACAACAAAGAATACAAAAATGCATGATAAGTCAAATTGCGCAAGCGCACTTTTTGATCAAAAGGCTGATAAAATTCTGTGTTATTTCGGGTTACTTTAATCACACTGTTGGGTTGCTTTTGCTTTGAATACTAAAGGTTTTACATGATTAAACAAAATGCCAAAAACGGAACAAGAAATGTCTCCGTTTCCTCTCTAGACCTTTTGTCTGCATCACAATGAACTGAAGCTCAGCATGTCTTTTTTCCTTGTTTGAATCTATAATATTGAAGTCAAATACTGTATATTTCGCGTATAGGCCTAAATATAAATTTTTATTTTTCAAAATTGTTCTATCTACTAAATCAAATGGAATGTGTCAACCCAGCAAGAGTGATAATTTACACACTGGTTGGGTCAAATAAAACAACCCAGCACATAAACAATCATAGATTGTGTAAAGAGTGATTTAAAAACAATACAACAAAAGTTATGGTAAATAAATTCTCAGACTCTTCCATTGCAAGGATTAAAAAAACAGTAACAATGTCAATTTTAGAATCCGTAGAAGCTCAGTGGTCCGCACACAACATCTCGCGGGGAAGCCTTTTCCTAAATTCGCCGTTTTCATGGAGGTGGGGCTAAGAAACATCTGTATGAATATGGTATATTCATACAGATGTACCTATTTTATAATACATGAACATTTATCCTGACAAAGAGCAATGTAATAACAGTGCCAGCTGGCACACCTAAAATAGATGCCGAATAATTTTTTATAGTAATTTTTTTTTTCTAAACTTGTGCTATGTTGTTTACTTACAATATTTGTTAATTTAAAATGTAATTTAAAGTTTTGGGCTCCGGGATGTTGAGCCTATTTCCTGTGTAGTCTAATCAGAGCTCTTTGTTTTTTTTCCAGAGAAAGCACAATACAACTGTCCATACAGTTAATAAAAAGAAAAGTATCAAAATCAAAGTATCATCCAACTATGAAGTCTTATTTAATTGCTATCATTAAACATATTTTTTTATTTTTTTATCTATTTTATTTTTTGCTGGGGAAATAAATTTTAGGCAGAGATGTCCGCTCTGTCTTGTTAATTCATCTAAAAAAAAACCAGTTTGATAAATTCACACCTATCGTGAATGAAAGGTGAGAAGAGATTGCACAGAATCCTCTGACACAGTGCTTGCTCTGAAGGACTGTATTCGACAAGAATATAGAGAATAAGAATTGTATTTATAATAAGATAATTAATTCAATAATAAAATTATATCAAATAAGGACTTTATCTAAAAGCCAAGTTTCTCATTCACTGCTGAAGTAGTTAAATATGCTTATACTGTGGATATGTAGGCTACATTTTAAAAGTACAATTGCAAGTAAATTACAAGCTGCATTTAATATTGTAAAACATGAATAAAACAGTATTAGACACAAATATATGATATAGTAGTATATACCATTAAAAAGCTATTACATAAGTGCTCAAATGTAAAGCAAATGCAGTTATTAATTTATTGTGCATATTTAACTTAATTCAGCCATTTACGTTATATGAAAAATAACATGCCTACCAGCCCACTACTATTTTCTGTTCGAATTTAAAGATGCCAGCGCGTGTGCAAAAAGACGAAGTACAACAAAGATTATACAAGTGTATCATTTTTAATAAAGTTAGCCTAAAACAATATTGTTTCCAATGCTGAAGCAAACATGATTTGGTTTTTGGTTTAGTCTACTCGTTGAAACAATGCTACAGCGTGCTTCGAAGTGAACCCCCGCAGGCCCCCAGTTACTGTAATCCCAGTTACCTCTTCTCACCTTTCATTCACGATAGGTGTGAAGTTATCAAACCGGTTTCACTGAAGGGGGAATTGGCAGAATTTAGGGGTTAAAATTAATTAACAAGCCAGAGCAGACATCTCTGTCTAAAATGTATTTCGCCACCAAAACATAATAATAGAAACAGAAATAGAAATAAAATGTTTAATTGCACCAATTGAATCAGACATCATAGCTGGATTTGATACTTTGAGTGTAATTCATAAATTTAATGAATATATCCAGAGTTTGTAAAATAATGAAATCTGTTTCCTTCCTAGACCTTTTGTCAGCATCACAATGAACTGAAGCACAGCATGTCTTCTTTCCTTGTTTTAATCTGTAATATTTAAGTGAAATGCATTTTGCGTATATGCTTAAATATTACCTTTTATTTATGGACGGGTGTATTATGTTTGATCTGCATTATTGCGAGACGAGATTACTTTTCTTTTATAAAAAGCCAGAAGCACTCTGTGTGCATATAAGACTATTTACTTAAAAAATATATATTTTTTTGGTTCATTCATGTCTTCTGATGGTGGTCAATGGCAACACAATTTTTAACACAATTTCGCATAGATAACACAGAAAATTTAATTAATTTTAAGACCATTTAAACTGAGGCATTGCAATGTCTTTCATTGTTTTGTCCCTGTAAAGTCATTACAAAAACTATATAAGAAACTATTTATTATGAATTTTAAAGCATGATTTTGGGCATCTCATTTCGTTATTATGAACAAAATATGAAGCACATATACACACATTCATCATGAAACATCTATTGTAAAACAAAATAAAATTCATGTTTGCTTCAGCATTGGTTTTAGGCTAACTAATTATACACAATTCTTTGTTGTACTTGGTCTGGCTTTTAGATACCTTCCATGCACCATCTGACGGATATTCAGTGAAGCACAACAACTTTATTTAAATTCCCGAATGTTGCTTGTGGGATTTCGCTGCATGGCGTGCTACAAATTGTGGCATTTCGCGGGAAAAAAAGCGTGCATTCTTAATGGTCACATCTCTATATCCTGATTCCCAAGTTCTGGTTGGAGATATCGTCACATCGAGACAATTTACTTCTACTGAGGATGGCCCCATATGGTCTGCTTATGGACATGTGACTAATGAGGACAGTTATACTCTGAAACCATGAAGATGGCTATGGACTGCATTTTATACAAATTATTTTGTATAATGTCTTATGATTGCAGTCACTCTGTTAGTTTTAGTACTTAAATTGCAAAGAACACTTCCCAAGTCTCCATCAGTGAAGAGTTGACTCAAAAGAGTGGTCTTCATGTAAAATTTAATGGGGTCCTTCTGGTTTCTGTTAAGGTTTCTTTTTCATGTCCTCAGGGAGTTTTAACTTGCCCCTATTGTCTTTGCTTTCTAAATCTGTATGTATACCTTTTTTCTGTTAAGATGCTTTGTAAAAATATATTTTGTTCAAATATTAATAAAATTTAAATTTAAATTAAATTGAAGTCATGTAAGTTGTAAGGTGGGGCTTGTATGGAGTGGAAATATTTGTTTAAAACATAAAACAGATGATTAATCATACTGAGGTCTGGGATATTTGATGCCAAGTCCTTATAAACTTTTGCAGTGTGCAGGGAATATAATCCATCTGAAAGAACAACATAGTGTTTAAATCAGTAGTACTTATGGAAAGAATATTTATATGAATGCCACAAACAATCGTTTCTCATCAGATTATTGCCAGAGCATCAGACTGCTTCTGCCACCTTGCCTTCTTACCATAGTGCATCCTAGTGCCATCTCTTCCTGATGTAAGTGATGCACATGCACCCAGCCATCCACACAGTATAAAAGAAAACAGTTTATCAGAGCAGGACAACTTCTAACACTGTTCCTTAGTCCAGTTCTGGGGGTAACATTCTTAATGTAAGCACCATTGGTGGTAAACAAAGGTCAGACTGGGCATTCTGTCTTGGTCTGTAGGTGTGCATCCCCATACACAGTACGCTCTGATATAGAGTGTGTTCTGATGGCTTGCTATCATAGTCAGTATTACCTTTTTCACCTATTTGTACTACAGTAGCTCTGTGGTGGGATCAACCTTTGCCTCCCACACACATCACTAAGCCCTGGCTGTCCATGACTCTGTCTCTGGTTCATTGGTTGTCCTTCCTTGGACTACATTTAGTAGGTACTAACCACTTCATATCAGGAACCCTACACAAGACCTGGAGGCGCTTTGGAGATGCTCTTGCCCAGTCAGATAGCCATTAAAATTTTGCACTTCAAAGTCACTTTACTTTGCTTTAAGAGCTTTCTGCCTATTACATCCTACTTCTGAACACATGCAACAAGATTATTTGTGCTATTCACTACAGCTGTAATGGTTTTACAAACACATACTGTATTTTTGGCCTTATACTGTATATTCCTTTGTCATCTTTATTTTTTTTAAAAGATTTTTTCTTTTGCTTTATAAAGGGAAATGATGGATTGCAAGGACAAATGGGAAAGCCAGGTCCACAGGTAAGCATTGAAATATATGTACTGTTTTGATGTTTTTTTAACCAGGGTTGCCAGACAAAACAAAGACAAAAGCATCCAAAGTGAAAAAGCTCACCAGAAGACAAAAAAAGTTTTAAAACTTGCAAAAAGGTCCTAAAATGTACTTCTGCTACTCCAGCTGTCATAAATATTTAGTTAAATGAAGGAATAAAATACATTCAGTGCAACGGCATTTTAGCCGGTTATATTAAAATCCCACTCATGCCCCTTTCCAGCCCATTAAAATTCTTCGGATCACACCAAAGTCTTTTATATGTTATTGCATGGATGTTTCTCTAATACATGAGTTTTTATTTTTTTTATTTGTTGATGTGTCAAATGTAATACTTAATTTTGTGAATTCCTTTTAAAATAATATATCCACAGGGCAAAGAAGGGCTACCAGGTCCTCCTGGACGTTCAGGAGATAAGGCAAGTGAAAGCAATGCTGTCCCTTTTTTTTTTTGTAGAAAAAAATGGTAAATAAATGTTTTGTTTACATAGTCCGATAGTTTTGTTTTTGAATTCATGTCAATAGTGAATAAGATCTGTGTGGTCTAAATACCTGGGGTGATGCAAATATTTCAAGCCTGGTTTAGATGTTCTTGTCTTTGCCTCATGACCCCACACTCTTGTATGATTGATTTTATTTGTGAGCAAAATACAATCATGGTTTTGTGTTATTTTTTTATATAAAGTTTGATCTTTTTCAGTCTGTTGTTATAATGGCCAGTTTACTTCAGGATTCCATATTTTACACTCAGTTTCTTTCAGTTTCAGACATTTCTTTCAAAATGTCAATAATGCAATTCAAACAATTCAATAAAATTAAACCTAAAGTATTACCATTTTGTAATTCAATTCAGTTTTATTTGTATAACGCTTTTAACAACTGTCAGTGTCGCAAAGCAGCTTTACACAATCAAACGAATTATTTAAGTTTGTATGAAATGTGAATGTGTATGGATCAAAAATGGTCAGATAGTCCCTGATGAGCAAGACGAGGGTGACAGTGGCAAGGAAAAACTACCTGAGATAGCAATAGGAAGAAACCTTGACCTTGACTCAACAGGGAACCTATCCTCATTTTGGTGAACAGAAAGCAGGAATTGATCTGCATTCATACTGTGCAGTTCGGTATAACAGTTGATGTTAATTGATGTAAATATGGAGTCCAGTTAGTTATTGGAGGCTCAGGTAGACTTGTAGGAAATTTCAGTCCTGAACTATCGAGCAACAGCCATGTCAAGTCCTCAGAGAAACTGCTGTCAACATCAGCTGAGGCCAGAACCATCTTCATGATAGAGTGGGGCACCAGAATGAGTCAGACAGGTCCAGATGGCAGAGGTGGTCTGGTTCCCTGGCAGCTCAGGAACGACGATGTGTAGCTCGACAAGGAGAGGGAAGGAGAGAGAGAGGGAGAACAGAAGAGGAGAGGTAACAGTTAGGAATGGTCACAGTCACATAATGTATAAGGTGAATATATATTTAGTGTAGAGTGCAAGCAGGGACTCCAGCAGGATTATGACAGCATAACTACAAGGGAGAGCCAAAAGGAAACACAGACATGAGGGCTCCCTGAGATGTAAAGCAACCAGTCACCTCACCGTCAATAAACCTGAGTGATCAATGAGAGTGGGGAAGACAGCATCTAAACATACCAGTTCACCATAATACTCTTTGCCCATGAGTCCCCCAAATCTGCTCCTTTGCCTAAGGCAAATCTATTTACAAAAAAATGCTTGGGTCAATAAATTGGTTTTTAGCCTAGACTTAAACACTGAGACTGTCTCGGAGTCCTGAACACTATTTGGAAGGCTATTCCATAACTTTGGGGCTTTGTAAGAATAAGCGCTGCCCCCTGCTGTAGTTTTCATAATTCGAAGTACTGACAAGCAGCCTGCATCCTTTGATTGAAGTAGGCGTGGCGGATCGAAAGACTAGAGGTTCACTCAGATACTACGGCGCTAGACCATTTAATGCTTTATATATCAAAAGAAGTATTTTAAAATCAATGCGAAATTTCACAGGGAATGAAGATAAGATAGGGGTGATGTGCTCGTATCTTCTGGTTCTAGTGAGGACTCTCGCTGCTGTATTCTGAACTAACTGAAGTTTATTTATGCACCTTGTTGAACAACCAGACAGTAAGGCGTTACAATAGTCCATCCTCGAGGTGATAAAAGCATGAACTAGTTTTTCTGCATTGTTTAGTGACAATATATTGCTCATGTTGGCAATATTTCTGAGGTGAAAGAATGCTATCCTGGTCATATTATCTACATGAGCTTCAAATGAAAGACTAGAATCTACAGGGTGGGCCATTTATATGGATACACCTTAATAAAATGGGAATGGTTGGTGATATTAACGTCCTGTTTGTGGCACATTAGTATATGTGAGGGGGCAAACTTTTCAAGATGGGTGGTGACCATGGTGGTCATTTTGAAGTCGGCCATCTTGGATCCAACTTTTGTTTTTTCAATAGGAAGAGGGTCATGTGACACATCAAACTTATTGGGAATTTCACAAGAAAAACAATGGTGTGCTTGGTTTTAACGGAATGTTATTCTTTCATGAGTTATTTACAAGTTTCTGACCACTTATAAAATGTGTTCAATGTGCTGCCCATTGTGATGGATTGTCAATGCAACCCTCTTCTCCCACTCTTCACACACTGATAGCAACACCGCAGGAGAAATGCCAGCACAGGCTTCCAGTATCCGTAGTTTCAGGTGCTGCACATCTTGTATCTTAGACATAGACAATTAGACAAATAGACACCATAGACAATTGCCATCAGATGACCCCATAGATAAAAGTCTAAAGGGGTCAGATCGGGAGACCTTGGGGGCCATTCAACTGGCCCACGACGATCCACTTTTCAGGAAACTGTTCATCTAGGAATGCTCGGACCTGACACCCATAATGTGATGGTGCACCATCTTGCTGGAAAAACTCAGGGAACATGTCAGCTTCAGTGCATGAAGAGGGAAGCACATCATCATGTAGCAATTTCAAATATCCAGTGGCCTTGATGTTTCCATTGATGAAGAATGGCCCCACTATCTTTGTACCCCATATACCACACCATACCATCACTTTTTTGTTCCAACAGTCTTGGATGGATCTATCCAAAGTGGGTTAGTGTCAGACCAGTAGCGGTGGTTTTGTTTGTTAACTTCACCATTCACGTAAAAGTTTGCCTCATCACTGAACAAAATCTTCTGCGTGAACTGAGGGTCCTGTTCCATTTTTTGTTTTGCCCATTCTGCAAATTGTGTGCGCCGATCTGGGTCATGCTGCAGTAGCTGAAGTTTGTAAGGGTGCCATTTGTGAGTAGCTAATATCCGCCGAAGGGATGTTCGACTAATGCCTATCTCCAATGACATGCGGCGAGTGCTACGCTGTGGGCTCTTGCTGAATGAAGCTAGGACAGCCACTGATGTTTGTTCATTAGTGGCAGTTTTCATGCGTCCACATTTTGGCAAATCCAACACTGAACCAGTTTCATGAAACTTAGCAAGCAGTTTGCTAACTGTAGCATGGGAGATGGGTGGTCTCATAGGGTGTCTTGCATTGAAATCTGCTGCAATGACCCGGTTACTGCGTTCACCAGATATCAACACAATTTAGAAAATACTGAAAATAATGTGACCAAAGGGACATGTTAATTCAAGGTGTGTCCACTAATTAGCATCACAGGTGTCTACAATCTTGTAATCAGTCAGTGGGCCTATATATATGGTTCCAGGTAGTCACTGTGTTGTTTGGTGACATGGTATGTACCACACTCAACATGGACCAGAGAAAGCGAAGGAAAGAGTTGTCTCAGGAGATTCGAAAGAAAATTATAGACAAGCATGTTAAAGGTAAAGGCTATAAGACCATTTCCAAGCAGCTAGATGTTCCTGTGACTACAGTTGCACATATTATTCAGAAATTTAAAATCCATGGGACTGTAGCCAACCTCCCTGGACGTGGCCGCAGGAGGAAAATTGATGACAAATCAAAGAGACGGATAATCCGAATGGTAACAAAAGAGCCCAGAAAGACTTCTAAAGAGATCCAAGGTGAACTTCATGCTCAAGGAACATCAGTGTCAGATCGCACCATCCGTCGTTGTTTGAGTCAAAGTGGACTACATGGGAGACGACCAAGGAGGACACCATTGTTGAAAACAAATCATAAAAAAGCCAGACTGGAATATGCCAAACTACATGTTGACAAGCCACAAAGCTTCTGGGAGAATGTTCTATGGACAGATGAGACAAAAATGGAACTTTTTGCCAAGGCACATCAGCTCTATGTTCACTGATGGAAAAATGAAGCATATCAAGAAAAGAACACTGTCCCTACTGTGAAACGTGGAGGAGGCTCTGTTATGTTCTGGGGCTGCTTTGCTGCATCTGGCACAGGGTGTCTTGAATCTGTGAGGGTACAATGAAATCTCAAGACTATCAAGGGATTCTAGAGAGAAATGTGCTGGCCAGTGTCAGAAAGCTGGGTCTCAATCGCAGGTCATGGGTCTTGCAACAGGACAATGACCCAAAACACACAGATAAAAACACCCAAGAATGGCTAAGAGGAAAACATTGGACTATTCTAAAGTGACCTTCTATGAGCCCTGACCTCAATCCTATTGAGCATCTTTGGAAGGAGCTGAAACAGGCTGTCTGGAAAAGGCGCCCATCAAACCGGAAACAACTGGAGCAGCTTGCTCATGAGGAGTGGGCCAAAATACCTGCAGAGAGGTGCAGAAGTCTCATTGACAGTTACAGGAATCGTTTGATTGCAGTGATTGCCTCAAAAGGTTGTGCAACAAACTATTAAGTTAGGGGTACCATCATTTTTGTCCAGGCTTGTTCCATGAGTTCATTTTTTAAAATAATTCCGTTGAAGCATGGTTGAAAAGCAATGTCTGACTTTCATTGGTTAACATTCATAGAATTCTTATTTATTATTACTTTCGTCAGATTAAAGTTATTTCTGTGACCATTGTGAGTTTTTCTTTCATTGACCGAAGGGTACCAACAGTTTTGTCCACGTGTGTATGCTAAGAAGCATGTAAAGGGAAAAAAGCATTGTTATGCTGAGAAGCATGTAAAGGGAAAAAAGCAGTGGGCCTAAACTTGAACCCTGTGGAACACCAAACTCCACTAGAGATTGTGCAGAATAATCACCATTTAAATCTACATACTGATAAGGATCAGTTAAATAGGATCTGAGCCAGGAGTGGGCTGTTCCCTTAATTGCTACTAGATTTTCTAATCTGTGAAGGAGAATACTATGTTCAATGGTGTCAAAAGCTGCACTGAGGTCAAGTAACACAAGCATAGTGACGCAACCCTGATCAGAGGCCTATAGAAGGTAATTTGCTACTTTACCAATGCCTAAATCCTGACTGATACAGTTCCTATATGCTATTTCTATGTATATATGAACATAGCTGCTCCGCTACTTTCTTTTCCAGAATCTTAGAGATTAAGGGGAGGTTTGATATCGGCCTGTAATTGGACAGCTGACAGGGGTCGAGGTCAGACGTCTTAATTATCGGTTATACTACAGAAATGACTAGGTTTGAGAGGAAATCTGCAAATTCACAGAGAAAGTCAAAGTCCGGCCCTGGGGGTCTGTAAATGATAATTACTGGGATCGACTGAGCAGACTTCATATTTGTAGCTACACTTGTTGTGTTACTATAGAGAACTTTAAATGAATTAAGTTTGTGGGGTTTTTTTGTACGATAGTCAGATTATCATGGTAAATAACTGCGATGCCTCCTCCTCTACCAGTTAGCCGAGGTTGGTGTATGTTTCTGTATCCAGGAGGACTAGCTCCATTTAAAGTTATGTACTCATTCTGTTTAATCCAGGTTTCTCTTAAACAGCGTATATTAAACTCCTGATCTGTGATAACTTCATTAACAATAACTGTTTTAGATGTGAGAGATTTAACATCTAGCTTCAGATCAGAGGTGCTGGCTGCGCATTCAGTGTGCTCTGAGTTTGTGGACTCTATGTTAATTAAGTTGTTAAAATAAACTATTTGGGTCTTTCTAAATTTGTGTTTAGCTTGGGGAACAGACACAGTCTCAATATGATGAACCCTGAGTGACGACTCTATGGCTAGCAGACGATTGGTTTAACCTGTCTGTCTGCTCCCTGTCCTGGGCTCTGGATTGTCACCGATCAACTAGGCCTCTTCTGAGACTATGCGCTATACTACAAGAAATGAGAGAAGAACCTTCCCGAGTGGCGTGGACAGCGTCCCTCCCTATCAGGCAATCTTTGCCCTCATAGGTCTTCCAGTTATCTATAAAGCCCATGTTATTTTCCGAGCACCACCTGGACACCCAGCATTTTAGCGACCATAACCTGCTGTAAGCTGTCGCCACGTCTCATTGGGATGTGACCAGAGCAAACTACAGTCGTGGCCAAAAGTTTTTGAGAATTACATAAATATTGGAAATTGGAAAAGTTGCTGCTTAAGCTTTTACAATAGCAATTTGCATATACTCCAGAATGTTATGAAGAGTGATCAGATGAATTGCATAGTCCTTCTTTGCCATGAAAATAACTTAATCCCGAAAAAAAACTTTCCACTGCATTTCCTTGCTGTCATTAAAGGACCTGCTGAGATCATTTCAGTAATCGTCTTGTTAACTCAGGTGAGAATGTTGATGAGCACAAGGCTGGAGATCATTATGTTGGGCTGATTGGGTTAGAATGGCAGACTTGACATGTTAAAAGGAGGGTGATGCTTGAAATCATTGTTCTTTCATTGTTAACCATGGTGACCTGCAAAGAAAAGCTTGCAGCCATCATTGTGTTGCATAAAAATGGCTTCACAGGCAAGGATATTGTGGCTACTAAGATTGCACCTAAATCAACAATTTATAGGACCATCAAGAACTTCAAGGAAAGAGGTTCAATTCTTGTTAAGAAGGCTTCAGGGCGTCCAAGAAAGTCCAGCAAGCGCCAGGATCGTCTCCTAAAGAGGATTCAGCTGCGGGATCGGAGTGCCACCAGTGCAGAACTTGCAGGAATGGCAGCAGACAGGTGTGCGCGCATCTACATGCACAGTGAGGCGAAGACTTTTGGAAGATGGCCTGGTGTCAAGAAGGGCAGCAAAGAAGTCACTTCTCTCCAAACAAAACATCAGGGACAGATTGATCTTCTGCAAAAAGTATGGCGAATGGACTGCTGAGGACTGGGGAAAAGTCATATTCTCGGATGAAGCCTCTTTCCGATTTTTTGGCGCATCTGGAAAAAGGCTTGTCCGGAGAAGAAAAGGTGAGCGCTACCATCAGTCCTGTGTCATGCCAACAGTAAAGCATCCTGAGACCATTCATGTGTGGGGTTGCTTCTCATCCAAGGGAGTGGTCTCACTCACAATTTTGCCCAAAAACACAGCCATGAATAAAGAATGGTACCAAAACACCCTCCAACAGCAACTTCTTCCAACAATCCAACAACAGTTTGGTGAAGAACAATGCATTTTCCAGCACGATGGAGCACCGTGCCATAAGGCAAACGTGATAACTAAGTGGCTCGGGGACCAAAATGTTGAAATTTTGGGTCCATGGCCTGGAAACTCCCCAGATCTTAATCCCATTGTGAACTTGTGGTCAATCCTCAACAGGCAGGTGGACAAACAAAAACCCACTAATTCTGAACTCCTAGAAGTGATTATGAAAGAATGGGTTGCTATCAGTCAGGATTTGGCCCAGAAGTTGATTGAGAGCATGCCCAGTCGAATTGCAGAGGTCCTGAAAAAGAAGGGCCAATACTGCAAATACTGTCTCTTTGCATAAATGTCATGTAATTGTCAATAAAAGTCTTTGAAAATATGTAATTATATTTAAGTACATCACAGAAACAACTGAAACAAAGATCTAAAAGCAGTTTAGCAGCTAACTTTGTGAAGACTAATATTTGTGTCATTCTCAAAACTTTTGGCCACGACTGTACTTCTTCAGACATCGCCTTCACTAGTTTAAACACCTCTGTAAAGTTATGCTTACTAACCTCTGACTGATGAAGGCATATATCATTAGCTCCAGCATGTACCACTATCTTTGAAAACCTATGCTGTCCTAGAACCCTAAGATTACCTGCTATGTTCGTCACTCTGGCTTCCAGGAAACACCTGGTGTAGCCACTGCCGCTGGCGCCCCTAAAGGCCTAGCTAATTTCACGTTTCATGTAATTGATGGTAAACTAAAGACAATTAAATCTAAAGGAGGTCATTCAGAAATTCTTTCAGTGATAATTTACTTGTCTTATTATTGATCACTCAGTGTTTTTTTTCCCCTCTGCCAACACTTTTTAAAACAATGGCATACCCATGTTATCTTCTTTTATTTACACACTTCACTGACTAAATTCGTCAATTCTGGTGTATATCATACAACAATTCCTCTGAGAGGTCATGCTCTTGTTAAATGCAAGTATGGCGACTTCAGCCTGTGGTTATTTGTTTTGTCTACAAAAGTGTAAATCAGTCCCACTGTCTTTTTCATCCTATACCATTTCTCAGTAATGCAGAGATTATGATGGCTATTTGAAGAACATACCTAACTATATATGTGATGCAATTGAATAACTGGGCATTGTTAAAACAGAACTCTGACTGATAAGGTTATCTTTTTTAATTTTCAGGGATTTGTAGGGGAGCCAGGAACACCTGGGATAGATGGAGAGAAAGGACAGAAGGTAGACTTATTGCTTTGAACATTTCAGTGCCAGCCAAAAAGAGCCAACATGTATGCTTAACTTGAACATATCTTACACACATATTTTAGAACATCTTAAAGTATGACTTGTATCCCCCATAAGGAGCACTACCGGAAAAAAAAGTTTTATTTTATTAGCACAGTTTTGATCCCTGTAGAGCAAGAATCACTGCAAATAGGTAGTTATCAATTGTATTATATGGGGAAACATTTCTACCCCAATAAGAGAGTGATTTCTTCAATGTAGAAATACTCCCCCATCCACAGGGTGTCCCCTGAAAAATGAGTATGAAAATGATATGTTATTCACAGTCTCCAGATCTCTACTCTTTTGAACACCTTTGGGGTTTTGGCTTGTTGTGTTATACATTGTTTTCTATTATGACTGTCATTAAACAAAGAGGATATCCAGTATGGTGTGTCTTGAGCCACCCCTTAATTTCTTAATATTAATCTATATTAAATTATGTTGATTAAATTAAAGAAACCGGCCTGATAATTTATTATCATCTTCACCTGTTTCTCACTGGTTTATGACCTCAAGGATTTTTAAGATTGTTGTTTAATGCTTGAATGATTCATAGCTCACTGTATGGTTGAGTTCCATACATTGAGGTATGTTTAACACAAATCTTAAATATAGTGATTGGACCGGAAATGAGAACCAAAAAAGTCCTTCAGGAAGACTGAAGAACTATTCAAAACTACATTAAATATACAAGAAATTGTGTCTCTTGGTAAGCATAATGTGGAGAAATTATGGGTGGCTCAAGACTTTTACACAGTACTCTATTGTAAAATAATATTTTTTTTGAAGAACACACTTGAAGATTAGTACAGTCTTTGCTAAGACTCACTGAAGATTTAATGGTACTCACTCAAGACTTACAGATGGTAGTAACCTCATACCTTAAGGTCCTATGTATGTTCTTTAATTTGTTATGTGTCTGTATATTGTAAAAGCAAAATATGTAAAGCCAATCTTTATTTACATTTTGTAGCATCCTTGCCCCATAAAGGTGTAATGTCAGACCTTATAATTCAGACTCACTGTTGATATTTGCTCACCTACAGTACCAGATTTTGTTATATCCACAGCTCCTACAACTCAAATTCTTTCCCAATTTGGGCCCCTTATAAAAGCAAGCACTAGCATAAACAAGCAACTTACCAACTGATGAAAAATTATTTTGCTTGGTGTAAAGGCACATTACATTTGTTAAATATGTGTGTGTGTGTGTGTGTGTGTGTGTGTGTGTGTGTGTGTGTGTGTGTGTGTGTGTGTGTGTGTGTGTGTGTTTGGCTGCATGTGTGTGTACATGCAGGGTGATGCCGGTGGAATCAGAGGTCCGCAAGGCCCACCAGGTCCCAAGGGTGAGCCTGGAGCTGGGGCATTTGCTTATACTGTAAGTCATATTTGATAAATTTTTTAGATCACTCGTCAATTTCAGCCTCACCTTAGATTTGTAGCAATAAAACATACATTAAGGTAAAAACTGTGACCCAAATTACAATTGTGTATTGCAAAGCAAATTGCTTTACAACCATGTACTACAATCCATATTGAGGTTATTTTTTCACCAAATTTGGCAAATGCTATACACTCACAAGTAAGAATATAAAATGTGTTTTTTATTTAACATGGAATTTGCATTTGAAATTAATTCATTAATTCATTTAATTTTTTATTTAAAAAATGAATTCAGGTCATTTTTAACATGACTGTCATTCATCATTATGTAAGTAATTATTAAGTAAAAAACCATTAAAACAACCCATTCAGAGTTTAATTCAGAGTTTTTTTGTTATTTTACAAATTTTAGTACATTACTTAAAATAAAGAACATCATAGGGATGGTGTGTTTGTGTATGGCTCCCAAGGTAATTGATTCACTTGTACAGATCCCGCCATTAAGAAAGCACGTTTCTTGAAAAGGGATCTCGCGCGCGTTTCCGCGGCAGCTCGCGGGAAGCTGTGAAAATGCCGTTCATTGCCTGTAGGGGGCAGTCATGTTTCAATCTGAAGTATTGTGTGTCTACTGAAGCCAAAAATGTGTTCTCTCTCTTAGGCGCCCATTGACAGGAAGCGACAGAGCTCATAAACGTGTCAAGCTCAAACTTTAAATACTGATATGTATTTATTCTTCATTTTCTTCTCTCCTGCAATGATGATACTTCTTTGACTGCGCTTTCTCCATTCAGTATTATTATCATTAGTAGTAGTAGTGAAAACTACCGCTGATTAACTATCTCTGCAGTAGTTAAAACAGCGGATTCATTTCTATTGGGGTATTTCTAACAGGCAAAATCTACTAAATAATAATAAATAGATAAAATTACCCAGCACTTTAACATTTAACCCAGCAGTTTTAGAGTGTAACATAAAAGTATTCCATTTGTAAAATATCATAGGTGAAATCATAGGTTGTGTATAGTGATTAAAAACAATACAACAAAGCTTATGGTAAATAAATTCTCAAACTCTTCCACTGCAGGTATTAAAAAACAGTAACAATGTCAATTTTAGAATCCGTAGAAGCTCAGTGGTCCGGACAAAACCTCTCGAGGAGGAGCCTTTCCCTGAATTCGCTATTTTCACGGGGGTGGGCATCTCGGTTAATTCATACAGATGGACAGTACTGTACCTATTTACAGTACATGGAGTTTTACGGGGTTGTCACTGACCGATTTACAGTACCCTGACAAAGAGCAATATAAGAAAATAGAAAATAATTCGGCATCTATTTAGAGTCTAAATATTTTTTTAAACTTGTGCTACTGTTGTTTACTTACAATATTTGTTAATTATTTTTTTCTTTAAATGAGGCTTGGGCTCCGGGATGTTGAGCCTATTTACTAGTATACGTAGTCTAATCAAAGCTCTATTGACCGTTCGAGTGTAATTCATAAATTATGTTTATAATAATGAAATGAGATTGTGCATTAAAATTAATCTACAATTCATTTCAAACCCGCGGCTCGCACTTTCACTTTACAAAAGGTAGCGTTTTGATCAAAAGGTGATAAACCCATTCGATTTATCGATAACAATACTGCATTGATGGATGGATGCTGTTGATAAATATTTAAAATGATAATTAAATAAATAGCTGTCCATCATTTTTGTGTTTATCTTTTCGGTTTATTGTACATCTCTGCACCACTTATTATAATAAATAGTTTTAAATGTTAGTAAAGGTACCATACAGTAGCAAGAGGGGGGGTGTATATATATATATATAGGGCCGGCTCAGTAATCCGGTGAACCCGATCTTATCCCCCAAGGCTGAGGTGGCACAGATGTGACATCACCTTTCATTCATGATAGGTGTGAAAGTATCAAACCGGTTTCACTGATGGGGGAATTGGCAGAATTGAGGGGTTTAAAAAGAATAAACAAGACCGAGCAGACGTCTCTGCCTAAAACCTATTTCGCCAGCACGTCTTCTTTCCTTGTGTTAATCTGTAATATTGTGAAATAATAAGTGAAATGTATTTTGTGTATATGCTTAAATATTCCTTTTTATTTATGGTCATGTGTATTATGTTTTATCTGCGTTATTGCGAGACGCGATGACTTTCTGGAATTTTTTATCGATAAATCGCACGCGTTTATCATCCTTTTGATCAAAACGCTGCCTTTTTGTAAAGTGAAAGTTTATTCACAAATTGGGGTTAACGCATGGCGATGAACAGCTTTATTTCAGTCATAAATTAACATTCACATTCCATCTATTATTTCATGGGACAGTACGAAGTTTTCCTATATGTCCAACCAAGTCTTTGCCTGATTCTCTGAATTGATCTCTCACTGATGTCCACTCCACTGTCTTCATTTCGTCGTTTTGCCTAGTGATGGTTTCTATGGCTGCGACAACTGCTCTGTAAAATAAGAGAATAACATTAATTTAAATATTTGACATTTAAAGCCTAACAAACACATGACAGATTAATTTTGCAAGGATTGCGTTTGCGTGATATTCGTTCTTTATAATGTCTTCTGATGGTGCTCAGTGTTACGTCTACACCAATAGATTTCAGATGGCGGTGTATTTCGCGACTGCAACTTCCAGCAGAATTCATTGTCCTGATGTCTTGAGAATGAAGCTTAGAGCACCCCTGCCGCTCCATTGTTCTTCTGCTTTTGTTGTGCAAACACAAAACACACCCATTACCTGTCCCACACCGAGGTTTGGCCTGCCTTGGATCTGAGCTGGATCTGAATTGTGCCAGACCTCACAGGTAAAGGGTGGTTTGCACAACAAAAGCAGGAGGAGAATCAAGCTGAAGAACTGTGAAAATCAGGGGTGAATAACACCTCGGCTAAGTACCATAGCCGATATATATATATATATATATATATATATATATATATATATATATATATATATATATATATATATATATATAAACTTATATAAACTCTTGATATGGTACTTTCACTACACTGAAAAAAATAAGAAGTAAAATTTACTAAATTTTTATTTTGCAAGTTTTTGCACTCAGGTTTTTCAAGTAAATTTTACACTTGTGAAAAAGAGTAAAATTTACTTAAGGAAGGTGAGTAAAACTAACAAAGTAAATAATTACATATCACATGGCCTCTTTAAATCATGTTAAGTAGTATTTACTTACTGATCTGATGTAATTAATTGATATAATTAAGTAAAACTATTTTCTATTTTACGTACATTTTACACGTTTTATTCAGTCAATGTTAATTATTTTAAATAAATAAAATGAATCACTGTTACAATATGACAAAATATTTCCACCCCACAGCCCGCAACAAAAAGCAAATAAGAGAAAGAATCAACGAACTTCTTAGAAAGAAAAGACTTTTCTTTTTTAAAAAAAATCATACTACTCTCACTTTTGCAAAGAGTGACCATTTGCCATATACCCATCTGATATATTCTATATTTAATAAAACTGTATTGAAACAAATTTGTGTATTTTTCTTATTTAATATTTACTAACGCTTCCGGAACATTGTTGTCTATACGTTTTATGTATATGGAAAACAGTGAAACCTAAACACAAACAGAAAGAACGAATAAAAGAATGTACAAAACATTAACACCTTTGCCGTGTTCAAATAAATAAAGAGTTACTGCATGTTTCAAGACATCGTTAATTTACATTTTTCTCCTAATTATATGTCCACACATCGTTTGACACCATCAATTTATTAGCAATTATCAAGAACTGCATTTCATTTGAACGTCACATATGAGACGCGCGCACAAACGCACACAAACTCTCCATGCAGGGAACAACTGAACAACAGGTCTTCATAGTTGGAGTTGATACTTTTTTTATCGATAAATCGCACGAGTTTATCAGCCTTTTGATCAAAACTCTGCCTTTTTGTAAAGTGAAAGTTTACGGACAAATCGGGGTTCATGCACGCCGATGAACAGCTTTATTTCAGTCATAAATTCATAGTCACATTCCAGCTATTATTTCCAGCCATGGTCAAATAATGGATGAAATAATTATTCAATGCTGGACACAAACAGCAAAAAAAACATGATTATTACGAGCCGCGGGTTCACGCACGCCGATGAACAGCTTTATTTCAGTTATAAATTCACAACCACATTCCAGCTATTATTTCAAGCCATGGTCAAATAATGGATGAAATACTGGACACAAACAGCAAAAAAACATGTTTATTATTATAAAAAGCCTGAAGCAATTCGTGTGCATATAAGAATATTTACAAAAAATATATAGATTTTTTTTTCATTCATGTCTTCTGATGGCGCTCAATGTTGACACATTTTTACCTTTTAATGAAGATATGTTGGCATATTCACGAATCAGGACATTCGAGTATGTCTGCACCTTTTATAAAGTGAAAGTACGAGCCGCGGGTTCATGCACGCCGATGAACAGCTTTATTTCAGTCATAAATCCACAATCACATTCCAGCTATTATTTCCAGCCGTGGTCAAATAATGGGTGAAATAATTATTCAATGCTGGACACAAACAGCAAAAAAGCCAGATGATTATTTTTATAAAAAGCCAGAAGCACTTCATGTTTATATTTGTTCATTCATGTCTTCTGATGGTGCACGACACATTTTTACGTTTTAATGAAGACATGTTGACATATTCACGAATCAGGACATTCGCATAATTACTGTATATGTGCGCGCATCTCATAGGTGTGTGCATGGAGAGTTTGTGTATATGTGCGTGCGTCTCATAGGTGTCTGTGCGCGCGCATTTCATATGTAGTTGTGTGAGCAGTTAGTAGTATATATAGATGTGTGACTGTTTCATATGTGTGTATGCAAGTGTTTCACTTGTGTGTGCATGAGTGAAGTTTGATTTAAGCCCTATACGGCGCCTCACAGTTTAGGGCATCTCTTTTCATCATTATGAACATAATATGAAGCAGATATACGCAGATTCATCACAAAATATTATTATTGTAAAACAAAATAAAATTCATGTTTGCTTCAGGATTGGAAACAATATTGTTTTAGGATAACTAATTATACACAATTCTTCGTTGTACTTGGTCTGGCTTTTAGATAAAGTCCCTCCATGCGCCATCTGGCGGATATCCAGTGAAGCACAACACTTTTATTTAAATTCCCGAATGTTGCTTGAGGGATTTCGCGGCATGTCGTGAGCCAAATTGCGGGATCTCGCGGGAAAAAGCACGCATTCTTAATGGCGAGATCTGTAGTTCCAGGATCTGGGTTTGATTTCCCCCTCGGGTCAGTGTGTGTAGAGGATTTCATGTTCTCCCCATGCTTGGTTGGTTTCCTCTGGATACTTCGGTTTCCTCCCGCAGTACAAAGATATGCAGGTTAGGCTAATTGGTATTCCCAAATTGCTCATATTGTGTGTGTGTGTGTGTGTGTGTGTGTGCTCTGTGATGGATTGACACCTTGTCAAGGGTGTACTTTGCTCAACCTTGTATACAGGATAAAATGGTATTGATCAGTGAGTGAGTGAAGTTGCTAGAAGCCGCATGGTTTAATGTATCATTTATATGCACAAAATGAGCTCATTTCAAATTTGATGCCTGCTACAGGTCTCAAAATAATTGCAACTAAATGTGCTACATGGTTAAGCTCAATGCAAAAAAATGGAAAAAGAAATGACTCCGTTTCCTCCCTAGACCTTTTGTCTTCATCACAAGGAACTGAAATGCAAAGCGTCTTCTTTCCTTGTTTGAATGTGTAAAATTTAAGTGAAATATATTTCGTGTGTAGGTCTAAATATTCATTTTTATTTATGAACAGGTATATTATGTTTTCTCTAGAAGTGCTGCAATTTTCACTGGTTTCAAAACACAACGTTTTCGGGGGGGATTTGAGCTCCAGACAATCCCCAGGCGTTCTGAGCCCAACGCAGCCACCTCGGAAAGGATTTCTGAAAACTACTGGTGGCTAACTATCTCTGTAGTGGTTAAAACAGCGGATTAATTTCATTTGGGGTATTTCTAACCGGCAATCTAATGTATTTACATTATGTGAAGTTGTGTACATTTTGGGACGCTTTTGAAAACAAAATGGTTTTATCTACTTAATAAAATGGAATGTGTCAACCCAGTAAGAGTGTTAATTTACCCACTGGTTGGGTCAAATAAAACAAACCAGCACCTAAACATTTAACCCAGCAGTTTTTAGAGTGTAACATGAAAATATTCCATTTGTAAAACAGCATAAAGAAATCATAGGTTATGTATAGAGTGATTAAAAACAATACAATAAAGGATATTGTAAAGAAATTCTCAGACTTTTCCATTTCAGGGATTAAAAAACAATAACAATGTCAATTTTAGAATCCGTAGAAGCTCAGTGGTGCGCACACAACCTCTCACGGGGGAGCATTTCCCTGAATTTGCTATTTTCACGGGGGAGGGGCTAAGAAACACGCATCTTGATTTATTCAAACAGATGTACCTGTTTTATAGTACATGAAAATTTACCCTGACAAAGAGCAATATAAGAACAGTGCCAGCTGGCACACTTAAAATAGATGCCAAATTATTTTTTATAGTCTAAATATTTTATTTTCTAAACTTGTGCTATGTTGTTAAATTAACAATATTTGTTTATTTAAAAATGTAATTTAAATGAGTTTTTGGCTCCGGGATGTTGATCCTATTTCGTACATAGTCTAATCAGAGCTCTACCACCCGCTCGGTTCATCGTCATAGTTGGATTTGGTATTTTTCAAATGTAATTCATAAATTATGTTCATAATAATGAAATGAGATGCCCTAAATCATGCTTTAAAATGAATCTAAAATTCATTTAAAATCAGCGTGTGTAAACCCACGGCTCGCACTTTCACTTTACAAAAGGCAGCGTTTTGATCAAAGGGCTACTAAACACATGCGATTTATCAATATAATTCAAATTAAACAAGCAGAAATACAGTACTGTGCAAAAGTCTTAGGCGCCATATTATCTGTAGTACAAATTTTGTTATAGAAGTTTATATCAAAGATACACTAAAATGAATGAATAAATAACAATACAGGCATACCATGACAGACCAGTTTTCAGATGGGGAAAAAAAAATCAATAATGTAGACTCCTGGGTTTTGTATGAAAATAGAAAGGAGCGAGTGTGACGAAGTTGCCAAAAGAACTCGTATTCCCCAGCATGCTCAGTAAAACCAGCTGTTTTATTTACAGTACTGTGCAAAAGTCTTGGGAACATCTAAACAAAAGCCATATGCAATGAATGGTCAATATTTGGTGTGGAAACTATTTGCTTGAACATAAGCGGTAGTGTTCGATACAGATTTGTGCAGTGTTCTGTCAGGCGCGGCAGAGAAGTGAAGAGAGAAAGAGGAGCAGGACCCAAGTGCAGATTTACAGCACCAAAGGTTTTGAATGAGGGAGGTGGCGCGCTGGCAGTTGAGCACTTCCATGTTTCAGGGGAAAATCCTAGTGACGTAATATAGAGCCGGTGCAATGGGTCGAAAAGCCAGTTAAATCAGACAGCGATGTGTGAGTTAAAAGAGGGAGCGAGCAGAGACGTTGTCATGAGCCAGTGCGAGAGTTCAAAGCCAATGAGTCAGTCAGCAATGCGAAAAATCCAAAAGGAGAGCCAGCAGAGACGTAAACGTGAACCGAAGCGAGAGATCAAAACCAGCAGGGAAACAAACAGCGAACAAGATCCAAAAACGAGAGGCTAGAAGCGAATACCGGGAACAAGCGAGGTCAAGAATAGAAACAACTAACATGAAAAAGAAACCGCGAGAAAACTGGGCTCTGAAGGCACTCAATAATCTGGCAGCGAGACAGCGCTCTGCGCTTCCTTAAATGCCGGGTGAAATTAATTGTGAATTGGATGCCGGTGTGTAAAGGGGCATCAAAAAGCATGACAGTCAGGAGGAAAACATAAGCACGTGAGAGAGAAGGCATGACAGCGTGGGAAAAAGGAGAAATGAATGACGGCGGTTTGTGACAGAAACGTGACAGTATTATAAGTAAAACAGCTGTTAAGTTTTACTGAGCATGCTGGAGAATATAAGTTAATTTGGTAACTTCGTCTTCAAGTAAACAATTTTACACAGTTCTTCGTTGTCCTTGATCTGGCTTTTAGATGATGTCCTTCGATGCGCCATCTAGCGGATATTCAGTGAAGCACAACACATTTATTTAAATTTCCGAACGTTGCTTGTGGGATTACGCGGCATGGCCGAATTGCGGCATTTCGCAAGCAAAAGCGTGCCTTCTTAATGGCCACATCTGTACGTTGCTTTAACATTCAAAGTGCCTTTCAAAACATGCAAGTTGCCCATACCGTATGTACTTATGTACCCCCATACCATCAGAGATGCTCGCTTTTGAACTGAACACTGATCAAAAGCTGGAAGGTCTCCCTTCTCTTTAGCCCGGAGGATGTCTGTGATTTCCAACAACAATGTCAAATTTGGACCTTTGTCCATAGAACACTTTTCCACTTTTAAACAGTCTCAGTCGGTGAGTAATCAGAGAAGGCGGGGCGTAACTGGGACCAGTTACTCCCTTACATTCTCTTTCCTATCCAAGAGAAGGAAGGTCGGAAGGTCCCAGGTTCAAGTCCCACTACCACCAAGTTGTCCCTGTTGGGCCCTTGAGTAAGGCCCTTAACCCCAACTGCTCAGATGTATAATGAGATAAAAATGTAAGTCGCTCTGGATAAGGGCGTCTGCCAAATGCCTAGATGTAGATGTAGACTACCCAGGCCTCCATTTGTTTCACCCCCCTTTGAGCTACTGTTTGAGAAGAGACCCTGTGATTGGTCTGTTGGATGTGTCAAAAGAGGCCTGGGAGGAGCAGCCCTCACCATTCCATTCTGTAGTAAAGTATGTTTGGGATATGCAGTTGAAAATTGGCCAAGTACTCCTTATAGTTCGAGCAAGCACAAGCAGAACAGTAAAAAAGCACAGCACAAAGGCGAGCACAAACCTGAGAAATTCAATCAGGGGTCCAAGTGCTCCTGCTCCTACCCAGGGCCAACTGTAAGTTTCTGGTCCAGTGGTAGGGACCCTACACCGTTATGAAGCCTGTAGTGAACTACAGACTGCAACAGTGGGGTAAAAGAAAATGCACTGAGCACTATCATGTAAATCTTTTGAATAAACTGGATTGAACCCTTTCCACTTGTTTCAGCTCTTGCCTCTCTCAGTCGTAAAGCACAGGGTTGTGAGCTAGTACAACGACGAGAGAACCTTTCGGCTTCGTAGCAACAAGAGTTCAACCAGCTCATAATTCAGTTCCAAGATGTGTTCTCCTTAGAACCAGGGCTCACTCACTTTGTAAAACATGACATCAAAACTCCACCTGGCATGAATGTCCACTTGCGACCCTACCAAGCCCCGGAAGGCCACCGTCGTGGCATTGGAGCTGAAGTCACTAAAATCCTTCTTGATGACATTATAGAGGAGTCCTCCACTAGCCCCTGGTCCATCCCCATTGTTGTCATGCCCAAGTCAATAAGTCAATTGGGATTTACGACTTCAGATGCCTGAACCAAATCCCTGAGTTCAACACATAACTGATGTCTTCAGTAGACGGGACGACCTCAATGGGCAGGTCATCTATATGCTGAACCTAACCAAGGGACACTGGCAAGTGGCTCTCTCAACTGGCAATAAAGAACAAGGCCACTGATGATACAGAAACGGTGACCCCGCCACTTTCCAGCATCACTGGTGACAGCAGGCCTGGAGCCAATGCCTCTTACTATCTGCCACCCTTGCACTCAACCAAGCAGAGGAAAACACAGCATGTATTCACCATCATGGTTAGCACAGAAGGGGTGGAGTATTTTATCTTATTGTGATCGAAGGCAGTACAGAACCTACCATCCCAGTGTCAACAATGGCAAAAAAAGGGACAAACCAACACCAGGCAGGTAAATGGAACTGACTGGATGCAAGACTCAGGGCCCTCCTTTTCCCCTCTTTTACAGACCAGAGGAAGGCTTCAACCATGAACAACTGGCCGAGAAGGGGACTGTGCCTCAGCCATGCTGCGTTCTTATGCTTAACCCATCGACTGCCCATAACCGACTGTTGCTACTCCTGGAGGCCTCTGAGCTACCTTCCCAACTTCTCCTCAATGAGCGTTAACCACTGCAAATTTCCCTATGCTTTATAAACAAAAGATTACTTATTTCCTTACACTAGTGTTTCCTGTATCTATGTTCTGGCCTGTCCCTGCTAAACACTTTGTACTGTCTAAAAAGTGGAAGTATGAAACTTTTAAAATAAGGTCATATAGCAGTTTTTAAATTAAGACATTTTTATGGAAAACCTTGTGCAATACAAATTTGGCATTCATTGTGTTTTGCTGTCAAACTTTGACACCACTGATAAATGCAGTTGAGAAGGTCTTTTACTGTTAGTTATCAAAGAAGCCCAGTCATTTTTTTTTCACTCTTGAAATGAATGCAAAATGGGTTCCACTGACTCTAGACTTTAGGCAGGTTATTCAAGGACCATGATATTTTTCTTAGCCAAAAACTGCTGTCCTCAACTTTTGGAAGACATTTTAGACACATGATTGTATCTCTAGCAGAAGTGAAGAAGCTTCTAAGGTTGAGTTAATTGCACAAATAAAAGAAGTACATTAAACTTTGTTACATTTACAATTTATATATGGTAGCAGTCAAAAGTTTGGACAAGAGTTTGGATTTATTTCTACATTCTAGAACAATGCAGATTTTTTATTTTTTCTAAACTATGAAGTAACACATACACACGTGGACAAAATTGTTGGTACCCTTCGGTCAATGAAAGAAAAACTCACAATGGTCACAGAAATAACTTTAATCTGACAAAAGTAATAATAAATAAGAATTCTATGAATGTTAACCAATGAAAGTCAGACATTGCTTTTCAACCATGCTTCAACGGAATTATAAAAAAAAAAAATGAACTCATGGAACAGGCCTGGACAAAAATGATGGTACCCCTAACTTAATCGTTTGTTACACAACCTTTTGAGGCAATCACTGCAATCAAACGATTCCTGTAACTGTCAATGAGACTTCTGCACCTCTCTGCAGGTATTTTGGCCCACTCCTCATCAAGACACCCTGTGCCAGATGCAGCAAAGCAGCCCCAGAACATAACAGAGCCTCCTCCATGTTTCACAGTAGGGACAGTGATATGCTTAATTTTTCCATCTGTGAACATAGAGCTGATTTCCCTTGGCCAAAAAGTTTCATTTTTGTCTCATCTGTCAATAGGACATTCTCCCAGAAGCTTTGTGGCTTGTCAACATGTAGTTTGGCATATTCCAGTCTGGCATTATGATTTGTTTTCAACAATGGTGTCTTCCTTGGTCGTCTCCCATGTAGTCCACTTTGGCTCAAACAACGACGGATGGTGCGATCTGACACTGATGTTCCTTGAGCATGAAGGCTCTTTTGTTACCATTCGGATTATCCGTCTCTTTGATTTGTCATCAATTTTCCTCCTGCGGCCACGTCCAGGGAAGTTGGCTACAGTCCCATGGATCTTAAATTTCTGAATAATATGTGCATCTTGTAATCAGTTAGTGGGCCTATATATAGGGCTCCAGGTAGTCACTGTGTTGTTTGGTGACATGGTATGTACCACATTCAACATGGACCAGAGAAAGCAAAGGAAAGAGTTGTCTCAGGAGATTCGAAAGAAAATTATAGACAAGCATGTTAATGGTAAAGGCTATAAGACCATTAAAAGCAGCTAGATGTTCCTGTGACTACAGTTGCACATATTATTCAGAAATTTAAGATCCATGGGACTGTAGCCAACCTCCCTGGACGTGGCCGCAGGAAGAAAATTGATGACAAATCAAAGAGACGGATAATCCGAATGGTAACAAAAAAGCCCAGAAAGACTTCTAAAGAGATCCAAGGTGAACTTCATGCTCAAGGAACATCAGTGTCAGATCGCACCATCTGTCGCTGTTTGAGCCAAAGTGGACTACATGGGAGACGACCAAGGAGGACACCATTGTTGACAATAAATCATAAAAAAGCCAGACTGGAATATGCCAAAGTACACGTTGACAAGCCACAAAGCTTCTGGGAGAATGTCCTATGGACAGATGAGACAAAAATGGAACTTTTTGCCAAGGCACATCAGCTCTATGTTCACAGACGGAAAAATGAAGCATATCAAGAAAAGAACACTGTCCCTACTGTGAAACATGAAACAAACTCTGTTATGTTCTGGGGCTGCTTTGCTGCATCTGGCACAGGGTGTCTTGAATCTGCGCAGGGTACAATGAAATCTCAAGACTATCTAGGGATTCTAGAGAGAAATGTGCTGGCCAGTGTCAGAAAGCTGGGTCTCAGTCGCAGGTCATGTGTCTTGCAACAGGACAATGACCCAAAACGCAGCTAAAAACACCCAAGAATGGCTAAGAGGAAAACATTGGACTATTCTAAAGTGGCCTTCTATGAGCCCTGACCTCAATCCTATTGAGCATCTTTGGAAGGAGCTGAAACAAGCTGTCTGGAAAAGGCACCCTTCAAACCGGAAACAACTGGAGAAGCTTGCTTATGAGGAGTGGGCCAAAATACCTGCAGAGAGGTACAGAAGTCTCATTGACAGTTACAGGAATCGTTTGATTGCAGTAATTGCCTCAAAAGGTTGTGCAACAAACTATTAAGTTAGGGGTACCATCATTTTTGTCCAGGCCTGTTCCATGAGTTCATTTTTTTTTATAATTCCGTTGAAGCATGGTTGAAAAGCAATGTCTGACTTTCATTGATTAACATTCATAGAATTCTTATTTATTATTACTTTTGTCAGATTAAAGTTATTTCTGTCACCATTGTGAGTTTTTCTTTCATTGACCGAAGGGTACCAACAATTTTGTCCACGTGTGTATATATTGTACAGTACATGCTGTATTATGTACAATTACATAGCGTTACTACTTATTGACACTTACACCTTAAATAGTTTGTCCATCAGCAATAATAGTGCGGGCTGACTTACAACAAACAATACCTGTGCATATGCTTAATAATGTGTAAGCACTTGCAAATATTCTGATATAAATTTAACAGCAAAGTAAAGCTTAGCAACGACCTTATTTCAGCTAAAAATTGCTGATAATTCTTTGTAAAAATGTCACAGATTTGTTTTTGTCCTGATTACTAAAGCATTAAATCATTCTTTTCTCAGTGTAGAAATCTACCTCTTTGCAGCTTTCTAAAAAGTTTTTTAAAATAAGTGATAGGAATTTTCAGTTTACCGTTTAGTTCAGTTAGTATATTTTAGTGGCAAGTTAAAGTTAAAAACAAATTGACATTTAGGCATTTAATTATAAACACTACTTATAATCAGTACTTATAGCTGCATTTTCTTTGCAGAAATACATTTTGAAATATTATCTCTGAGAGAGTCAGACCATCAGTTCACTCTGGCAAAATACCTATATAAATATATAAATAAATAATTAAAATTCATAAATATTCACAGGTTTGTGCTTAGTTGTTGTTGTTGTTTTGTTTTGTTTTAGTTTAAGTCTAATTCTCCCCCCCCCCCCCCCCCCCCCTTTTTTTTTTTACATGCTTTTTAACAGGCAGAGGCAGTACCTGGGCCAAAAGGATCAAGAGGGCCAAAGGTGGGTTACAATAGTTACAGTGCCTTGCAGAAGTATAAATTTCCCTTAAATGACTGGGTAATTACAAGGTATATTAACACCAACTGTCAGACATTTCCAGGTTTTTTCGTTTGTTTGTTTGTTTGTTTGTTTTATGAAACCAATACACTTCTGAAAAATAAAATGTACTGTATAAATTAACCTTTTTGAATTTTTCATTTTATTTTTCAGAAGTATATTGGTTTCATAAAACAAACAAGCAAACAAAAAAGCAAGCAAATTATCACATTTTAATTTACATAAGATCTGAATAAAACAGCATATGAGTCAAGATTTACATGTATTTATAAAATTATACAAAAAAGAACAAAACATTTTGTGAATAATTTCTTGAAATTTGCAAGAAATGTAGTTTCAAATTATGTTTTTGTTGGTAGTGTATATATCTGGATGTACACAGGATTTGCCTTGATCTCTGACAGAAATGCCAAAATATGCCTTTTAGGTTTCACACATTTTAGCAGATGATGACTTGATAAATTGGCCAAATACATATCAGAATGCATCTGAAGAATGTTTGCAGAATGCAAAAGAAATGTCTGAAGAGAAACGATTATAGTTTCCAAGTACTTAAGGCATAGGCAATTGGGAAATAATCCTTTTTTTTTTCCTGTCAAAAAAAGTAACAAAAGTTTTTTGAAAAAATCCCCCCCCCCCCCCCAAAAAGTCCCATTTTTTGATACTGCATTTTCAGATAAATTTAGAAGATTAATACACCTTTTACTTTCTCACAATTGATCTAGCAGCACTTACTTGGATTTCTACTGGATCTGAACGTAATACATAGGTTGGAGAACTTAAGAAACACTGACCTAATCTAATTTTCTTTTTGGAATCAATCAGTCTGTTACAAGTCTACAATAGTGTGAAAGTGTTCAGCCACACCAATTTAACCAATTTTTAAATTAAATTTAGTCAGATACACAACCATACACAATATTATATGCAGCAAAATGCTTGTATGTCTGTTCATGAAAAGTAAAGTAGAGAAAGTCTGAAAGATAGTAAGATTTTACTGCAAGCAAAAATTGCATTGAGAGACATCTGAAGTTGCAATAGAAAATATAAAAAGTATAAATTAAACATGTAAGTGTCACGAACTCTAGGCAGTTCTGGCTGTTGTTACCACCAAGGGCTTCAAGAAGTCAGGCATAGGCGCAGAGGGAGGTCTTTTAACAAATAAAGTCTTTTAATAACATAATAAAACAAAACAAACAGAATAAACACATCAAACACAACACTCACTCAACGTAAAACACACATATACAGTGGACCCGCACAGGCTTTCATGCACCACTCATCCAGGCTCCTTTCAAAAAAACGAACCTCACATACCCACACGCTCCTATGAGCGCCACACACATTCTCATACTGCGGGTTAGAGAATCAGACACACCCGCATTTCTAACAGAGAACCATACACGCACCCGCGCTCCTCTGAACGCATCACACACACTCTCACATCGAATAGAGAACCATACACGCACCCACGCTCCTATGAGCGAATCACACACACTTGCACATCGAATAGAGAACCATACACGCACCCACGCTCCTATGAGCGAATCACACACACTCGCACATCAAATAGAGAACCATACATTCACACGCGCTCCTATGAGCTAACCACAGTCACTCGTGCCTCTACTAGCACTCCATACATTCACACGCGCTCCTATGAGCTAACCACAGACACTCGTGCCTCTAATAGCACTCCATACGTTCACACACGCTCTTATGAGCTAACCACAAACACTTGTGCCTCTAATAGCACTCCATACATTCACACGCGCTCCTATGAGCTAACCACAGACACTCGTGCCTCCAATAGCACTCCATACATTCACACTGGTTCCTATGAGCGCCTCTCACACATACTGCCGCTTCTAACAGCGAACCAGACTTCTACCGGCTCCTATGAGCGTATCACACACACACCGGTTCCTATGAGCGCCTCTCACACATACTTACGCTTCCAACAGCGAACCAGACTTCTACCGGCTCCTATGAGCGTATCACACACACACCGGTTCCTATGAGCGCCTCTCACACATACTTACGCTTCCAACAGCGAACCAGACTTATACCGGCTCCTATGAGCGTATCACACACACACTGGCTCATATGAGCATATCTAACTCACACACACACACACACATACCAGCACACGCCTGCTCACCACTCAGCCAACCCCAACCACAAAATACACAAACATAAATCAACTCACATCAAACCAATTCAAAACCAAACAGAACTAAACATAATGCCCTCTTTGACGTTTATAATGCTCGACTCAGTTTCCCAGAACAACCAGCTATTTATAACCACTTTAATGAGCAACCTCGGTTCAGGTGAGTTCCCTTCTGGGAAACTGAGTCTACACACAAAACTACAAAAAACTAAACACACATGTCCACAGTGCCCTCTAGGGGCAGACCCTTACAGTAAGTTAAACAGTACTGAATGTGCAATACATGAATGTGCTGAATGTGCAATATTGTAAGATACAGCATTTCGGTATGACAGCAGCAGTATGAGTGGAACACGGGCTGTAGAAAATGTGATGTGTGTGTCAGCAACAGTGTTATTGTCAATGTTTTTGTCCATCCATCCATCCATCAATCCATCTATCCATCTTCGACCGGCTATCCAAAATCGGGTCACAGGGGTAGCAGTTCCAGCAGGGAACCCCAAACTTCCCTTTCCCTCACAGATGACTGAGCTTCTCATCCTATTTCTAAGAGAAAAGCCATTTCAGCCGCTTGTATTCACAATCTTGTCCTTTCGATCATGACCCAACGCTCATGACAATAGGTGAGAGTCAGAACGAAGATTGACCGGTAGATTGAGAGCTTTGCCTTTTGACTCAACTTTTTTTTTCACAACAGTGCGGAAAAGGGTCTCCAATTACCGCCTCCGCTGCTCCGATTCTGTGGCCAACCTCATGTTCCAATGTTCCATCACTCGTAAACAAGACCCCGAGATACTTAAACTCCTTCACATGGTGTAACGACTCGCTCACTACCTGGAGTAGACAATCCAGGTTTCCTGCGGAGAACCATAGCCACAAATTTTAAGGTGCTGGTCGGTGCCCTGCCGTTTCACACTCAGCTGCAAACCAATCCAGCAAACGCTGCAGGTCGCAGACTGATGACATCCTAATCCTAGAGTGTGTGCTATCTGCACTCTCCCTCCACCAAGATAAACAGGGGAAAAAATTGTACACTAGATTACCTCTCTAAAGCAGGAGACCATACAACCTGCACCTCAGTAGCCCACCAAACCATGCCCACCAAACCTGAACCATCAAGACCTGTTGCACTTGTGTGATGGGTTGGTAATTGCAGCTGTGAGGAGAGTGTCCCTGCAGCCAGAACTTGGATTCACATCGCTGGAGTTTTGCTGCCCACCCTCAACGACATGGGAAGTGCCTTTACATTAGATCACCTGTCAGTCATCCAGACAGATGCCTAACCGTACGACCCTCTCCTGATCACCTGAATTATAGCTGATTATCAGGAGGCAACTACACACTACAGCAAAAGGAGAACACATGCCTAAAACCTTCCTGGGGACAAGATCAAGAGATAGATGGAGAGGGTGAGGACGATGGATGCGCCAGGATGACCTCATACTTTTTTACCTGTGGAGGACGTCTAAACTACCACATGATGAGAAGAGAAGGTCGACATTGACATGCACCTGCCTCACTCTGACCATCTCTGTGCTCATATTTGCTAAAAAAAAAAAAAAGATTAAGGACTGCTTCCATTGGCCAGGGCTTAAAGCAGTTAAGCAGAAGGAACAAGTAAAGCAAACTGAGCAGCACAGTATGTCACAAACTATGGCTGGCGGGGAGGTTGCTGTGATGACGGACCTAGAGCCAACAGCTTTTACTATTACCACTGGCACACTCAACCAAGCAAGAGAAAACAGAGTGTGTTCAGCACCACTGCGTGTGTTCATGCTCAGAAGTGGTGGGGCATCTTAACTCACCGCAGGCAGCAGACCAGCAGATTAGCATCAACCATCCCGGTGATGCCAGACTGGTGAGTGCAAGACTCACTTTCTTCTGCAGATGCAAACTCCTCCATCTGGAACGATCAGCTACATCTCCTGTTTAGCTCTCTCTCCCTTTGCCTTCTCCAGCCTGGCCCATCAATTCCCAAACACTAATTACTGCTACATGGAGGCCTCAAAGCTACCCTTTCAACCACTTCTCAACCTTGTCACCTCTAACTTCACCCAGCTTGGCCCGTCGACTCATGCTCACTGCTCACCCTCTTTATCAAATGATTTTCCCTGACCTGCACTTTTTTGTCCCCTTTTGTTTAAAAATAAATTAGATTATTTCTGATCCCCATTGTCCCCATGTCTGTGTTCTGGCCTGCCATACTAAATTCTTTACACATAGTTGATGATCAAGTAATATACTCAATGAAAACGAGTTATTGTATATAAAATAATACACTCTGTTTAAAATTAATGCCACAGAGATGAATGACATTGTTAGATGCTGGTCTCCTGATGTTGAGACAAATCATTTTTGAGTTACAGGACAGAATTCTGTAAATATCTTAGTTGACAGAACTAGTGCAGATATTAATAAATATACAGTATTGATGTATTAATTAGTTAAATGAGAGAGCCATTTAAATAATTAATTAAATTAAAATATATATTTTTTTAGGATGTACTTCTGAAATGAATAAAAAATAAAAACTGGCAAAACTGGTCAATCTGGCAACCAGTGACGCATCTGCTGCACATAATGTTTTTGTGTTTTTATAACATGACTTCCCTTAATAGGAAAATAAATATGTATATATATATTTGAAGAAAATATAAACATGTACCCTAAATTATAAAATCATTCAGATACAGCTCAAGAAGTTTCGTTAAGGTTCTCATCAAACATCTGAAAGGAGAATTGTAATCTCTTTTACATTTACCATTGTTATTATAATTATTATTATTTAGTTATTATTATTATTATTATTATTATTATTATTATTATTATTATGTTGCTGTTTGTTTTTCATACCATTTTGTAGAGAGAGTGATTTATGTAAAGTCCCAGGAGATCAGCAGTTGCAGAAATATTCAAACCAGCTCATCTGGCACCAACAACCATGCCACAGTTAAGATAAAACATACATATAAAGAGATTATATAAAGATAACATTTTCCCTCATTCTGATGTTTGTGTAACAGGGTTCGACCCAAAGTTGCACGGGCGGCACTGTGAAACACAGACACGGGGAGAGGTCTTAGGGAAAAAGGATCATTTATTTAAGGAAAATGGGGAAGGAAGGGGTTAAAGGAGGGAGGACGGAGAGCCGGTCTGGGACGTCCGTCGGGCGGCTTTCCCGGCTGGGATCGGGGGCCTTAATGCTGTCCTCCTTGCGGCCTTTTCCTCTTCGGCGGCGGGGACGCGAAGACGGGCTCTGCGTGGGAGTGAAGGATACCGTGGGAGCTCGCACAGTTCTTTCCCGCGCTGAGGACAGCATTTTATATTTTATATTTTATATTTTATATTCTTACATTTTACATTTTATATTCTATATTTTATATTTTATTTAATTTTATTCTCTTAGGTCAGGGCAGTTGCCTAAGCATTTCACTGCATATCGTACTGTGTAGGATTGTGTATGTGACAAATAAAATTTGAATTTGAATTTGAATTTGAGATCAAAGGGGCAGAAATCCAGTATCCTTTTAAAAGTCTCTGGGGCACGTTCCAATGCCCCACTCGCATGCCACTCTCAAGCTCCACAGCGTTATGCCCTTCTCGGACACCGGACTAAACTCTGCGCCTTGCTTTTATAATGCAGAGCAAGCCTGAGATCCTATTAACGTTAATCAATGCCAGCATAGGCGGCCCCATCCCTTCGCACACCTGCAGAAGGAGTGCCGCCTACTTAGGGAGCCTACGAAGTGAGTGAGAGGCGATAATAGATTTGGGCGCACGCCTATCACAGACGCACACCGTGACACTGCCCCTCCCTCAGCTCTGAGCTCACCATTGCCGCCGACACTGCCTGCTTGTGAATATGACCTCAACCTTGTTTGGGACTTAACCCATGGTTCGTGCCAGGTGCCCCCGTGCCGCATTCTCCAGCAATGTAACGGGTTCGACCCAAAGTTGCATGGGTGGCACCGTGAAACACAAACACGAGGCGATGTCTTAGGGAAAAAGGATAATTTATTTAAGGAAAATGGGGAAGGAAGGGGTTAAAGGAGGGAGGACGGAGAGTAAGGGAAGGAATGATGTGAATAAGTTGCAGGTGCTGGTCCAAGGCAGTGCTCAGCTGGCATGCGGGCACACGGCTGGCGGAAGATGACAGTGGGCGGAGTAGCAGAACGGTACGCTCCCTCATCGGTTCCTCTCCCGCTGTCGAAGGCCTTCCTGGCCCCTCCCAGTTCTCTCTGGGTGCGGCCTCAGACGGGAGCCTCTCTGGGACGTCCGTCAGCTGGGTGGCTGTCCCGGCTGGGATCGGAGACACGCGGAGATCAAAGGGATGGAAATCCAGTACCTTTTTAAAAGTCTCTGGGGCATGTTCTATTGCCCCACTCGCATGCCACTCTCAAGCTCCACCGCGTTATGCGCTTCTCGGACTTCAGACTAAACTCCACACCTTGCTTTTATAATGCGGAGCAAGCCTGAGATCCTATTAACGTTAATCAACGCCAGCCGGCCCGCATAGGCGGCCCGTCCCTTCGCACACCTGCAGAAGGGGTGCCACCTACTTAGGGAGCCTACGAAGTGAGCGAGGGGCAATAATAGATTTGGGCGCACGCCCATCACAGGCGCATGCCGTGACATTTGATATAATTGACTATTAGGTAACTGCATAAATGTGTAGGTGATCCTCATCAAAATTATGTTGTTGTTGTTATTATTATTATTATTATTACGTTTTTCACACTATTTTGTGTAGTGAGAGAGTGCTGTATGTAAAATATTTAGAATATGTAAAATATGTAGTAGGAAGAGGGCTACTGTGTAGGACAACTTTCACACACACACTCGAACACACGAAGCGCCCAGTTTATCGACAGAGACTCTCACTCACACAAGCGCACACACATACAGACACAACATATTTTTTTTTTTACACATGCAAACATGTGATCACAATGTTATAGTAAACAGTATACAGTATGTGCACACAGATGTTAACTATACGCATGTGCACTGAGACCGAATATGGGAGCCAATTTCCCCAAAACTGCTTGTATTTAAAGACCCTGCTTGTTTACCGAGTTAAAATCTATTTAAAATTCTTGCTTGTCTTCTGAAACACTCTCAGACCAAGGTACATGAACCCAAGGTTCCACTGTAGTGTGTAATATGTTAAATACTATACCTTTATATTTACTCTTTCGTAGGGTGAGAGAGGAATGCCAGGGATACCAGGAGTGTCAGGAGAAAAAGGAGAACCCGGTGTCGGAATTCATGGTCCACCTGTAAGAGAATTCTATATATTGCAATTTTGCCTCAGTTCAATTTTATCTGAATTTTAGTTTTACTAAAATACAACCAAACATATTAGATATTTGATGCCTTTTGACTCACAGGAGACTGACTTAAAGTAGAAATATAGAAATATAAAATGTACAAGTCACTGCTCTGTAAATATGTGGCCAAATAATATTCCCTATTACATCTAAAGGGCATAATGGGACCAAAGGGAGAGCCAGGAGTAGAGGTACATTCTTTAAAATGTATTTATTTTCTTTGTTTTTCCTTGCTGTACAGTATGCTACTTTCTTGCTTAGTGTTACTTAGAATAATGAGAAAAGAATGTATTAAGATGATGACCCTTTGCCACAGGGTTCTCGAGGCCCTCCCGGTTTTCCAGGTCCTCCTGGAGCCCCAGGTAGCCAGGTATTGCTTGTCTATTTTTTTTATTTATTTATTTGATCTAGTTAAGAGTGGTGTGGCTGTATACAGCTATTTGCTTGGTCATGCAGTTCCCATGTGGCAGGTGTTCAGTGTCCTTTTGAATTAATGGAGTTGTTAGGAAGACTGTGAAAACCGTAGACAGTAAAGACATTAGTTTTATAAATTAAATTCTAAAACAACTTAAAAAGGGGGCATGGTGGTGTGGTGGTTAGCACCGTTGCCTTGCACTTCCAGGGTCTGGGTTCGAATCCCGCCTCTGTGTGCATGGAGTTTGCATGTTTTCCCCTTGCTTGGTGGGTGTTCTCCAGGTACTCTGGTTTTCTCCAACAGTTCAAACACATGCAGGTTAGGATAATGTGTATTCCCAAATTGCCCGTAGTGTGTGAATGAGGGTGTGAGTGTGTGTGTGTGTGTGTGTGTGTGTGTGTGTGTGCTCTGCTATAGATTGGCACCCCATCCAGGGTGTACCCCGCCTCGTGCCCGAAGTCTCCTAGGATAGGTTCCAAGTCCCCCAGGACCCTTTATACTGTATAGGGTCGATAAGTGAGGGAGTGAGTGTTTGATACATGAGTAATGGTTGGTATGTGTCTAGTTAGTCTTAATTATGAGTCATAATCATTTAAATGAACTGAATAATTCTAATGATAGCATGTATCTGTTTGTTTATGTAGATATTTTTCTAAATTATTATCTGACTATGTCTTCTGCTGTTACATAAAGGGACCTCCAGGACGTGAAGGCAGACCAGGACCTCCTGGTGAACCAGTAAGTTCTGTTCTCATTGCACACATGTAAATACAATACTGCATACAGTAGGGAGGAGAACAAAACGTGCGCTACTGTCGCATTCACCACCGCAGCTGCACGACAGCGGGAGATTTAAATCAGTCGCCTTTTAAAGTCAAAGTAAAGGAAGTTAAGTCAAGCAAAGGAACATTTTGCAAAAAGACTGAAATCTCCACTGCAGAGGATGAGCCTACAAAATATTCACGTTACATGCAAATTACATCATCTGAAATTTGTTTTCAAATAGTTCATGTAAAAGCAGACATTCCCGCATTCTATAAGTATATATTTTTTATGTCTGTGAGGAAAGTATACAGAGAGTTTCATGTATAGTTTCAGTGAGCGCGCACTACTATTCAGCATAGACACTTAAACATAAGCATTTTTCTAGGTTTCTACAGTAGGTTAATGTAAGAGCAAGTGGCAATGTAAAGCATGTTTCAGATGATTATCCATATTTGAAGTGAGTCAAAATATTAACATTGATGATCAATTATCCCCCAGTAAACTAAGGTAAATTAATTAATTAATTAAGGATGTCTTGAAACATAATGCAATAACTAGTTTTATTTATTTATTTTTAAAATCGCATAAAAAATCATGGGTTGTGTTTAGAGTGATTAAAAAGTATCTGATAAATTACAAACTGTAATAAAAACGCAAATATATGATATGGTAGTACAGACGTTGAAAAAGCTATTCACACACGGGTGCACAAGTCTAAAGCAAACGCAATTACTGTATTAATTTATTTTGTAAATTTAACTTCATTCAGCTGTATAAGTCATATGAAAAACAACTTGCCTACTTGCTCACTCTTATTTCCTGTTCAAATTTAATGATGCCCGCGAAAGTGTGCAAAAAGAGAAGTACAACAAAGAATACAAAAGTGTATAATAAGTATAAAACAATATTGTTTCCAATGCTGAAGCAAACTTGAATTTTATTTAGTTTTACAGTAGATCTTTCATGATGAATGTGTGTATGTGCTTTAAATATACAGTAAACAATAAACATTGCCTTTTGCAAAGTGACAGTGAGTGCCGTTGATCAAAAGGCTGATAGGCATGCGTAGATATGAGCAGATTTATCGAAAAACCTGGAGACATACTGCACCAGAAATGCAACAAGCAAATATATAGGCTACTCGCTGAATACAACGCCAGTGCGCTCCGAGGTGAACACCCGCAAAACCCCCAGTTACTGTAATCTCTCGCATTCACGATAGGTGTGAAGTTATCAAACCGATTTCGCTGATGAAGCAATTGGCAGAATTGGGGGTTTTAAACTGAATTAACAAGACCGAGCAGACGTCTATGCCTAAAATTTATTTCGCCAGCAAAACATAAAATAAATAAAAATAAAACATTTTAATGGTAGCAGTTAAATCAGACTTCATATTTGGACTTGATACTTTTCGAGTGTAATTCATAAATTTACTGAATATATTAAGATTTTGTAAAATAATGAAAATTGATGTCTCCATTTCCTTCCTAGACCTTTTGTCTGCATCACAATGAACTGATGTCTTCTTTCCTTGTTTTAATCTGTGATATTTAAGTGAAATATATAGTACAGTATTTCGTGTAAAAGGTCTAGCTACTCACAGACTTTCACACACTACGTCTGATTGTTTCTTCCATAATCAGCTGGCACTATCGACCGCATAATGGAAGCATTGGAAATAAAGTTTTATAAGTAAAGTGACGGAGTTGTTCGATTTGCATTTTAATCAACATATAGTAGTCTAACAATGAGATATATGAAAAAAATATATTTTTACAACTGGTATATACTAATACCTAATTCAGTAAAAAAGGAGATGCAATAATATTTATTTATAATGATATTATAAATAAATTAAAAATGTGTCATTTATGTAACTTCCTTTAATTTATATATATAATTAAAATTTCCTATACAGCTGCTTTGAAACAAATTCCGTTATATGGTTGATAGTGCCAGTTGTTTAGAGAGGAAACAATCAGAAGTAGTCTGTGATTGGCTAGTTTTGTAACACTGAACGAAGGTGAGCGCCCGTACAGGCGTGAGTCGAGCGCGCAGAGAAAAGAGATGTTGTACAGTATGTGCTTACAGGCAGAGTCGAGCACACAGCAGCACATTGAGCACGCAAATTATGATCATAACAGCATACTGCATTCTTATCATAATAATGCAAACACCAGCGCTGCTGACTGACATTGGTTTATGTTTGAATTTTATGTTCATTTAGTTTCATTTATTTCAGTTAATAAATCTACTATAAATTAAAAAAAACACACAAAGTATAAGATGACACAAAACCGTTTTGTGGATTTTCGAATTACAATCTAAGGTCTCACTGTGTTATCTTTTTCTTTTGTTAAATTCAATGTAGATAAAAAATGACTATATTTAATTTGTAATTAATTCTAAATTTGTACTGTAATTTTAGTACTGTGAATATGCATTCGTTTAATTACAATGTTTGGCTTGAATTTATATTTTACAGTATCATGTGCAGCTGTCAATAAACTGCATTTTTCATTAATGCTTGAGAGAATTAACTGAGGCCTCAGTCTATGGAAATGATACACAACCTCCCTTATTTTTTTTTTAATTACTAAAAAAAAGTGAAACTCATATATTCTATTACATTCATTCAATATATATTCAACACATATTCAAATCATTACAATGCCAGAGAAATATTTCAAAGCTTGTTTTGTTTTAATTTTAGTCATCAGAGATTAAAAAGGATTTGCAATACGTAATTCTGTACAAATTGTGTTAATTTATTCACTCAATACTTTGTCAGGGCTCCATTAGCAGAAATTACTACATCAATGCAGCATGACATGGAGGCAACCAGTATGTGTCACTGTAAAGAGTATGAAGAATTAAAAATTTGAGAACTTGAACACTCTTTGGTGTACAAATATGGCACTGTTTGTCAGATCATGTACATAGCTTTTAAAAATCTATATGTGGGGTACGAATTGTGCACTAGAGTGACATATTGTTTTTTAAAGTGAGATGAACTGACATTTATTTCATCTTAACCAAATATAAAGACATGACAAAAAGTAATAAATCTGTGATACTTATTTTTTATATCACTTATGACATCACTGTTTTAGGTTGTTTCTGTGACATAATAATAATAACTAGAGAGGTACATTTCCTGAAGGAAATGTGAGTGGTGCTTGCCGTGACATCATAGAGCTTCCCATGTCATAGTCATAGATGTAGCTGATGTCATAGCTGATTGTGGTCTCAATGTTAAGTCTATGGGACTTTTTGGGGTGGTCACCCCTTAGAAAAGTCATAGCACCCCATTCCCAACCAAGCCGCACGATTTGACACCTCATTCATGGGTCTACGACAAATTTTTGTACGGAAGAAGAATAAGAAAAAAGCCTGTGAGATTATAATAACTATAATAAATATAGTTGCAAGCAACTATATTAACTATATATTAACTATATTAACTATAACTATATTATACTATAACTATAACTATATTAACTATAATAACTATAATAAATATAGTTGCAAGCAACGATGACGAGCCCAAGCACCCTGCGTCATCGCCAACCCGGGCGCACCGCACAACCTGTGTGTTATTCGAGTCTGTCAAGACCTCGAAAAAGCCATCACCACCCGGTTGCACCGCACAACGTGAACACATTACACACTATACAGGGCTGATGTCAGTTTGGGCTTTAAATATATATTGTGCGTGCGTGCGTGCGTGCGTGCGTGAGGGAGAGAGGTGTGTGATGTGTTGATGTGTCACTCTGTGTGTGAGACGAGTAAACATATGGATGTGAAGGTGTGTGTTATTTTGTGTGTGATGTGTGTGTGAGACATGTGACTTGATAGTGTGTGTGGGTGTGTAAGACAGATGTGAGTGTTAAAATTTGTGATGTGATCTACATAAGTATGAGTGTGTTTGTGTTATTCGTGAGTGTGTGTGAGAGTGACACTGTTGTAGGATTTCAACTCTGGATTAGAGGTGAATAAAATATTTAAGGATTTGGGTTAATGTTATTGAATTGAATTAAAATTTATTTTAGAGTATACTTTATCGACTACCCGTCCAGCGTTTGGCACAATTTAGTGTATCTTACCAGTTCTGCTTATCACGTGGCCACCGATGATAACACAAAATCGAGTATTTAGCAATTATGAAAAGGTAACGTAAGATCTGGGCAAATGTTTGGTTGTTCTCGTTGGTTTGCCTTCAGCGAAGGGAATCACGGCGTTGCTGATTGGTCGTTGTTCTGGGTTGAGGTGACGTCTTTCGGTAAAGCCCTTGGCAGCATGTTGGTTGCCTTGTTACTGATGATCTGAGACTTCTTCTGCGGGCCTCTTTGTTGCACGAAGGCGACGTTCAAGCGGCATCGGAGTTCAAGCCGAAGTTTCTTTGCATGCCGAGGAGAGAGGAGTCTTCGATCGCTGGGTGGCACAGGTCAGAAGTCCAAGTTCAGGCATTGGTTGAGAGCGGAGCAAGAGGGCCGTCCGCTTGCTTTCTTCAGACAGCGTGACGTTCAAAAACGTGCATAGACTGCTCAGACCTTAGGTTTTTAATTTCATGGTGCAGGTCTGTCCCACAGCCGTTTGTTCCAATCAGGGATGGTTGTGGGCATAGTCATGCCCTGCATGGTTCCTCTTTTCATGCCTACTTTTAAAGTGTGGTTTGGTCTGTCACATGGGAGGCCATGTCAGTGGAGTTTTAGTAATTTAGGTAAAGTTAATTAACATGAGTCTGGGTCATATGACTAAGATTTCATGCACATCAACGTTCATTAAATATATAAAGCTTTAATTTGATACCAAACATCCCATGTCTTGCATACCCATTCATACCTTTATCTATAGCAAGGTCTGTACAGGTTGATTACACTGTTTACACACATGTTAAACATGTTGAACACATCACAAAGACATCATACATTTTTATATCTGCCCTAGTGGCATACTTGAACTGATTAACATAGTACGTGTCCCTAAAGCTTTGTATGTTCTCTGTTCTGGGGCCCAGAGGAAACGTATTCCGGGGGGTCAGCAACTGCCAGGGGTTTGTGAAACATCCCTATTCAAGGCACTTGTGCTGCTCTACACAGTTTTGAGTGGAGATGTGAGATGCTTTTCTCTTGTGCAAATAAGTTGTTTTTGCAGATCTGCTCCATCTGCGTTGGGAAAGAGTAACTGTTTCTTTCCTTATTTGCTAATGTCGTGAACTGTCTCTTCCTCTTCCAGACTTGTAGAGTCCCTACACTGTTAACATTGTGATACAAGTGTGTTTGTGCATGTGTGTGCGTTGCGAGAGAGAGGTGTGTGTGTGTGTGTGTGTGTGTGTGTGTGTTAACATTTGTAATGTTTGTGTATGTATGTGTGAATGTGTGTGTGTGTGAGACGTGTTTGTGTGTTAACATTTGTGATGTGTATGTGTTAAATAGGCTGGAGACGCTGGAAGAAAAGCATCACACTATGTTACTGAACGTGATGTCACTGAACATGATGTCACAAAAGGTGTCACTGAATATAATGGCACTCAATATAATGGCACACAGAAAGTTATTAATAATTTTTTGGTGTACTGTAGGTTTAAATGTCTTAAACCTACAAACGGCTGACCCTTTTGAGGTATCAAAAATCTCTCCGTAATTCTGCATCCTCAGTGTCTTTAGACCACATCGGCCCGGTTTGGTGGCGATCGTATACATTCCCTAGGAGGCGTATATCAAAATCCATCGGGTACGTTTTTGCGAACGACCCAAAATAACCAGGCTTCTGTTGAGTTGATCCCAGGACATGCAGCGCGAAAGTTGTTCGGCTCAGTGAGCTCTAAATGTGTGAATTTGTGTGATTCATTTCAATTAATATTACACACTCAATATAAAGATGTGTGTGAGTTTCATGTGCCTATGTGAAAGTGTGTATGAGCTATCCAGCAAAATCTCATGTGTGGGCCCCGGGCCACATGTCTCTCAGGCATCCGAATGGCAGCAGATTCCAACCTGTCTGCCAAGTTTCATGAGTTGTTGTCAAGACCCCCTAAAAGTCCAAAAGGTTGGGGGGGGAAAAATCCTTAGGAAAACAAGAGGGTCCTGCGCACCTATAGTGCTGGGGCCCTAATAATGAGTCCCCCCCCCATCCTCCCGCTGAAATATGATTGGCCCCCCTGGTGCCCCCCAATATCATTTGGCAAATGTATTGTCAGCCTGACAATGCCAAACGTCATTGAATCAGAGCCTTGCCTTGTACGCTCAGAGCGCGGTCACTCACTCAATGCCTTAGAGCGCCATTAACAACTCATTGGCTTAGAGCGCCTTCACTCACTCACTGGCTTAACACGCCGTCACTCACTCTTTATGTTTCACATATTTTTTTTTCCTGTTTAGCCTCATTTCTACTGCTCGTTTATTTTATTTTTTAAAACATGATTTGATTTTACCAAACTATAACTGATCTCCTATCACAATCGTCAAAAATGTGAACCTCATTTTTTTCCTTGAAGATGATGGTTCACCACTATCCTTCCAGGTTAATAATGTGCTGGATATTTCTTAACCCAATTTTAGTACCTAGGTTTAGCAAGCTGCTTAGTTATTTTCTTTTGCAGGCCAATAACTCTTCTGAAACAGACCTACGTCTTTGCCATGACCAAGATTTCTTTTGCCATGCACTGTAAAAAAAAGATTTAAAAGTTTAGTAACATATTGCAAAGCTTTTTTATTATTATTATTATTATTATTATTATTATTTTACTTTTAATCAACTTCAAGAGACATAAAATATTTCACATTGCTTTTTAGTTGAATGTTTACCCAGTTCTTAACTCAACCTTAAAAAAAACCTTTCTTCTTCCAAAAGTAGTCCAAGACTATTACTGATTATTTTATTTAAACATATCTATTTTTAAAGATTAACATTGGAACATAACGTAAGGAATTACACGAAAGACACAAGCTGGAGCTAGATTTACAGGAAATAGCTAGCTAAACTTTCATAACCATATCTATCTTTTTAGCCCACTGTTGCCTTGAATTTTTTAAATCCAGACAACACTCAACAAATTCTGAAGCTATTTTAAGAATGTAGACTCTAATATTACACTAACATTCTAATAAAAGATACCCCAGTCACAAAACTGTATTTTAATCAGTTTATAGTTCAGCTTCTGTGGAAGTAATGTTAATATTTTATCAGTTAATATTAGTATTTGTGAAACTAATAGGGAAAGAAGAGTGATATAGTGACATTGACAGAGGTGGGTAGTTACATGTAACAACAAGTTACATTTACTCCGTTACATTTACTTAAGTAACTTTTTGAGAAAAAAGTACTTCTATGAGGAGTTTTGCTGTATCACACTTTTTACTTTTACTTGAGTAGATTTGTGAATAAAAAATGCTACTCTTACTCGGCTACATTTGGCGACACTCGATTTGTTACTTTTCTAACCATTTATTCTATATATGCAGCTTGTAGATCTACCACCTGACTGTTTCACCAATCAGATGCAGCAACAATAATCACATGACTCACATTTGACCAATCAGGTCTTCAGCTGGTGTTCTATAAGTTCATTCTACCTGTGAATCTGCCCTACATACTCACACTGCGCGTGCGCAAACAAAAGTTAGGTAATTGCACCTCAGTAAAGGTTCATTCAGTATGTGTCCCAATGTTTTCAAATACACAATGTGGCCTGTTGTCTTAACAAATTCCATGTTAATAAATTGGGCTTACAATACAATATTAATTAATCCAGTTAGAGTTTTTAAAGTGTGGTTGTTAAAGAAATGAGAAGCTTATTGCCAGCTGATATAAGTCCTTGCAATAATTATCCAATGGAAGTTAAATCCAGGTGGAGTTTTTTTTTTGGACTGGCAGTGTACTTACCAATAAAAGTGAAATTAAACTTGCACAGATTTAGATATTTAAAATGCCGTCTCCATTTGGAGCTACTAAATGATTGGAAAACATTGTATGTGTCTTTTTTCTGCTATTAATGACAGACTGTCCTTTCTAATCCTCTTTTGATTACATAAAGATGGAATGGATAAAAGGCATTACATTCTTAAAATATTTTTAGAACCCTGCTAACAAATTGTAATAACTCTTCATATGTGTTCTTATTATAGACAGCACTGCCAATTGTTGGGGATGTTGGCTCACTTCTGAAGGTATTGTCTTTTCAAAGTTCTTGCCTTTTGTTTCTTTTACTGAATCCATATTGTGTTTTTTTTACCAAGGTCTTTGTCTAAATTATTTTATATATAAAATATGCTTGATTACCTAAGACAACAGGGCTTTGTAGCAGTGTATGACAGTTCATTTTCAGTTGAGACGTCTAAGCATGATCTACTTGGAAGCCCAAGTATATTGTAATCAACCATATAAAAGTATAATCATTTTAATATTCAAAGCTTTACTTATTGATAAAGTAATTAATAAGCATTACTATTAATCAATTGTATCAACATCAATCACCACACATCATCTTACATAAATACAGTATCAAACAATCATAATTACATAAATAGTTGGATTTGTTTTATTTTAGTGTGGCTTAAGTAGGAGAGACAGCAAGGAGAGAAGAGAAACCAAGGAGAGACAGCAAACTAAAACGGTCTCAATAGAATAATGTTTATTAAGCATTTAAATACAGTACATGCTGCTATGCAAATAGTGGACTGTAGTGTCAATCAATAACATCAAATTCATTTTCCTGCAAAATAAACAGATTAAAATCTGTAACATAACCTCTGCTTTCCTAGATTCTTTTTTCCACAGAGTCTAAACTTTCTAAACTCAGATCACATGCACTTTTAATTGTAAAGTAATTGTATGTAAATATTATATGCATGAATATTTGAGTCAAAATGCAGTCATTCAATACAATGGTCAAGTACGAAAACATGGTTTATTCTGCATTTTATTCTTGCCCTGCAGATCACCACTTGTGGCTGTAATTAATATTTTCCTCATCTAAAACTGATTAGGCAGACCAAACTCTAGATTCTACCAAAAATAATCTTGATCAATATGTGGTACTTAAACTATTCTAGCAGAGTATGACCCACAATAAGTACCAAAAATGTTTGATATTTATTCACAATATGAGCAGCGCAATCAGTTCTTTTGATTTGATTTGAAGTGTAGCATAATTTAAAGAAACAGCCTTTTTTGCATGTGGCGATTATAAGATCATGTTCAAGTTTAGGTGTAATTAGATATTAAAATAATTCTGGGTTTGACTGATGAGAAATTTGCCAGAAAGGTCCAGAAGTCTGTGGAAAGGCTGACCCCAATGCAGGGTTTCAGTAGTTGAGGGGTGCACTGCAGAGTGGTGGCTGGTAGCCCAAACTGCACTGAAATGGAGACAAACCTGTGGAATGGTTGGGAGTTGGGAGAAACGTGCTCCAGGTGGTGGTGTCTCAAGTAGTCATGCATCGGAGAGTGATCTCATGGGTCTGGTTCTTTCTATCTATTTGTTCATTGGATTGGAGATGGGAACTGATGACAGACTTGGAGTGGCCTTGTCTACAGAATGCCTGCCAAAATTAAGAGGTAAATTGTGATCCTCAATCTGACACAATGTCCCTGGGGAGCCATGAAGCTGGAAAATGTGAATCATTAGTTGCTTTACCCTTTCTTGGCAGCGGGTAAGCCGGGTAAGTCAAACCAAGGATTTGTACAAATGTGGAACAGTGATCTACAATGGTCATGATGGAGATGTTCTCACCAGACAAGGGTTGAACTATAACAACATTTTGCGAGATGTGTGACCAAGGGCACTGTGGCACAGGAAAGGCTCTGAGAAGGGAATCGGTTGTCCAGTTTACAGCGTCTGCAGTTGTTGTATGCTGCTACAAATTCGGGCATATCCTTCCCCAACATGGGCCACCATTTCTGGGTGGAGCCTTGGTGACAGGAAAGTCTGGCTCCATGGCCCATTCCAAGACGGGAGGATGGTCTCACATGGCATGGAGTCTCGAGGATAACAGAACTGTTGTAAGAGAGCATCTAGCTTGGTATTCTTTGAGCCCATCTTGATGCTGGTGAAACCCAGGAACCTCTTGAGATCCCATCATGAGGCCAGGTTTGGCAGTTGGTGACCTCCTGAGGTTTGGCTGGCTCCATCTATAGCTTCAAAAACACCCAAAGATGTGGTAGATGTTGCATGAAACTTACAATTCTTGACACACACACACACACACACACACACACACACACACACACACATTATATATGAGCAAAACTCGTAATTAATCAAAATAAGTAAATCGAGAATTTCATCCAAACAATTTTATTTTATATTAAAGTGCTCTTTTTTAATTATTTTCCTATTCTTTCAAACAGATCATACACAGCCCCACATACTTAGAGAGTTTTTTAAATCATAATGTATATCAAACGACAAAGTAATGTTTTTTGTGAGGATACATTCATTTAATGTTGAGAATTAAAGATGACTTATTGAGATGATAGTGATACCAAGAACTAAATCGCCTTGTGAGCATTCTGTTTAATTCCATGCTATTTACTGTATATAGCGCTTTTAACAATGGTCATTAATCACAAAGCAGCTTGACAGAATTAAAAAAAATTATGTAAAGTAGTTCGAAAAGTGTGAGGAAATATGTGTAAATGTGTAAACAAGCCGAGGGCACCCAGATAGGGAACCCATCCTCATTTGGATGATATCAGAAAATATAGCAGGGATTCATTACTCATACTCATAGGAATTCAGTGGTCATACTATGTGTTAGGAGGCTGGAAGTTCCGTATAAAAAGAAACATGTTTAAGTTAATATGAAGTCCACTTTCGTTCACATTCTATCAGTAATAGTAAATCTTAAGTTGCCAAATTGGTAAGGGAAAAAACACACTCCAGGTGATGTTGCTATACAGAAAGAGTAAATTGCACACCATACACTTTTTATACAGTGCCAATGCAATAACTTTTAGATCCTTTCAAGGTTTTCACATTTATGTTTTACACTCATCTTAAAAGGGAACTATGGAACATACCTGTTTATATACACATGTGGACCAAATTGTTGGTACCCTTCGGTCAATGAAAGAAAAACTCACAATGGTCACATAAATAACTTTAATCTGATAAAAGTAATAATAAATAAGAATTCTATGAATGTTAACCAGTGAAAGTCAGACATTGCTTTTCAACCATGCTTCAACAGAATTATATTAAAAAAATGAACTCATGGAACAGGCCTGGACAAAAATGATGGTACCCCTAACTTAATAGTTTGTTGCACAACCTTTTGAGGCAATCGCTGCAATCAAACGATTCCTGTAACTGTCAATGAGACTTCTGCGCGTCTCTGCAGGTATTTTGGCCCACTCCTCATGAGCAAGCTGCTCCAGTTGTTTCCGTTTTGAAGGGCGCCTTTTCCAGACAGCTTGTTTCAGCTCCTTCCAAAGATGCTCAATAGGATTGAGGTCAGGGCTCATAGAAGGCCACTTTAGAATAGTCCAATGTTTTCCTCTTGGCCATTCTTGGGTGTTTTTAGCTGTGTGTTTTGGGTCATTGTCCTGTTGCAAGACCCATGACCTGCGATTGAGACCCAGCTTTCTGACACTGGCCAGCACATTTCTCTCTAGAATCCCTTGATAGTCTTGAGATTTCATTGTACCCTGCACAGATTCAAGACACCCTGTGCCAGATGCAGCAAAGCAGCCCCAGAACACAACAGAGCCTCCTCCATGTTTCACAGTAGGGACAGTGTTCTTTTCTTGATATGCTTCATTTTTCCGTCTGTGAACATAGAGCTGATGTGCCTTGGCAAAAAGTTCCATTTTTGTCTCATCTGTCCATAGGACATTCTCCCAGAAGCTTTGTGGCTTGTCAACATGTAGTTTGGCATATTCCAGTCTGGCTTTTTTATGATTTGTTTTCAACAATGGTGTCCTCCTTGGTCGTCTCCCATGTAGTCCACAAACAACGACGGATGGTGCGATCTGACACTGATGTTCTTTGAGCATGAAGTTCACTTTGGATCTCTTTACAAGTCTTTCTGGGCTCTTTTGTTACCATTTGGATTATCCGTCTCTTTGACTTGTCATCAATTTTCCTCCTGCGGCCACGTCCAGGGAGGTTGGCTACAGTCCCATGGATCTTAAATTTCTGAATAATATGTGCAACTGTAGTCACAGGAACATCTAGCTGCTTGAAATGGTCTTATAGACTCTTTCGAATCTCCTGAGACAACTCTTTCCTTCACTTCCTCTGGTCCATGTTGAGTGTGGTACATACCATGTCACCAAACAACACAGTGACTACCTAGAGCCCTATATATAGGCCCACTGACTGTTTACAAGACTGTAGACACCTGTGATGCTAATTAGTGGACACACCTTGAATTAACATGTCCCTTTGGTCACATTATTTTCAGTATTTTCTAGGGGTGCCATCATTTTTGTCCAGGCCTGTTCCATGAGTTTATTTTTTAAAATCATTCTGTTGAAGCATGGTTGAAAAGCAATGTCTGACTTTCATTGGTTAACATTCATAGAATTTTTTTAAATTATTACTTTTGTCAGATTAAAGTTATTTATGTTACCATTGTGAGTTTTTCTTTCATGTGTAAGATCTCAGAGTAAATATCAAAGTAAAAAAAGCCAAACAAATTAGATTGAGTATTATCTGTAGACCTACATACCCACACAGAGAATAATATTCAGAGTTCCCTTGAGGAGATGGAAGAATCTTACACAAATCCAACTATCACTGCAGCGCTAATCAGGCCTATATGGTAGAGTGTCCCCATGCCATGTGTGGAGGAAATCAGGAACTGCAAAACGCCTCATTAATATCATACCTACAGTCAAACATGATGGTGGCAGCATCATACTGTGGGGATATATTTATGCGACTGAGACTGTGAGACTAGTCATAATAGGGGGGAAATGGATATAGTTAATTATAAAATGTGGAAAACTTGAAAACTTTTCATTGGCACTATATGATATTTGGGTGTACGTACCACCAAACTAAAGGTTAAAATATGTGAGCTTATAATCATGATTTGATTTTAACTCCAATATATATACTGTGGTAGACAGATATATAAATTTATGTTTACAGTTGCTGTTGCTCAGAGTTGCTGCTTCAAGCTGAAAGCTATTGAGCTGCCAGCCAAATCCAAGCAGTCTTCAAGCAGCCCTTCTCCTGCTACGTGATAAGGCATGTGTAATTCCACAGTAAATATGCTCAGTCAAGCCCCATTCATTCATTTGCCGTTTTTTACCATAAGATGGTGCTTTGTTCTCAAAAACACATTCACACATGAACCAAATGGCCATCACTTCATCACTACTGTTAACAGCAGTTGTTTTGCAAATTTATCATATTCAGTCAGAATCATCTTCAAACAAAAATCACATCTTGAACTCATCTCTAATGTTAAAGTATGTTCTAAGGAATTATATGATATACCCATTCTAAATTCCACAACTTTAAATGTATGCAATTATGTATAAAAGTTAGTACCCCCTTTTTTAACTATTTGTTTTTGTGTAAAAACATCATAAAAATCATCTGATCGTAGTGGATTTTATATTCGGCAAATTCAAAAAGAGGCAGACTAACAACATAAGCTTTAGCTGTTGGACAGATGGCCTCTAGAATACTCTGGTAAACAGAGGAGTTCATGGTCAACTAAATGACTTTAAGGTGCCCAGGTCCTGGTGCTGTAAAACAAAGCTTAAAATGATCACCCCTCCATCACGTTGCTTGACAGTGGGTATGAGGTGTAAAGATTGGCAGCTGTCTTGAATGCTTTCTACTCGATAATAATCAGTGTTGGGGGACGTTATTTTTTAACTTAACTAATTACATTACAAAATTACTGTCTTCAAAAGTATTCTGTCACATTACTGCATTACTTTCTGACAAAAGTAACTAGTTAGAGTACTTTTCCATAGCAGAAAATGAAAATTCCTCATGCATGTTGTTTTAGTCAAGACCTTTTATAATTGTTCTACCATCGTCACTCAGCGAAATTTGGCCCATAATCTGTTAACTTCTAATTCCCCTATTTCATCTACATGATTTTGCGCGGTGGACATAAGTACGTTTCTTCATGATTCACAGCGAGTTCGGTGCTGTGATTAGGTTTTCATCTTTCCACGCGTTGGTCCTCACATAGTCAAACCACATAGGTGTGATAGGGGTATAACAGCAGGAATAACAGAGGTGTGTGGGTTATAGGGGGCGGGGCTTGTAGGATGACTTCCTCTCACAACACACACTAATGGATTGGGAATGACTGCTGTCTGGCTCACGGATTACATAAATTGTCTGAATAAAGGATTACATTTTTGAAAAAGTAACTAAGTAACTGAGTACTTGAATGGCGGACCTAACGTGTTAGATTACTCGTTACATCAAAAAAGTAAAAGTAAAAAGTAATCTGTTACTTTGCATTGTTGTAACACACAATCGAATGTTAAAGACCAGCAAACTGCCAAAATGTCTTTTATAGAGGTCTGCATACCTGCTGATGATCAATAAATCAAGGGGAGATCATTAGCAGCACATGGCTACAACTTATTAGCCGCACAAAGTACTTTTACGCAACATTTTAATCTGTATAAAATTGTGTTGAAATAAGAAATATAAGGTCTTAAACAGATTTCATATACAGGGTCAGCCAAAAATTGATACATACTTAAGGAAAAGAAAAATAGTATAATGTATATTATACGAATATAATATTTAAAAAAAATTTTGTTAAAATATTTATTCAAGTTTTCTTTTCCTGAAGAGTGGTAATTTTTTTGGCTTACTCTGTATATTAAAGGCATATTGCTAATTTGTATAGAACATGTAAAGACTGTATGGTTGCATGTCTACCATATTCAATCCTTTATAATGCACAAATACAGTGCATCTAAAAAAATATTTTTTTTATTATTTACTTCAAAAAGTGAAAGTCACTATTCATAATTCACTACATTACAACTTACAGCTCATTAAAATGTTCAATGGGAGGTCTAGGGGGTTTGGTGGCCATGGACACAAACTTTTATTCTGTTCCCTGATCCACTAAGTTATCACTTTTGCCTTATGGCAAGGTGTCATGCTGGAAAAGGCATTCCAAATGGTTCTTGGATGGTTGGGTGAAGTTGCTTACTGAGAATGTTTTTGTACCATTCTTTATTCATTGCTGTTATCTTAGGCAAAATTGTGAGTGAGCTTACTCCCTTGGCTGAGAAGCAACCCCACATATTAATGGTCTTGGGTGCTTTATTGTTGGCATGACACAGGACTGATGATAGTGCTCTCCTCTGGACAAGCTTTTTCCCAGATGCACAAAACAATCAGAGAGGATTCATCATAGAAAATGACTTTATCTTGATCCTCAGCAGTCTAAGCCCTGTACATTTTGCTGGATATCTGTAATGGCTTCTTTGCTGCTCAATTCAATTTCAATTCAATTTTATTTATATAGCGCTTTTTAACAATTGACATTGTCGCAAAGCAGCTTTACACAATCAAAAGAAGTAAGTTTGTATGAAATGTGAATGTGTATGAATCAAAATGATAAGATTGTCCCTGATGAGCAAGCCGAGGGCGACGGTGGCAAGGAAGAACTCCCTGAGATGGTAATAGGAAGAAACCTTGTGAGGAACCAGACTCAACAGGGAACCCATCCTCATCTGGGTGATAACGGATAGCAGGGATTGATCAGCATAATAATGTGTAAGACAGGAAGTTCAGTATAATAGGAGATGTGTTAAAATTAAAATGAGTCCAGTTTGTTCCTGGAGGCTTCAGTCCTGAACTATCGAACGACTGAAGTCACAGGTCCCCAGAGAACAGCTGTCTACATCAGTCGAGGACAGGACAGTCTTTGTGGAAACCATCCCCAGCCACCACATGAATCCAGGCAGACCATACGGGGCATGCATGCGACGAGATCTCCAACCAGAAGCAGGACTCCAGGACGGGTTAGACAGGTCCAGAGGGAAGAGTGGTCTGGATCACTGACAACTCAGGAGCGACATGTATAGCTCGACAGAGAGACAGGGAAAGGGAAAAGGAGAGAGAGGAGAAAATTAATTAACATCCAATCTCTTATGTCCTGCACACATTACTCAATTTTAGCAAACTGGTTTTTCTCATCTGGTTTTGTAATTGTGTGTCATCAGCATAACAATGAAAACTAATACCATGTTTACGAATTATGTTGCCCAGAGGAAGCATGTAAAGGGAAAAAAGCAGTGGGCCTAAATGAACCCTGTGGAACACCAAACTCCACTTGAGAACATGAGGAATGGTCACCATCTAAATCTACAAACTGATAACGATCAGTCAAATAGGATCTGAGCCACAAGAGGGCAGTTCCCTTAATTCCTACTATATTTTCTAATCTGTGAAGGAGAATACTATTATCAATAGTGTCAAAAGCTGCACTGAGGTCCAGTAACACAAGTATAGTGACGCAACCCTGATCAGAGGCCAATAGGAGGTCATTTACTACTTTAACAAGTGCTGTCTCTGTGCTGTGATGAGGCCTAAATCCTGACTGATACAGTTCATTTATGCTATTTCTGTGTAGATGTGAACATAGCTGCTGTGATACTACCTTTTCCAGAATCTTGGAGATAAAGTAAAAGTTTGATATCGGCCTGTAATTAGAAAGCTGACATGGGTCAAGGTCAGGTTTCTTTATTAGCGGTTTAATAACGGCTAATTTAAAGGATTTGGGGACATACCCACTACTGAGTGAACAGTTAATTACTTTCAACAGGGGTTCTGTTATTGCTGGTAATATCTGCTTGAGAAAATGTGTCGGTATAGGATCTAATATACAGGTTGACGATTTTGAAGAAGAGATGAGTGAAATTAGTTCCCTCGCTTCAAGAGGAGTAAAGTATTCTAAGTTCTAATGTGATGTGGTTAGTCTATCTGTGTTACTTAAATTGTCTGGTTTCAAAGCCTGAATTTTTTGCCTAATATTTATGATTTTGTTATTGAAAAAGTTCATGAAATCTTCACTACTGCATAATGTTGTTGTGGAGATTTCTGCAGTGGTCTTGTTTTTAGTTAATTTAGCTATGGTATTAAATAAAAAATCTTGGGTTGTTTTTGTTATTTTCTATAAGAGTGGAGAGATACGTTGATCTAGCATCACTGAGAGCTTTTTTATAGTTCAGGATGCTCTCCTTCTGTAACACGGCCACACATGCGACGGGCGGTTGCTAGGCAACCCCGTAGCACTGGCAATCAAGGTTGACGAGCTACACCTGGCCGGAAGGATATTTAAGCTCCCAGAAACCAGGGGATGATCGGCAAACACGAACAAGCTCTGACCGAATTATTTTCAGAGAGAAAGGGAATTTCGCAGCGCTTAGACCAAATCCATGAGCGCCTCGAGACACCGGGCACTTCCGGATCGCCGGCGAACCCGGAAGCACTTCCGGGTTCGGCTCCCGCGGTCGTCACTGTAGCACAAGCACTCCCCCTGGTGGCCGAGACGAGATTACCTACTCCACAGCCTTATGCTGGGGAGTCTGAGAAATGCAATGCCTTCCTACTCCAGTGCTCTTTAATATTTGAGATGCAACCATCCCAATTTCCCACTGAGAGAGCTAAAGTAGCATTTATGATATCATTATTGACGGGAAGGGCATTGGAGTGGGCCACCGCAGTATGGCAAAACCTCCTAGCAGCACACACTACAGCCAATGATTTTATACAGGCCCTCAAGGCCACTTTCCACCATCCACATCTGACTAGTGGTGTAGTCTCGCCCCTCCTCCGCATTCGGCAGGGAGGACGATCAGTGGCAGATTACACCATCGAATTCCGGACACTAGCTGCTAGTTCAGGCTGGAACGCTGGAGCACAAAGGGACGCATACATTCAAGGCCTTTCAGAGAAGCTCAAAGATGAGCTGGCAGTACGCGAACCACCCGAAGACCTAGAATCCCTGTATAGTATGGCCATCCGAATAGATAACCGCCTCCGTGAGCGTAGGGCGGAACGCGCAGGGAGTTACAGAGTAGAGCTGATCTCTCCCCAACGAGAGTTAGAACGGGAGGTAGATCAGGGCGAGCCCATGCAGCTAGGGGCAGCAGAGATCTCAGGGGCCCGCCAATTTCGTTCGGGATGCTTTCGTTGTGGCAGGTCCGGTCACCATCAGGGGCGCTGTCCGCTGAACAAGCCAAAAGGGGGGGGTCACTCTCGGGAGGGGGGCCGATAGTGACCCAAAAATCAGACCCTCAGCGTTCAGGGCTTTTCCTCCCCATGGACATCACCTGGGAGGGAGCCGCCACTACCCACCTGAAAGCATTTGTTGACTCGGGAGCAGCAGGAAATCTAATAGACGTAGAGCTGGTGCGGAGACTGGCTGTGCCATTTCACCCACTCTCTGCGCCCATTTCAGTGGCGGCCCTGGACGGTCAGTTGTTTGAATCCGGGCCAATTATACATGAGACAGACCCTCTAATATTGCGTATTGGACAACATGCAGAGCGGATTACCTTCCTAATTACCCGAGTGCCTGAGCTTCAGGTGGTACTGGGGTTTCCTTGGTTACAGGAACATAACCCCCGTATTGATTGGTTAACCTGCTCTGTCTCGGTTTGGGGCACCCGCTGCGCACAGAGCTGCTTAAAAGGGATCAGAACCCTAGACGCGCAATCACCTCACCAGGTCGACCTCTCGGCAGTTCCCAAAGATTACTGGGACCTGGCGGAAGTGTTTTCCAAGTCAGGGGCCCAAAAGCTTCCTCCCCATCGACCTTTCGACTGCGCGATCAACCTGCTTCCAGGTTCGAATCCACCAAGGGGAAAACTCTACTCCTTGTCCCCTCCCGAGCAACTAGCTATGGAGGAGTACATCCAGGAGGCATTGTCCCTTGGATTCATTCGTCCGTCTACATCCCCCGCAGGGGCCGGGTTCTTCTTTGTAAAGAAGAAGGATGGGGGTCTCCGCCCCTGCATAGATTATCGGGGGGTGAACGCGATGACACTGAAAGACCGCTATCCCCTCCCTCTGATGAATTCTGCCTTTGAGTGCTTGCAAAAGGCAAAATTGTTTACAAAGCTAGATTTACGCAGTGCTTACAATTTGATCCGCATCAGGGCAGGAGACGAGTGGAAGACCGCATTTATTACACCGTCAGGGCACTACGAATACAAGGTAATGCCCTTTGGCCTGACTAATGCGCCAGCCGTCTTTCAGAGGTTCATTAATGAGGTGCTCCGGGAGACACTTAACCTCTACGCCTTCGTCTACTTGGACGACATTTTAATTTTTAGTGCCTCCATGCCAGAGCACGTCACTCACGTGCGCCGGGTGCTGCAACTTCTCCAGCAGAACCATCTATACGTTAAGCTGGAGAAGTCACAGTTCCACACAACCTCCACTTCGTTCTTGGGTTTCGTAGTATCCCAGGGTCATCTCCAAATGGATCCGGCCAAAATAAGGGCTGTGGCCAGTTGGCCCCGTCCCACATCGCTTCGGGCAGTTCAGCGCTTCCTGGGGTTCGCCAATTTCTTTCGGCGGTTCATCCGCAATTTTAGCACCTTGGCGGCCCCACTTAGCGTCCTCACAAAGAGGAACCCAGGACGATTTAAATGGACGGAGGAGGCTCAAGGAGCTTTCCAGGCCATAAAGAAAAAACTCACCATAGCTCCAGTCTTGCGGATGCCAGATCCAGAGACCCAGTTTATAGTGGAGGTAGACGCGTCCGATGTGGGGGTGGGCGCGGTTCTCTCCCAGCGTTCCGGGGAGGACCAGAAACTACATCCCTGCGCCTACTTCTCACACCGCCTGACCCCGGCCGAGAGGAATTATGGCATTGGAGACCGGGAACTCCTTGCCATAAAGCTGGCTCTAGAAGAGTGGAGACACTGGCTGGAGGGGGCCAAACAGCAAATATTGATTTGGACCGACCACAAAAACTTAGAATATATCCGGTCGGCCAAACGCTTAAACCCCCGACAAGCCAGATGGTCCCTCTTCTTCTCCCGGTTTGACTACGTGCTCTCGTTCCGTCCGGGCTCAAAAAACCTCAAGCCGGACGCCCTCTCGCGTCAATGGGACCCCCCGTTAGAGGAGCCCGAAAACGAGAGCATTATTCCAGCGCCCCGCATCCTTGCCCCCGTGCGCTGGGCCATTGAACAGCAAATCAGGCAAGCACAGCGACAGGAACCAGATCCGGGAGGAGGACCCTTCGGAAAATTATATGTTCCTGCCAGTCTCCGCTCCCAAGCTCTCGCATGGGGTCACACGTCCCCGTTTACGGCACACCCAGGCGCCACGAGAACCCTTGAGTTTCTTCGCCGGCGTCTGTGGTGGCCCGGCATGGAGAAAGATGTTCGGGCTTATGTGGCGGCCTGTCCAACCTGCGCGCAGAATAAAGAACCACGTACACGGCCCGCCGGACGACTGCACCCATTACCCATACCGTCACGCCCGTGGTCCCATCTCTCCTTGGACTTTGTTACGGGTCTGCCCTCATCCAAGGGGAACACGGCCATTTTGGTAGTGGTAGATCGCTTCTCTAAAGCCTGCAAGTGTATTCCCTTGCCCAAACTCCCATCAGCCAAGGAGACAGCGCAGTTAGTCCTCCAACAGGTGGCCCGAGTGCATGGCCTCCCAACCGACCTGGTCTCTGACCGGGGTCCGCAGTTTGCTAGCCGGTTTTGGGGGGCGTTCTGTAAACTTATTGGAGCCACGGCCAGCTTGACATCGGGCTTTCACCCTGAGTCGAATGGGCAAACAGAGAGGGTGAACCAAGACTTGGAGCGCACCCTCAGGTGCGTAACCTCTTCCAACCCGTCATCGTGGTCTGACCACCTAATGTGGGTCGAGTATGCCCACAATACACTGTGGCACTCCTCCCTGGGCATGTCACCCTTTGAGTGCCAATTCGGGTACTCCCCCCCTATGTTTCCAGAGGAGGAACCCGAGGTAGGTAGGTAGGGGCTAGGCGCAGGGCGACCCTCACGGCGAATCGGAAACGACGGGTAGAACCCTCCTTCCGTACAGGACAACGAGTCTGGTTGTCCACCAAGGACCTCCCACTAAAACTCGAGTCACGAAAGCTGGCCCCCCGATACATCGGGCCATTTAAAATCATGAGAAGGATTAATCCGGTGGCGTACCGCTTGGCTCTCCCCCGGTCAATGAGGATCAATCCTACATTCCATGTGTCTCGACTGAAACGAGTGCTCTGCAGCACCTTGGCTCCCAGACCTCCACCACCCCCACCCCCACCCCCACCCCAGTTGGGTCTCCAGCGTTCACAGTTCGACGTATCCTGGACACCAGACGAGTCCAGGGCGCCATACAGTACCTAGTGGACTGGGAGGGGTATGGCCCAGAGGAGCGCTCTTGGGTGCCAGCCCGGCACATACTAGACCCCGAACTTGTTAGGGAATTCCGGGCTAGCCATGGGGCTGGCACAGGAACGCCAGGGGTCGTCCCTAGAAGGGGGGGTACTGTAACACGGCCACACATGCGACGGGCGGTTGCTAGGCAACCCCGTAGCACTGGCAATCAAGGTTGACGAGCTACACCTGGCCGGAAGGATATTTAAGCTCCCAGAAACCAGCGCACGCTGTGCGAACATTAGATAGCACCAGGTACGAGAGCGTGGCTCTGGTATAGGGAGTGAAAAGAGAAAAGAGAAAACAGAAAAGAGAAAAGGGAAAGTGAAAAGAGAAAACAGAAAAGAGAAAAGGGAAAGTGAAAAGAGAAAACAGAAAAGAGAAAAGGGAAAGTGAAAAGAGAAAACAGAAAAGTGAGAAGGGAAAGTGAAAAGAGAAAACAGAAAAGTGAGAAGGGAAAGTGAAAAGAGAAAACAGAAACGTGAGAAGGGAAAGTGAAAAGAGAAAACAGAAAAGTGAGAAGGGAAAGTGAAAAGAGAAACAAGAAAAGTGAGAAGGGAAAGTGAGAAGAGAAAAGAGAAAAGGGAAAGTGAAAAGACAAGAATAACAAACAAAATACCTGTTCGTTGTGACAAAAGCACGGTGGCACACGCCGACAGAAGCGCGCCTTCCTTCCCTTTGTAACGCTGCGTGGTGTTCACGCGAGCCGATTATTCCCACCGAAAACAATCCACGTCCCATACCCCTCCAAGTCCTGCATCGGGGCTTCCATACACGATTTAATACCGAGGGCCGCCATATTGAGGCACCCCCTCATAACACCTTCCAAGCTATTTGGAATACTAACAATTTAGTTTGGCGCCATTTACGTCCAAATTTTCAAGCGGTTTGTTTTAAAGTGCGTATGTGGTCATTATACCAAGGAGCAAGTTTCTTATCTCTAATCATTTTCCTTTTAACTGGAGCTACATTATCTAAGCTATAACGAAGTCTTGACTCTAGATATTCAGTCACCTGTTCGAGTAGCGCGGTGCTGTGCATACCTTATTACTATGACACGCTTTAATCGAGACAAGATAGTGATCTGAGATAACTTCAGACTGTGGAATTGTGGTTATACACACGTGGACAAAATTGTTGGTACCCTTCGGTCAATGAAAGAAAAACTCACAATGGTCACAGAAATAACTTTAATCTGACAAAAGTAATAATAAATAAGAATTCTATGAATGTTAACCAATGAACGTCAGACACTGCTTTGCAACCATGCTTCAACGGAATTATAAAAAAAAATGAACTCATGGAACAGGCCTGGACAAAAATTATGGTACCCCTAACTTAATAGTTTGTTGCACAACCTTTTGAGGCAATCACTGCAATTAAACGATTCCTGTAACTGTCAATGAGACTTCTGCACCTCTCTGCAGGTATTTTGGCCCACTCCTCATGAGCAAGCTGCTCCAGTTGTTTCCGGTTTGAAGCGTGCCTTCAGCATGTTTCAGCTCCTTCCAAAGATGCTCAATAGGATTGAGGTCAGGGCTCATAGAAGGCCACTTTAGAATAGTACAATGTTTTCCTCTTAGCCATTCTTGGGTGTTTTTAGCTGTGTGTTTTGGGTCATTGTCCTGTTGCAAGACCCATGACCTGTGATTGAGACCCAGCTTTCTGACACTGGCCAGCACATTTCTCTCTAGAATCCCTTGATAGTCTTGAGATTTCATTGTACCCTGCACAGATTCAAGACACCCTGTGCCAGATGCAGCAAAGCAGCCCCAGAACATAACAGAGCCTCCTCCATGTTTCACAGTAGGGACAGTGTTCTTTTCTTGATATGCTTCATTTTTCCGTCTGTGAACATAGAGCTGATGTGCCTTGGCAAAAAGTTCCATTTTTGTCTCATCTGTCCATAGGACATTCTCCCAGAAGCTTTGTGGCTTGTCAACATGTAGTTTGGCATATTCCAGTCTGTTTTTTTTATGATTTGTTTTCAACAATGGTGTCCTCCTTGGTCGTCTCCCATGTAATCCACTTTGGCTCAAACAATGACAGGTGGTGCGATCTGACACTGATGTTCCTTGAGCAGGAAGTTCACCTTGGATCTCTTTAGAAGTCTTTCTGGGCTCTTTTGTTACCATTCGGAGTATCCGTCTCTTTGATTTGTCATCAATTTTCTTCCTGCCGCCACGTACAGGGAGGTTGGCTATTCAATTCAATTCAATTCAATTTTATTTCTATAGCGCTTTTAACAATGGTCATTGTCTCAAAGCAGCTTCACAGAAATGAAAAGAAAATGAAAAGAAGACTTATGGAAATGTATATATGTGTAAAAAAATGTGTCTAGATAATGAGATTGTCCCTGATGAGCAAGCCAAGGGTGACGGCGACAGTGGCAAGGAAAAACTCCCTGACATGGCAATAGGAAGAAACCTTGAGAGGAACCAGACTCAACAGGGAACCCATCCTCATCTGGGTGATGACAGATAACAGAAATTGTAGAACATCATGTGTGTTATGCAGATGAAAGTTCGATATAACAGAAGTTATTTAAATTAACACAAAGTCCAGTTCAGCTCAGGGATGAGTCAGCAGGTGCAGAGGGCAGATGAGGGTCTGGATCACTGGGAGCTCAGGAGCAGCATGTGTAGATCCAAACCAACATGAAGAAGAATTCAGCTGGAGCAGGTCCTTCTCTGGATGCCTCAGGAACCTCGCAGGGTTGGCCTCTGTCTACTGAAGCTGGCACAATCTCCAGATGCCTCGGGATGGGTGGAAAAATAAAGAGCAGGTGAAAAGAATTAGCGTGGTTGCCATTCACGATAGATGTACTGGAGTATGAGGTAAAGAAATTAATTATGTGTATGCCAGATTAAAGAGATGCGTCTTGAGTCTACTTTTAAATTGGGAAACTGTGTCTGAGCCCCGAACACTGTCAGGAAGGCTATTCCAAAGCTTTGGAGCTAAATATGAAAATGCCCTACCTCCTTTTGTAGATTTTGATATTCTGGGAACTACCAGTAGTCCGGAGTTTTCTGATCTTAAGCGTGGTGGATTGTAACGTATCAGAAGACTGGTTAGGTATGTGGGAGCTAGACCGTTTAGAGCCTTGTAAGTAAATAATGCTATTTTGTAATTAATTCTAAACTGAACAGGTAGCCAGTGCAGGGATGATAATATTGGGGTTATATGATCATATTTTCTGGATCTAGTGAGAACCCTGGCGGCTGCATTTTGGACTAACTGTAGCTTGTTAATTGAGGATGCAGGACAGCCACCCAGTAATGCATTACAGTAGTCCAGTCTGGAAGTCATGAATGCATGAACCAGCTTTTCTGCATCAGATACAGATAAAATGTTCCTAAGCTTGGCAATATTTCTAAGGTGGAAAAAGGATGTTTTTGTGATGTTGGAGATATGATTTTCAAAGGATAAGTTACTGTCTAATATTACACCCAGGTCTTTCACTGTCGAGCTGGTGGTAACAGTACATCCTTCTAAACGTAGGCTGAATTGTGAGAGCTGGTGTGAACTGGTTTTTGGGCCAATAAGTAATACCTCTGTCTTATCTGAATTTAGTAAAAGAAAATTATCGGTCATCCAATCTTTTATATCTTGAATACACTCAGTTAGTCTAGACAATTTGGGTATTTCATCTGGTTTTGTGGAAATGTATAACTGAGTATCATCAGCATAACAATGGAAAATAATCCCATGTTTTCTAATGATGTTACCCAAGGGAAGCATGTATATTGAGAACAGCAGAGGTCCTAAAACTGACCCTTGTGGCACCCCATATTTCACTGGCATTACACCAGACTGTTCTCCATTCAGATCTACAAAATGGAATCGAACAGACAGGTAGGATCTAAACCATTTTAAAGCCTGTCCCTGAATACCAATGTGATTTTGTAAGCGATCTATGAGAATATCATGATCTATAGTGTCGAATGCAGCACTAAGATCAAGTAAGACAAGAATTGAGATGCAGCCTTGGTCAGAAGCTAAGAACAAGTCATTTGCAATTTTAACTAGTGCAGTTTCTGTACTATGATGGGGCCTGAAACCTGACTGAAATTCCTCGAGGATATCGTTTTCCTGCAAGAATGTGCATATTTGGACTGATACTATCTTTTCTAATATCTTTGATATAAACGGAAGGTTTGAAATTGGTCTGTAATTTATTATATAATTTGGGTCTAAATTAGATTTTTTAAGAAGAGGCTTAATAACTGCCAACTTGAAAGTTTTAGGGACATGACCTAGATATAATGAAGAGTTGATAATGTTTAGAAGAAACTACAGTCCCATGGATCTTAAATTTCTGAATAATATGTGCAACTGTAGTCACAGGAACATCTAGCTGCTTGGAAATGGTCTTATAGCCTTTACCTTTAACATACTTGTCTATAATTTTCTTTCGAATCTCCTGAGACAACTCTTTCCTTTGCTTCCTCTGGTCCATGTTGAGTGTGGTACATACCATTTCACCAAACAACACAGTGACTACCTGGAGCCCTATATATAGGCCCACTGACTGATTACAAGATTGTAGACACCTGTGATGCTAATTAGTGGACACACCTTGAATTAACATGTCCCTTTGGTCACATTATTTTCAGTATTTTCTAGGGGTACCATCATTTTTGTCCAGGCCTGATCCATGAGTTTATTTTTTTTAAATAATTCTGTTGAAGCATGGTTGAAAAGCAATGTCTGACTTTCATTGGTTAACATTGATAGATTTTTTTAAAATTATTACTTTTGTCAGATTAAAGTTATTTATGTGACCATTGTGAGTTTTTCTTTCATTGACTGAAGGGTACCAACAATTTTGTCCACGTGTGTATTTCCTATACTTCATCCGAAGGATAATATTAAATCTAAAGTGTGACCTGCTTTATGAGTGGGTCCTACTACACACTGATTTACTCCTACTGAGTCCAGTATGGACATTAATGCTGTTCTCAGAGGGTCTTCTGGATTCTCAAAATGAATATTAAGGTCTCCAGCAATTAACGCTTTGTCTACTGAAACAAGAGAGGAAAACAGTTTGAGAGGAAATCTGCAAATTCACAGAGAAACTCCGAGTACGGCCCTGGGGGTCTATAAATGATGATTAGCGGGATCGACTGAGCTGACTTTGTTACTATAGAGAGCTTCAAATGCATTAAATTTAAATCAGTGTTTTTGTACGATAGACAGATTATCGTTATAAATAACTGCGATGCCTCCTCCTTTACCAGTTAGCCGAGGCTGGTGTATGTAGCTGTATCCAGGAGGACTAGCTTCATTTAGGGCTACATACTCGTCCTGTTTAATCCCGTTCACCCACTCGCCCCGCTGTGAGGGCTCTACTGCCGGAGTCGGGGGCTGGTTATCTCCGCCTGCGGCACCCAGACTTTCCGCTACAGGAGTCACACTGCTCTCGCGCACACTAACCCTCTCTAAAGTCTGGATGTGCTCCTCTAATGCTGATATCTTCTCAGTCAGGGTGCTAACTAACACACCCCTATCACAAATAAAATTATCACTAATGACGGAGGAAGAATGTCTAAACATCCTGCACTCTACACACTAGACGAGCTGAATGGTAGACATGATAACGTACATTTGTGTCAGAGTTTTAATTATTTGGTGATGGATTCGCTTGTTGTTGGTCAGGTTGATACGCGCATTCTCCCAAAATACGCAGAAAAACGGATAAAGTCCAGTAGTATTGAGCGTAAAACTAGTTTGTTATTTAGTACAAACGGGAAAAAATATAATTATAAAAACAAAATATAATCTAAAATGCTGTTACAAACAGACGAGGAACTTTTGCGGGAACAATACGAAAAACAGGAATTTACATCACCAAACATCACTGCTGCTCTTCTTGACACTAGCTTATCCTCCCTAACTTGTCATTTTTCTCACTGTGCATGCAGATCCACTCATACCTGCTTGTAGTAGAGTAGTAGTCTAGATTAGATAGACTCTTTACAAACAAGGGTGACTTCCAGGGTAAACACTATAGAAGATGTATACATTTCCCCAGTGGTAATGCTCTGTGAACTGTATGTGCCTATAAGTCAACTACAGAAAACACACATATGGATTATTTATGGTTGTTGGAGACTTAAACAATGCAAATCATAAGTTAATGCTTCCTAAATTTCATCAGCATGTGGACTTTGCAGTGAGAAGAAGAAATGCACAAGACCTTGTTTACTTCTCGCATTCTACAAGGAGGTTAGCCCCATCCTGTCTACTCGGACCACATCTCTGTTATATTAATTACAGCATATACACCGCCCATCAGGCAGCAAAACTTGGCCAGGAGAAGCCATCTCTGATCATCAGGACTGTTACAGGCACACTGATTTGACAAATGTTTACGGAATGTTTACTGTAACAAATGACGACACCTCTAACTTGGAGGTGTACATGTGAGCGCTACTGAGAACTCAAGACTCAGAGCTTCAGTGCAGGCGAAAAAGCAGCCCTAAGAATAGTCAGGGCCAAACCATCCCAGGCTAGTACAGTGGGTAAGCGCACACATGCCCAGAGATTCCACAATGACTTCCAGGACTGCAGGAACACAGAGGACACATGGCAGAATCTTCATGAACTACAGGATAATCACACCTTGCTGTCACAGTTATGCCTCTCTTTCAGATGCACTGAATAATATCTATGAGTTCAAGGTAAGAGGTAAGAAGACCACCCCTCTTTCCACTGCTGATGTGAGGAAAGCTTTAAGCAGCATTGACCGAATGAAGGTTGCTGGACCAGACAACATTCCAGGTTTAAGGGATGTGCATAACAGCTTTGACAGCATTGCTGTTATTCTAATGTGCTTTAAGGCCACCACCAACATACCTGTACCCAAGAAACCGCCAGTGTTCTGCATCATCAACTACCAGGGACTGGAATCTGGGACATCTCCAACACCACCACACTGACCACTGGACCCCCAGTGCTGTGTGCGCAGTCTACTGCTGGTCTTTCTGTTGACTTGCTACTGTGCAGCAATGCATACTAAATTGGACATTACACAATTTCAGTCTTCTTGTAATTTCTTGAACTGCTAAAATATATATATATATATACACTCAACTAAAGGATTATTAGGAACACCATACTAATACGGTGTTTGACCCCCTTTCGCCTTCAGAACTGCCTTAATTCTACGTGGCATTGATTCAACAAGGTGCTGAAAGCATTCTTTAGAAACGTTGGCCCGTATTGATAGGATAGCATCTTGCAGTTGATGGAGATTTGTGGGATGCACATCCAGGGCACGAAGCTCCCGTTCCACCACATCCCAAAGATGCTCTATTGGGTTGAGATCTGGTGACTGTGGGGGCTATTTTAGTACAGTGAACTCATTGTCATGTTCAAGAAAGCAATTTGAAATGATTCAAGCTTTGTGACATGGTGCATTATCCTGCTGGAAGTAGCCATCAGAGGATGGGTACATGGTGGTCATAAAGGGATGGACATGGTCAGAAACAATGCTCAGGTAGGCCGTGGCATTTAAACGATGCTCAACTGGCACTAAGGGGCATAAAGTGTGCCAAGAAAAGATTCCCCACACCATTACACCACCACCAGCCTGCACAGTGGTAACAAGGCATGATGGATCCATGTTCTCATTCTGTTTACGCCAAATTCTGACTCTACCATTTGAATGTCTCAACAGACATCGAGACTCATCAGACCAGGCAACATTTTTCCAGTGTTCAACTGTCCAATTTTGGTGAGCTCGTGCAAATTGTAGCCTCTTTTTCCTATTTGTAGTGGAGATGAGTGGTACCCGGTGGGGTCTTCTGCTGTTGTAGCCCATCCGCCTCAAGGTTGTGCGTGTTGTGGCTTCACAAATGCTTTGCTGCATACCTCGGTTGTAACGAGTGGTTATTTCAGTTAAAGTTGCTCTTCTATCAGCTTGAATCAGTCAGCCCATTCTCCTCTGACCTCTAGCATTAACAAGGCATTTTCGCCCACAGGACTGCCGCATACTGGATGTTTTTCCCTTTTCACACCAAAACCCTAGAAATGGTTGTGCATGAAAATCCCAGTAACTTAGCAGATTGTGACATACTCAGACCGGCCCGTCTGGCACCAACAACCATGCCACGCTCAAAATTGCTTAAATCACCTTTCCTTCCCATTCTGACATTCAGTTTGGAGTTCAGGAGATTGTCTTGACCAGGACCACACCCCTAAATGCATTGAAGCAACTGCCATGTGATTGGTTTAAATAATTGCATTAATGAGAAATTGAACAGGTGTTCCTAATAATCCTTTAGGTGAGTGAATAAAGTGTAATGATATAATTGAGAGAAAGCAAGTTCTGACCAATGTACAGAACTCAACCTTTCTTTTATTTATATAGATGAGTTTCAACATATTCAACAAAAATGCTGAATACAAACTAAGAATATGGCTAGGAACTAGGGCTTAGTGAAGATACACAATGACACAGTGAGTAGAAGAGACATTTCCAAATAAATCCTTGCTTTGACATTTGACATTTTGACATTTCCCTTAGATTCATGTGACCACTGACTCATTCAGTGCTTCACCTGGTTTAAGTTAAGGCTTGTTCACATGTCTCAAAGTTGTGAATCATTATATTGGAGAATAATTATTAAATAAAACCAAACTATAATGCGTTGGATGATGTGGACTTCATAAAAGGCTGCATCATATAACGTTCAGAAAGCAGTGAAGCAACACTGCAGAAGGAAACTAGAGTCACAGATCCAATAGAGTGACTCTAGGACCCTGTGTTTTATTGGCAGACCACAGGCAGTAAGAATGGTCTTTGCCTCCCTCACCCTCAGTCCCGAAGCCCCCCCAACAGGTTGTGTCCTGAGCCCCCTGCTGTACTCTTTGTACACACACAACTGCATGGCCACAACCAACTCCAACACCGTCATCAAGTTTGCTGGTGACACCGTTGTGGTGGAACTGATCACTGAAAACAATGAGATGGCCAACCTGGCCATTAGAAATTAGAGATTAGAAATGTGTGGAATTGGTGCCAGAGGAACAACCTCCTCCTGAACGCAAGCAATACAAAGGAGCTGAAAGGACCACCAGATCCCCGTTATCACGAGAGCCCAGTGCAGAAAGTGGACAGCTCCTGTTATCTTCCGATACCATCACATCACACAGGACCTGTTTACTCCTTCACCATAGAGGGCATCCTGATGGGAAACTGTGCTTTATACTGCTTCAGGTGATAATTGATATTGCACATATTGAACTTAGCCTTAGGTCTTCAACTGTTGAAACCCTTTTTCCTTCAACCCTTTCAACAGGCCAACAGATTTGGTGTGATTAACATAAACAATTTAGACAAAATATTTTTACTCTTCTCAAAACTGATGTGTTTATTTGACACATGGCCCAGTCAAAACAAGCTTTAGAGGACATTGTGAAGGGAGTATTCCTGTGTTAAGGTTCAGTGCATTCCATGGTTACCTATGAGAAATATTCATTGTTTCCCCAACAATAAATCCTGGGCCACCAAGGACATTAAAGCTTCCTTAAATAAGAAAAAGGGCTTTTATGGCTGGTGATAAGGAAGCAACAAAGAAGGCTTAAAGAGTGTTCGCCTTCAAAATCAGGGAGGGGAAATAGTCCTACTGCAAAAAACTGGAACAAAGGCTGAAGCAGAACAACATGAGAGATGTGTGGAGAGGCATGAGGAGCATTACTGGATATGACCCGCAGTACTGGGGGAGAAACTAAGGATCATGCAAATTGACACTCCCTTGGTCTACTGGTTCTGACCTGCCATTCCCAGTATGCTCGATTACAAAACTGTGTGTGATCTGCAGCACTGGTGCTCCTCAGGGGACTATTCTGTCTCCATTTCTTTTCACTCTCTCTCAGACGACTCTGTGGTTGTTGGATGTATTAAGGACGTTGACATCTCCGAGTACCAGTCTGTGGTGGATGACTTTGTTTTCCTTGTCAGTTAACAGTTTCTGGACTGGTCAGTTAACACAATGGCACTCTACAAGAAAGGACAGACCAGGTTGTATTTTATGAGAAGAAAGAGGTCTTTCAACATCTGCAACACCATTCTTCGGATGTTCTATGAATCTGTTGTGGCAGGTGTCGTTTTTTATGCTGTGGTCTGTTGGGCCACACAGACCTTATCCAGAAATACATTGGACAAGGTCATTAAAAGGGCCGGATCTTTCCTGGGCATGGAGCTGTTGATGTTGTGGTAAGGAGGAGGATTCTGTCCAAAATACATACAATCTTGAACAATCCTTCTCACCCACTCTACAGTGTTCTCTCTGACCAGAGAAGCAAATTCAGCCAGAGACTATTTATGACCAGGTATTCTATAGAGCGCCACAGGAGATTTTTTTCTTTTTTGCCAATGGCCATAAATTTATACAACTTGTCTCTGTAACGTTTACACTATGGGACAAGGACTGTCAGTAGTTACTATACAATATTACATTAATACACTACTGTTCTCACAGTTTAATATCAGTTTCAAGTGCAATATCTGATGACCAGTACCATTTGCTTAATTTCTTTCTTTTCCATTCGAAGTGCAATACCTGTATATTAATTATTTTTAGTGCAATATGTCACTTACTATAACTTACTGTGTGCTATATTTAATTCTTTTTTCTATTTATTTATTTTTAGTATTGAACATTTTCAATTCTTTAATTTTAGCTTCACAGTGGTGTAGTGGTTAGCACTGTCGCCTTGCACCTCCAGGGTCCAGGTTTGATTCCCAGCCAGGCTCAATTCCTGTCTCTTTGTGCATGGTGTTTGCATGAAGATTTGGCTAAATGCTTCCCAGATTGCCCGGAGATAGTGTGTGCGTGAGTGTACAGTCGTGGCCAAAAGTTTTGAGAATGATACAAATATTAGTTTTCAAAAGTTTGCTGCTAAACTGCTTTTAGATCTTTGTTTCAGTTGTTTCTGTGATGTACTGAAATATAATTACAAGCACTTCATATGTTTCAAAGGCTTTTATCGACAATTACATGACATTTATGCAAAGAGTCAGTATTTGCAGTGTTGGCCCTTCTTTTTCAGGACCTCTGCAATTCGACTTGACATGCTCTCAATCAACTTCTGGGCCAAATCCTGACTGATAGCAACCCATTCTTTCATAATCACTTCTAGGAGTTTGTCAGAATTAGTGTGTTTTTGTTTGTCCACCCGCCTCTTGAGGATTGACCACAAGTTCTCAATGGGATTAAGATCTGGGGAGTTTGCAGGCCATGGACCCAAAATTTAAACGTTTTGGTCCCCGAGCCACTTAGTTCTCACTTTTGCCTTATGGCACGGTGCTCCATCATGCTGGAAAATGCATTGTTCTTCACAAAACTGTTGTTGGATTGTTGGAAGAAGTTGCTGTTGGAGGGTGTTTTGGTACCATTCTTTATTCATGGCTGTGTTTTTGGGCAAAATTTGAGTGAGCCCACTCCCTTGGATGAGAAGCAACCCCACACATGAATGGTCTCAGAATGCTTTACTGTTGGCATGACACAGGACTGATGGTAGCGCTCACCTTTTCTTCTCCGGACAAGCCTTTTTCCAGATGCCAAAAAACAATCGGAAAGAGGCTTCATCCGAGAATATGACTTTGCCCCAGTCCTCAGCAGTCCATTCGCCATACTTTTTGCACAAGATCAATCTGTCCCTGATGATTTTTTTTTATGAGAAGTGGCTTCTTTGCTGCCCTTCTTGACACCAGGCCATCTTCCAAAAGTCTTCGCCTCACTGTGCGTGCAGATGCACTCACACCTGCCTGCCGCCATTCCTGAGCAAGCTTTGCACTGGTTGCACTCCGATCCCGCAGCTGAATCCTCTTTAGGAGACGATCCTGGCGCTTGCTGGACTTTCTTGGATGCCTTGAAGCCTTCTTAACAAGAATTGAACCTCTTTCCTTGAATTTCTTGATGATCGGATAAATTGTTGATTTAGGTGCAATCTTAGTAGCCACAATATCCTTGCCTGTGAAGCCATTTTTATGCAATGCAATGATGGCTGCACGCGTTTCTTTTCAGGTCACCATGGTTAACAATGAAAGAACAATTATTTCAAGCATCACCCTCCTTTTAACATGTCAAGTCTGCCATTCTAACCCAATCAGCCTGACATAATGAGCTCCAGCCTTGTGCTCGTCAACATTCTCACCTGAGTTAACACGAAGATTACTGAAATGATCTCAGCAGGTCCTTTAATGACAGCAATGAAATGTAGTGGAAAGTTTTTTTCGGGATTAAGTTAATTTTCATGGCAAACAAGGACTATGCAGTTCATCTGATCACTCTTCATAACATTCTGGAGTATATGCAAATTGCTATTATAAAAACTTAAGCAGCAACTTTTCCAATTTCCAATATTTATGTAATTCTCAAAACTTTTGGCCACGACTGTATGTGTGTGTGCCCTGCGATGGATTGGCACCCTGTCTAGTGAGTACCCCGCCTCATGCCCTAATCCTCCTGGGATAGTCTCCTGGCCCCCCACGACCCTGATTAATAAAATTATTTGAATCTTGAATCTTGAAGGAACACTGAATTAAAATTAAGACTGACAGCATTATTGCAATAAGGTTTGTGATTAATTAGATTCAATAAAACTAAACTTTTTATTATCAATCTCTCACCCATTTGGGAAATCTGACAATGCCCCAATCTTCCTCATACCAAAATATACACAAAAGCTTAAACAGTAAACCCTGGCTCTGAGGGAGGTCGCACACTGGACGGACCAATTGATGGCCACCCTATAGGACGTACTCAAAGTCACAGACTGGGACATGTTTTGGCGGCGCGCTGATGACTTCAGTGTGTTTATGGAAGTGGTTGTGATGTAAGGCATTAATGTTAGATGAAAATGCTTATCTTACAATCAATATTCTAATACATACCAAAGATGTGTTCAGTTAGGCTGAGTTCAAGGCTCCATGACTGTTCATGCTGAAACAGGTACCACACTTTCCCAAACTGTTGCCACAAAGTTCAAAGTGTATTGTTGTCTTGACTATCTTTGACATTTACGTTGGAAAAGGGGCGTGGCCAGGAACCCAAAAAAAAACAACCTGAGGTCCCAACTTAGATTTTCATCAGACTGACAAGAGGTAAATTGTGAGTCAGAGAACAAGTATCCACTGCTCTAAAGTCCTATGTGTTCAATTAAATAATAAGAAAAATGGGGGGAACGCTAATAAGAAAAAGAGAATCAAAGCTGCAAAATAAAGTTGGCATGGTAGGCATGCAAAAATATCTCTTGAGCTCTACCCACCTTCTATGGCTCACACCTTTAAACATCAATCAATAAAAACAATGCCAAGCAGCCAAACAAAATGGAGAATTGGTCCCACCCTTAGGACAGACAGACATAATAAAAATGATACATTAAAATGACAAATAAATGATATTGTAAATAATAAATGAAAAACCTTCTTCAATATGGCACAGGGCAACATAGGCAAATTATGTTTGCAAAAAAAAAAAAAAAAGCAGTTTGATCCAGTCTAAACGGAACTGTCATTTAACATTCACAATAAGAGCCAATCTTGTACAGCTTGTTAAAAAAAAATGGAAGAACTCAGAGGAAACACAGGCAGACCATGAACCTACAAAGAAATTTACAAGTGTCCAAAGACTGCCCAGATATAAGATTAAAGTACCCGCATGACTGAAAGAGCTGAATGTGTAGTCTGTAAGAAATGGCTCATGTTGCAGTGCATACCGTATCATCTGTCAAACATGGTGGAGGTAGTGAACCTGCCTGAGTATACCTGTATATGGCTGCTAGTGGATCTGGCTCAGTAATGATTGTTTAAGATATTTGACAGACCAACTTGAATGCAGGCAAGTTTTATTGATCAAAACACTTTCAATTTCTTTGGTAAAAAATGCAGAAGTATCAAGTTTAATGGCTTTTCAGAAAACATTATAGCTATAGGCTTGCATTGTTTATTTATAATACATTTAAGTTTTAAATTAACAAATGATTCAGCTGTTTTTTTTTTTTTTTTTTTACATAACTAGGTTCTGTCTGTGTGTGTTTGGGTGTGTTTCATTTTAGAATGCCTGCAGTATCTGCGAAACCAGAATACCAGGATTACCTGGACAGAAAGGGGAGAAGGGAGCATCCGGAGCTCCTGGTATAGGCGGCATTCAAGGATACAAAGTAAGCAAATGAGACCAAAGAGAAGACAATGACAAGAAAATACTTGCCAATACTTTTATAATTAACAGTAGCAGTTAAAACAAAAACAAAAGCCTTTGTTTTGGTTAGAAGTTGGAGAAATTTGTGTGCGCACACATTGTACTGTATGTGCTCTGTTTCAAAGGGTGATCCAGGCCTGAGAGGTCCAGCTGGTAACCCAGGAAAAGAGGGCCCTAAGGTAAAAACTGCTAGATTACTGTTTGTTACCCAGAGCTTTAACTGACTCTCCCTCTCTCTCTCCCTCTCTCTCTCCCTCTCTCTCTCCCTCTCTCTCTCTTTTATATACATAATTGCATCTTAATAAATTAGAATATCATCAAAAAGTTGATTTATTTCAGTAATTGAATTTAAAAAATGAAACTTGTATACTGTATCATATAGGTTAATGTGTTTAAGAAAGTGTTTAGTTCTTTGAATTTTGATTATGGTTTACACCTAATGAAAACCCAAAATTCAATATTTTAGAAAATTAGAATATTGTGAAAAAGTTTAATACAGGTAGTCCCTGAACTATGAACAAGTTCCATTACAGAAACATGTTTATAAGTCAGATTTGTTCTTAAGTTAGACAAGTTGAGACTTATACACATCTGACACGAATATACAGTACAATTTAAAGCATACCAATCCACCTGACTAAATCTCTGTCCCCTTTCCCCACACTTGCATCTCGTGGCCAAAACCATAACCTAAGAAAATGAATCTCACACATGTCAAATGTAACAATGTTGTCTCCTAGGCCTTTAAATTGTGAGGCGAATCCCGGACAGCATTTTGTCTGAGCAGTTATTCGCTGTATATGTAAATCTTTGCAAGCATAATTCATTCTGGAAATGTGCTTTTAATCCGAGGCACTCATACATAAATGCGAAATAATGGAAACTAAAAAATATTTATATAAGAATAATTAATACAAAATCTAAAGTGAAAATAAAACAAATGAACCTGTACTATATCTTTGAAAAGAATCATAGCTGGTATGAGGAACAAGACAGAGAGGAGAAGGAGGGGGGGTTATTGTGTAGAAATCTTTCTGTGTGACTTAAGCAGGGAACCTATCTAATGACACTTGTCTTTGCCTCCTTTTGAGGATTTTGTTGAAATGTGATTTTGCGGAAAAGAATGCTTTACGCACACTTGTGATCATAATGCTTTAGTAGACAATACACATGCGCTCAGATGTTGACAATACAAGTGAGGCATACGCACTGAGACTGAGCATGGGAGACGATTACCCCCAAAGCCCGCGGCACGCAAGAAAGAAGAACCATTGGCTCAGCTGTGATCACATGACGCTTGGCAGAACCAGCATATACGTTCTACTCGTAATGCAAGACCTCTCTTGTTTACCAAGTTAAAATTTCATTTAAAAAATTCCTCGTCTTGCAAAACACTTGCAGACAAACTTACTCACAATCCAAGGTTAAACTGTATTGAACTGTGAACTCTGTTTTGTTGAGGGTAAAAACCTTAACAAAACAGGGTCCCCACCCCACCCACCGACACACACATAATATACCAGACTTTAGACATTTTCCACTTTCACTTACATACTAATCATATTGTATATAATTGTAAATAATTTGTATTTTTGTAAAATACATGTGAGCTACTACTGCAATTTGTTCGCATCTACAAATGTTTGTAGTACTGCAGTCCATTCATATCTGCGGAAATTCGTAACTCGAATGTTTATAACTCTGTTTGTAACTGTTAGAGACTCATGGCGTCACACTCTAATCAGCTAATTAACTCAAAACACCTGAAAAGGGTTCCTGAGACAAAAAAAATGTCACAACCCGTTAAACCACGTCTACACCATAGATGAGCCTGACTCTTTCCCGTTCCTACTCCAGTCCATGTCTTGCCTTTCACCGCCTCAGTCACCTCACTGAGCACACCTGCTGCCTGTCTGCTCTCATCATTTCAGCTATTTTAGTCACTCGAAAAGTGCTGCTCCTCGCCAGATTATTGTGCCATCTATGCCAATATTCCCGCGTTTTTATTTTGCCATTTGCTTATTGTGCTCTTGACCCTGTTTTGTTACCGACCTCGTCTTGCCTAGCGTTTTGGATCTACTGCATGTTTGGATTACCGGTTTTGACTTCCGCGTTGTATTCCGACCACGAGATCGCCCAGCGTTTTGGATCTACTGCATTTTTGGATTACCGGTTTTGACTTCCGCGCTGTATTCCGACCACGATTTGATTATCGCGTGCACATTGACCACGAGACTGCCGAGCGTTTTTGGAATTACTGCACGTTTGGATTACCGGCTTGTGACTTCCGCGTTGCACACGGACTACGAGACTGTTCAGTGTTTTTTCGGAATAACCTTATGTTTGGATCTATTGCACGTCTGGGCTACAGGATTTCACCCTCCAAGTCACCTGAAGCTTCTCTGCTTCCTCACTAAGACTGTAAGTGCAAGTTATTTTTTGTCACTGCTCTTGGATCCTCCTTTTCTCCCTGCCGTTATAACCCGGCGCGTGACAGTATAATCTGGCCAGCTATGGATCCAGCAGAGCTTGCCCACCTGAGATCGGCACTAGAAAACCAGGGGGCTCTTCTTGGCACTCATCAGCAAGATATTCAGCAGGTTACTGAAACCCTCAGAACTGTCACTGACACCCTCGCCTCCCTAACGGTCCAGATTCAGCAGATGCAATCCTCACGGACTCCAGTTCCGATCGTCCCTACTCCCGTTGCTACTCCACCTTCACCCCATGAACCACACCTTCCCGCTCCACCTACTTATGATGGTGACCCTAACACCTGCCGCTCCTTCTTATCTCAGTGTTCTCTCGTTCTGGAACTTCAAGCCTCGTTTTTTCCTACCGAACGGTCTAAGGTGGCATACATAATAACCCTTTTGTCTGGAAAGGCGAGAGAATGGGGGACGGCAGTATGGGACGCACAAGATGTCTGCTGCGCCAACTTCAGATCATTCACCAGTGAAATGAAGAAGGTCTTCGATCGCTCTTCCACTGGACACCAGGCAGCAGGTCAGATTCTAAATCTCCATCAAGGATCTCGCTCTGTTTTTGATTACGCCATTGAGTTTCGCACCCTTGCAGCATCATGCGGCTGGGATGGTCAGGCATTGTTCGATGCTTTTCTTCATGGACTTTCGGACCCAATAAAGGATGAGCTATCCGCACGGGAGCTACAATCTAGCCTTCAGGATCTCATTGATCTTGCTGGACGCATCGACGCTCGCAAACGTCTCAGACAACAGGAGCGAAGCCTGGACACCAGGTCAGTTCAACCACCAACCCCTCCTTGTCCTTTTGAACCCCCCGCTGAACCCATGTTGGTGGATCGTACTCGAATCTCTCCAAAGGAACGCCAACGACGACGGGACGAAGGGGTTTGCTTCTATTGTGGTCAGTCCGGTCATCTACTACGGACCTGTCCGCTAAAAGGCAAGGCCCCTCATTGATCCTGGGAACAAAGGGGGGCCCAAGCCATGCGAGCCATCTTGGGCCTTCCCTAGCTAGCCCTACATAACCCACATATAGACTGGGCCAGGAGAACAGTCTTGGATTGGAGCACATCCTGTCTGTCTTCTTGTCTCCGTACCGCCCCTATTAAGACCCTGACCCCCCTTTCTAAGGAGGAGTTCCCCAACCTATCTGCTGTCCCAACCGAATACCACGATCTCAAACTAGTGTTTAGCAAGTCACATGCAACCTCGCTCCCTCCTCATCGGCCATACGACTGCGCGATTGATCTTGTTCCGGGCGCAACACCACCCAAGGGACGACTCTACTCTCTCTCTCCCCACCGAGAGAGAAGCCATGGATCAGTATATCTCGGAGTCTCTTTCAGCTGGAATAATCCGTCCCTCCTCCCCGGCAGGTGCCGGTTTCTTCTTTGTGGAGAAGAAGGACAAGTCCCTCAGACCCTGTATAGATTATAGGGGACTGAATGCAATTACAGTCAAGAACCGTTATCCCCTGCCCCTTATGACATCCGCGTTCGAACTCCTGCAAGATGCCCGAATTTTCACAAAGCTGGACCTAAGAAATGCCTATCACTTGGTCAGGATTAGGGAGGGGGACGAATGGAAGACTGCCTTTAACACACCAACTGGTCACTATGAGTACCTCGTGGTTCCATTTGGACTAACCAACGCGCCGGCTGTCTTTCAAGCACTAGTAAATGACATCTTAAGGGACTTTCTGAATGTTTTTGTTTTTGTTTACTTTGATGATATTCTTATCTTCTCTCGTTCCCTTAGAGAGCACAAACTTCACGTACGTCAGGTACTCCAAAGACTTTTAGAGAACAAACTTTATGTCAAGGCGGAAAAATGTGAATTTCACCATGATTCCACATCCTTTTTGGGGTTCGTAATCTCTCCTTCAGGTATCCAAATGGACCCATCCAAACTCAAGGCAGTCATGGAATGGCCTTGCCCTCATCGAGACAGGATCTTCAACGTTTCCTGGGGTTCGCCAACTTTTACCGGCGATTCATCAAGAACTATAGCATGGTAGCAGCACCTCTCACTACTCTCACCTCCACAAAACGTCCTTTTCAGTGGAACTTTCGGGCGGACAAAGCCTTTTTGGATCTCAAACGCTGCTTCACTTCTGCCCCCATCCTCACGTTCCCTGACCCCTCCCTTCAATTTGTGGTGGAAGTGGATGCATCAGAGACTGGAGTGGGGGCTGTCCTCTCTCAAAGGTCCCACAAGGACAACAAACTCCACCCTTGTTCCTTTTTCTCTCGTCGCCTCTCTCCGACTGAACGCAACTACGGCGTTCAAGACCGTGAATTGCTGGCCGTTAAGCTTGCCCTGGAGGAATGGCGGCATTGGCTGGAGGGGGCAGAACACCCTTTTTTGGTCTGGACAGATCATAGGAATCTTGAATACTTGAGGTCAGCAAAAAGACTTAATTCACGTCAGGCTCGTTGGTCGCTTTTTTTTTTAAGATTCAACTTTACGCTCTCTTATCGCCCAGGGTCTAAGAATGTCAAGCCCGACGCCCTTTCCCGCCAGTTTTCCCCCTTCACAGACCCAGCCTCCCCGGAAACTATCCTCCCACATCACTGTCTAGTGGCCACAGCTCGTCTTGAGGTGGAGAACCAAGTACTACAAGCCCTTGAGCAAGAACCTGGTCTCAGCAATGTTCCTCAGGATAGACTCTTCATTCCTGCCTCTACACGCTCCTTGGTGGTAGAATGGGGTCACAGCTCCAGACTTGCATGTCATCCAGGGGCCACTTGAACCTTATCCCTCATACATCAACGCTTCTGGTGGCCAACCATCAAGGATGATGTGAGAAGGTTCGTAGCATCGTGCGACAATTGCACCAGGAACAAGACCACCAATCGCCTCCCTGAGGGTCTTTTAAGGCCCCTTCCAACTCCACACCGACCTTGGTCACACATCTCACTCGACTTTGTCACCGGACTTCCTCCCTCAGAAGGAAATACCTGCATCTTGACAGTGGTCGATCGTTTTTCCAAATCTGCACAAATCGGCCAAGGAAACAGCGGAGCTCTTATTCTTCATGTCTTCCGACTTCACGGTCTCCCGGTGTCTGATTGAGGTCCTCAGTTCTCTGCACAGTTCTGGAAAGCCTTTTGTAAACTTATAGGTGCCACGCCAAATCTTTCTTCTGGTTTCCACCCTCAAAGTAACGGACAGTCTGAACGTGCTAATCAGGAACTTGAGAAATACCTTAGGTGTATGACGTCACGTGACCCGTCTTCATGGAGCAGAATGTTACCCTGGGTGGAATACGCCCACAACTCTCTCCCCACCTCCTCCACTGGCATGTCCCCCTTCCACTGTTGTCTTGGATACCAGCCACCATTGTTCTCGGCTCAGGAAGAAGAAGCTGCTGTTCCCGCAGCCCAAGCCTTTGTCCGCCGCTGCAAAAGAACCTGGCAGCGTGCTCGCTCTCAGCTGCTGCGCGCAGTGAGCACCTTTCAAAGAAAAGCCGATCGCCATCGTTCTGCAGCTCCCAGGTACCGTGTTGGCCAGAAGGTAATGCTCTCCACTCGCGACATACCCATCAAGACCACTTCTCGGAAATTATCCCCTAGGTATATCGGCCCATTCACCATTGCCCGAGTTATTAACCCGTGTTCCGTAAGACTGTCTCTACCATTGTCTATGCATCGTATCAACCCTACATTCCATGTCTCTCAAATCCGACGGCTGGTCGCTTGTCCTCTGGCACCTCCCCCCACCCTCCCCCACCCCCTCGCCTCATCGATGGGGGTGAAGCCTTTACAGTCCGCAAGCTTCTCAAAGCCCGTCGCCGAGGTAGAGACCTGCAATATCTCGTAGACTGGGAGGGTTACGGCCCCGAAGAAAGAAGTTGGGTACCTGCCAGATTTATCCTGGACTCATCCTTGATGAGGGAATTTCACAAGCTCCACCCCGAGGCACCGTCTAGAACGCCCGGTGGCGTCCATAGAGGAGGGGGTACTGTCACAACCCGTCAAACCACGTCTACACCATAGATGAGCCTGACTCTTTCCCGTTCCTACTCCAGTCCGTGTCTTGCCGTTCACCGCCTCAGTCACAGCGCTGAGCACACCTGCTGCCTGTCTGCTCTCATCATTTCGGCTATTTTAGTCACTCGAAAAGTGCTGCTCCTTGCCAGATTATTGTGCCATCTATGCCAATATTCCCGCGTTTTGTTTTGCCATTTGCTTATTGTGCTATTGACCCTGTTTTGTTACCAACCTCGTCTAGCCTAGTTTTGGATCTACTGCATGTTTGGATTACCGGTTTTGACTTCCGCGTTGTATTCCGACCACGAGATCGCCCAGCGTTTTGCATCTACTGCATGTTTTGATTTAATTATCGCGTGCACATTGACCACGAGACTGCCGAGCGTTTTTGGAATTACTGCACGTTTGGATTACCGGCTTTTGACTTCCGCGTTGCACACGGACTACGAGACTGTTCAGTGTTTTTTCGGAATAACCATATGTTTGGATCTATTGCACGTCTGGGCTACAGAATTTCACCCTCCAAGTCACCTGAAGCTTCTCTGCTTCCTCACTAAGACTGTAAGTGCAAGTTATTTTTTGTCACTGCTCTTGGATCCTCCTTTTCTCCCTGCCGTTATAACCCGGCGCGTGACAAAAAATCATTGATAAAGAAGATTGCTAGAAGATTGCTAGAAGATTGCTGAAGATTGATAAATACAATGTGCTGTATCCAAGGACATTAATGGAAAGTTGAATGGAAGGAAAAATGTGATAGAAAATGGTGCAGGTTCAAGTAGTTCAAGTTTATGTATACCTTTATTGTCATTTCAACCATATACAGTTCATTACACAGTGAAATGAGACAATGTTCCTCCAGGACCAAGGTGCTACATACAACATAAATTTACATTATTTAACAAAAACTAAGTAGCTCATCACCGTCAGGAAATCGACATCCCAGAGTCTGGGGAAGAGAGGAGAGGCACAGAATTTAAGCTGCTTGAGGTCTAATGTAAAGATTGCACAGTCAGTGGTAGTTTGTTATCTGCTGGTGTTGGTCCACTCTATTTTATCAGGTCCAGGCTCTACCAATATGTTTTAGAGCACTTCATGCTTCCCTCTACTGACCAGCTTTATGGAGATGCTGATTTTATTTTACAGCACAGCTTGGCACCTGCCCACACTGCCAAATGCACTAATACCTGGTTTAAGGACCATGGTGCTTGATTGGTCAGAACTCACCTGACCTAAACCCCATAGAAAATCTAGAAAATAAAGAGGAAGATGCGAGACACCAGACCCAACAACACAGAAAAACTGAAGGCCACTATCAAAGCAACCTGCGCACTAGTGCCACAAACTGATCGCCTCCATGCCACACTGCATTGCTACAGTAATTCATGCAGGGGGAGCTCCGACAAAGTATTGAGTATCCAACTTTTTTTTTTTTATAAAAAGGGTGTTGTCACCATACAGATGTTACTCAACCAGAATTGCATTGCTACTGTTGCGGCACCTGGCATTGGGGTTTTGCATTTGCTGACTTTACGTCGCTAAGTGGCGCTATAACCATAGACTGAGGCCTCAGGTCTTGGTTCTCTCAAGCATTAATGAGCTACAGCTCATCGACAGCTGCACATGATACCGTAGTATATAAATTAAGGCGAAACATTGTAATTAAACGAATGCATAATCACAGTACTAAAATTACAGTACAAATTTATAGTTAAAATTAAATATAGTCATTTCTTATTTACATCAAATTTAACAAAAGTAAACGTTAACACAGTGAGACAATAGATTTTATCATGTGTAATTAGAAAATCCACAAAAGGGTTTTGTGTCATCTCATGCTTCGTTTTTTTTATTTTTTATTATTATTTATACTAGATTTATTAACTGAAATCAACGAAACTAAATGACCATAAAATTCAAACATAAACCGATGTCAGTCAGCAGCGCTGGTGTTTTTACATTATTATGATAAGAATGAAATGCAGTACGCTGTTATGATCATCATAATTTTCTTTCATAAATAATGAAAACATTTTAAAATGTATATTTCTACATTCCAGTAGCACATAATGCATTGCACGCAGTTTTAGTCAAAGTGCACACGCGCTGATTTAAATTTGAATGAATAAACGGACAGGATCAGCAATTCATTTCTATCAAATTGTTTGTGGCAAAATTAATAAGTCTTTTTTTTTTTTTTTAAAGTTTATTGCCAAATAAATGTTTGTTATTAAATTAATGTAAAAAAAAAAAAAGACGTATTTCATATTCTCGTCTTGTCACGCGCCGGAACCTCACCCTCGCACTTAGCGCTCCATTCACATGCACATTTTATATGAATTACACTATTCAGCTGTAAGTAAGTGCTAATTGCTGTGTTTTTGATTGTGTAAAGCTGCTTTGCGACAATGTCAATTGTAAAATGTGCTATACAAATAAAATTGAATTGAATTGAATTGTGTTGTTTGGAGGGAGTGACGTGCTGATCCAAATCTTCAATATCATTGTAAGAATCTTTCCCTGGGAACATGGCATCTTCACGAAGTGCTTCATGCTTCAAATAATAGTAACGATCATGTTTTTCTGCTGTGCAACAGTGAATAATTATTTGACCACTATGTTGCATTTCTGGGGTACTATTATTAACTTTTGTAGATTTATATTGACATTAAGCTTTTTGAAAAGAAAACCATTTTTTGTATACATATTTTGTTCTGGGTCGCTAAAATATAATTTATTTTACCCCAGAGGATTAAATGAGGCATTCAGTGCCACGTTTGGAAGCTTAGTTGTGAGCAGGGGGAGCAGAAAATGAAATATAGCCTTCCTCGTTCCAGCAGCTGACTAGAGTAAGCCTAAAGGGGGAATTTTGTATTTGCATTTGAATGTTGCATTATGAGAGCACGCAGTATCTAAACAGCAACAGCCGAGAAACATTCTGATTCTGAGTTGGAGTAAACTGATTGAATTATTATTATTATTATTATTATTATTATTATTATCATCAAATGCTAGACAATTTATTTTGGTTCAGTGCCAGCCAAAGTGCAAACAAATAACGAATTAGGAATTAAGAATATTATTTAGTACAACAAAATAATCACGTTGTCCAGCACACATTCCGTTACAGACAGACCATTAAGAGCTGTTTTATGTGGTAATATACAGGACCAGGCACATCTAAATGCTCCCCTATCATTAACTCTCTTCAAATATGGATAATCATCTGAAACATGGCCACTCTAACGTTAACCTAGAAAAATGCTTGTGTTTAAGTGTTTATGCCAAGTGTCAAAGCTGAATAGTAGTGCGCGCTCACTTCATTACAGGTGTGTCGACAAAACGTTATGACTTTGAAAAATAATGAAAGCAAACAGGGTGAGCTATTCTGTACTGGTTTCTGTGAACTTGAGCGCGTGTAAAATGAACCGAAACTCTGTGAATACTTGCCTCACAGACATGAAAAATATAGAACATGAAATCTCTGCTTTTACATAAACTAATGAAAAACATATTTCAGATGATGTGTCCACTGCAGCGGAGATTTCAGATGTTTTGCAAAATGTCTCTTTGCGCCACCTGGCGGTGATTTCAGGGATGACTTTAAAGGCCAACTGATTTAAATCTGCCACTGTCATCCTGTCGCGGCGGTGAGTGCGGTGGTAATGCACTTTCTGCTCTCCTACCTACTGTACGTAAAAGCTGTGTTCTCGTCCCTAAGCAAGGTCTTGACCTCCTTTGTCACCCAGACCGTAAAATACCCATCTCATCTATACCATGCACCAGCTACTGCGAACCAGACACCAGCGAGAAAAAGGTGCTGGGTTCGCCATCGAGCCTCTCGTGTTCCAGTCAGCATAAGCTGCCCGGATGTCGGAGGTCACAAGGAGCTCTGCTTCTGCCGTCTGTGTGGTGCCGTGAGCAACTCCAACTCATCTGATGGCGTAAAGGCAGCCAGACGGAACACTATATCTGTTCAAGCTCGGACGGGCAGTCTACCACCGATAGACATGCTAGAGCTCATAGCACAAGAGGTGGATGGATGAGACACAGCTGTTCGCACAGAACGCAGCTGAGAAGAAAAGTGATGCCATGCACCTCGGAAACATCACGGGTAGAAGATGCCGCCGTTCGAGTGCTTTAAGGAATTATGTCATGTGATGACCTGAATGATCTGCTACAGCATAAGCGCACCTATTAAGCAATGAGACGCTGGTGTAATTGCGGCCACTGTGTCGAACACACTCTGCCCCATCAACACACTCTGCCACTTGGTTGGTGAACGTGTTCAGTGACAGAGTGACCTGTCTCCTCTGCCAGCTGAGCACTGCCAGGACATGCATGTGCAACCCTCACTTCTCTTCTTCCATTTCCTTCCTCTTCCTCAGTTCCCTTCGCTTTTTCTGTTTACCTTAATAAAATTACCCCTTTTTCGTAAGACATTTGCCTCGTGTCCATGTTTGTGGTGTTGACCATGCATCAAATATGGTACGCATTACACACAATATACACTTTTGATTGGGATTGGTACACACACACATGACATTGATCACGCTTTATGCTATATCTAAGTCAGTATTTTAGAATCATAGATAAGACATGATTTTATTAGTGAGGTTAAGATATGGAGTATATGAAAATGCCATAACAAATATCATTAATTAGTTTGTACAACTTGCAGGGTGTGAAGGGAGAAAGGGGATTTCCTGGCCCAGTTGGGGACAAAGGTGATGAGGTGAGTTTAAAAGATGTTTTAAGCCACTGCGAAAAGGTTTTTGTGAATAATGTAGTCAATTTACTTTATTAATTATGTCATAATTATACCCAGGGTCCTCTTGGTGTGCCAGGATTTCCAGGTGCAACAGGTCCAAGTGGCCCTCCTGTAAGTATCTGCATGACTATTTTTAATCAAAGATGACATTTCTCTAACAGTTCTGACCCAGGGGTATGAGGCACATTAGCAGCAGATGTTTTAAAGCTCACATGTTTTTTCTCTTTTATGAACAAGTCTTCAAATCAAGTAATTTATAAAGAGGTCTTTCAAAATGTGTCTGTCCATGGTCCAGGTAAAATATGCTTTGGATAATGCACATGAGGTTACATTATCTAATTGGATCTAAAAGGACAGTAAGCAAGGAATGTTTTTCCACATTTTATTTGTTAGTACACTCAGAATGGAGTCTTATCTTGATGAATAAAATATTATAAAGCTAATTTTTCATAATAGATAACCTAAATTACAATACCCTGTATGTTTTAAGGTATGGCCTTGGTGAAATGGAAAATGGATTGAGTTGGATTGAGCTCTGGGGAATCTGAAGGGCAAAATACCCCACAAGATCTGCTAGAGATGTCTTGACCTAGTTGTCCATTTTCTTCCCTCCGTACTCCATAACTTAGTGGCTTTGTAAGAAAAAGCTTTGCCCCCTGTTATAGTTTTCATAATGCATGGTACTAACAAGCAGCCTGCATCATTTGATCAAAGTAGACGTGGTGGATTGTAAGACACTAGCAGTTCACTCAGATATTGCAGCGTGAGACCATTTAATGCGTTATACGTCAACGGTAGTATATTAAAATCGATGCGAAATGTCACTGAAAGCCAATGAAGTGTGAATAAGATAGTGGTGATGTGCTCGTATGTTCTGGTTCTAGTGAGGACTCTCGCTGCTGCATTCTGGACTAACCCTGCCTATATAGCAAATTTGCTATAGGGCAAAAGTGATAACTAAGTAGGAAAACATTACAATTTTGGGTTCTTGGATAGGAAACTCCCCAGACCGTAATCCCATTGAGTAAAGCATTTGACACTTATAAAATGTTTGCAATTATACTTTATTAATACCATATTATCATCTGACATAATATCTAAAATCACAAAAGCATCAGACATTGTGGAAATGAATATTTTTGTCCTTCTCAAAACTTTTGGACAAATGCTGTTCAGGTATAGATATTGTTAACTCATTTGTTTTCATATGTGTTGGCTTGTTTATTTCTGAAATATCATTTAATGGAGAATCTAGCTATATGAGACATTAATTTAACAAATATCTGTTTCTGTTCAGGGTCCCATTGGCAGACCTGGAATTTCAGGCCCAGCAGGACCCAAGGGGGAACAGGTAGGCAGGGTCTATCTAAAATCTGAATGAAAGCCATAAACCATCGTTTTTTTTTCTCAGTATTTTTAGGCTAATAGTAAAAATATGATATGATCATTTTAGCAATTTATTTGGAGGAAAGGAATTGTTGGTAAGAAAACAAATTGGTCAGAAAAAAGAGGTCATGGGTGAAGAGAACGTACTTGTCACGTTCTTGTCATGAACCGCCGTCATTCATTTCTCCTTTTTTCCCATGATGTCATGTCTTCCCTCTCACGTGCTCATGTTTTCCTCCTGGCGGTCATGCTTTCTCACACGCCCCGCCCCTTTACACACCGGCATCCCATTCACAACTAATTTATCCCGGCATTTAAGGAAGCGCAGAAAGCTGTCTTGCTGCCAGATTATTGCGTGCTTTCAGAGCCCAGTTTTCTCGCGTTTCTTTTTTCGTGTTAGTTGTTTCCGTTATCGACCTCGCTTGTTCTCTGTATTCTCTTCTAGCCTCTCGTTTTTGGATCTTGTTCGCTGTTTGTTTCCCTGCTGGTTTTGACCTCTCGCTTCGTTTCACGTTTACGTCTCTGCTCGCTCTCCCTTTGGATTTTTCGCATCGCTGACTGACTCATTGGCTTTGAACTCTCGCGCTGGCTCACGACAACGTCTCTGCTCGCTCCCTCTTTCAACTCACACATCGCTGACTGATTTAACTGGCTTTCCGACCCATTGCACCGGCTTTGTATTACGTCAAGGATTTCCCACCTAAACACGGAAGTGCTCAACGGCCAGCGCGCCACACCTCCCTCGTCCAAAACCGTGTCTAAGTCACGTCCTTTTGGTGCTGTATATCTGCACTTGGGCCCTGCTCCTCTTTCTCTCTTCATTTCTCTGTGCCGCCTGACCGTATTATATAAAATATTTATAATGCCCAGTTAACCACAGCCTATCATGCATGGGGCCCAGCAGGCAAAGAGCTCAAGGCTAACAACCTGCCCCGAGATTTCCCAGAGTAAGATACAGAATTTATTTAGTGGCATCCCATACAGTATAGAAACTTTCAGCAAAAAGTCTCAAATGTTGGCATGGATATCACACCATATGACTTTATGTTGTGGACTGTTTTAACATTGATGTGTCGCAATCTTCTGCATCACATCTTGTGCATGGGTGTTTGGTGTTTTGTCTTGCATCTGCCTGGTTTATGTTATTGCTCTGTCCAGTTAGTTGGTTAGCTGGTTAGTTAGTTGGTTGGCTGGCTGGCTATTAACTATGCAATAAAACAGAATGTACATATGCCTATGAAATGTTTGTATGAATAATTAACAGACTGGTAAAAAAAATTGCAACATTATGTGGCAAACATTAAAGAACTTGAGTTTTTAGACAAATACAGTATGCTATGTCACTTCCTTTAGACAGCATCCAAGTTATATTTTAGTGCTCCAATTTTTTTATGCTATACATATTTCTTAAGTTAAACCAGTGAGATTTTGACTTCTATGGTTTTGGTTCTTAGAATGTTTAAACCAATAATTCAGTATTCAATCAACTTAAATCTTGTAAATGTACTATTTAGATCATAAGCATAATTAGTGTTGGTAGTAGCAGAAGTAGTAGTGTCTTTTTCAAGAATTTTGGTCATTTGAGTGACCACCACAATTCATACAAAAACTCAAAAACAGTTGTAACTTCTTTTCTTTGCCTTATAAATATACATAGCCAGTTTGCATCACAATCCCAAAGAGTCTACCTTCCAAATATTCTGCGCACAGGTTCTGATATAATTAAGTATTATGCAGAAAATTACACTTATCCTCCACCGTCTCACAATAACAACAGTGAACATTTTTCACAATGAAAATATTGCAAAAAATAGAAGACAATGCAAACTTTCCGAAATCATCCAGCACAGCTGCATTACTTTCAGCAGTGTGTTAAATCGGGAGCCTTGTAAAAAAAAATACAATGTATGTCGAAACTTTTTCTATACATTCTACTAGTTCAAAACTGTTTCATTTACCCCCATCAGAAGCCCTGCGTAATATGGCTGTCATGTCTCCTGGATAGAAATCAGACGCAGATGCAGTTTCCATATTCACAAAGTAATCCTTTTTATTTATTTTTTCACAATACACAAACTTCTCCGGGCGCGTACAGCGGTCCGGAGCTGACCTCCCAGGCCGGGTCTGCAGGTGGGCTAACAAAAACAATCACTCAGGTGAGGAGAACGAGAACTTAAATGAGGCACTTGCAAAGTCCATGTGGCTAGGGAGGGATTTTCCAGTTCCCCAAAGGTCCTTCACCTGCAGACACGCTCAGTCCTGGGAGTGAGACGGGGAGAAGAGACAGGACGTTTTACACACAACATACAGACAAACCAGGTGACGACAAGACGTGTGCACAACAGTGAACAGGCGAAGCCCTACGGGTTCGACTGGAATAAATAGTTAGACACACAAGGGGATCACAGGTGTTCGTGTTTAGTGTTTAAGTGCTGGTAGTACATACATAGACACACTAGGTGGGGACAAAGTACCAACTCAGTAATCCGGGGAACTTGATCTTATTCCCCTGAGCTGTGGAGGTACAGATGTTACAGTAACCCCCCCCCCCCCCCAGGACCGGCTCCCAGGAGGGGATGTGAGGGCTGTCTCCGTGTTACTGGAGAGGGTCGAGGCTCACCAACCTGATGGGATGGCCGGTGAGGGGGACGACCCGGACGTCGTGGGGCCGGGCGTTCCGGCCTTTCCTGATGTAACTCTGTGATTAGCCCTTGATGTAAGATGTCCTTGGACTCGAAACGCCGGAGCGCCCTCAATCTCCACCGCTCCAGGGGTTGCTGGTTCCGCCACACCTCCGTCCAGCGGTCCCCGGGTCACTGGTTTAAGAAGAGAGATATGGAAGACAGGATGAATGCGGATGTGAGAGGGGAGTTGCAATTTATATGATACGGGGTTTATTTGAGACACTATGGGAAAGGGACCTATATACCGGGGAGTGAGTTTACGGCACGGAAGGTTCAGGTGAAGGTCCCTTGTCGAGAGCCATACTCTATCGCCTACGTGGAGCGGAGGACTTTCCCTTCGTCGTCTATCGGCAAATTTCTTAAAGCGACGAACTGCTTGTGAGATTTTGGTATGGGCATCTTCCCATACTTTTTCCTCTCTTTTAAACCAATCGTCCACCGTAGGGACTTCGGTGGGTGTGTTATCCCAGGGACAGAGCGGGGGCTGATGCCCGAGTATACATTGGAAGGGCGTTAGGCCGGTAGCGGAGTGACGTAGCGAGTTTTGAGCATATTCCGCCCAGATTAAACATTCTGCCCATTCGTGTTGACGGCTGCTACAATATGCTCGAAGATATTTTCCGAGTTCTTGGACAGTCCGCTCTGCCTGCCCATTAGACTCGGGATGATAGCCCGACGTTAGGCTAACAGTGGTTCCCAATTTCTGAAAGAAAGCTTTCCAGACTCGCGCGATAAATTGGGGACCACGATCGGATACTATATCTTCGGGGATGCCATAGCAACGAAACACAGTTGTAAACAGGGCTTCTGCTACCTGGAAGGCTAACGGGAGGGAGCCGAAGGGGATAAATCTGCATCCCTTGGAAAATCGATCGATCACGACTAGAATAGTGGTGTAGCCCTTAGAAACGGGCAGATCCGTGACAAAGTCCACGGAGATATGGGACCACGGTCTGTTAGGTGTGACTAATGGCATTAATTTCCCAACCGGCAGGTGTCTAGGATTCTTTGATGTCACGCAAACTGCACAGGATGAAACCACTGTTCCTACTGACTTCCGCATATTCGGCCACCAGTATTTTGGTTCTAACAGCCGAAATGTACGGACCGTCCCGGGGTGCCCGGCTGCTACACTAGTGTGTGCCTGGATAATTACCTGCTCTCGTAGTGACATCGGCACGTAGGTTCTTCCCGGAGGGCAGTGTCGCGGTGCGGTTTGGGACCGTGCCGCCTGTGCAATCTCCGAGTCGAGGTCCCACATGATCGGTGCCACCACGAGAGACGAAGGCAGAATCGGCTCGGGTTCTGATGGTTCCTCCGGGGCTGTGTAGCACCGGGATAAAGCATCCGCTTTCTTATTTTTGGAACCGGGTCGATAGGTGATAGTGAAGCGGAAGCGAGTAAAGAACAGTGCCCAGCGTGCTTGGCGAGGGTTTAATCGTTTTGCCTGTTGGATGTATTCTAAGTTGCGATGATCGGTTAGGACTAAGAATGGGTGTTCGGCTCCCTCTAGCCAGTGCCGCCACTCCTCTAACGCCGCTTTTACTGCTAACAGTTCGCGATTGCCGATATCATAGTTGCGCTCGGCAGGTGTTAGTTTACGCGAGAAGAAAGCGCAAGGGTGGAGTTTTCCTGGGTTGCCATGACGTTGCGACAGCACCGCTCCAACCCCCACTTCGGAGGCATCGACTTCAACCAAAAAAGGCTTGGTTGAGTCGGGGATTTTCAGTATGGGTGCCGTAGTGAAAGCGGTCTTTAGATGTTGAAAAGCTCTGCGTGCCTCCGGCGGAAACTCACGCAGACGCTTAGGCTTCCCCTTTAGCAGGGTTGTGAGCGGCACTGCCAGCATACTAAATCCTCGGATAAAGCGTCTGTAAAAGTTAGCGAACCCCAGAAAACTCTGTAGCGCCTTTACCGATTGGGGTTCCGGCCATAGTTGCACCGCCTCCACCTTAGTCGTCTCCATTTCGACCCCCTGTGGCCCTATGCGGTAGCCGAGGAATGCAACCTCTTTTTTATGGAACTCGCATTTCTCCGCCTTCGCATAGAGCCCGTGTTTGCGCAGTCGATGAAGGACGGCAGTTACATGTTGGACGTGCTCGACATATGACCGAGAGTATACCAAGATGTCATCCAAGTACACTATAACATACCGGCTTAACATATCCCTAAACACGTCGTTCATGAACCCCTGAAACACCGCAGGTGCGTTTACCAATCCATAAGCCATCACATTATATTGGTAATGGCCTGATGTTGTGCTAAACGCAGTCTTCCACTCATCGCCTTTACGCACACGAACGAGATTATAGGCGCTGCGGAGGTCGAGTTTGGTGAAAATAGAGGCGCCTCGGAGTTGGTCGATGGCGGCCGGTACCAACGGTAGTGGGTGCTTGTATTTCACTGTGACTGCATTGAGACCCCTATAATCAATACAGGGACGTAAGCCCCCCCCCTTTCTTATCGATAAAGAAAAAACCTGCCGAGGCGGGTGACGTGGACCTACTGATGAGCCCCTGCTGGAGAGCTTCACTCACGTATTCCTCCATAGCCCGTGTTTCCTCCACGGACAATGGATAAACACGTGAGCTCGGCGGTGTTTTCCCCGGCAAGATATCTATCGCGCAGTCCCACGGCCGATGAGGGGGAAGTCGTGCGGCCGCCCTAATGCTAAACACGTCTTGAAACATACTCTGGTACCTGTGTTGATACTAGGGCTTGCGGGCTTTCAATTGAGGTGGTTTGGACCGTCAATGTCGGCGGTATACATTTTTTTGCACATCTAGGGGCCCAGGATAGGATGCGAGATTTTTCCCAATCAAAATTGGGATTATGAGAACTGAGCCATGGTAGACCCAGCACGACGGAATGATCAGACCGAGGGAGGACAAAGAATTTTAGTTCCTCGGAGTGACCGGGAAAAGTTAATCGCAGTGGCGCCGATATCTGTTTAATGGGCGAATGTCGAAGGTTATGACCATCCAGAGCTTTAATCGCGATAGGGGCTGGTAGCTTCGACAAGGGAGCCTGTAGCGAGGAAAGAAGAGAAGAAGTTATAAAATTTCCAGCCGAACCAGAATCTATAAGGGGGAACACACACAAAGAACGGTTAAAATATGATATGTGAGCTGGTACACAGAATGAGTGATGGGTGCGCGGTGGTGTGATGCGTATTACTTTTTGTAATAATGGGCAATGTGTTATGCGATGCTTGTCCCCTCCGCAGTATAAGCACAACCCCGCTTGTATACGCCGCCTTCTCTCCTGGGCCGTGAGGCGGGAGGTGCTGAGGTCCATCGGTTCTCCCGGAGTTCCTTCGCGGGGGTCCGTCGTGGGGGTGCTGAGGCTAGCGCGACGGTTAAGCTCCTGCCGTGCGGGGGCGGTTTTCGGGGAGATGTGTCATCGCTGGCTACGGAGGTGCTGATCTAGTTTGATGGCTAGCGCGATACAGTCGTTCAGAGACATGCCTGTGTCCCGGCAGGCTAATTCCAGCTGGACTTCGGGTTGTAGTCCGTCCCGGAACCTTGCCAGGAGACTGCGGTCGCACCAGCCACTCTCCGCAGCCAGTACCCGAAACCGAATCGCATAATCCGCGACGGTGGCTGTCCCCTGTTTCAGCCTCAGCAGCTGTTGTTCCCCCGTTTTACCCTGATCGGGGTGATCGAATACCGTACGAAACTCCGAGAGAAACTGCGGGTAATCCTTCGCGGCGATCCCGCCTGCGCTCCACACTGCCGCGGCCCAATCCATTGCGGTCCCTGCGAGCTGCTGGGTGACGAAGCTGATTTTCTGTGCATCCGTCATCTCCGGATACTCAGCGAGCCACAGCTCACAGGCCAGGAGAAACCGCTTGCACCCCTCCGGATTTCCATCATATCTTTCCGGGGGGTTAGAGCGGGGTGGTAGTGGAGCGGAGCGCGAACCAGGTGCGCAGAGAGCGGGCAAGCGGCGCATGAGTTGTTCCATCCCTCGCGCCAGGTCATTCACCGCGCGGGCCAGCCCGTCAATCTCATGTTGTTGTCCCCGAATGTAATCGAGGACTGGGGTCTCCTCCTCAGGAAGAGGGGTTCCTGCTGCGTCTGGATGGGCCTGTTCATCTGTCATGTCTCCTGGATAGAAATCAGACGCAGATGCAGTTTCCATATTCACAAAGTAATCCTTTTTATTTCTTTTTTCACAATACACAAACTTCTCCGGGCGCGTACAGCGGTCCGGAGCTGACCTCCCAGGCCGGGTCTGCAGGTGGGCTAACAAAAACAATCACTCAGGTGAGGAGAACGAGAACTTAAATGAGGCACTTGCAAAGTCCATGCGGCTAGGGAGGGATTTTCCAGTTCCCCAAAGGTCCTTCACCTGCAGACACGCTCAGTCCTGGGAGTGAGACGGGGAGAAGAGACAGGACGTTTTACACACAACATACAGACAAACCAGGTGACGACAAGACGTGTGCAAAACAGTGAACAGGCGAAGCCCTACGGGTTCGACTGGAATAAATAGTTAGACACACAAGGGGATCACAGGTGTTCGTGTTTAGTGTTTAAGTGCTGGTAGTACATACATAGACACACTAGGTGGGGACAAAGTACCAACTCAGTAATCCGGGGAACTTGATCTTATTCCCCTGAGCTGTGGAGGTACAGATGTTACAATGGCTCTTATAAATATTATTACATCTTGTGATGCGGCTCTCTAAACCACACAGTATAACAAGAATGAAGTACCACATACCAAGCACTATCAAAAGCTTTGGAGAAATCAATAAGTGCACAATACATCATTGTCTATTTGTAAAATATTTCTGAACAGACATTTGCAAGATAAAAAATTGTCAATTGGGAATAAGCGGACCTAAAACCTACGTGTTCCTCATGAAATACAGTATTTACTTAAGCATAGGAACAAACAGTTGCAGTGAAATGCTTATATACTGTACATTAATCAAGAACATGGATTTCATGTAAATATTGAGCCTTTATTGATTTCTGTGAGCTGGTCTTTTTCAGGTCCAGAATGACTGAACAGCATATCTTTAAAAAGCCGAGAGAATTTGGAGCAAAATGTTGGCTGTTTTTTTTTTTTTAATCAACCCAGAGCCAAGTGTATATAAGCCGCTGGAACACCAGTGTCACTGCCACAGGGTTAAGCGAGTTTTGAAAAGCAGACATAAAAAGCTATTCCATGGAAATCTACATTTTTAAGCCAGACTAATGCCCTTACCCTCCTCACAGAGCTCCACCTGATCCTGTGTGGGTGTGACATTTCCCCTTGCATCTAAATAAAAGAGCACTTTTATTTGTGCATAAAACTCCTGGTGTCTGTATTTCATCATGCCCCACTGAAAGTTTCTATACTGGTGGTGAATGTGAGCAGGTGATGCTGATCCAGAAGCCCACCATGCACTAGAACAGTCCATCACTAACTGAAAATCAATAACTAGACAATCCTTGGAGAAACTGCTAAGTAGGGGAGTGATGGCTGACCCCTCTTCCTGGGCAAAATACTAGAAGCAGCATCCTTCTAGCCCATATGGTTCTAAAGATATATAAAGTCTGCATACCACCTTTGATTCCAGGGAGTGTGTGCATAAGTCTAGGGGGTATGATTTGGGCCACTCACTACAGTTGCCCTTCCCCCTCCATGAAAAACTCATAGGTATAGAGAATTCAACCAGCATAAACTTCTAAGCAAATGGGGCGTCTGTGTTTTTTACTTAGAGTTAAATACAGTTAATAATCAAAAATATAGTTTTATGCAAAAGTTTAGGCACCCCTTGATACATTTTTTAATTGAAAAGATGTTAACATAGTCTCTCTTGGAAATGGAAATGATGCACAATATTTTCAGCAAACATTGATGCATAGTTACTTCTTACGCCCTAAACTGAACAAAAATTTAAAAAATAAGAACATTATTATGGCACTGTGCCTCAGTCTCAGATACTTTTTACAAGTTTTCAGACCTTAATCAGCTCGTTAAATCTGATGCATGGCAACAGCTGTCATTAGTAAATGCCAATTTCAAAGCTTTACAAATACTTTGACTCTTCAAACCTTGTGCACACAATTGCGGACACTCAACAACTATGGGTTCCTCTAAGCAGCTGTATAAGACTCTGGAAATTAAAGTTATTGATCTCCAAAATGCAGGAGAAGGCTACAAGAAGATTTAGCAGACTCAGGAGTGGTGGGACACCGTTACAATGTGCAACGATGCTTGCACAGACTAGACCTTCATGGAAGAGTTAGCATAAGAAAACCTTACCTGCGTCCATCATAAAACACAATGTCAAAAGTCTGTTGCGTTTTGGAAACAAGTGCTGTGGACTGATAAAGTTTAAATAGAATTCTTTGGCGACAATCAGCAAAGGCATGTTTGTAGGAAAAATGAGCAGCATTTCTTGAAAAGAACACATTGCCAACTATTAAGCATGGGGGTAGATCCATCATGCATTGGGGTTGTGTTGCAGCCAGTGGCACAGGAAACATTGCATCAGTGAAGGGAAGAATGGATTCCACGAAATACCAGCAAATTCTGTAAGCAAACATCACACTATCTGTAAAAAAGCTGAAGCTGAAAAGAGGATGGCTTCTACAACAGGACAATGTTCCTAAACATACCTCGAAGCCCACTATGGAATACCTCAAAAGATGCAAGCTGAAGGTTTTGGAATGGCCATCACAGAATTAAACATCATTGAAAATTTGTGGGTAGATCTTAAAAGAGCTGTGCAATTAGAAGCCTTTTGCAAGGAAGAAAGCTGGCTATAAAAGCGGTTGCAGGCTGTGATATCTGCCAGAGGATGTATTATTAAGTACTGATTATATAGGGTGCCTAAACTTTTGCACATTGCCAAAATAATGTTTTTAATATTTATCTTTGTTAAATTTATTTAAATATTTATTTTACATTTTTTTTTAAAGTAACTATGCACTAATGTTTGCTGAAAATACAGATGTGGCCATTAAGAATGCATGCTTTTTCCAGCGAAATGCTGCAATTCATTGCGCACCATGCCGCAAAATACTACAAGCAACATTTAGGAATTTAAATAAATGTGTTGTGCTTCACTGAATATCCGCCAGATGGCGCATGGAAGGACTTTATCTAAAATCCAGACCAAGTACAACAAAGAATTGTGTATAATTAGTTATCCTAAAACAATATAGTTTCCAATGCTAAAGCAAACATAAATTTTATTTTGTTTTACAAGAGACTTTTCATGATGGTTGTGTGTATATGTACATATATATATGTGCACATATTTTGTTCATTATAATGAAATGAGACGCTCTAAATCATGCTTTAAAATTCCTAATAAAAAGTTTCTTATATAGTTTTTGTAATGTCTTAACAGAGACAAAACAATGAAAGACATGGCAATGCCACGGTTTAAATCGTCTTAAAATTAATTAAATTTCCTGATAGTAGGCTATCTGATAGTGTTAACTATGCAAATGTCCTGATTCATGAATGTCAACATATCTTTGTTAAAAAAGTAAAAATGTGTCAACATTGAGCACCATCAGAAGACATGAATAAACTATATATATATATAAATATTCTTATATGCACACAAAGTGTATATTTGCTCATATCTGCTATCTGCTCACGCGTTTATCAGCCTTTTGATCAACAGTACTCACTTTCACTTTGCAAAAGGCATTGCTTATTGTTTACTCTATATTTAAAGTGCATATACCCACATCCATCATAAAAGATCTATTGTAAAACAAAAACAAAATCCTGTTTGCTTCAGCATTGGAAAAAATATTGTTTTAGGATAAATTTATTAATTATACACTTTTGTATTCTTTGTTGTACTTTGTCTTTTTGCACACACGCGCAGGCACCTTTGAATTTGAACACAAAATAAAAGTGGGATAATTTGCACGTTTTTTTTTTCATATAACTTAAACGGCTGAATGAAGTTAAATATATAATAAATTAATAATTGCGTTTGCTTCACAGTATAAGCATATTTAACTACTTCAGCAGTGAATGAGAAATTTGGCTTTTAGATAAAGTCCCTATTTGATATAATTGTATTATTTAATTAATTGTCTTATTATAAATGTGATTCTTATTCTCTATATTCTTGTCGAATATAATCCTTCAGAGCAAGCACTGTGTCAGAGGATTCTGCGGAATTTCTTCTCACCTTCCATTCACGATAGGTGTGAATTTATCAAACTGGGTGCACTGTTGGCAAATACTGTAGGGGGGGTTTTAGATGAATTAACAAGACAGAGTGGACGTCTCTGCCTAAAATTTATTTCCCCAGCAAAACATAAAATAGATTTTTTTTTTATAAAATAATAATAATAAAGTTTAATGATAGCAGTTAAATCAGACTTCATAGTTTGATTTGCGACTTTTTGATTTTGAGAGATTTCTTTTAATTTACTGTATGGACAGTTGTGACAATAATGCAGATCAAACATAACATCCCTATCCATAAATAAAAGGGAATATTTAAGCAGAAAAAAAAAAAATTTCGATTATAGAAAAATAGTTTGCCATCTATTTTAGGTGTGCCAGCTGGCACTGTTCTTACACTCACCTAAAGGATTATTAGGAACACCATACTAATACAGTGTTTGACCCCCTTTCGCCTTCAGAACTGCCTTAATTCTATGTGGCATTGATTCAACAAGGTGCTGAAAGCATTCTTTAGAAACGTTGGCCCATATTGATAGGATAGCAGTTCATGGAGATTTGTGGGATGCACATCCAGGGCATGAAGCTCCCGTTCCACCACATCCCAAAGATGCTCTATTGGGTTGAGATCTGGTGACTGTAGGGGCCATTTTAGTGCAGTGAACTCATTGTCATGTTCAAGAAACCAATTTGAAATGATTTAAGCTTTGTGACATGGTGCATTATCCTGCTGGAAGTAGCCATCAGAGGATGGGTACATGGTGGTCATAAAGGGATGGACATGGTCAGAAACAATGCTCAGGTAGGCCGTGGCATTTAAACGATGCCCAATTTTCATTAAGGTGCCTAAAATGTGCCAAGAAAAGATCCCCCACACCATTACACCACCACCACCAGCCTGCACAGTGGTAACAAGGCATGATAAATCCATGTTCTCATTCTGTTTACGCCAAATTCTGACTCTACCATTTGAATGTCTCAACAGAAATTGAGACTCATCAGACCAGGCAACATTTTTTCAAGGTTGTGTGTGTTGTGGCTTCACAAATGCTTTGCTGCATACCTCGGTGGTAACGAGTGGTTATTTCAGTCAAAGTTGCTCTTCTATCAGCTTGAATCAGTCAGCCCATTCTCCTCTGACCTCTAGCATCAACAAGGCATTTTCGCCCACAGGACTGCCGCATACTGGATGTTTTTCCCTTTTCACACCATTCTTTGTAAACCCTAGAAATGGTTGTGCGTGGAAATAACTGAGCAGATTGTGAAATACTCAGACCTGTCCGTCTGGCACCAGCAAGCATGCCACCCTCAAATTTGCTTAAATCACCTTTCTGTCCCATTCTGACATTCAGTTTGGAGTTCAGGAGATTGTCTTGACCAGGACCACACCCCTAAATGCATTGAAGCAACTGCCATGTGATTGGTTGATTAGATAATTGCATTAATGAGAAATTGAACAGGTGTTCCTAATAATCCTTTAGGTGAGTGTATATTGCTCTTTGTCAGGGTAGATTTTCATGTGCTGTAAAATAGGTACATCTATACGAACCAAGATGCGTGTTTCTTAGCCCCTCCCCCATGAAAATAGCGAATTCAAGGAAAGGCTCCCCCGCGAGAGGTTGTGAGCGGACCACTGAGCTTCTACGGATTCTAAAATTGAAATGTTAATTTAATGTGTTTTTAATCCCTGCAATGGAAGAGTCTGAGAATTTCTTCACCATAATCTTTGTTGTATTGTATTGTTTTATTACTCTATACACAACCTATGATTTTTTTAATGCTATTTTACAAATGGAATATTTTTGATTTTGCACTTGAAAAACTGCTGGGTTATTTTATTTACCAGTTGGTAAATTAACACTCTTGCTGGGTTGATACATTCCATTTTATCCAGTAGATCATTTTGTTTTTAACATAGTCCCAAAATGTACACAACTTTACATTATGTAAATACAGTAGATTTCCTGTTGAAATCTAAATAAATTTAATTAATCCGCTGTTTTAACCACTGCACAGATAGTATAGATCGGTAGTTTTCAAATCTTCGAAAACATTGTGTTTTGAAACCAGCGAAAATTATATACCTGTCCATAAATAAAAATTTATATTTAAGCCTATATATTTCACTTAAATATTACAGATTCAAACAAGGAAAGACGACATGCTAAGCTTCAATTCATTGTGATGCAGACAAAATGTCTAGGGAGGAAACGGTGACATTTCTTTTTCCGCTTTTTGCATTGAGTTTAATCATGTAGCACTTTTAGCATTCATAGCAAAAGCAACCCAACAGTGTGATTAATGTACCCAAAATAGCCCAGAATTTTGACCCAGCATAAACAACCCGACAATGTGTTTACAGAAACCCAGCATTTTTTAGAGTGTATTACTACTACTAATAATGAATGGAGAAAGTGCAGTCAAAGCCCAGGGATTCAGCGTGCTGTTGCATTGTATTCAGCAAGTAACATATATTTTTGTGTTTGTTGCATTTCTGGGGTAGTACACACATGGATAAAATTGTTGGTACCCTTCGGTCAATGAAAGAAAAACTCACAATGGTCACATAAATAACTTTAATCTGACAAAAGTAATAATTTAAAAAAATTCTATGAATGTTAACCAATGAAAGTCAGACATTGCTTTTCAACCATGCTTCAACTGAATTATTTAAAAAAATAAACTCATGGAACAGGGCTGGACAAAAATGATGGTACCCCTAGAAAATACTGAAAATAATGTGACCAAAGGGACATGTTAATTCAAGGTGTGTCCACTAATTAGCATCACAGGTGTCTACAATCTTGTAATCAGTCAGTGGGCCTATATATAGGGCTCCAGGTAGTCACTGTGTTGTTTGGTGACATGGTATATACCACACTCACCATGGACCAGATCCATGGGACTGTAGCCAACCTCCCTGGACGTGGCCGCAGGAGGAAAATTGATGACAAATCAAAGAGACGAATAATCCGAATGGTAACAAAAGATCCCAGAAAGACTTCTAAAGAGATCCAAGGTGAACTTCATGCTCAAGGAACATCAGTGTCAGATCGCACCATCCGTCGTTGTTTGAGCCAAAGTGGACTACATGGGAGACGACCAAGGAGGAAACAAATTATAAAAAAGCCAGACTGGAATATGCCAAACTACATGTTGACAAGCCACCAAACTTCTGGGAGAATGTCCTATGGACAGAAGAGACAAAATGGAACTTTTTGCCAAGGCACATCAGCTCTATGTTCACAGATAGAAAAATGAAGCATATCAAGAAAAGAAAACTGTCCCTACTGTGAAACATGGAGGAGGCTCTGTTATGTTCTGGGGCTGCTTTGCTGCATCTGGCACAGGGTGTCTTGAATCTGTGCAGGATACAATGAAATCTCAAGACTATCAAGGGATTCTAGAGAGAAATGTGCTGGCCAGTGTCAGAAAGCTGGGTCTCAGTCGCAGGTCATGGGTCTTGCAACAGGACAATGACCCAAAACACACAGGGAAAACATTGGACTATTCTAAAGAGGAAAATAAAATAAAAATATTCTATGAGCTCTGACCTCAATTCTATTGAACATCTTTGGAAGGAGCTGAAACATGCTGTCTGGAAAAGGCGCCCTTCAAACCGGAAACAACTGGAGCAGCTTGCTCATGAAGAGTGGGCCAAAATACCTGCAGAGAGGTGCAGAAGTCTCATTCACAGTTACAGGAATTGTTTGATTGCAGTGATTGCCTCAAAAGGTTGTGCAACAAACTATTAAGTTAGGGGTACCATCATTTTTGTCCAGGCCTGTTCCATGAGTTCATTTTTTTAAATAATTCCGTTGAAGCATGGTTGAAAAGCAATATCTGACTTTCATTGGTTAACATTCATAGAATTCTTATTTATTATTACTTTTGTCAGATTAAAGTTATTTCTGTGACCATTGTGAGTTTTTCTTTCATTGACCGAAGGGTAGCAACAATTTTGTCCACGTGTGTATGTCTGCAGTTTTATCGATAAATCTGCTCATATCTGTGTGCGTTTATCAGCCTTTTGATCAAAAAGCGTGCATGCGCAACTCACTTTCACTTTGCAAAAAGCAGTTTTATTGTTTAGTGTATATTTAAAGTGCATATACACAATAATGTTTTAGGCTACCTTATCATACACTTTTATATTCTTTATTGTACTCTGTCTTTTTGCACACACATGTGGGTGCGTTACAATAATAATAATAATAAATTCACAGCACTAGTACTACTACTGCTACCGCTAATAATAATAATAATAATAATAATAATAATAATACTGAATGCAGAAAGCACAGTCAAAAAAGAATCATCACTGAAGTAGAGAAGAAAATGAAGAATAAATACATATCAGTATTTACAGTTTGAGCTCGACACGTTTATGAGCTCTGTCGCTTGCTGTCAGTGGGCACCTAAGAGAGATAAACACATTTTCGGCTTCAAGCACGACTGTCCCCTACAGGTAACGAATGTCATTTTAAATAATTAATACAAAATTTAAAGTAAAAATAAAACAAATTAACCTGCACTTTACCTTTAAAAAGAATTGAGGTCTGGTATCAGATGAGATAAGAAACAGGAGGGAGGGGGCTACTACGCATATAGGATGACTTCACTAACGGAATCACTCCTCTCTGACAGAGACTGAGTCTCTGTCTGGTTACTGGAATCTTCTTCTTTGTGCGTAACTTTAACAAGGCGCCTCTCTAAGGACACTTGCTTTTGCCGCCTTTTGAGTATTTCACGGAAATGTGACATTTCGATTCCTAGTCAAACTCGATTCCCGTCTTTGTTTGCATGTTCTCCGTGCCTGGTGGATTTCCTCCAGGTACTCCGGTTAGGCTAATTGGCATTTCCAAATTGCCTTTAGTGTGTGTGTGTATGTTTATGTGCCCTGCGATGGATTGCCACTCTGTCCAGGGTGTACCCCGCCTCTTGCCCTAACTCTCCTGGGATAGGCTCCAGGCCCCTGCGACCCTGAATACAGGATAAAGCGGTATAGACAATAAGTGAGTGACATTTCGTCGTTGTCAAACAGATTTATCTTCAGCACAGCCTTTTTAACTTTTTCAATAGGGCCGTTGTTGCAGTACAGTTAGGCACAAAATATATATATATATTATATAATAAATATTTTATTTATTTTATTTTTTTTAAAGCTTCACGCGCACACACAGACATAGTCATAATGTGATAGCATGAACTGAGCATGGAAAACGATTACCCACAATCTCACAGCGTGAGAGAGAGAAGAACCATTGGCTACAGCATGTCTACAGCAAGTCAAGTTAAAGTTTATTTTTTAATTTTGCTTGTCTTGCAAAACACTTGCAGGCCAAGATTACTCGCAGTCTAAGGTTTCACGGTACATCCAAGGGTCCATAGATGACAGAGCATTGTTTAAGGGAGGAAGCTCAAACCCTCTTGGGTCCGAGAGTGGTTTGGGGCCTTGGAGATGTTTTTACATTCCCTGACATTTTTGCATTTTTATATTACTTATATGTGCATAAAGTCTGATTCTATTAAGACTCTATGAAGCATTCCTAAATGTCCCACCACTGCCTGTAATAACAATTCCTTGTGGCTTTCATGGATCAGCACCTGTGTCACATCCTATTTCGTTTGAGTGTTCTGTGTCTGGAAAAATATGGGCAGGAGGGAGTTCATTGTTAAGCCTAATTTAATGACCATGTTTCATAAGGCATCTTTTGATAAGTGTCTATTTCTACGACTGCTCCAGAGGGAAATCCCTCTGAAATAGAAATCCCTGCAAGGCAAGGAGAGGCAGAGGGGCAATGGCTTCCCCATCTTCCTGACATGGAGCTGATGACAGACCAGGCACTGTCTCTCGAGCCAGTGTTGTACATTCTGCATTCCACCACTCCTTATTGTAAGACCCAACCACAAGTATTCAGTGATTGAAACAGCAAAACCTTGCCAATCCTTCCCCAAAAAGAGTTTGGATTGATTTTCAAGCTTCAATGGTATGGAAAGGGAGGAAAGGAATAATCGAGAGGGGAAGAAGGGTAGGAAGGCTGCCTGTCGGTGTTAGATTAGATTACATTATAATAATTAACATTTAATTGATATTAATATATTGATATTAATATATTAATAATAGATCTTTTAAAATTTTACCTTGTGCATTCCATCAAAGTGTGCAAATTTGTGTATTATGTTTATTTTACATGTGGTGGTTTTACAACTGTAACAACAAATCATAGTTATTCTTTTATTAGTATCACACAATGTAAAATTATATACACAATGTAGATTTAGAAAGGCCCAGTCTTAATTCAGTATTTGTAAACTGTAATTTCAGAAGCATAAATTTTTTTAGATCATTGCTAACAGTGACATTTTGTTGTGTTATAATGACTTTCACAGATAAAACAAATAATATATAGCAAGTTAAACTACATTAATAAACATATATATGTAAGGCTTTACTTTAAATAAAGGCTTTACTTTTACAGTACAGACCAAAAGTTTGGACACACCTTCTCATTCAAAGAGTTTTCTTTATTGTGTTCTTTATTGTGTTCTTTAGCCCAAACAAGTCTCTTCTGCTTGTTGCCTGTCCTTAGCAGTGGTTTCCTAGCAGATATTTTACCATGAAGGCCTGATTCACACAAGTCTCCTCTTAACAGGTGTTCTAGAGATGTGTCTGCTGCTAGAACTCTGTGTGGCATTGACCTGCTCTCTGATCTGAGCTGCTGTTAACCTGCGATTTCTGAGGCTGGTGACTCGGATGAACTTATCCTCCGCAGCAGAGGTGACTCTTGGTCTTCCTTTCCTGGGGCGGTCCGCATGTGAGCCAGTTTCTTTGTAGCGCTTGATGGTTTTTGTGACTGCACTTGGGGACACTTTCAAAGTTTTCCCAATTTTTCAGACTGACTGACCTTCATTTCTTAAAGTAATGATGGCCACTCGTTTTTTTCTTTACTTAGCTGCTTTTTTCTTGCCATAATACAAATTCAAACTCTTTGAATGAGAAGGTGTGTCCAAACTTTTGGTCTGTACTGTATATATATTTTTATTTTATTTTTATTTTTTTGGCTGCATTTACAGTACATACTGTACTTTAAAGTTGGCTTTTATTTTGAAGGCGGTATTCACATCACTGTACAGTGGAACATGGAACATGAGTGACATGCGAGTAAATTGGTCTGCAAGCTTTTTGCAAGATTTTTAAATACATTTTAACTTGTTAAATGCTGTACGAGTACTGTAATATACATGCTCTCTATCTGCTGTGTGTCTTGTGATCACACATGATTCCTCTCTCTTGCGCTCTGGGATTGTGGGTAATCATCTCCCAGGCTCAGTCTCAGTGCTTATGCCTCACTTGTATAGTAAAGCATTGTTTTATTTTGTGTCTAAGTGTAAAAAAAAAAAAAAAAAGTTAAAAAGGCTGTAGCAGTGCAGGAGATGAATCTGTTTAGTGGAGTGATTCCGGTAGCGTGTGCGAGTTCTGGTACTCGCACAAGTTGTCCCACACAGTAGCCCCCCGCCTGCTCCGGTTAATTTGTTATTTTTACTATTTATTTTGTATTATTCCTATATATGAGGCTTTTTGGGCTTTGGCACTAATCATCTCAGTTTCTATTATTTCTTATGGGGAAATTCACTTTAATATATAAATGCTTTAATATACAAGCACGCTTCCAGAACGAATTATGCTCACAATCCAAGGTTTAACTTTACTTGTTTGATACAAGACTACAATAAAAAGTAGTTCTGTACTTTTCTTTGAGTTGTGAGTTAGGGAACATGGTGAGCTAACTTTTTCACAATACATTTATAAAATGTGAGAAAGAAATGCAAGTTTATATATTTTTTAATTAGATTTGTATTTACTGAAACTTTAAGTAAGAAACTTTAAGTATCAGATAAATTCTGAATATGTTTATATATTTGTTTTCACTATAAACTAGCAAATCATTTGAATTCAGCATATTTTTGAACTTACCAGTATAGAAAAAACAAAAAAACCTATGAGATATGATTGAATTGCAAATAATTCATGGACTACTACAACTTTTTTTTAGTAAACAAGCAATTTATTTAATTTTGAGCATGCTCTTGTTTTTCTTTTTGATGGCTGTGATCCATAACTTTCTCTAGAACCACAGCAAGCCGTAATGAAGTAACTATCTTTCTGCTGATCTCCCTGTGACTTTCTAGGATCTTGGGATCTTGTACCAGTTCAGAATCAAATTAGGGAACGTGGAGCCTAAGGCTTTATTTGTACAATGTATGTTACCTCACTCACTCACTTAAAGTCTATACTATTTTATCCTGTATTCGGTGTCGCGGGGGGCCTGGAGCCTATCCCAGAAGGGGCACGAGGCATGGTACACCACGGACAGGGTGGCAATCCATCGCAGGGCCACACACACACACACTATGGCCAATTTGGGGAAGCCAGTTAACCTAATCTGCATATCTTTGAACTGTGGGAGGAAACCAGAGTACGTGGAGGGAACCGACCAAGCACAGGGAGAACATGCAAACTCCATGCACACAGAAATGGGAATCGAACCTGGCCGGGAATCGGACCCGGACCCTGGAGGTGCAAGGCAACAGTGCTAGCCACTACACCTCCTTGTCGCCTGTACTCATATAATAATCTGTGTTAATAAGATTTTTTTTTTATTGTTAAGACAGAATCTGATATGTATACTACAATATGTACTATATGGATTTTGCATTTTGTGGCTATGCTAAATTTTATTTGCATGTGTTTTGTAGGGGAGCAAGGGTTCACCAGGCAGACCTGGACTTCCTGGACCTCCTGTAAGTTTAATAAGGATTTCAGTGTTTGGAAGCCATTGAAAAAAATTATTAATGAAGGTCCTGTATTCAATTATATAACAACAACAACAATAATAATAATAATAATAATAATATAATTATCTTGCTATAGCATAACCAAATAAAAAATTTATTAAATATTTTTTATTTGCCAGCTAATTCCTCCAAAGAACCCTATGATAATTATTATTTTGTGAATATTTCATATTAAATATTTTTAACCACAGCAAATTTAGTAATGAAAAAAATATTATGATCTTTAATTAATGACCAGACAGTAGATCAGCTCCACCAAAAGCACTACATAAAAAAACATTATTAATATTCACCTCTGAGAAAACTACAAAAGTATCATTATAATCATCATTATATGAGCATATTTGCACTTGTCTGCTGTTTGTGTCTTTTCAGTGCTTTTTGCTTGTGCTTATCAAGAGTCAAGGAATCTTGACTCTTGAGTGCTTATCAAGGAATTCGATTTTCTCCTTTTTTGTTGCTTTTATCTTATACCCACATTCCACTGGTTTGCTCCCGAATCTACGCTGATTTGTAACGAACTCTGGGGAACTCAGTAAAAGACGGTAACGGCTGCTTAAAGACTTTTTTGGGCTCTAAATGAAATCTGACATTTTTGTCAGCATTATTAATGTCGGGAGGTAAATTGGAGCATGGTAAAAACAATCTGGCTGCCCCCATACAGACATTAAAGCCTAGTTAATGCCTTGGTATCAATTCATAAGTGCCATTATTGAGTCATTATTGATTTTTAAGCACATTTATGTAATTGTTTAAAGTTTTTGTAGCATCCTTCCTCTTTGGCAGCATTTGCCAGCCAAAATTCCTTGTATTAAATGTAGTATTAAATGTAGGACAAAATTAGCAAAGTGATATCTAAAATCTTAAATGTCTGTGGTTTGATAATTTCTGTTAATTTCATAATAAACTGTGGTTACAAACTTACCATAGAATTTTTATTCCTAAAATACATGTCATAGCCGCCAACTTTTCAGAAAAGCATGGAGTGATATTCTAAAAAAGGCATGGTTTTGTGCGCACACGCACTTGACGCCCCCACTGCGCATACACCTTACTGTACCTTGCATAGCTCAGGTTCTGTATATTTTGTGAGAAAATTACAATATCTGCATTGAGTTTAATTCTTTACAAGGCTCCTTCATACAGTTGTACTGTCAAACCTCTGAATAAAGTTACAAAATAAAAATAGATTTTAAAAAATCTATACATACATTTAACTGTGCATTCAAACTAAGTGACGCTAGGGATGAAAGCTAATGAAGAAGGAAAGCAAAAACCAAAGGTGTTAATAATAATAATAATCACAGAACTACTATTACTAATACTACTACTACTACTACTACTACTACTACTACTACTAATAATAATAATAATAGTAGTAGTAGTAGTAGTAGTAGTAGTAGTAATAGAATAGTCAAAGAAGAATCATTAATGATATAAAATAAAGAGAATAAAATGAAATAAAATGTGGGATTGTGCTGTTCTACAGCTGTCATGAACTGATGGTCTTTACGGGCTGATGTTGTTGCCGTGGGCTGAAGGTTACACAGAGGGTTTTTCAACATTGAGTCTTTTTAATTACAACATAAAACAAAACAACACATAGAACACAAGGGAGTAGGTGTAACACAGGTTCTTTAGCGCTTAACCAAAGAAACATGGACGAGACAAACTAGGAACACGACAAACTAGAGATGAGCCGAACCAGAAACGAGACCAGACATGACGCGACTAGAGTCAAGACGCGACAAAGAGGGGACAAACTAATGACACTAACAATGAGCGTGTTAGTAGTAAGTCGGGTTAGTATCGAACCTGGTTCTTGTCAAAATGGATGATCTAAACGGGTCAGTATCTAAAGGAGTTAGTATCTAAATGGGTTAGTATCTACACCTACCAGGGGAACGATCCCACAAATGGCGATAAGCCATAAGCAAACGATAAGCAAGAGGCTAATCCATACTAGTGGCTGAACCTACTAGGGACTAAAGCCACTATCGGCCAACCCTACTGGACGCTAACCCTAGTAGCCGATAAAGCCTACTAGAGGCTAAACCTATTAGCGGCTATGTACTCAAGTGGCTACACAATAGCTAAATTAGCACTCCTAATAGCTAAACATTCAAGGAGCTAAACATACAATGTACTAAACAAACCCTTGAGACACACAGAACAGTACTTACACAAGTCTTGAGATAAACTAACCACACATTTAACAAACACAGCTCCATGAATCCAAATACAAAATAAACATGAGAAAACACAACAAAATAGAGCCTACTTAAAACAAATGTTACACAACATAACTAACACAAAACAAAACAAAACAAATGCCCACATGATGTAATTAATGCTCGACCCAGTTTCCCAGAACAAACAGCTATTTATTGAAGGTTTAATGAGCTACCTCGGTTCAGGTGAGCCTCCTCATCACCTGACCAAGTTGCCTTCTGGGAAACTAGTCTACGAACCGAAAACTACACAAACAAACTTATCGGGCACACAGTGCCCTCTAGGGATGGTCCCTTACAGCAACTTTCTTCTTCTACAACTTTTGCATGTAATTGATGCCTTCACACAGCTGTAAATGTGTGTTAATTACACATAATTACATGGATATTATTTTTCTTCACTTCATTCTCAAATTGTTAACACATCTGTAATAGTAATAGTCAGTAGCATTGTTTCTGTTCTATATCAGTAGTGACGTTCCGGTTTAAAAAATTACGAACTGGTACCATCCGCGATGACTTCAGAGCTGAATTTAAATCCAGAAACAACTGGAGAGGTTTGGCAGTAAATTGAGCTCAATGAAATGGAAGCCTTAGGCTCAACTTCCCAATCAGCAACCCAATTTGGTTTAATTTAGAATGTAAGAACTTATTGAACTGTCATGCACACTCGCTCCGCGACCGGTACGAGGACCCGGAAGTAAGACGGTCGCGCTTTCTGAAAGCATAAAAGGAAACAAGATGGCGCTTCACATCGCTCAGTCATTGAGTTCATTCATGCCTTCGCTATCGCTTCACCAACTATTTCGTGAGTACTCACCTATTCAGATCGCTTCCTTGATTGAGTGTGTGTTGCCAGAACGCGGGTTTATTTGTGTAGATCCTTGCTCTTTGTGTAAGAGAGTTCTAAGAGTAAATGCGTGGTCTGCTCGCGCTGCTTCCGCGTTTGGGTTTACCATCCACGCAACACGGGCTAACTGCTAAGGCTACTCTGTTCATCCCTCGGTTGCTCGTGACAGAATGACTGAGCCTAAAGCAGTAAACCCAGCGGAGTTTGCTCGCCTCTGCGCTGTGGTTGACCAGCATGCCGAGCTGATCAATGAGCTCCGTGGTGAAGTCGTGTCTCTCCGAAAGGAGCTCCAAGACGTCGCGGTTTTGCGCCGCGAGGTGGCGAAGCTGCGGCAGGAGAACGTGACCCTCCGCGAGGCGGCTGTTCAGTCGGCTGTTGCCACGCTCCCCGCAGCGGCGGCAGCGCCGCCCCCTCCTCCCCCCTCTGACATTTTCATTGCTTTACCAGATAAGTGGGATGGCACAGATGGGAAGTGCAGTGTGTTTTTAACAGCATTAGATCTTGTGTTTGAGTTAAATTCCACCAGGTACTCCACAGACCGACTGCGCGTTGCACTTCTCGTCTCATTGCTATCTGGGCAGGCAGCTGAGTGGGCCACGGCGGTTCTCAGGTCAGATTCGGACACAGCCTATTCATACGGAGAATTCACCCGCCAACTCAAACTGACCTTCGACCATCCTACTGCTGAGGTGGAGACCGACAGCAAATTGTACCATCTGCGGCAGGGTGGGTCGTCCGTGAGCCGCTACACCGCGGATTTCCGTACCCTCACCGTGCAGACGGTGAGCCCTCCGGACGGCTTACTACGAAGGACTGGCTTCTCGCATCAAGGACGAGCTCGCCGGACGAGAGCTTCCAGCTACACTGGAGGGATTGGTTCAGCTCGCCCTCCGGATTGACCAGTGCCTGCTCGCTCGTCCAAAGCCAGCCCCCCGAACCCTGCCGCCCATCACGCCCCTTTTTTTACATTCCACGCCCCGATCACCAGCTTTCACCACCACCACTAGGGCGTCTGCCGGGTCTCCACCTCCCGCCGTGGTTGACACGGGAGCCGGGGAACGCATGCAACTAGGACGCGCCTCCTTGAACCCTGCAGAGCGAGAACAACGTTTCAGGGGGGGACTCTGCGCCTATTGTGAGTCAGCGGCACACCATAGAGCTATCTGCCCTTCACGCCCGGGAAACGATCAGACCCGGTGAGTCAGGGGGGCAGCTCACCGGGTCACCTCTATCTCGCCGCCACCACACCCAGCATCTCGCGTCTCATGGTTCAGGTACACCTCCAATTTGGCCACAGACGAGTCAAAAGTTCCGCGTTCATCGACTCTGGGGCCGCCGGGAACTTTATTGACTCCTCCTATGCCAAGAGATTGGGGGTGGAGACTGAGGCGTTATCCCAGCCGGTTTGAGTGACGTCCGTCGACGGTCGGCCCCTTTCCTCCAGCCCTATCACCACCCAGACTCGGCCCATCACCCTCACCATTGACCAACACCACGAGGAGATCCGCTTCCACCTCACCTCCATTTCCTCGTCACCCATCATCCTAGGATACCCCTGGTTACTCCAGCATGACCCTCTCATCTCCTGGTCTCAAAACCGGATCCTACAATGGGGCCCCACCTGCCTCGAACTCTGCCTACAGGCGCCAGCTGGGACGTGCTCTAGGGAGTCCGAGGCCCCCGATGTCGACACCAACGCCATCCCATCAGCATATCGTGACCTGGCTGAGGTCTTTTGTAAAAGACCTGCTAACCACCTTCCTCCGCATTGCCCCTATGACCTGGCGATTGAGATCCAGCCAGGCTCCACTCCACCCCGCGGCCGTCTATACTCTCTCTCTTCCACCGAGATGCGGGCGATGGAGGAGTATGTGTCCTCCGCTCTCCGTCAGGGTACCATCCGACCCTCTTCCTCGCCCGCTGCCGCAGGGTTTTTCTTCGTAAAGAAGAGTTCGGGCGAATTACTTCCATGTGTCGACTACCGGGGGCTAAACAACATCACCCTAAAAAACCGACACCCGCTGCCGCTTACCAACTCAGCCCTGGACGCCCTCTCTGGTGCCACCATTTTCTCAAAGTTGGACCTCCGGAGCGCCTACAACTTGGTGCGTATCAGAGAGGGCGATGAGTGGAAGACGGCCTTCATCACCCCTACTGGACACTATGAGAGTTTGGTCATCCCATTTGGACTCTGTAACGCTCCCGCAGCTTTCCAGCAGGTCATCAGTGATGTTCTCCTGGACATGTTGGGAAAGTGGGTATTCGTCTACGTAGACGATATACTCATCTACTCCCGTACCGCCGAAGAACACATCCGACACGTCAGGGCAGTTCTTAAGAGATTGCTCGCCCACCGACTGTACTGTAAGCTGGAGAAGTGCGCTTTTCACAAGCGCTCCACCACGTTCCTGGGTTTTGTCATCTCGTCCCAGGGTGTGGCCATGGACCCGCAGAAACTGGAAGCTGTACATCATTGGCCCCTACCCAAGACTCTCAGGCAGCTTCAACGGTTTCTCGGGTTTGCGAACTTCTATCGTCGCTTTATCCGGGGCTACAGCACAGTCGCAGCACCCCTGACCGCATTGACTCGCCCCTCATCTCGTCCCTTCCAACTCGACTCCACGGCCATCAACGCCTTCTCCAAACTCTGCCATCTATTCACCACCGCTCCAATTCTCCTCCATCCAGATGCCGACCAACAATTCGTTGTGGAGGTGGACGCCTCAGAGGTGGGCGCTGGGGCTGTTCTCTCCCAGCGGGGTCCAGACCAGAAACTACACCTTTGTAGTTTCTTCTCCAAGAAATTTGACCCCGCTCAGCACCGATACGGGGTAGGGGACCGCGAGCTGCTGGCCATAAAGTGGGCTTTGGAAGAATGGCGACACTGGCTCCAGGGTGCCAGAGAACCATTTATCGTCTGGACCGACCACCAAAACCTCATTACCATGAAGAACCTAAAACAACTCAACCCCAGGCAGGCGCGATGGACTTTATCTTTTGATTTCCACCTATCCTATCGCCCGGGGTCAAAGAACATCAAAGCCGACGCCCTCTCCTGACAACAGGAGGGGGACGTCCCCCGGGCGGACCCCGCGTCTCCTGCCACCTTCCAGGGTTATCGCCCCGCTCCGTTGTGAACTGGAGACGAGGGTTCGCCAGGCACAGGCCACGGAGACTGAACCGGCAGGGGCCCCGCCTGGACGACTCTTCGTACCCAGGAACATCAAGGCCGACGTCATCAAATGGGGTCACTCCTCGCCGCTGTCGGGGCACCCAGGCACACAGCGCACCCTCAAATACATCCAGCGTGCTTTCTGGTGGCCCTCAATGGCCAAGGACGTCGAGGAGTTCGTTCGGGCGTGCCCAGTGTGTGCCAGGGCCAAGACCTCCAATCAACCAACATCAGGGGAACTCCAACCACTCCCAGTCCCCCGTCGACCCTGGACGCACATTGCCCTTGATTTCATCACGGGCCTGCCGGCATCCAAAGGGAAAGACGTCATCATGACCATAGTGGATCGGTTCTCCAAAGCTGTGCACCTGGTGGCCCTCACCGGACTCCCGTCAGCTAAAAGGACAGCCGAGCTGATATTAGAGCACGTAGTCCGTCTGCATGGGTTCCCTAAGGACATCGTCTCGGACAGGGGGCCCCAGTTCATTGCACGGTTCTGGAAGGCCTTCTGCCGTCTGATCAATTCTACCTGCAGTCTCTCCTCGGGCTATCACCCCCAAACAAATGGTCAGACGGAACGGGCCAACCAACAACTGGAGCGCTATCTGAGGTGCTTTGTTGCCGACCGTCAGCGCTCCTGGGCTATCTCATTTGGGCGGAGCTCTCCCACAACCTCCACGTCTCCTCCGCCACGAAGCTGAGTCCATTTGAGGTATGCCAGGGTTTCCAACCTCCGATGTTCGAACATCAAGAACCGGAGGTTGAAGTACTGTCAGCCCAACAGTTGGTCCGAAGGTGTCGGCGGTCCTGGACTCAAGCCAAGGAGGCCATTCAGCACGCCAATACCCTCTACACCTCACAACATCGCCGTCGACACCCCCCGGGACGATTGTACCACACAGATGACAAGGTATGGCTCTCCACCAAAAATCTAAACCTCCATACAGAGTCCAAAAAACTCTCGCCTAAATTCATCGGTCCATATCGCATCACCCTCCGTGTCAACCCTGTCACCTATCGGCTCCAGCTGCCTGCGGCGTTCCGGATTCACCCAGTATTCCACACCTCTCAGCTCAAACCCTTCATCACATCACCAATGGTTGCATTTGAATGCGTTGAATGCGGGTTTATTTGTGTAGATCCTTGCTCTTTGTGTAAGAGAGTTCTAAGAGTAAATGCGTGGTAAATGCGTGGTTATCCTGCCTGCTCGCGCTGTTTGGGTTTACCGTCCACGCAACACGGGCTAACTGCCAAGGCTACTGTGTTCATCCCTCGGTTGCTCGTGACAAACAATAAGTAAATATTGAACAACCCAGCACATTTCAACCCAGTAAGGTAGGATATTGACCAAGTATGCTGGATTGCTTTCTATAACTCAGTGACTGCATGATTGGGCTGGAACCTTAATACCATATCTTGGTATTAACACATATGTTGTTTGGAATGAATTGAGATTTAAATCTAAGTTTCGGTTATACAACAATTGTAATTGTGTCTATATATTTTATTTCTTTAAAATGTATGTTTGATACAGGTATATAAAACACTGGACACTAGCTGACTACAACCTTTTTGTGTGTAGACACCTTTGACAGACAGTCATGTTGTGACCATACTATAACAAACCACCAAGAACGGCAGACATTCCCTTTACTACATTTCACCTCATATACATGTTAAGAGTTTGAATCAAAATGTAATTTAAGTAAATGAACTATAGTGCAACCTGTCTTTCAAATCTGGTAATAGCTTTATGTTAAATAAAAAGTATATGTTAATATTATTTCTATGAGTTTAGACTCTTTCATGGTTGGACTTCATTCCCCAGAGTGTACGCTGTGTTCTTTTTGAGTGTCTTAACCTGTACATTATTTAGATGGTCTGTTTGTATTAGCCCCCGAGTTTAGTCACTCCTTGTTTCACATCTGTTTGTTTTCTAATTTCCTGATCTGGTATCCTGTGCTATACTTTATTTTCCTTTTTGTTACTACTGTAATAAAAAAATTTAAAAAAATGAAAAGGGGGTTCAGGAGAGTAGGAACCCCAGACTGAGTATCGATGGAGGGTGGAAAATGTTGACTATCAGCGCTCATCATCACACCGTGCATGTGAGGCTAGCTACAAATCACACTCGACTTACACAGGCTCTGAACTTCCAAACTCTCATGCCAGCTCTTAGCACCACCGCATTCCAGCAAGGCTCTCTCCACACACACCACCTCCCAATGCGGAGAAACAACCATGCTAGTATAAGCGCATTAATAATGCTCCCATGCTATCTGCCAAACTTGTTTCAAGCTTCAAGCTTGTTTCAAGCTTCACCTCAACTAACACAATAAACCATGACGAGCTCCTTCCAACCATTTTTCTTCACTTGGATCCATCACAACCTTTCAGAGCCCTAACAAAACGGACAAACGGATCCAGGAGAGGCAGCTGAGGGGGGCACTAGAGAGCAAGGGATCGTTCCTAGGCACTTACCAACAGGAAATCAAGCAGATCACCAACACACTCTAAACCATCAAAGAAACTCTGGTCCCTTACCACCCAGCTATGGCAAACATGACCGCCCCTGGGACCCACTCCTCAGTCTCCCCTTCCAGTGCTCACCGTTGTTCATGAACCATGCCTCCCTGCCCCTTATGTACTTATGACTTTTGAACTCTGGCTCCCTCCAGTGGCTGGGACGAAAAAGCCCTTTCAAAGTCTCAATCAAGGATGAGCTCACAGTCCAAGAGCTTCCATACGACCTGACGTCGCAATCTGCGTTGATGCCCATAAAAAGCATCGATGAGAAGAGTGTTAGCCTTTTCATAGACTGTGCACCAATCAAATGTTTTTTTTCGGTGTGATTTGCGTCATTTCAAAGTAGACCCTTTAAGCTTTCTATAGGCATATTTGTGTGCAGTATTTGAGGAGTTTCAGTTTATTTTAGTGACGCGTTTCAAAAATATTTTCGTGGAGACTAAGACAGCTGAAAGCGCACCCTGTTTATTTTCTTTATTTTACAAACGAACAATGTTTTGTGGATATTGTGAGTGCACATTAAAGTAGACATTCAGGATCAACGATGATGGAGCATTTTAAAGTTCTTTTTACGATTAACAGAAAAAAATGCAAATGTCCCTGCCAGTGGGTATGCCGACTCCTATAATTATCGGAGTTTCCATTATTTCGTATGGGGAAATTCATTATTATATAGGAGTGTTTTAATATACAAGAACAATTCTGAAATAAATTATGGTCGCAATCCAAGGTTTGACTATACATTCCTGAACAAAATCTTAAGACCAGTGATTCACACTTCCACTTTGCAGGTTCTAAGAACTACTTCAAAATGCCAAAAGAAATCAAATGAGCAAGAAACAAAAAAATCAGAGATTGGCAACTTATTTAAAACTGCATTTAAACTCTAAAAGGCTGTTCATCAGCTAATCAAAAGTTTAAGACTATAGCTCAAAAATACTAAAAGTGTCAAAAAAGGACTCCGTAGTGAATAGCACCATGTCCTGTTGAAAGACCCAGCCATTACCAACACAGACGAGGGCCCTCAGTCAAGAGGGATGTGTCATGCACACCCGTAACACGACCGGCACTAGGACCCGGAAGTAATAAGGTCGGGTTTCAGGAAGCATAAAAGGAAACGATGGCGCCTCACATTGCTCAGTCATTGAGTTTGCCCATGCTATCGCCGACGCTTCGCTCGTCTAAACGTGAGTACTCACTTTCTTGGGTTTCGCTTTCGATTGGGTGTGTGTATTTAGAACGTGGGTTTATTTGTGTAAACTCTTGCTCTCGCTTTGGGAGAGTTCTAATAATAACCAGCGTGGTTATCCTGCCTGCTCGCGCTACTTCCGCGTTTGGGTTTACCATCCACGCTACAGGGCTAACTGCTAGTCTTCTGGTTCATCTTCGGTTAGTTCGTGAAAGAATGACTGAGCCATCAGCAGTGAACCCAGCGGAGTTTGATCGCCTCTGCGATGTGGTTGACCAGCACGCCAAGTTGATCGATCAGCTCCGTGGTGAAGTCGTGTCTCTCCGCAAGGAGCTCCAAGACGTCGCGGTCTTGCGCCGTGAGGTGGCGGAGCTGCGACAGGAGAATGCGACCCTCCGCGGGGCGGCCGCTCAGCCGGCTGTTGCCACGCCCATCGTAGCGGCTGCTGCACCGCCAACTCCCTCCCCATCTTCTGATGTTTTTCTGCCTTTACCGGATAAATGGGATGGCACAGATGGGAAGTGCAGTGTTTTTCTAACCGCATTGGATCTCGTGTTTGAGTTAAATTCCACCAGGTACTCCACAGACCGACTGCGCATTGCTCTTCTCGTCTCATTGCTATCCGGGCAGGCAGCTGAGTGGGCCACGGCAGTTCTTCGCTCAGATTCAGACGTTGCCTACTCATACACGGAATTCACCCGCCAACTCAAACTCACCTTCGAACATCCTGCTGCTGAGGTGGAGACCGACTCCAAACTATATCACCTACGGCAGGGAGGGTCGTCCGTGAGCCGTTACACCGCGGAGTTTTGTACCCTTGCTGTGCAGACCGACTGGGGAGACTCCGCCCTCCGGACAACGAAGGACTGGCTTCGCGTATAAAGGACGAGCTTGCCGGACGAGAGCTCCCAGCGACCTTGGAGGGCTTAATCCAACTCGCCCTCCGGATCGACCAACGTCTGCTCGCCCGCCCCAAGCTAGCTCCTCGTACCCTGCCACCCATCACGATGCCATTACATCAGTCTGCTCCTCGATCCACCACTTTCTTCCCCCAAGCTCCAGTCTCCGAAGCCCGATCCTCATTCACTGCTCCACCTACCGGACCCGTCGGTTGTCCACCTCCCGCCGTGGTTAACACAGGAGCCGGGGAACCCATGCAATTAGGGCGCGCCTCCTTAACCGTTGCAGAACGGGAACGCCGATTCAGAGAGGGGCTCTGTGCGTATTGTGTATCTGCTACACACCACAGAGCCATCTGTCCTCTGCGACCGGGAAATGCGCAGACCCGGTGAGAAATGAGAGTGGCTCACCGGGTTCCATCTCCCTCTCCACCACCTTGACCAATGATTCCCGTCTCACGGTAAAAGTACACCTCCAGTTTGACCACAAACGAGTTGGAAGTACCGCGTTCATCGATTCCGGTGTCGCGGGCAACTTCATTGACTCTTCTTATGTCAAAAGACTGGGGGTAAAGACAGAGGCGTTATCCCAGCCTGTAACCATTACATCAGTTGATGGTCGGCCCCTCTCCTCCAGTCCCATCACCCTCCGAACCCAGCCTATCACCCTCGTCATTAACCAGCATCAGGAACAGATCCAGCTTTACATCACCTCCATTCCGTCACCACCTATCATCCTGGGACACCCATGGCTACTGCGTCATGACCCACTCATCTCCTGGACCCAAAATCGGATCCTACAATGGGGACCGACCTGCAACGAACTATGCCTACGGGCCGAGGCTGGGACGTGCTCTAGGGAGACCGAGGTCCCCGATGTCGACACAGATAACATCCCATGAGACTACCGGGACCTGGCTGAAGTCTTCTGCAAGAAACGTGCCACCCATCTACCTCCACATCGCCCCTACGACCTGGCGATCGACCTTCAGCCAGGCTCCATCCCAATCCGCGGCCACCTCTATTCCCTATCCAAGAACGAGATGCAGGCAATGGAGGAGTATGTCTCCAGCGGACTTCGCCATGGTACCATCCGGCCCTCCTCCTCACCTGCCGCCACGGGGTTCTTTTTTGTGAAGAAACGCGATGGTAGTCTTCGTCCCTGTGTTGATTACCGGGGACTCAACAACATCACCATCAAGAACCGACACCCGTTGCCTCTTACCAACTCTGCCCTGCACGCCCTCTCTGGCGCCACCATTTTCACTAAGTTGGACCTCTGGAGCGCCTACAACTTGGTGCGCATCAGGGAGGGCGATGAGTGGAAGACGGCCTTCATCACCCCTACCGGACACTATGAAAGCCTGGTCATCCCCTTTGGTCTCTGCAATGCACCCGCGGTATTCCAACAATTTATCAACGACGTTCTCAGAGACATGTTAGGCTGCTGGGTGTTCGTCTACCTGGACGATATCCTCATTTACTCCCGAACCATCAACGAACATGTCCAGCACGTCAGGGCGGTCCTAAAGAGACTCCTCGCCCACCAACTGTACTGTAAGTTGGAAAAGTGCGCTTTTCACGAGCACTCCACCACGTTCCTGGGTTTTGTCATCTCGTCCCAGGGTGTGGTCATGGACCCGCAGAAACTGGAAGTTGTGAGTCATTGGCCCCTACCCAAGACTCTCAAATAACTCCAGCGATTTCTCGGGTTTGCTAACTTCTACCGTCGCTTTATCCGGGACTACAGTACAGTTGCAGCCCCATTAACCGCTCTGACTCGCCCCTCATCTCACCCCTGCCATCTCACCTCCACCGCCATCTCCGCCTTCCACAAACTCTGTCGCCGCTTCACCACTGCCCCCATCCTTCTTCACCCGGATGCTGACAAACCATTCGTTGTGGAGGTGGACGCTTCGGATGTGGGCGCCGGAGCCATTCTCTCCCAGCGAGGTCCAGACCAAAAACTGCACCCTTGAAATTTGACCCCACTCAGCAGCGATACGGAGTAGGGGAACGCGTGCTGCTGGCCATAAAGTGGGCCTTGGAGGAATGGCGACACTGGCTCCAGGGCGCCAGAGAGCCGTTCATCATCTGGACCGACCATCAGAACCTCATAACTATCCGCACATTGAGACAACTCAACCCCAGACAGGCGCGGTGGGCATTGTTTTTCGAAAATTATAACTTCCACCTGTCATACCGCCCGGGGTCCAAGAACACCAAGGCCGATGCTCTATCACGACAGCACGAAGAAGACGTCCCCCGGGCGGACCCCGCGCCTGTCCTACCACCCACCAAGATCCTTGCACCAATTAACTGGGATTTGGAAACGAGGGTTCGCCAGGCACAGACTGCGGAGACCGAACCAGCAGGTGTGCCGCCTGGTCGTCTCTATGTCCCCGACTCCATCAAGACCGACGTCCTCCAATGGGGACACTCCTCCCCAATTTCTGGACACCCCGGAAGGCGACGCACGCTACTCTTCATTCAACACGCCTTCTGGTGGCCAAATATGAGGAGGGACGTGGACGAGTTCGTCCAGGCGTGCCCAGTGTGTGCCAGGTCCAAGGACAGCAACCAGCCACCACCAGGGGAACTTCAGCCACTCCCAGTTCCCCGCCGGCCCTGGACACACATTGCCGTTGATTTCATCACGGGCCTGCCGGTTTCCGAAAGAAAGGACACCATCCTCACCATCGTCGACCGGTTCTCCAAAGCTGTACACCTGGTGGCCCTCCCCGGTCTCCCGTCAGCCAAAAGGACAGCTGAGCTGATATTAGAGCACGTAGTCCGCCTGCATGGGTTCCCAAAGGACATCGTCTCGGACAGGGGGCCCCAGTTCACCTCCCGGTTCTGGAAGGCCTTCTGCCATCTGATCGACTCCACCTGCAGTCTGTCCTCCGGCTACCACCCACAGACTAACGGTCAGACGGAGCGAACCAACCAACAACTGGAGCGCTACCAGAGATGCTTTATTGCTGATCGTCAGTGCTCCTGGGTCCGCTACCTCATATGGGCTGAGTTGTCTCACAACCTCCATACGTCCTCTGCCACCAACCTCAGCTCGTTCGAGGTGTGCTACGGTTTCCAAGTACCGTCGGCCCAACAGTTGGTTCGCCAGTGTCGACGGCTCTGGAGACGAGCAAACAACGCCATCCGACTTGCTAACACCTGCTACACCATTCAACATCGGCGTCGACACCCACCGGGACGAATGTACCAAGTAGCTGACAAGGTATGGTTATCAACAAGAAATCTACACCTGCAGACTGAATCACGGAAACTATCATCCAGATTCATCGGACCAAACCGCATCAACCTCCGGATTAACCCTGTCACCTACCGGCTCCAGCTGCCTGCGCGCTCCGGATCCACCCGGTATTCCACACATCTCAACTTAAACCCTTCACTACGTCACCCATGGTTAGTTCGTGACAGGCTGTCTGCTGCAACATGTCCCCATAGCCAGCTGCCGTTTGACACCCATACACAACCTAAAGCTCAATTTTCTCATTGAAGGAAAAAGCACCCCAGATCATGGTGAAGCCTCTTCCACTCTAACACGTAGAAAATATCTTCAGTGAGATCTCCTTGTCATGCCAGTATCGTTGGAAGCCATCAGGACCATCCAAATTATTTGTTTTCTTGTCCGAGAATAACTATTTATCCATCTTTCAATGTCCCTTGTTTGGTGCTCCCTTGCGAATTCCAAACGAGTAAGTCTGTAGAGCGTAAGGAGACATGGCTTTCTGAGATGTTTTTGGTCTTTAAGCCCTTCTCTCACAGATGCCGTCTTATGGTTTTGGGGTGCAGTCAGCATCAGCAAAGGCCTTACTTTTTTTACTTATCTTACTCTTACTTCACGCTGGACGTTTCTTTTGAAATCTTGAAAATATCATACTGTGTATGTGATGAGTAAAATTTGTGGACAGTAAAGGACAGTAAAAGGATGTAATGCCCCCTCCAACCACTGTCTTCATTCTTCCAGAGCCAATTTTATGGCAAGAAGTTCTTGATTTCCAATGTTGTGTTGGAAGGTACTATGAGGTTTCCCCTGCTGCTGAGACAGTACAGCACCAACTCCTGATTGTGAAGCGTCAACTTCCACCAGAAAATATTTGTTGGGGAATCAATGTGGATTCGTGCGGAGGTGAATGCTATGTTGTTACAGTGAAAGCTCTCCTAGATTCGGGATCAGTCGCAATTTCTCTCCACATAACCTCAAAATACCCATGATACTCCATTTAACCCAATGTAAAATCTGCTGTGTCACGGGGAGGAGACATCTGAGGAGGAATCCGTTGCAGTTCTCCACCTCACCAGAGTAGGGCACTGACATTGTCATGGGACTGGTTGGGCTGGAAGGTAGCGGAGAAAATTATGTTGTTGGCGGAAGTGGTGCGTGGGAGGTGAAAACTTGATGGAGTCGTTCCACCAGCGCTTGAATTGGGTCAGCACCCATCAGATTAATTTTTTCGAGTCTGGTCTTCTGTTACGGAATGACAGACTCCACAGATAGGAATATTGAAAACCCGAACGTTCACTTTTATTTACAATGAATAATAACATGGTTTTGGATGATATGTGAACAGAGAGAGTGAACCGGAGAGTCTTATCTGATATGGTGATAGAGCTGGTGGACAGATGATCATGAATGGTGGAAACTGTAGACTGACACGGAAGAAAAGGAGATGCGTAGACGAGGAGACACGGCGTGGGATGATCGTGTAACGAAGGGATATCATGGAGTCCTTATCCGTATGGGAGACCAGACGCTGAGTGAAGGGAAGTGAGGTGTATTTTTATTGTGTTGGTGATGAGGTTCAGGTGTGTGTGATTAGAATTCCGGAGATTAGGAACGTTGATTGGGGACGGAGCCTGCTGTGTCTGACACATTCTAGCTATTATTTCCAGCCGTGGTCAAATAATAGATGAAACTGCAAAAAAGCATGAAGATTATTATAAAAAGCCTGAAGCACTTTGTGTGTATATAAGAATATTTACTTAAAAATATAGATTTTTTTTGTTCATTCATGTATTCTTATGGTGCTCAATGTCAACACATTTTTACGTTTTAACGAAGATATGTTGGCATATTCACGAATCAGGACATTCACATAGTTAACACTATCAGATAGTAGGCTATCAGGAAATTAAATAAATTTTAAGACCATTTAAACCAAGGCATTGCCTTTTCATGTCTTTCATTGTTTTGTCGCAGTTAAGACTACAAAAACTACATAAACTTTTTATTATGAATTTTAAAGCACAATTTAGGGCATCTCATTTCATTATTATGAACATACAGTGGAACCTTGGATTACGATCATAATTCGTTCCGGAACCGGGCTCGTATTTCAAAACAAACCAAAGTAAACCAAATCGAATCTTCCCATAAGAAATAATGGAAACTCAAATTATTCATCCCACAGCCCAAAAAAATTAATACATAAAAATAATTTGCACAAAATCTAAAGTAAAAATTAAACAAATTAACCTGCACTTTACCTTTTAAAAAAAAATAAAAATCCCAACAGATAAGTGTTTCCTTTTGTGCGCGCAGGTGCTGTGTAGGTAAGTGTTTGTGTGTGTGTGAAGCTAAAGTAAGGAGCCCCTCCCCGTCCCTCTTTTCATCTTACACAGTTACCCTTCCTCCACTCTTTTCACACACACTCACACACAACAGAAACACTGTTTTATCGGAAAAAATAAACAAGAAATCTCTCTAAAGACACTTGATTGAGCGACACACTAACAGAATCACTTATGTAAAGTAAAAATAAAACAAATTAACTTGCACTTTACCTTTGAAAAGAATTGCATACATACAGACACAAAATAAAATATGTTTTACACACACACACACGTGGTCACAGTGTTATAGTAAACAGTACACGCGTGCACAGATGTTGATTATACCAGTAAGAGACGCGCACTTAGACCCAGCAGGGGAGACAATTACCCACAATTCCGCAGCACAAGAGAGAGAAAAACCCATTGGCTCAGTTGTGATCATGTGAAACCAAGACTTGCTCATTTTTCAAGTCGAAATTTATTCTAAATCTTTGCTCGTCTTGAGGTACACTCACAAACCGCGTTATTCGCAATCCGAAGTTCCACTGTAATATGAAGCACATATACGCACATTCATCATAAAATATTTTAATGTAAAACAAAATAAAATTCATGTTTGCTTCAGCATATAACAAATAAAATTTGAATTTGAGCATTGGAAACAATATTGTTTTAGGCTAACTAATTATACACAATTCTTCATTGTACATGGTCTGGCTTTTAGATAAAGTCCTTCCATGCGACATCTGTGGATATTCAGTGAAGCACAACACATTTATTTAAATTCTTAAATGTTGCTAGAGGGATTTCGCACCACGGCACGAGACAAAATGCGGCCTTTTGCAGGACAAATCACGCATTCTTAATGGCCACATCTGTAGGTGAAAATTTTATCAAAGAGGGGACAATAAGCATCCCTGAGGAACACCAGTGCTAAAGGTAAGGATGAATGTGAGGTTGTCCAGTCAAAGAAACTGTAGTTTGTTTATAAGGAAGTCTAGGGTCCAGTTACAGTGTGGTGTGCATCAGCAGAAGCTAAACTTTTTTGGCATTAGCCAAAAAAGTTTAGCTTCAAGACTAGTTTGGAAGGGCATTGTTATTAACTACTGATCCAGGGTTTTGTGTCACCTATTAAAGCAGACAATCTGTTAAAACTCTGGCAGAACAAACCTTAAGTTGCAGTGATTAGACAGTTTGTACTTGGCGCCACACTAGTGACAGCCTTTTGCAGTGGCTTCAGTCCATTGTGGTGTGTTTTCTATTCTTTTTAGTATTTATATTTGTTTTGGATTTGCAAACAGTATAGATAGTTTTATTTTCCTGTGTAACAAACATGGGTTACAGGCTGAACATTCTGTAAGCATAATTATTAATATTACTAATACCCACTAATGTCACTCCAGATTTTTTTCAATCCCTTGTTGAAAATATCTTGTGTTGTCATGTATGATAGGTAATGATAGTTTGGAGTTCTGACCTCAACCCAATAGAACACCTTTGGGATGAATTTGAGTGGAGACTGTGAGCCAGGCTTTCTTGTCCAACATCAGTGTCTGACCTCACAAATGCGCTTCTGGAAGAATGGTCAAAAATTCCCATACACACTCCTAAACTTTGTGAAAAGCCTTCCTAGAAGCATTAAGGATGTTGTAGTTGCAAAGGGTGGGTCAACATCATATTACACCCTATGGATTAAGAATGGGATGTTACTCACGTTCATATGCATGTGAAAACAGACGAGCTAATACTTTTGGCAATTTAACTTGCCAAATCTTGTCAAAAAGAAGGGTGATTCATAGAACATTGTTTCAATTATAGACTGAAATCTGCTAATGGCACCCTTTTCCATTGTTTTTGGTCATGTGTTAAATTAAAGGGTTACTGGTACTAAGAGTCACCAGGGAGCAGATAATTTTCATTATGCAAACATAATGAGGAAGCTTTACTTCATCTACATATCTACATATACTGTACTATTCTACATAACTTTAGCACAACCCTACTAAATAAGATTGCTTAGCTTGCTCTAAAACAAATGTGTACTCTAAAAGAAGTTTAAAATCTTTTGTTCCTTTATAAAAAAATTTATTATATTTATTTTTCTTAAGAGCTTTTTTTTTCTGCAAATACAGTAAGTGGACTGATAGCAGGAGTCTACGTATAAAGTCGGTTAACTAACCATAATCACTATGTTATTGCAGGGTGTCCCCTATGTAGATGGGAATGGAATGAGCAGTCTTTACAAGCTTCAGGTCTGTGTATTTTTCTTTCTTATTTATTTATTTAGAATTTTTTGCTTATAAAATAGTGACAATTATCTTTTATACAAGATGGATCTTTTTGTGATTTGTCATGATTTAACAAAGATAGTTCATGACTGTTTCCATAGAGATATAATAAGTTTTTTTTTATAGTTTTCTATTTTACATGTGAATTTATATATTGTTTGCACAATTTAAAATTCTTTCTAAAGGCCTTCATATATTACATAAAACATTACTGCATAGTACATATTGCAGTGTCTTTCTACTGTATCCTGTCAGTAGTGTCACCCTTTCTTCTGTGGTCTGTAGTTTTCTTATACTACTCAAATATAACAGTAGGTAGATTTGTTACTCTAAATTGCCCCAATGTGTAAATGTGACTCAGTGATTATGCAATGCAGTTTGCATATGGTATGTCCCATTCAGGGCACATATTTATTTGACGGACACTGGCTCTGACCATCTGCTAGTTAACAGAGTAGTTGTCATTAAGATGAAGGAATGAATCATCTAAAGAAAGTCATACAAAATGTATATTACATGTTGCTGTGTTTGTATAGAGTGTTGGACCTCCAGGATCACCAGGACCACCGGTAAGTCTGTTAAAGGTTAAATTCACATTTAGAAAATAATATGTAATATATTATAGTCATGAGAAAAATATACAGCATTGTCTAAATACAGTGCAAAAGAGATATCTTAGCAAGTAAAGATACTATATATTAAATCTAGTCAACTTTTTACATTTTATTTCAGTTTTATTTTATTTTTAATTGGATATTCTATCTTTAGTTGAACTGTATTCTCTAGTGCATTTTTTCCTTTTCTTATATTGTAATGGAAACTTTTTATTCTATTTTAACTTACCATTTTAGGTCACAGTCATATAAGTATTTCACTCCCTTCTCTCCTTATAGTTCTTATTCTCTCTCTACCATTCATATCTCAGACTTCACAATTTATATTTTTTATGCCGTTTTATGCAATTTAAAAGTTTTTGCCAATATATTTCAATGAAAAATAACATACTCACTGAATAGCATCAAGAAAAGAAGAAAATGAGTTAAACATATTTTATTGAATATGTCAGACGACACAATCAGATGCCACCTCCATGGCAACAGATTATGTGGAATAATAATTAGTTTTTTGGGAAATGGTCTCGATACCCTACTCTGTATTCTACAGCCTTATAAAATGCTATAAAGAAAAGTTGTGCAAATTGTTAAATGCAGGGGTGTCAATAATTGTGGTACATGTGTTTTGTTGAAATGAGATGAAGCTAAGGTATTTCATTAAAAGGTGGATTTTTCCTAATATTTTTTATTAGTTCAAGTAACTGTACAGGACACACTGTCTGTATATTTGATTAATTGTGAGTGTTTGCACCTGTGCATTCCTCGGTTTTTGCCCTGAACACCTTGGAATAAGCTGCAGACCCCCTACGCAGCATATGGGGTATTCCTTAAATTTACAGTAGATTTTACTTTTTGTTTTATTAAACAAATTAGGTCAATCTCCTTTGATATTTGTGTCATGAATATACCTGTGAAATGTTTGTTTGCGGAAGTGAACAGAGAGATGTAACCTCTATTTGATGCTAACATAAACTACACAATCATGTTTGGGTGTTTTCAAGTGTCTTATATATTCAATCCATATCGCAATACTTCTGTCGTATATAAATTGTTTAACTTTCTGCAGGTTTAGGATATGCCCCATTTTTACAGTGAAGAAAAAATCTATGCAAAGACATATGTGCTTTCAACTTTACTGCAACATTTTGGGGCAGGCACACATACCTTTGGCCACATATTGTACATTATGTACATACTAATATATATTACGTTATTTCTTTTTAAGAAATAACAATTATATGTCTCTTTGTTTTCAGGGGCCCAAAGGGGATGAAGGAAAAGTAGTACGTTGGTGATATTTTTTAATGTATTTCTGCATTGCCATTTTATGTGTTTGTAGTGCATGTGGTGTTTTGGTTCACTTAAATAAATGCATCCTCATATCAGTGTTGTGCACAAAAGAGTTATTAAGTCCAGTGCAAAAATTTATATTAGCCATGCTTTCTATTCTTTTGCATCAACAGGAATATGGTCCTGTACTCAAGAATAACTAAAAAAGTTGTTTTGTTATAACAGCAAATTGCACTTTGAGTGGTAGACTATAACATCAACTTTAAAAGATGTTTTCTCTTCTCTTATTTTCTGCTACAAAATAATCCTGACATTTTTGAAACATAATTACTTTAGTCTGACCTACAGTGTCCATGTACAGTATGATATTTACCTGCACAAGTTTCCGCGACGCCTATTTTCTATCTGCTGCAATAATTCTCTGGCTACACAGTTTTGTTTATTTACAGACAGAACTGCTCTGCAAGTTAGTCACCATTCCTAATAAGACATTTTCTATTGCAATATGCAGATAGTCACTGGTTCAGCTAACTGTGAAAAGCTGTTAAAATTAGACATCACCATTGGAATTTGATTTGTTAGTAAGAGCAAGTTAGTAAGTAGAAAAAAAGCAATGGCATACTGTACATAAAGCAAGAGCTTTATCAAAGATATAGCTTGTTGGAGTTAATAATAACATACTTAACAGAATACTTTGTGCACTGAAATTATTTATGGCATCCAGATGGAACCTTGGATGTTCCACATAAAAAAAACGGAAATGTAGTTGTGAATTTATGACTGAAATAAAGATGCCATAAAAGGCGATATGAACAGCTTGATTTCAGTCATACTCAAATATATACTCACTAAATACTAGGTCTGCCAAATAAACCCTGCCTTTTGCAAAGTAAAATTGCGCACAACGTAAGCAGTATACTCCGATCACAAAAAAACAACAAATACAAAAAACATAGCATAATGTGCATAATGCATAATATGGCCATTATCATATTGTTAACACTGATGAAATCATTCATAATAGTCAATAGCTTCATTTTAATTTCTCTATATGATGGTAGTGTTGCTACCAGTTTCATTATCATTTATTTAAGTCTTAGTAGAACATCAATAAATTCTTTAAAGGCCATGGAACTGTTATGATGTCAATAACACGTCCTCATATTGGTCGTGTCAGATAACACTGTACAGCCGTTTTCATGTTGTTACAAATTTGTTTACATCATTAATGGCTTGATGGGTTGTTGCTTAATTGAAAAAATAACCAAACTGGTAGAGACCGCAAAGACTTCAGAATCGATTTTAAATCGGGAGACATCGGGAGAGGTTGGTAGCTAATTCGGCTCAGTGGAGGGGGCGGGCTGGGGGTGGCTTACATTGAATGTTTTACTACAACAGGTTGTCTTTAGGCACAATTTTTTTTAAAAATGGTTGTTTATGTAACAAACTTAGCAACAACCTCATGACCTCTCTTGTATTTTCTAACCAATCAGCAACATCAATATAGTAATCACTGGCCTGATCACCTGTCATCATTGTCACCTGTTTCAAACAAAGACACATTCCCCAGAAACTGGTGGCATATAGGGACATGACTAAAAAATGAGAGCCAAAAAGTCATTTAGGGTGCCTAGAGAACTTCTTGGGCAAATACATTGTAAGATTTTATTCCTTTATCCAGGGTGAACCAGGACCAATGGGATTGTCAGGTTTTGAAGGATTACCTGGAGTTAAGGTAAATTTAACTCAATTTCATCCATTTCAGTGGTCCTGTAGTAGGTGAGTAAACATGTGAGTAAAAATAGGCAAGTCCCAGAAATACATTTTCTTAAAAAGATTTTTTGTAAATAATTTATGATGATGAAATACTACATGGCGGCACGGTGGTGTAGTGGTTAGCACTGTCGCCTTGCACTGCCAGGGTCCGGGTTCGATCCCCGGCCAGGCTCGATTCCCTTCTCTGTGTGCATGGAGTTTGCATGCTTGGTGGGTTTTCTCCGGGTACTCCGGTTTCCTCCCACAGTCCAAAGACATGTAGGTTAGGCTAATTGACGTTCCCAAATTGCCCATAGTGTGTGAATGAGTGAGTGTATGTGTATGTCTGTGTGCCCTGCGATGGATTGGTACCCTGTCCAGGGTGTACCCTGCCATGTGCCCTAAGTCTCCTGGGATAGGCTCCAGGCTCCCCGTGACCCTGAATACAGGATTAAGCAGTATAGATGATGAGTGAGTGAGTGAGAAATACTACATACATTAAGCAATGCCATTTGTAATTTATGTTACATTTGGAACCGTTCAGAGACCAAACAGAAACCTTAAGTGCTTATAAATGTCTGGTAGACTTAATTAATCTGTGACCCAGATCCTTTCATTAATAAGAACTAAAAATTCAACTGGATTAAGAAGTAATTTACAGAGCCACCCAGCTAAAGGAAAACTTTACTTGGTTTGCAATATACGAGACGATAAAAGTTTCAAGTTCTTTTGCCATATGTCCTCCTTCAGACGCCTTAAAAACTGCATGTACAAGAATGGAAGTGGCACCCCTTAATAGATAAAGGGGTAAAACAGAAAAACTGTTGGAAAATAGGTAATATAGGAAAAATTAAAATGGGGGGGAAACTGAAACAGGAGTAACTGTAGACGCAAGAGGAAGCTGTCTGAAAGGTATGTCCAGGCGTTAACCCGGATTGTATCCAAAAAACATAAAACCACAGCTGCCCAACTCACTGCAGAATTAAATGTGCACCTCAACTCTCCTGTTTCCAGTAAAACTGTTTGTCAGGAGCTCCACAGGGTCAATGTATATTGCCGGGCTGCTATGGCCAAACCTCAATGACCAAAAATCTTCTGCTGTGGGCAATGTGAAAAATGTATTGTTCTCTGATGAATCCACCTTCACTGTCTTTCCCACATCCGGGAGAGTTACGGTGTGGAGAAGCCCCAAATAGGCGTACCACCCAGACTGTTGCATGCCCAGAGTGAAGCATCGAGGTGGATCAGTGATGGCTTGGGCTGCAATATGATGGCATTCCCTAGGCTTACTTGTGCTAGATGGGCGTTACTGCCAAGGAGTACCGAACCATTCTGGAGGATCATGTGCACCCAATAGTTCAAACATTGTATCCTGAAGGCACCGCCATGTATCAGGATGATAATGCACCATTATCAGTTTTGATGAATATGAAAGTGAAGGTTACAATCTCCCATTGCCTGCACAGTCATCAGATATAAATATTATTGAGCCACTTTGCGGTGTTTTGGAGGAGCGAGTCAGGAAATATTTTCCTCCACCAGCATCAAATAGTGACCTGCCCAATATTCTGCAAGAAGAATGGCTCAAAATTTCTCTGGCCACTGTGCTGGACTTGTATTTTCCCAAGACGGATTTATGCTGTATTGGCCGCAAAAGGAGGCTCTACACCCTACTAATTAATTATTGTTGTCTAAAACCAGGCATTTCAGTTTCATTGTCCAACCCTTGTGTGTGTGTGTGTATATACTGTATATATACACTCACCTAAAGGATTATTAGGAACACCATACTAATACGGTGTTTGACCCCCTTTTGCCTTTAGCACTGCCTTAATTCTACGTGGCATTGATTCAACAAGGTGCTGAAAGCATTCTTTAGAAACATTGCCCATATTGATAGGATAGCATCTTGCAGTTGATGGAGATTTGTGGGATGCACATTCCACCACATCCCAAAGATGTTCTATTGGGTTGAAATCTGGTGATTGTGGGGGCCATTTTAGTACAGTGAACTCATTGTCATGTTCTAGAAACCAATTTTAAATTATTCAAACTTTGTGACATGGTGCATTAGCCTGCTGGAAGTAGCCATCAGAGGATGGGTACATGGTGGTCATAAAGGGATGGACATGGTCAGAAAGGGCATTAAGGGGCCTAAAGTGTGCCAAGAAAAGATCCCCCACACCATTATACCACCACCATCAGCCTGCACAATGGTAACAAGGCATGATGGATCCATGTTCTCATTCTGTTTACCCCAAATTTTGACTCTACCATTTGAATGTCTCAACAGAAATCGAGACTCATTAGACCAGGCAACATTTTTGACTGTCCAATTTTGGTGAGCTCGTGCAAATTGTAGCCTCTTTTTCCTATTTGTAGTGGAGATGAGTGGTACCCAGTGGGGTCTTCTGCTGTTGTAGCCCATCCGCCTCAAGTTTGTGCATGTTGTGGCTTCACAAATGCTTTGCTGCATACCTCGGTTGTAACGAGTGGTTATTTCAGTCAAAGTTGCTCTTCTATCAGCTTGAATCAGTCAGCCCATTCTCCTCTGACCCCTAGCATCAACAAGGCATTTTTGCCAACAGGACTGCCGCATACTGGATGTTTTTCCCCTTTCACACCATTCTTTGTAAATCCTAGAAATGATTGTGCGTGAAAATCCCAGTAACTGAGCAGATTGTGAAATACTCAGACCGGCCCGTCTGGAACCAACAACCATACCACGCTCAAAATTCCTTAAATCGCCTTTCTTTTCCATTCTGACATTCAGTTTGGAGTTCAGGAGATTCACACCCCTAAATGCATTGAAGCAACTGCCATGTGAGTTGGTTGATTAGATAATTGCATTAATGAGAAATTGAACAGGTGTTCCTAATAATCCTTTAGGTGAGTGTCTATATATATTTGAACAAGCAAATAATAAGCTTTGAGTGAAGAACACCTACATTACCTGCCATACCCATGGTCTCTGATGTAACATTATATTATTTGAGATTCATAAAGTTATAATAAATTAATACTTATTTTATATCAATAATTAATCATTTTACTTTTACTACTCTGCGATGAAGGAAGAAAGCAGTAATGTAAATAAGCATGAAAGAACTAGTACACTGTTGCTTGTATTTGGACATATTTTGTGGCATATTTTGAGTTTTGCTCATATATAATTATATGAACCTATTGCTATGTTTCTAAAAGAAATTATAATTTGGCTAGCATGTAAGCCAGTAAAGCTACATAATGTAAAATCATGTGACATTTGTACATTTCTATTTATTGCTTTTTTTCTTCTCTTGCTGTTGTTATAGGGGGACCCTGGCATGCCTGGACCACCTGGAGTCCCAGGCCCTATTGTATGCATGTATTTCTCTTTTAAAATATACAATTTAATTATCCTCATTTTTCTTTTTATGTTGTTGTGATGTATGGTTGTAAAGCATAACCAATTTAAGAATGCATTGATTTGTTCTGAAAGGCATAAAAAACCTGGAGCAAAATATTAAAGTATAGGAGTATAGAAAGTACTGCAAACATTTAAGACAGGGGTGTCAAACTCCGTTCCTGAAGGGCCGCAGACCCGCAGGGTTTTGTTCCAACCCCACTCCAACATATATGCCATGTAGTTTTCAAATAAGCCTTAATGATTTGATTAGGTGGATCAGGTGCTTTTAATTATGGTTGAAGCTAAACTCTGCAGGTCCTCGAGGGTTGGAACAAAACCCTGCGGGTCTGCAACCCTTCAGGAACGGAGTTTGACACCCCTGATTTAAGGAGCATGAATTTGTAACTTACAATCAAAAAAGTCTTGTACAATTGTACATTAAAACGCTTGTGCTTGAGCTTGTACAATTAGACTAGTAAAATATTGTAAAATACAACACACAAATTGTTTTGCTTTTCATTTGTGACATGTAGAGAACATTACAAATTTTAAAAAAACCTGAAAAAAAGGCTCCAATATACAGGGGTTGGACAATGAAACTGAAACACTGGCCAATTTATTGTTAGAGGTTTCATTATTAAATTTGACCACCAGTAAGAGCAGAGTGTGAAGGTTTAATTAGCAGAGTAATAGCACAGTTTTGCGTTCAAAAGAGGACAAATTGTTGGTGTGCAACAATTTGCGCAACTCACTGCAGAAATAAATGTGCACCTCAACTCTCCTGTTTCCACCAAAGCTTCATCGGGCGCTCCACAGAGTCAATGTACATGGCCGGGCTGCTATAGCCAAACCTTTGGTAACTCGTGCCAATGCCAAACGTCTATTTCAATGGTGCCAGCAGCGAAAATCTTGGGCTGTGGACAATGTGAAACATGTTTTGTTCTCTGATGAGTCGACCTTCACTGTCTTTCCCACACTTGGGAGACTTACGGTGTGGAGAAGCTCTAAAGAAGCATACCAGACTGTTGATGTCCAGAGTGAAGCATAGGGGTGGATCAGTGAAGGTTTGGGCTGTGATATCATGGCATTCCCTAGGCCCAATAGATAGGCGCGTCACTGCCAAGGACTACCGAACCATTCTGGAGGACCATGTGCACCCAATAGTTCAAACATTGTATCCTGAAGGCGGTGCCGTGTATCAGGATGATAATGCACCAATACACACTGATGACAGAATGGTTTGATGAACATGAAAGTGAAGTTGAACATCTCCCATGGCCTGCACAGTCACCAGATCCAAATATTATTGAGCCCACTTTGGGGTGTTTTGGAGGAGAGGGTCAGGACACGTTTTCCTCCACCAGCATATTCTACAAGAAGCGTGGCTAAAAATCCCTCTGGCCACTGTGCAGGACTTATGTCTGTCATTCCCAAGACGAATGGATTCTGTATTGGCTGCAGAAGGAGGCCCATACCATACTAATGAATTACCATGGTCTAAAACCAGGCTTTTCAGATTCATTGTCCAACTTTTAACTCTGATAACAACAAATGTTTCTAGCCTGTTGTCCGCATGTCACAAATGAACAAGTGTTGGGTGTAACGAGTTACTTTACTAATGCGTTAGAGTACTTGGGTTACTTTTTTGATATATCTGTTACGGTCCGGACGGGCCTGGTGGATCCAAGTGCAGAGCGCGTGTTGTTGTCTGCGCTGATTGCCTTGTGAAGATGAGGCAGTGGTGAGCGTGCGTGGGTCAAAGCCGAGAAAACTAATAGAGTCCGTGATCCAAATCCATGGTCGAGATACGAGGGCGAGGGTCGTTATCCAGAAATCCAAACAAACAACAATCCAAGACGTGAAGCAAAAGGCGTGGTCCGTAAAACAAAGCGTGAGTCGAGATCCGAGTAGCAGGGCAGGTGAAATCACTGGAAAATTGGGCATTAAGGCCCGCAATAATCTGGCAACGGGAGGTTGTTTGTGAGCAAGTTAAATAGAGCAGAGCCATGATTGAAATGAGCAACAGGTGTGCTCAAGCCGGTCAATGAGGCGGCAAAACAGAAACAGCGAACTGGAGTATGGAATGGAGTCGTGGGAGATCATGGCTTAGTTTGACAGGTGGGCGTGACCTGGCGTGCCGTGACAATATCGAGTAATCTAACGCGTTAGATCCACCATTTAAGTAGTCAGTTATTTAGTCATATTTTCAAAAATGTAATCCCTTATTAAGACGATTTATGTACTTAATTGTTCTCCTTACCCACGCCATTTTGTCCTTCTTTGTTTTGTTCTGTTTAGTGTACAAACAACTAGAAATGCAAGCTGATTTTGCTTTGTAAGGCTCTCTGACTTATCACTTTTCACTGCTCATCACTTTTTTCCTCTCTGCCTAACAGGGGAAACCTGGAGTTCGTGGTGAGCCAGGAATCCCAGGAGAGCCAGTAATTTTTTTTTTTCACTCATTGACAGCTGTCTGAGTATTTATAAGGAGGAATAATGCTAGACTCTTTTGTAATTCATCTTTAATTATTCCTTTCAGGGAGCAAGAGGACCTGTGGGAGAGACTGGTTTCCCTGGACCCGAAGGACCCCCAGGTGTACCTGTAAGAAAACACACCCTATCTTGTCCATACTGCTACATCCTGTTATATTACAGTGTTCTCCCGTCCTTAACCTAGAGAATACACCTTTTAGTCATTGACTTGAATCAGGTATATTAGAGTAGAAAAAAACAGCTTCTTGGATAAGTACTTGCTGCTTATTAAGGAAGACATAAAACATTACATTAAAGAGGTAAGAATATAAAATATGGGAATTAATAAACAGTTTTTGGGAAAAGAGGTTTGCTGCAATGTTTTATAACTCTTAGAAGATTTCATTTAAAATACTAGATAACGTGACATTAACATGACTAGGTGAACAGTGATTTAATAGTACCTACTGACTTTTTTCTGCAGGGTAGACCTGGAAAAGATGGAAGTCCTGGCTATGAGGTGAGAATGTCAGATGGGTAAACCTGTGCACTTCAGAAATAAAGTATTATTGATTCATTGAACGTACGCCAGCCACACTGTGTAAAAGGTGGGAAGCACCCAAATGGGGTGTCAGCAACAAAAGTCCAGAACTTTACAATTTACAAAAAAGTGCATCCAATCTAATTGGGAGCAACTTTATTTTGCAAGACACTGTACTGAATCTCAGGAGATTTTAGGAGAAAAAAAAAGATGTGAGACTGGCCATATTAATGACCAGAGATTAACCAGACTGAACATTCACTTTACAAAAAGAATTAAACAGTATGATGATATCCTTGGGTCTCCATCTTGATAAATTTATTGCAGGCAATGTAAATACAATAAAATATTTTATTTGATTTATTTTTATTTACTTAGGAGTAAATCACATTAGAAACACATCTAGATAATAAATATATTATATATTTAACTTATATATATAAGTAAATATAAAATAAAAAAAAGATGGAATTCTGATCTATCATATCATAAACCTACTGTAAATGCATTCAGCAGTTAGCAAAAATGAAAGAATTATCCTTACAGCTACAGTGCTATGTTGGAAACTGTAACTCTCAAAAACAAGTATCTCCTTCCTAATTAACTTTAAGCTAAAAACAAACAACCTTTATACTAATTATACTTTGTTGGATGCCAAATGAGACTTCTTTCCAAGCTGATGGCAAAGTAATAAATTAAGTGGGGAAGGGGCAGTCTTGCCCCTTTAGGCTAAATCTCACTAAATCTTTCAAAACCTCTTGGCAACGTTCTCTGTCAAAAGTGATTAGCGACAAATCTAGCGACTTTTTCAGGTCTTATTGTTGACTTTTCAGAACTTTTGGAGACTCCGACACTCAGTTACTGTCCTTAACAAGCAGTGGGTGCTGCCGTGACCCCCTCCCACATCCCAAAGCATCAAAGAGGGGCTGGTTTGCTAGTTTATTAGCATTTTACTTAATCACAACACTAAAACGCTTTGCAAAACCTGTTTCTTCTCCCAGATTTTCTAGTATGACAACTGAAGTCAACAATTAGAAACTTTTTTTATATGAATATGTTTGCATGTCTGTACCCAGTTATTGTAAGGACCCTTGTGATGGTCACATGTACACAATAACAGCCAGATAGAAATATCAAAGTCTTGGTGGTATCAGAGGTACAGTGGAACCTTGAATTGCACGTAACTTAGACTGCGAGCGGTTTTTGCAAGACGAGCAAAATTTTTCAATAAATTTTAACCTAATAAACGAGTGAGGGCTTGATATACGAGTACTATGCATGCGCTTTATCTGCCGTGCATCACATGATAACAACTGAGAATGGTTCTTCTCTTTCACGTGCTACAGAATTATGGGTAATTGTGTCCCATGCTCAGTCTCTGTGTGTGCGTCACTCGTATAGTCATAACATCTGTGCGTGTGTGTACTATTTACTATAACATTTTGACCATGTGTGTTAAAAGGTAAAGTGCAGGTCAGTTGGTTTTATTTTTACATTACATTTTGTATTAATTATTTTTATATGAATATTTTTGGCTTGTGGAGCACATCATCTGAGTTTTCATTATTTCTTATGAGGAAATTAATTTTGATATACGAGCGTTATATATTTAAAAAATGGTGAATTAACAGAAAGATGAAAAAGACAACCAATCTAGTTTTTATACTGCATTTATACAGATAAAAAACATAAAGTTATCCATCTTGAGCTAATGCAACCCTCACTAATGATTCTCAGAATTAACATTTTTGTGATTAATCCACCACCCTTATGATAACAGGTTTCACAAACTGCTTTTATATTTTAAATTCACTGAAAATTTTCAAGCAGTCCGCATAACTGAAAAAGATGTTCTTAGTAAGATGAAAAGATGAGAAATACAAGTATGGATGGATCCACAAGTATTTGAACACTGACATACCTTTTAAATTTTTTGCTTCAGTGCACACTCATGGGCTTAAGTGGTTAACATTGTCAGCTTGCACCTGCATGGTCTGGGGTCGATTCCCACCTTGGTGTGCATGTAGTTTGCATATTCTCCCTATGCTCTGGGTACTCCGATTTCCTTCCACAGTCCAAAGACATGCAGATTAGGCTAATTGCGCGTTCCCGAAATTGGGCGCTCCTAGTATGTGAATGAGTGTGTGTGTGTGCCCTGCTATGGATTGGCAACCTGTACAGAGTGTACCTTGCCTTGTGCCCTAAGTCTCCTTGGATAGGCTCCAGGTCCCCTGCGACTTTGTATACAGAGGTATAAACGATGAGTGAGTGAGTGCACAACCACAATGGATTTGACTTAAATAAAATTTCATTAACATTTTGAACCCAATAGATGCAAAGTGTGTCAAGATATTTGCTCCCACTATTCCCTGTTGAATTCCTCTGGACCTATTCACCACAGCAATACTGTATGTTATGCACATAATATGAAACCATCATGCATATGCTTGATTTACTCACTCTTAGAAACGAGTACATATCAAATATCCCACGAAAGAGAAGAATCTAATATTTCAACAGGTGCTGTAATACTACTACTACTACTACTAATAATAATAAATATAGTTGCAAGCAACGATGACGGGCCCAAGCACCCTGTGCCATTACTCGGTTGCACCTCACAACCTGCACACATCACACACTATACAGGGCTGATTGTCAGTTTGGGCCCTAAATATTTGTTGAGTGTGTGTGTGTGTGTGTGTGTGTTTGTGTGTGTGTGTGTCGTGAGACAGGGGTGTGTGTATGTGTGTGTATGTTTGTGTATGTGTGTGTGTGCGTGAGAGGTATGTGTGTGTGCGTGAGTGTAAACATTTGTAACATGGGTGTATGTATGTGTGCATGTGTGTGATGTATGAGCGTGTTTGTGTGTGTACATGCAGTGTGTGTGTGTGTGTGTGTGTGTGTGTGTGTGTGTGTGTGTGCGTGTGTGTGTGTGTAAGGGTTAGTGTGTGAGAGTGAGGGAGAGAATTGTGTGTGACGTGTAGATGTGTCAGTCTGTGTGTGACGAGTAAATGTGCTTGTGTTTGTGCTTGTTTGTGTGTATGGTTTGAGTCTGTGTGTATTAACATTAGTGATGTGTGTGTTAGTGTGTGAGATGTGTTTGTGTGTGTTAACATTTGTGATGTGTATGTGTGTACAATAGGCCGCAGGTGCTGGAAGAAAAGCCTCACACTATGATGTTCCTGAACGTGATGTCACTGAACGTGATGTCACAGAAGGTGTCACTGAATATAATGTCACTCAATATAATGCCACACAGAAAGTTATTAATAATTTTTCGGCGTACGTTTAAGACATTAGCACGGCTGACCCACTTGAGATATCGAAAATCCCTCCGCAGTTTTGGATCCTCAATGTCTTTAGATCTCTTTGGCCCAGTTTGGTAGCGATTGCACAATTTCCCTAGGAGGAGTATATCAAAATCCATCGGGTGCGTTTTTGCGAACGACCCAAAATAACCGGCCTCCTGTTGAGTTTAGCCCAGGACATGCAGCGCGAAAGTTGTTCGGCTCGATGAGCTCTAAATGTGTACCGTTTCGTGTGCCTACGTGAAAGTGTGTATGAGCTAGGCAGCAAAATCTTGTGTGGGGGCCCCTGGGCCACAAGACTCTCAGGCATCCCGATGGCAGCAGAATCCAACTTGTCTGCCAAGTTTCATGAGTTTTTGAGCATGTTAAGACCCCCGAAAAGTCCAAAAGTTTGGGGGGAAAAAAATCCTAAGGAAAACAAGAGGGTCCTTCACACACTATGATGACATAGGGCTGATGTCATAGTGCTTCGGTCCTAACAAGAGGGCCCTTCACACACTATGACGACATAGGGCTGATCTCATAGTGCTTGGGCCCTAATAATAATAATAATTAGAAGTAAGAAAATTACCCTGAAATGGCTTTACAATTGACAATGACAATACATTTAATGATTTACATATACAAATTAAGGTGGTAATTTGTCTGGAGTTCATTCCAAGTTTGCATTTGGTAGTTGGGAGGTTTCATTAAAAAAAAAAAAAAAAAACAGACCTATCAGAGAATTAGCAGAAACTCAATGAGTGGATGATCCATAGATAAACAAAAGCATGCTCAGCTCTAGAACAAGGCCTTTTGGACAGATGAAACCAAGACTAGCATGTACCAGAATACTGTGAAGATGCAGTAAGTGATGAGTATAAGGAAAGGAAAGTCTCAGGATCCAAACCATAGAAACATGGTGCAGGCAGTATTATGATATGGGCATGTACTGTACAGTCGTGGAAGTGAACAGAGATATACTTTGCAGTTAAATGCTGCAAAACTGATAGGATCCACAATTCAGTTGGTTAATGACTTAACACCTACCAGTAAAATCAACACAACAGCTTCAACACAACCATCATGAAGTGCTTTGAGCGGCTCGTCATGAGACACATCAAGACCCTGCTGCCCCCCTCACTGGACCCACTGCAGTTTGCGTACCGTCCTAACCACTCAATGGACGACGCCATCTGCACCACACTTCATCTGGCACTGAAACACTTGGACAATAAGGACACGTACGTTCGGATACTGTACATAGATTTCAGCTCAGCATTCAACACTATCATTCCCAACATCTGATCAGGAAGCTGAACCTGTTGGGCCTGAACACCTCCCTCTGTAACTGGATCCTGGACTTTCTGACCAGAAGACCACAGTCAGTACGGATCGGGAACTGCACATCCAGCACCACCACACTGAATACTGGGGCCCCACAAGGCTGTGTGCACAGTCCCCTGCTGTTCACACTGCTGACTCACGACTGTGTAGCGACACACAGTTCGAATCACATCATCAAGTTTGCTGATGACACGACCGTGGTGGGTCTCATTAGCAAGAACGATGAGTCAACCTACAGAGAGGAAGTACAGAGGCTTACGGACTGGTGTAAAGACAACAACCTGTCTCTGAATGTTGACAAGACAAAGGAGATGGTTGTTGACTTTAGGAGGACACGATGCGACCATTCTCCGCTGAGCATCAACGGCTCCTCGGTGGAGATCGTCAAAAGCAACAAATTCCTGGGTGTCCACCTGGAGAATGACCTCAACTGGTTCCTCAACACCACCTCTCTGCACAGGAAAGCCCAACAGCGTCTCTTCTTCCTGAGAAGGCTGAGGAAGGCCCAGCTTCTACCACCGATCCTGACCACCTTCTATAGAGGGACTATTGAGAGCATCCTGAGCAGCTGCATCACTGTCTGGTTTGGGAACTGCACCACATCGGACCGCAAGACCCTACAGCGGATAGTGAGGACAGCAGAGAAGATCATCGGGGTCTCTCTTCCCTCTATCGAGGACATCTACACCATACGCTGCATCCGCAAAGCCACCAGCATTGTGGCTGATCGGACACACCCCTCACACTCACTCTTCACCCTCCTGCCATCTGGAAAAAGGTACCGAAGCATTCGGGCACACACATCCAGACTGTGCAACAGCTTTTTTCCACAAGCCACCCATCTCTTCAACAATAAGGGACTAGACTGATAAATACACACACACACACACACACACACACACACACAATCACTCAGCTTAAACTCAACTACCTCAGAACATTGAGACTGGACTGATTAATCAACACAAGCGCAAACACACTGATCTACACTACCAGACTACTGTACACACCAACCTGTAAATGCACTTTTGGAACAATATTCATGACTGGATTACTTTTTGCACTAACCTTTTTAATTCTTGCTGCTAAGTTAAGGAACTTTTACTGTTCTCCACCACCTCAATTCACCACCTCAAGAGTATTACGTTATGTTATGTTGTGTTTGTCGCACTGTCACTTTGTTGCTCTTGTTTACAATTGCACGTGCACTTTATGTTGCCTGTTGTCTTGTGTCTGTATTAATATAAAAAAAAAAAAAAAAAAATGTAGATAGTCTCCTCTCTGAGTTGGCTAGTTAATTTTTTGTTAATTTATGTTGTAAATCTATGTTGTCTCTTAGTTAGCTAGTTTAGTCTTTCTGTTAATCTATGTTGTAAATTTATGTTGCCTGTAGCACCTTGGTCCTGGAGGAACGTTGTTTCGTTTCACTGTGTACTAACTGTATATGGTTGAAGAGACAATAAAGCCTACTTGAACTTGAACTTCTTAGATCAAAATTAAATGTTCTTAAACAGTCACTTTACCTCAACCTTGCTCAACCTTGAGCATGCTTTTTACAAGTAAGAAAGACCCACAGACAAGCTGAATTGGATCTGGATGCAGTAAAGGCATTTCAAATGATCTCAAGCATTTGGTGATGACAATTCAGCATTTGGTGATGTCCCTGGGTTCCAAACTTCAGTCATCGACTGTAAAAGGATTTGTATTCAAGTATTAAAAATTATTATTATCCATATAATTGTTAGTAGATCTAAATTGCTTTTACTTTAGAACCTGTGAAAATTGTATTACTTTTTGTTAAACCCCTTGAATTAAAGCTGAAAGTCTACACTTCAATCACTACATTTCAATCATTACATTTTTATGAAAATTGCTGATTTTAGATATTAGCATGTCACCAATGGGCCATTAGTATTTTGAATATAAAATATAGTGAAGTAGTATATTAGTTAAACTATGGTATGGTAAGGTTCAGAATAAAAGGGTTCTTTCTTTTAAGCAGCTTGGCTTTATTTCCAGATTTCCATTATTTCAGATCATTCTCCTTTTTTGACAAGGATCTATGCTTTCTGTTTTTTTTTTTTATTTGTTTGTTTATTTTTCTTTTAATTGCTTGAGAAAATGTAAATGCTTACTCACACTCCCTCCACTCTATCACAGTGTCTCTTTCTTGGTGATGTAAGAGTACAAACATGTCATGCAAATGGTGTAGTTTTGCACAAGGAAAATAAGATGGGTCAGAGGAAAAGAGAGATCAAAATAAAATTAATACAAGTAGCATAATGACTATTTGCGACCATGCTGAGTAGAAAAGCTGCATAAAACACACTGAATGTTTGAACACTAAGGTCGAGCTACAACAGAAGAACACCGTATTGCGTACAACTCCTGCTGCCATTAGGATGTCTGCGAGTCAGGGCCTTCATAGGAGATTTTGCTGCATAGATCATACACACTTGCACGCATACATGTCGGTGCACATCTAAATTGCAGTAAGCTTAAAAATTTTTACCATGCATGTCACACACTACACATCCAACACACACTCTACACATCCTACATACACACACACACACTACAGATCCCACACACATATACCGCACATATATTGAGTGAGACACACACACTCACTACATATCCCCCCCCCCCCTCAATTTTTACATTGCTTATCATGGGATCTACAAATAAATGTCTGTTATTTTGGGTCATTTGCAAAACCAAATGGAATTTGATCAACTATTCCTAGCAAATTTTTACAATCGCCACCAAACCGGGCCTATGTGATTTCAAAACATTGAGAATGCCAAATTGCAGAGGAATTTTTGATCCCTTAAACAGGGATGAGATGCCTTAGACTTATGCGAAGAAAAGGTTAATAACTTTCTGTGTGACCATTATATTGAGTGACATCATATTGAGTGACATCACATTAAGTGACATGAGCATGTAATGCTTTTTTTCTGCATCCATGGCTTTTTGAAGGTCTTGATATAAAATTCAACGTATTTTAAAATCATATCATAAAAGCATTGATATGTCCCCTTTAAATGAATGATCAAAAATCACACCAGGTTGTGTGGTGCACCCAGGAGGAAATGCTCAGGGTGCTTGGGACCGCCGAGTGTTGCTTGCAACAATATTTAATGTTTATTTTCTTTTTAAAGGGGTCAGCTGGCAAGCCTGGGGATAGAGGTTCCAAAGGAGAGCGGGTAAGTTCCTCATAGCCAGACATGGACATTGGTACTAAGATGGAAATTATTTATTTATTTTCACATCAGTACACCATATTCTGCATGCCATATATATGCATATACTGTATCACATACGGAGAAGAGATGCAAGTGCAGATGGATGCTTATTGAAGTGCAGAAAAAACATAAGACAAAAGAAACATGAGGTACAAATCTAAACATGTCAACTACAGTATGACTAGTCTCCGCCTAAGGCTAATGCTAACAACAATTGTGACAACAGACAACAAGGTTTAACAGAGAAGGAAATAGAGAAACAACAGTAAACCAAAGAGCAAATTGATCAGAACAGATGCAAAACAAGAGCTAACTGAAACACTGACTGTAAATAGACAAACTAGTCAAGCTAAACAAGGTTCAGGTGAGCACAGTGACAACATGGCTGTGGTGAAGTGCTGATGGGAAATGGACTTTAGAACCAAAAGTCAAAACACATGTCAAAAAACACAAAAACAGAAACAAATTCAGGAGGATCAGGATAATAAAAAATCAGGTATCTTAAAATATTAGAATACTTATTCTATATTAACGGAAGGTGCTGTATCAAAGCATATTCATGGAAAGTTGACTGGAAAGGAAAAGTGTGGTAAGAAAAAGTGCGCAAGAAAGAAAAGGATTCCCAGGTCTTTAAGAAACAGTCAAGCAAAGCTGATTAAAGAACTGGAGAGAGCTTCACAAGGAGTGGAGTGAGGCTGGATTTAGTGGATCAGGAGCCACCACACACTTTAAGAAATTGGTAACTGTTCCTAATTAACATTAGAACCTGCGTTAAAGAGAACAAAAACTGTATCAATGCTCAGTGATCTGAAGTCCTCTTTTCAGATGAAAGTAAATGTTACATTTTATCTAGAAGGGGAAGAGTGGAGAGGCACATAATTAAAGTGTTACAGAGATGCTGATTTCCTTTTCCACAAACAGTTTGTTGACCATAATATTATTACACTATGCTTGATTAGTCAGTTAACTGGCATGTCCTGAATCCCACAGAGAATCTATAGGGTATTGTCTTCAAGATGCAAAACACCCAATCCAACAAAAGCTATCAACCTGGTCTATAATAACACCTCAGCAGTGCCACTTGATGATCGCTTTCAAGTAATGTGTGCATAAATGAACATTCGTTTTCAGAATTTTTGCATTGCAAATGTTTTCCTTTGATTAATAATATTTAGGTAAAATTTAAATATTTTGGGAAAATGGATCTTTGATGTGCTATAAGGGATAATCATCAAAATTCAAGTAATAAAGGCTTGAAATATTTCACTTTACAGTTGTGGCCATTAAGAATGTGCGCGTGAAAATGAAATGCCGCAAAAATCCCACAAGCAACATTCGGGAATTTAAATAAATGTGTTTACTGAATATCCGCCAGATGGCGCATGGAAGGACTTTCTCTAAAAGCTAGACCAAGTACAACAAAGAACTGTGTATAATTAGTTAGCCTAAAAACAATATTGTTTCCAATGCTGAAGCAAACATGATTTTTTTGTTTTACAACAGATCTTTCGTGATGAATGTGTGTATATGTACTTCATATTTTGTTCATAATAATGAAATGAGATGCTCTAAATTGTGCTTTAAAATTCATGATAAAAAGTTTATGTAATTTTTGTAATGTCCTGAGCTTCAGGTCATTGTGATGCGGACAAAAGGCAGGGGCGGATCTACAGGGGTGGCACGGGGTGGCAATTGCCACCCTAAGAAAAAGCCGTGTCCTAGTGTTCTAAAAATAAAAGAGTTTTTTTAATTTATCTGACGTTCCAATCCAGATATCAGGTTCAAGTCAATCATACATCAGCCTTTATTTCATTTTTATAGGACAATGTAAAAATGTGCACCCTAGTGTATACACTGAATAAGAATAGCGTTCCTTGAATCTACAAAAATCATGCAAGGATGTTTGCTTCAGTGTTGCCACCCCTCATAACGTTAATGCCACCCCCTTGCCTCCCCATGAATAATTTTCTAGATCCGCCCCTGACAAAAGGTCTAGGAAGGAAACAGGTTTTGTTATTTTACCAAATCTGAATACATTCAGTAAATTTATGAATTACACTCAAAGTATCAAATCCAACTATGAAGTCTGATTTAATTGGTACAATTAAACATTTTATTTCTATTTATCTTTGTTCTAAATACATAAAATGGTGTATGAAGCTAAGTTTCATTGTCCAAACTGTTGTTGGATTGTTGCAAGAAGTTGCTGTTGGAGGGTGTTTTGATACCATTCTTTATTCATGGCTGTGTTTTTGGGCAAAATTGTGAGTGAGCCCACTCCCTTGGATGAGAAGCAGCCCCACACATGAATGGTCTCAGAATGCTTTACTGTTGGCATGACACAGTACTGATGGTAGCGCTCACCTTTTCTTCTCCGGACAAGCCTTTTTCCAGATGCCCCAAACAATCAGAAAGAGGCTTCATCCGAGAATATGATTTTGTCCCAGTCCTCAGCAGTCCATTCGCCACACTTTTTGCAGAAGATCAATCTGTCCCTGATGTTTTTTTTGGAGAGAAGTGGCTTCTTTGCTGCCCTTCTTGACACCAGGCCATCTTCCAAAAGTCTTCGCCTCACTGTGCGTGCAGATGCGCTCACACCTGCCTGCTGCCATTCCTGAGCAAGCTCTGCACTGGTGGCACTCTGATCCCGCAGCTGAATCCTCTTTAGGAGACGATCCTGGCGCTTGCTGGACTTTCTTGGATGCCCTGAAGCCTTCTTAACAAGAATTGAACCTCTTTCCTTGAAGTTCTTGATGATCCTATAAATTGTTGATTTAGGTGCAATCTTAGTAGCCACAATATCCTTGCCTGTGAAGCCATTTTTATGCAACGCAATGATGGCTGCACGCGTTTCTTTGCAGGTCACCATGGTTAACAATGAAAGAACAATGATTTCAAGCATCACCCTCCTTTTAACATCTCAAGTCTGCCATTCTAACCCAATCAGCCTGACATAATGATCTCCAGCCTTGTGCTCGTCAACATTCTCACCTGAGTTAACAAGATGACGTAGACTTTTTATTGTCATTGTACAGTTGCCTGAACAACGAGATTGGACAGCTAGGTCACAAAGGTGCAGGAAAGGGGGGGGGGGGGGATAAATAAGACCATTGAATACACATGAGGGGGGGTGTATACAAAAACAGTCATAAACACAATAAAGAATCATTAAAAACAGATAAGAAAAATTGCACATCTACCAACATTTTGCACATGATTAATGGCATCAATAAAATAACGGCGTGCTTATGCGCTCACTCACATACACTCATACCTACACACTCTCACACCCACACACACACACTCACTCACGCTCAAGATCACCATCATTTGTGAGAAAAGATTGAAAGAGTGGTGTCATTGATCTGATGCATTAAGAGATCTAACATCCCACAAATAGAAACTATTCTTTAGTCTGTTGGTTTTGCACCTGGTGGATCTGAATAATTTTCCAGAGGGCAAGATGTTGAATAAGTGATGGTTAGGATGGAGATGGTCTTTTATAATCGCCCTAGCTCTAGAGAGACATCTAGAGCTGGCAATGGAGTCCAGGGACATAAGTGAACAGCCAATCACCTTCTCTGCTGTTCTAATGACCCTCTGGAGTCTCATCTTATCGGCTGCCGTACACCCAGCATACCACACGGGGATAGCGTGTACCAGCACACTCTCAATTGTGGCTCGATAGAAGGACACCAGCAGTTCAATCTTCAACCTATTCCATCTCAGGAGTCCAAGACAAGTCCTCGGAGATGTACGTCCCGAGGAATTTAAAGGAAGACACTCTCTCTACATAATCACCATTTATAGAGAGTAAGGGAGAATACCTTTTAATAATAGCTTTTATCTTACGGAAGTCCATAATCACTTCCTTGGTTTTCCTGATATTAAGGATTAGATTATGATCACACCATTCTATCACACGCTGAACCTCGTCTCTATAGGCGGAGTCATCATCATTTGTGATTAGCCCCACCAAAGTAGTGTCGTCTGCGAATTTAATGATGGTGTTACAAGGATGCATGGTTGTACAATCACTAGTATAGATGGTGTATAATAGAGGGCTCAACACACATTCCTGTGGTGATCCAGTGCTAAGTGAAAGGGAGGATGATCTCCGGTTGTCAACCTTAACAGATTGTGAGCGATCGGTGAGAAAATTTCTAATCCAAGCACATGTAGCAGGAGGGAAGTCCCTGTTTACCAACTTGGCTATAAGAATGTCTGGAATAATGGTACTAAAAGCAGAGGTGAAATCTATAAAAAAGCATCCTTACAGAAGTCCCAGGGTCCTCCAGATGATACAAAGCAGAGTGGATGTCAGTGGAAATTGCATCCTTGGTAGACCTGTTTGCCTTATAGGCAAACTGGTGGGCGTCAAAGCTGGGAGGAATGCAGTCCTTTATGTGCTTTAGGACGACAGATGTCAATGCAATAGGTCTATAGTCATTAAGGCCACTGATAATGTTAGGAACTGGGACTATTATTGCAGACTTCAAACAGTGAGGGATGATGGCGTATGACAGGGAGAGGTTAAAAGGTCTGGTAAACAAAAGTCTGGAGACAACTGGTCAGCACAGGCTTTAAGCACACTCCCAGGTATTCCATCAGGGCCAGTGGTTTTCCTCTGATTTACTGCTCTTAACACATTGCGAACCTGATGTTCTTGAAGTGTTAGTGTGTATGACCTGAGCTCAGAGGAGACTATAGGCAAGGCAGTGGGTACAGTAGGGGTATCTACAGTTCTCTCGAAGCGGGCAAAGAAATGGTTTAATTTCTCTGCTAAAAAAATATCCATGTTATCTGTATTTAACCCACTTCCTTTGTAATTGGTAATATGTTTCAGGCCATCCCATATTTTTCTAGGATTATTATCCAAGAGATAATGCGATAATTTATTTAAATAATAAGTTTTTGCTTCTCTAATGCCTTTTTTTGAGTTCTTGCTCTGCTATACATGTGCTGGTCTCCAGATTTATATGCAGAATTACGTGCCTTTAACAATGCCTGAACCTTACTCGTCATCCAGGGTTTACGGTTAGGGTAGATCCGAACCTGCCTTACAGTGGTAACAGTATCCATGCAATGCGTGATGTAACCCAACACTGCATCTGTATATGTCTCTAGATCATCATGTTCGAAGACACTCCACTCTGTTAGGCAAAACAGTCCTGTAGCTGACCCAGTGCATCATCAGAAAAAGTTTTAATGGTTCTGATGATAGGCTTTGTCTTTTTCCTGAGTGGTGTATATGCCGGGACAACGAGCAGGGAAATATGATCAGACATACTCAGATGGGGAAGGGAAATAGATCTGTAAGCTTGCTTAATGTTTGTGTATAGATGGTCCAAGATGTTGTTCCCTCTCGTAGCCACGTCTCTGTGACAACCAAGGCACAGCGATCGCGGACAAGAGACTGCCCAGCGAGCAGTAAGTTCAGCTCGCCAATTTTATTGACGACCGACCGTGTGTTGGAAACTGCTGGGAAGCGGTCATTTAAAGGGCTGTTTTTTTTAGCCTGACTAGCAGGCCTGACCAGCAGCCCCACTTTTGTTTGCGTTCCTTCCGCCGCCTGCGTCGCTTGGTAGAGCCGATGACAATCCACGGAGCTCCCGGTATTCTCGCTATCTCAGGGGGGATGTTATTGAACCTCTGATAATCACTTGTAACGGAGATCTGGCTGTTATATCCGATATTGCATAGTTCCTGATAGCTGTAAATGAATTTGGCTTTACAATAACATACTAATAAAACAAAAAACATATAAAAAGAAATGCACCTAAGTGGAGAGCCTAAAGCCGCTGCATCCGTGCGCGCCGCCATCTTGAAATGATCTCAGCAGGTTCTTTAATGACAGCAATGAAATGCAGTGGAAAGTTTTTTTCGGGATTAATTTCATTTTCATGGCAAAGAAGTACTATGCAATTCATCTGATCACTCTTCATAACATTCTAGAGTATATGCAAATTGCTATTATAAAAACTTAAGCAGCAACTTTTCCAATTTCCAATATTTATGTAATTCTCAAAACTTTTGGCCACGACTGTATATACTACCATATCATGTGTTTGTCTAATACTGTTTTATTAATATTTTACAGCATTACATGCAGTTTGTAATTTACTTGCAATTGTACTTTACGTATCCACAGTATAAGCATATTTAACTACTTCAGCAGTGAATGAGAAATTTGGCTTTTAGATAAAGTCCCTATTTGATATAATTGTATTATTTAATTAATTGTCTTATTATAAATGTGATTCTTATTCTCTATATTCTTGTCGAATATAATCCTTCAGAGCAAGCACTGTGCCAGAGGATTCTGCAGAATTTTTTCTCACCTTCCATTCACGATACAGTAGGTGTGAATTTATCAAAATGGGTGCGCTGTTGGCAAATACTGTAGGGGGTTTTTTAGATGAATTAACAAGACAGAGTGGACGTCTCTGCCTAAAATTTATTTCCACAGCAAACCATAAAATAAATAAATAAATATGTTTAATGATAGCAATTAAATCAGTCTTAATAGTTGGATTTGATACTTTTTGATTTTGATAGTTTTAACTGTATGGACAGTTGTATTGTGCTTTCTCTGGAAAAAAAAAAACAAACCTGGTAGATTGTCTTGAAAGTTTTTGGGCAGTGGAAAACTAGCCAACTGGAGCACCATGAAACATTAATCGAAATGCAATTCAAATGCACACAAAAATAAATAAACTACACAGCAAAACTATGTTATAACCCAAAACTCATTTAAATATTTTTTTTACTTAACAAGTAAATAACATAGCACAAGTTTAGAAAAAAAAAAATTAGACTATAAAAAATTATACGGCATCTATTCTAGGCGTGCCAGCTGGGACTATTTCTTATATTGTCCTTTGTCAGGGTAAATTGTCATGTACAGTGGAACCTTGGATCACGAGCATAATTCGTTCCGGAAGTGGACTTGTGCTCCAAAACACTCATAAACCAAATCATCATTTTCCCATAAGAAATAATGAAAACTCAAATTATTCGTTCCACAGCCCAAAAAAATAAATACATAAAAATAATTAATACAATCTATAAAGTAAAAATAAAACAAATTAATCTGCACTTTACCTTTAAAAAAGTACAAATAAAACCCGACAGATAAGTCTTTCCGTTGGTGCGCGCAGGCGCCGTGTGTGTGTGTGTGTGTGTGTGTGTGTGTGTGTGTGTGTGTGTGTGTGTGTGTGTGTGTGTGTGTGTGTGTGTGGAATTAGCCCCTTCCCCTTCTCGCCTCGTTTTACAAAGTAACACTCCTCCTCCCTCTCCACACCTCGCTTTTTAAGTTTCACAACAAACACACACACAACGGAAACACCGTTTTAACAGGGAAAAAAAAGAAATCTCTCTGACACTGGCATGAGCGCATACTAATGGAATCAGTTTTTAAGTTTCACAACAAACACACACATAAACACAGCGGGAACACCGTTTTAACGGGAAAAAAAGAAATCTTTCTAAGCCTGGCATGAGCGCATACTAATGGAATCACTTTTTAAGTTTCACAACAAACACACACACAAACACAGCGGGAACACCGTTTTAACGGGAAAAAAAGAAATCTCTCTGAGACTGGCATGAGCGCATACTAACCGAATCACTTTTTAAGTTTCACAACAAACGGACACACACACACAAACACAGGGGAAACACCATTTTAACAGGACACTGGCATGAGAGCATAATAAAGGAATCACTTTTTAAGTTTCACAACAAACACACACACACACACACGAACACAACGGAAACACCGTTTTAACAGGAAAAAAAGAAATCTCTCTGACACTGGCGTGAGCGCATACTAACGGGCTCACAGCGGTAAAGTAAAAAAACAAAAACAAACTCACGGGACACACACACACAACACAAAAACAAAAAAACCCTCATGCGCTTTTGGACGTACCTGGTCCCGCAATCGGGTTTACAACTCTGTAGCTTTTTGGTGTTAGCATTAGCATAAATGAAATGGCTGCTGTTACCTGGCCCAACCTCTCTTCTTCTTTTATGGACTTTACACTAACAGCTCCCACAGCGCCCCCGATGGCCGGGAGCCTGTAACCAGGTAACCGCTCACAGCGCCCTCACTGGCCAGGAGGCCGTAACCAGTTAACCACCTGTTACACCCACTCACCCTTGGAAGAAGGCGTGACTTCGCCGTAAAATGGCTTTACATTTACGACATGGACCATAAATGGTCCAACTTGATTAACCCATTCTACCTGGTAGTTAACCTTGTTAAGGACCTTTGTGATCTTTGCTGGCCCTTTCCATTTCAGAGCGAATTTGGAGCGAGTCCTCTGCCCGAGACTGAGGGAAAGCACGGACCCACACAAGGTCGCCCACATTTTACATGACAGCTTGTCGTCTGAGGTTGTAATACTTCCCCTGGCGCTCCTGGGCGTTGCTCCAGACGACCTGGAATAGAGCTTCCTGACGCTCCACAGTGGCATAGGCAGGATGATCAGGTGGGATGGTTTGATGCAGCATTCTCTCCAGTGGCCCCTTTAGCTTGCATCCCAGTGTTATCTCCGCAGGGGTGAACCCAGTGCTTTCCTCCAGGCTGTATTGATAGCAAATCAGAACTAAGGAAGCCATTGGTCCCACTGCTTGTGGTTTTCTTTGACGAATGCTGCAATCATGAATTTTAATGTCCGGTTACTTCGTTCTGTGATGTATGTTTGTGGATGGTAGGCTGTGGCTAGCTTTTGGGTTACGCCCCAGTGCCGGCAGGTGCTGTTGAGTAGCTGGGAAGTAAACTGCGGACACCTATCAGAAACCAGGTAGGCCCCACCGTGTGAAAATCTCCCTCGTTAAAATGTTGACTATGTTGTGAGCCTTTGCTGTTCTTAAAGGAAACATCTCAATCCACTTGCTGCAGTAATCAACGACCACCAGCAAATGTTCCTAGAGCCGGGATGAACAGGGAAACGGACTTATGAGATCTACCCCCAACATAAAGCCAGGTTCCATTACAGGTGTGCTTTGTAGCAAACCCGCCAGCTTACTAATACGAGGTTTGTACTTCTGACAAGTGACGCAGTTCTTACAATACTCCCAGACATCTCGACGTATCTCCAGCCAATAGGTGACCTCCAGTAGCCTCCTTAGGGTCTTCATCTGCCCCAGATGACCGCTGAGAAGGTTGTCGTGGGCGTACTGCAGATCCTGAGGTCGCAGTGATGTTGGGATGACCAGTTGGAGGAGACTACATCCAGCTTGTTTGGGGATCTGGCGATAGAGGAACTGATTCACGATGCAGTAATGTATTTTCTTGACATCAGGATCTACCTTTGCCTCTCTACATAGTGCACGAAGAGCTTCATCCGCCCTTCTGGGCTTTTTCCAACTCCCCCCAGTCACATGGCAGACCCCACTACATATCATTGCCTTGGTGTATCACCAGATGGCCATTCAGAGTCTCTCCCTCCCAGCGCCGTGACAGGGAATCAGGTACGATGTTGCACTGCCCCTTTCGGTACTGAACCACAAATTCAAACGCCTGCAGCCGGAGTACCAAGCATGTTAAGCGGGAGGAGGGGTTAGGCTGATTAAAAACCCCGGTCAAAGCAGCATGGTCTGTGATGATGGTAAAAGCTTTGCCTTCCAGATACTGACGCCATTTCTCCACCGCCCACACCACAGCCAGACATTCTTTCTCTGATGCTGAATGTCTGCTTTCAGCTCCATGTAGTAGCCGGGCGTCGTAAGCGATCACATGTTCCCCATCCACGTGATCCTGGGTGAGCACTGCCCCCAGGCCGACGTTGCTGGCGTCCGTCTGGAACTTGAAGGGGCAGTTGATGTCTGGGACTGTTAAAACCGGTGTGTTTTGCAGAGCGACTCTCAGATCCTCAAAGGCTGACTGGCACTCAGAAGTCCATACCCACTTGGCTTTCTTCTTCAGAGCATGTAAAGGAGCAGCATGCTCTGAGAAGTGGGGGATGAAACGGTGGTACCAACCAGCCAAACCTAGGAAGCGTTGCAGCTCCATCAGGTTGCAGGGAATGGGGTAAGATTGTATAGCTGCTACCTTGGCTTCTTCAGTTTTTATGCCTTTGGCAGATATAATATGTCCCAGGAAGGAAAGGGACGTCTGACAGAAGTTGCATTTTTGTAGGTTGAGTGTGAGACCAGCAGCTTCGAAGAGTGTAAATACTTGTCAGAGGTGGTTAAGGTGAGTGATGGAGTCTTTAGAGTAAACAACAATGTCATCAATATAAACAAAACAATACTTTCCGATGGCTTCTGCCAGAACAGACGTCATCAGTCTCTGAAAGGTCGCTCCTGCATTTTTCAAGCTGAAAGGGAGACGGAGAAATTCATATTGATTGTTTTTAGTGACGAATGCTGTTTTAGGGATGCTGTCTGAGTGCATTTCCACCTGCCAATAGCCACTACATAGATCTAGTGAGCTAAACACAGTAGCCCCATAGAGCGCTTCCAGGATTTCGTGGACCTGGGCCATAGGGAAGCCATCCAGCGGTGTTTTGCTGTTGAGGGCTCTAAAGTCCACAAAAAAATGGGTCCCGTCCATGGCGAGTTAAATGGTCTGATGATCCCTGCCTCCAGCATTTTGACGACCTCCTCCTCTACAACTTGCTGCTTGTGGACAGGGACGGGGTAGGCCTTTTTCCTGATTGGACTTTCATCGGTGGTGTATATATGGTGGGTTATGGCCTTGGTATGGCCAATTTGGTCGGTACATACAATTGGCCATTCTAGCAACAGCTCCTGTAATTGACACTTGTGTTCTTCTGACAGGGAAGCGTTGCTGACAAAGCTGGAGATGGCGGATTTGGAGGCATCAGACACCTGGGACAATGGATTGGCCACATAAAGGGAGACTTGGCTGTGAGTGGAGGTACATAGTGGGAAATACTCACTCTCTCTCCCTGGGATCGAGTAGGAGCGCTGGCTAAAATTAATCTGCATACCGGTGTCTGTCAAAAAATCTAGCACACAGGGGAATGCTAAATCACTGTCTCTCATTATAAAAAGACAAACCTCAGGGTTTTCCAGGTAGATCCTCCCTGGAAGGAGCATAGGGCTGGCAGTTTGCCTATTGCAGCCTGTACCAGGCCATTGGCCAATGAGAATGTCTGCCCTCTTGCTGATTGCTACCTTTCAGTTGGTTTCCTTATCCTCCTCCATAGCGCCTCGGTTATGAGGGAGAAGGTACTGCCTGTATCGATGACGACTGTGCAGGGAATCTGATTTAAGGTGAGTTGTACCATCAACAAAGAAGGGCTTGTCTGAGCGATACTGAGGCTGGTGGGTTTTTTTCTCTCCTTCATCTGTTTAGGTGTCTGAGCGGGGATCTGCCTTTGTCGAAATGCTTTGGCGGCGTTAAAATCTCTCTCCACCAGCGTTCCAATTCGCACCAGCTCACTTATGGTGACGACTGTGCTCCGCAGCAGGCTGGCAATTACAGTTCCTCAACGTCGCTTGTACAATTTCTCTCTGTCATCCCCGGTTTCCACCTCAGACAGAGAGCATGATACTGAAAGACAAAATCCCTTATGCTCTCGTCAGGGTGCTGGATTCCCTCTCTCAGATGGTTCTCAGCCTCGACTTCATGGTACTTGGTGAGGAATGCCTTCAGCAGCACAGATTTAAAAGACCTCCAGCTTCTGACAATGTGTTTTTTGGCTGTCCACCAGTCCTTCGCGGTGCGGGTGAGTACAGAGGGGAGCATGGCCAGTATCTCATTATCAGAAAGTGGATGTAAGGCCAGGTATTCCTCGCACCTTTCCACAAAACTGATGGGATCCTCTCCCTCCGTACCACCGAACCTGGGGAAATCCAGCTTCACAGGGGCTTTGAAGGCAGGAGCGTGTGAGCAGCTACCGGGAAAGGGAGGATGAGAACTGAACCCTGGCCGAGAGAAAGGAGTAGAGGAAGCAACCGGTTGCGAATCCATCATGGCCTTTAATTGTGAGTCTCGTCGTTTCATACACTCCAACATGGAACGGCCCACGTCATTCAATTGATCCTCACATTGTTTCTTTACAGTCTGGCACAGTTGTTGCATTTCTGCCTGGACACTTTCCAATTTGTGCTGGTTTATCAACATATCCGTGTTGTGACTGTGTTGCAGTTCATTCACTTGATTGGACAGCTCATCCATTCATTGGCTGAGTCGGTCTTCTAGTGTCTGCAGGGCCGTGTCCAACTGACCAAGGCGGGTTGCCAGCACCATGGAAATGAGACTTTGGTCGTCTTCAGCGTCGACAGACGGAGGAGGCAGCTGTTCATTGGGGAGTGGTTGCTCTACCCCATCGTCACTGTGTGGGCCCTCATCATCCATCATCAAAAAAGTCCCAAAATGTTCACATAATGCAAATACAGTAGATTGCCTATCAGAAATACCCCAAATGAAATTAATCCGCTGTTTTAACCGCTGCAGAGATAGTTAGCCAGCGATAGTTAGCAAGGTCAGTTCGAGGTGTGGCTGCGTTGGACGGTTACATGAGCTCAGAGCGCCTGTCTGGAGCTCAAATCTCCGAAAACGTTGCATTTTGAAACCAGCGAAAATTGCAGCGCTTCCAGATAAAACATAATACATTTGTTCATAAATAAAAATTAATATTTAGGCCTATACGCGAAATATATTTTACTTAAATATTACAGAATCAAACAAGGATAGAGGACATGCTGAGCTTCAGTTCATTGTGATGCAGACAAAAGGTCTAGGGAGGAAACAGAGACATTTCTTTTTTTGCAAGTTCGAGTTTATTCATGTAGAACTTTTAGTATTCATAGCCAAAGCAATCCAACAGGGTGATTAAAGTATGCGAAATAACACAATTTTGACCCAGCATAAACAACCCAACGATGTGTTTACAGAAACCCAGCATTTTTTTAGAGTGAAATAATAATAATGAATGGACAAAGCGGAGTCAAAGCCCAGGGATTTTGCATCCTGTCACGTTGTATTCATCAAGTAGAATATATTTTTTTATTTGTTGCATTTCTGGGGGCATATGTCTGCTATTTTTTCGATAAATCTGCTTATATCCGCTAGTGTGTTTATTAGCCTTTTGGTCAAAAAGTGCGCACACACAACTCACTTTCACTTTGCAAAAGGCAATGTTTATTGTTTACCGTATATTTAAAGGGCATATACATGTAAAATATTACTGTTTTAGGCTAACATCATACATTCTTGTATTCTTTCTTGTACTTTGTCTTTTTGCACACACGCATGGGTGCATTACAATAATAATGCTGTGGTGGAGCATGAGACAGCGGCAGCATAATACAAATATGCAGTGCATATATATATATATATATATATATATATATATATATATATATATATATAAGTACAAGTTAATATTAAAGTCTCTAGGGCGTCATATCACCCCGCTCGCTTGCCACTCTCTCATGCTCTCTCATCTCATGCAACGCATATCATGGTACTTAAACCAGTTATTAGTACTTTTGGCAGTGTGGGCAGGTGCCAAGTCTTGCTGAAAAAATTTAATCAGCATCTCCATAAAGCTGGTCAGCAGAGGGAAGCATGAAGTGCTCTAAAACATCCTGGTAGATGGCTGCGCTGACCTTGAACCTGATAAAACACAATGGACCAAGTGGGGAGCAGATGACACGGGACGTCATAAAAGATGCAAAATTTATTTTCATCTGAAAAGAGGACTTTAGCCTGAGCAACAGTCCAATCCTTTTACCTTAGCCCAGGTAAGACACCTCTGATGTCCTGGATACGTTCATGTGTGGTGGCTGTTGAAGCACTGACTACAGCTACTGTCCACTTCTATTGAATCCCAAATTCTTAAATGGGCTTTGTTTCACAATCCTCTCATGGCAATAATTCATTAGTATGGTGTAGGGCCTTTTTGCGGCCAATACAGCATCAGTTCATCTTGGGAATGACAGATACAAATCCTGCACAGTGTCTGGGGGGATTTTGAGCCATTCTTCTTGCAGAATAGTAGCCAGGTTGCTACATGATGCTGGTTGAGGAAAAGTTTCCTGACTCACTCCTCCAAAACACCCCAAATTGGCTCAATAATATTTAGATCTCCCAGAACTGTGCAGGCCATGGGAGATGTTCAACTTCCCTTTTATGTTCATCAAACCACTCTGTCATCAGTCTTGTTGTGTATACCGGTGCATTATCATCCTTATACACGGCACCGGTGCACATTAAATTTAATTCAGTTCAATTTTAAGTATATAGCGCTTTTAACAATGGTCATTGTCTCAAAGCAGCTTCACAAAATTCAAATAAAATTTATGGAAGTGTGTATGAGTGAGAAAAAATGTGTTTAGATAATAATGAGAGCCATGGGTGTCGGCGATGGTGGCAAGGAAAAATGCCCTAAGATGGCAATAGGAAGAAACCTTGAGAGGAACCAGACTCAACAGGGAACCCATCCTCATTTGGGTAAAAACGGATAACAGGAATTATATAACATCATGTGTGTTGGGCTGCTGGAAGTTCAGTATAACAGAAGTTGTCCAAGTTATCATGCATTCCAGGTCAGCACAGAGATGAGTCAGCAGGTGCAGAGGACAGTGGGGGGTCTGGATCACTGGGAGCTCAGGAGCAGTATATGTAGATCCAAACCATCATGAAGCAGAATCCAGCTGGAGGTGGTCCTTCTCTGGATGCCTCAAGATCCTCGCAGATTTGGCCTCTGCCTACTAGAGCTGGCACAATCTCCAGATGTCTCGGGATGGATAGAGAAAGAAAAAGTCCTCCAGAATGGTTCGGTAGACCTTGGCAGTGATGCGCCCATCTAGCACAACTATTGGGCCTAGGGAATGCCATGATATTGTAGCCCAAATCTTCACTGATCCACCCCTATCCACCCACTCTAGTCATGCAACAGTCTGGGTGGTACAGTACGCTTCTTTGGCGCTTCTCCACACTGTAACTCTCCCGGATGTGGGAAAGAGAGTGAAGGTGGACTCAGGTGAATCAGAGAACAATACATTGTCCACAGCCCAAGATTTTTGCTGCTGGCACCATTGAAACCAACGTTTGGCATTGGCATGAGTGACCAAAGGTTTGGCTTTAGAGCACCCGGCCATGTACATTGACCCTGCGGAGCTCCTGATGAAGAGTTTTGGTGGAAACAGGATAGTTGAAGTGCACATTTAATTCTGCAGTGAGTTGGGCAGCTGTGCTTTTATGTTTTTTGGATACAATCTGCACTCGGACAAAGCATCCCTTTCAGACAGCTTCCTCTTGTGTCCACAGTTACAGTACTCCTGTTGGATGTGGTTCATCCTTCTTGGTGGTATGCTGAAATTACCCTGGATACTGTGGCTCTTGATACATCACAAGGACTTGCTGTCTTGTTCACAGGTGCATCAGCGAGACGCACACCAACAATTTGTCCTCTTTTGAACTCTTTTAGAGATAATGTGTGAATTGCACTAAACTTCCAACACTAAATTGGCTAGTGATGGCCAGTGATAACTTTTAATTTTTTCACAATATAAAATGTTCATATATTGAACATATATTTATATGAACATTTTATATTGTGAAAAAATTAAAAGTTATCCCTCCAGAATACAGGTTCAATTCCCATCTTGATTCTGCGTGCATGGAGGTTGCAGGATCTCCCCGTGTTTGGTGGGTTTCCCCAGGCTACTCTGGTCTCCTTCCACAATTCGACGACATGCAGACTAGGCTAAATGGTGTTCCCAAATTGGCAGGCATGTGTGAATGAGTGTCTGAGTGTGTGTACGTGTGTTCCCTGAAATGGATTGGGACCCCATTCAGGGTGTACCCCGCCTCATGCCCTAAGGCCCCTCACACACATCATCAAAACTGAAACAAATTCATGTAAAGAATGTAGAATGTATTCAATTCAATTCAATTCAATTTTATTTATATAGCGCTTTTAACAATTGACATTGTCGCAAAGCAGCTTTACACAATCAAAAGAAGTAAGTTTGTATGCAATGTGAATGTGTATGAATCAAAATTATAAGATTGTCCCTGATGAGCAAGCCGAGGGCAATGGTGGCAAGGAAAAACTCCCTGAAATGGTAATAGGAAGGAACCTTGAGAGGAACCAGACTCAACAGGGAACCCATCCTCATCTGGGTGATAACGGATAGCAGGGATAATAATAATCAGCATAATAATGTGTAAGACTGGAAGTTCAGTATAACAGGAGATGTGTTTATATTAAATGGAGTCCAGTTTGTTCCTGGAGGCTCAGATAGACTGTAGGAAATTCCAGTCCTGAGCTATCGAACAACTGAAGTCACAGGTCCCCAGAGAACAGCTGTCTGCATCAGTTGAGGACAGGACAGTCTTTGTGGAAACCATCCCAGGCAGACCACACGCAAAATGCACAAATGCACAAATGCTTAACACACGATTTAAGCAAATGTAACCTATTACTGTATTACTATATTGAAAAGTAACGTGTTACTCAGAAAAACAATATATTACTGTCACTCATTATTTTTGTAACATGTTACTCCCATTACTGTTAGAGAATGCAATATACTATAAATCCCCAAGTAGCTATGCCAAGACACAGTATCCACAGTGATGAATCCTGCGCATGTATGCATTATTTATCACTCAAATTTAACCTCAAAATAATGTCGAAAATAAACATGTTAATGCCGAAAGTTGTATTATGCCTGTGATTTAAATATTTCAGGGTGATCCTGGAATTCCTGGAGAGAGAGGTGTTCAAGGAGTGAGGGGACGACCTGGAGAAAAAGGGCCTCCTGGGACCCAAGGCCTGCCTGGTGAGAAAGGATATCCTGGTCCACCTGGTCCTGTAGGATCGTTCCTGGTATGTATCTGCTTTAATTAGTGGTAGCTAGCTAGCTAGCGAGCGAGATAGATAGATAGATAGATAGATAGCGAGATAGATAGATAGATAGATAGATAGATAGATAGATTGATTGATTGATTGATTGATTGATTGATTGATTTCATATTAACAAAGGACCTTGTTTGAAAAAAATCACTAGAGGAAACATACGAAAGTATCCATATCCACAGTAAAAATGAGACAGATGTCGACATAACCTGAAAAACTGCTCAGCAAGGAAGAAGCCACTGCTCCTAAACTGCACACAGGGTCTTCTTACTTTTTGAGAAATGTACTCTAGTCTCATGAAACAAAAAGTGAACTGTTGGTCCATAATGAGCATCATTGTCTGGAGGAAATCGTTCCTTGAAAGCCAAAGATCACCATTCTAACCATGAAGCACAGTGGTTGCAGCATAGCTGGACCTTCCTATGTGCTCACTACATACTTTGAACAGTTGCACATTGTGCACATTGCACATTTCATAAGGCCCCACAAAATAAAGAAGTGTATTACATGAATATGAAAAACATGCTTGTCTATAGGTATATATTTGTTTGGGCTGGGGGCAGTGTTTTTTTTAATTATCAGTTTTGTATCTCACTGTGGGCATGTCACAGCCATTACTTTGGAGAAGCATGAGGAGCGGAAGACTCCATTTGCAGGTAATGACAACAACTGCAATTTTGGCACACTACTTTCAGAATTGCAGAAGTGCATTTCACCCTGATTTCACAAACTGATGGCCGGACATTCCCCTTCAGAATTTCATGGTTCCATCAATTCCAAACTGGACGCACAACTTCCAAAACAGTTCAACTTGTGTTTCATCAATACATAAAATATTTCTCCAGAAGTCTTCAGGATACTTAAGAAATTATTTGGCAAATGTGAGGCGAGCCTTTGTGTTCTTTTGGGTCAGCGCTGGCTTTTGCCTTGGAACTCTCCCATGGATGCTATTTTTCCTAGTCTCTTACTTATTGTCGAATCCTAAACACTGACCTCAACTGAGGTGAATAAGGCCGGAGATTCACAAGCAGTGGACTGCAGCTGGAATCAGTGCTTCAAGAGCCACGACACACAGACATATCCAGGACATGGGCTACAAGTGTCTCACTTGATTTCTTTATTTATTTATTTTTATTAGTCTTAAGTAATATAAAAAAATTCTGAGACTGAATTTTGGGTTTTCATTAGCAGTAAGCCATATTCATCAAAATGAAAAGAAATAAACACTTGAAATATATCTTTGTGTAATGAATCTACAGTATATAATATGAATTTCATATTTAATCATATTTTCATATTTAAGTTTATGAAAAAAAAAAAATAATAATTTTTTTAAATGTATTGTTATCTGGCAAAATACAAAGTATTCTGTTTCTCTTCTTGTTCTTTTTTCCCTGCAGAATGATTACAACACCATGCAAGAAATTAAAAATTTCATCCAAAATGAAGTACTGCGTGTGTTTGAAGGTACATCTGTCACATTTAGTCTATGCAGTCTATGCTTGTGGTTGGTTATCTATATATGTGTCTTACTCTGTCATTGTTTGAACTGAAAATTAACAGTGCCTATGATAGATTTAAGTAACAGAAAAATGTATATGACATATTTCCTTCTGTAGCAATACTATATGTAAAAATGGCAATTTCTCATGTTTGCTCTCATCCAGTATCTGATCAGTTGCTACAGTTGCTTCTGGTACTTTGTAAATAATGATTTTGCAGAAAGGTTATCAAGTTACACCATGCTCGAAAAGGTGCCAGCAGCAATATTGGCTGCACATGGTCATCAAGGCCCCCCAGGTACCCCTGGGATTGATGGGTCCCCAGGTCCTCCTGGAGAGCCAGGACCTCCAGGCCCTCAAGGTAGGAGCCAAAAGCGAGTGATTGAAATAACTTGAGCTGTCTGCTTTCCTGTTAGCTAATGTCAAGACAGTACAGAGCACATGTATAGTTTCATACATGCCACCAAAGTATTATGGGACCTTCACACACAGTGAAGGTTAAGCATAAGTGTAGTATTTTAAATCCATAGTATTACATTATAATAAAATTATGAAAAAAGAGATGGAAAATGCATCACTGAAGAACAACAAAGCCACATCTTTACAGTGTTGTACTAAATTGCTCTTTGCCAGACTGCAGAGGGCATTGTGTGTATTAAGTTTTAAACAGGAAAGCACTCACCAATAAGTATATATACAACCACAGGGGACCATTTATATGAGAGGCTGAAGGTACAGTGTTTTTCTGCCCATGGAATGCCATCAGTGAATGTATTTCTGAGTGCTCAAAGCATTAGCATGTTCTTGGGTGAATAGGTGGCATTGGGGTATTTGAGGTACTTGCCCTTTTTAATATTCAATGCAAATATTGGTGTGAAATTTAAAAGGTCAGGTTATTTATATATACATACATATAGGGGTTGGACAATGAAACTGAAACACCAATCTTCATTGATTGCACATTCCACCAGTAAGAGAGAGCCATGGTATCCAGGGTAATGTCAGCATACCACCAGAAGGACGAACCACATCCAACAGGAATAACTGTGGATGCAAGAGGAAGCTGTCTGAAAGGTATGCCCGGGTGCTAACCCGGATTGTATCCAAAAAACATAAAGCCACAGCTACCCAACTCACTGCAGAATTAAATGTGCACCTCAGCTCTCCTGTTTCCACCAAAACTGTTCATCGGGAGCTACAGAGGGTCAATGTACATGGCCGCGCTGTTACTGTATAGCCAAACCTTTGGTGCCAAACATCGGTTTCAATGGTGCCAGCAGCGAAAATTTTGTACTGTGGACAATGTGAAACATGTATTGTTTTCTGATGAGTCCACCTTTGCTGTCTTTCTCACATCCGGGAGAGTTACGGTGTGGAGCAGCCCCAAAAAAGCATACTACCCAGACTGTTGCGTGCCCAGAGTGAAGCATGGGGATGGATCAGTGATGGATTGGGCTGCAATATCATGGCATTCCCTAGGCCCAATATTTGTTACTGGCAAGTACTACTTAACCATTCTGGAGGACCATGTGCATCTAATGGTTCAAACATTGTATCCTGAAAGCGGTGCAGCCTATCAGGATGATAATGCACCAATACACACAGCATGACAGAATGGTTTGATGAACAATAAAGTGAGATCTCCCATGGCCTGCACAGCTACCAGATCTAAATGTTATTGAGCCATTTTGGGGTCATTTGGAGGAGCAAATCAGGAAACGTTTTCCACACCAGCATCACGTATTGACCTGGTCACTATTCTGCAAGAAGAATGGCTCAAAATCCCTCTGGCCACTGTGCAGCATCTATCAAGAAGAATTGATGTTTTATTGGCCGCAAAAAGGAGGCCCTACACCATACTAATGACTTATTGTGGTCTAAAACTAGGCATTTCAGTTTCATTGTCCAACCCCTGTGTGTGTGTTTGTGTGTGTATATATATATATATATATATATATATATATATATATATATATATATATATAAATCACATTTCAATTTGAAATCCAGCTGTATTTACTAAATTCAACTTTAAACAGCCAAGTGAAAGATAAAATACGGACATGTCAGAAAAATAGAAACAAATAAAAAATCTAATCACTGAGTTGGAAAAGGATCACCCCCTCCTAAAAATATAACTATTTAAACTCATTGAGAATTATCTTCAACTTTTCTGGAACATTTCAGTCCCTGGTAGTGCATCTGAAGAAAACAATTAATTACTAGTGGCAATGCACTGTGAAAAGATCTCTGGAATAAAGTTGTGCACAAGACAAGAGATGGATGAAAAATATTTTAAAGGCTTTATCACTGCCTAGAAGCACAGTAAAGTCTATTACTAAGGCGTGGAAGACATTTGGTACAACATAGACTCTTCCTGGATTGGGATATCGCTCTAACCTGTAAGCAGTTGCTGGACAAAGAATGGTCATTGTGTGCATGTGCCAACAGTATCACAAATTTCTCAGAAACATGGCTTATATGGGAGGATTCCAGGAAATTTCATGAGCTTTGCAAAAATACACCTTGAAAATCTCGGGGCCACATGGAAAAACGTGTTATAGTTAGATGAAATTTCAGTATTTGTCCACAACCCCAAACTATGTTTTTGACAGAAATCCAATGCAGCTTACCACCCAAATAACAGCATTCTTACAGTAAAGCATGAAGGTGGTAATATCCTGTTATGGGGGTGTTTTTCTACAGCAGGGACTGGAGCATTAACCAGGATAGAAGGAAAAATGTCTGGGTAAATCCTTACCATCAATTCATACCATCAAATTCTTGAGAAAAATATTCTGCCCTCTGCCAGAAAGTTGTCAGTGGGAATAAGTTTACTTTCCAAGATGACAATGAGAGGACACAGCAAAACAGACCACACTGCGGTTGAAGGAAAAAAGGTAATTATCCTTGCATGGCATTGTCAAAGACCATTCTTAAACCTCATTGATAATATGTGAAATGTGTTCAAGACTGCAGATAAGTCACCAACAAATTGAACTCAACGTAAGCAGTTTAGCAAAGAAACAGTGGACACATATTGCAAAGTGTAGATGTGCAAAATTAGTAGAGACATATCCCAACAGACTAAAGGCTGCAATTAAAGCAAAAAGTTGATTTAGTTACAAAATACTGACACAAACGGTGATCCTTTTCCATTTCAGTGATTCTGTTTAGTTTTTTTACTATTATTTCTGATTCTGTTGTTATATTTTTCATTTGAATGTTAAACGTATAAAACAAAATGTATCTCTAAATCAGCCTGCAAAGCAACAATATGTGATTATTATTAAGTGATTAGCCATATCATTATGACAACTTGCTTAATATTGAGTAGGTCCCTTTTTTGCTATCAGAACAGTAATGAGCCACCACAATTTGGCCGTAGTTACAGTTGCAATTTCTCATGCCAATGCTACCTGGAAGTGGGCGGGTATATTAGACAGCAAGTGAACATTTTCATCATGTTTTGGAATCAGAAAGAATGGGCAAAAATTTGGATTTAAGTAAACATTGACAAAGGGCCAAATTGTGATGATTAGAGGACTGGGTCAGAGCATCTCCAAAACTACAGTTCTTGTGGGATGTTCCCTGTCTGCAGTTGTCAGAACATACAAAAAGTGATACAAGGAATTAAAACCGTGCACCACATGTGCAAAAGAGTCATGGGAAGCCATGGCTTGTCCATGTACTCTTATCCAATATAAGAGCTACTGTAGCTCATATTGCTGAAAAGGTTAATGCTGGTCTCCATAGAAACGTGTCAGAACATACGCACTGCTGTTTTGGTGGCACAAGGGGGGACCTACTCAATATTAAGCGGGTGGTCATAATGTTATGGCTGATCAATGTGTGTACATATATCTATGTATTGATATATAGATGTATTTACACATCTATCTACAGTATCTATCTATCTATCTATCTATCTATATATATATATATATATATATATATATATATGCAGTAAAATCTTGGATTGCAAGTATCTTGATCTGCTAGTGTTTTACAAAACAAGCAAAAAAATTTTACTTTACATTTTTTATCGTTTACCATATCATGTGCATTTGTGCGAACGTAAAGCATTTGTTTATGTGTGCGAGCGGGTGTGTGCATGTGCTTGTGTGAGTGAGAGTCTTTGTCTGCAAACTGGTATGTGTGCGCATGCATGTGGGTGTGTTCTACACAGTATCCCCCCTTTCCTCTATAGTGTCAATTACTACAGCTATGATTCTTTTCCAAGGTAAAGTTATTTTTACTTTATATTTCGTATTAATCATTTTTATAGGACTATTTTTGGGTTGTGGAAGGAATCATCAGAGTTTCCATTATTTCTCATGGAGAAATTCATATACGAGTGATATACGAGTGCTTTGGATTACATGCACGATTCTGGAACGAATTGCATTATCTAAGTTTAACTGTAATAAATATATGTATGTATCTTCATTTTGTTTGCCAATAACTGAGCTATGCAATGTCAATAAAGTTCCATCTATTTATCCATCTATCTATAAGCATTTGAAAGATTGTATTATGCAATATCTGTGGAGATGATTTGCTGGTTTAAACATTATTAAAGAGAATTTGCTTGCAGTTGAGAGCATTATCAACATTCCATAGTCATTTATTCTGCTTTAAGTTTTGTGGGTGCAGCCAATATATGCATGTTGTGACAGTTTTGTTTTAAGATATTTAGGGAATAATGGACTTGTGTGATTTGATTGTTTGTGTACATTTGCATCTTCTATTCATGTCTATAACCTGTAATTTTATATTCATACATCTGAGAATATATATATATATTAAACACATGCTTTTATAAAATATTTTGTATTTGATTAGAGTAAATTATTGTTTTGTGTTTGTTACTAGGCTATCGTGGGCAGAAAGGGGAGAGGGGTCAAATAGGCATTGGGATCATAGGTGCACCAGGCCCTGCAGGCCCACCAGGTATGCGTGTCCCTGTAAAAAAAAAAAAAAAAGAAAGAAAACATATTTACTAAGTTTACTATATTTACTAGGTGATATTGTGACACAGATGAATATTTTTTTAGTCCACTTTGAGAATTTAGTGCCGATTATAGCATGTTGTAATTTTCCTGACAAAAAAATAAGGTATGTTTTCACTGATACTATAATATTTGCCAGTCATTGTAGAATATTACTCTGGTCTGGACATCTAGTAAATACTAAAATCAATTTAATATTTTATCATTTTGGCAAAGAGAGACCAGCCTATATCTGTAGACCAGAGTAAAATACTATAATGCACATATAAATTCTATTACTTTTTAGGAATCAGTTTTTAATTAACAGTCCAGCCTCAGCAATGGCTAAAATATTCTGGGTTGGCCCCACTATCTCAAAGGCGCAGCTTACTGCCTGTAAACTAGTCATGGCTCACAGCAACCAAGGGACTCACAGCAACTCTTAATATGCTACTGCCACCATTCTTCACTGTATTAAAGTTGTTTTCAGGGTGATGAGCATTATTGGGTTTCTATCAATCATAGTTATCAAAATATTTTTTTCCAAATTGCTCTACTATAAGAGTCTATAAATATTTGTGACATATCAGGGCTATGGTTATAATTTGTACAACGTTTCCCATCTCAGCTATGGCTCTTTCTTTCAAAACCGACCGGCATAGTTGACTCTTTTAAAAATGTGTTCCTTACCTAGTTACTGATATTTGGTACATGGTCTCCTCTAGGCAAGGGTTGTGTTGTATCATACTGGATGTTTAAAGTTTTTTAAACCTGACTTTTGAGTTTTGCCCTGAACAACATTTGGTAGCTTTTTGGTCTGTTTGTTTAGGTTTTCTAAAAAGCTTTTTGAGATTCCACTCATACTTAAAACCTCATACACACTTAAAAACCCATATTTTTAACAAGGTCAGATAACACTTTATATAAATCCAGGTAATTTTCAACAATTTAGGTTTGAGTGCATGCAGTTTGGATTTAATACTAAAACAGTGACCATTCGTATTTAGTTACACACAACAACATACTACACACTATGCAGAAGTTACACAGGAATAATGTACTCAGGGTGGAGTTGAAGAAAAACAGATAGAATTCTTCTGACAATATTTTTTAACATTATACTGTAATGTTATGATAACCTAAGTGTGTGTGTGTGTGTGTGTGTGTGTGTGTGTGTGTGTGTGTGTGTGTGTATATATTCTGTAAGTGATAGAAAGTTGCCACTAGGAAGAAGGCAAGCCAAAAGAGTGAATGTGATGCTCTGAGCAAAGTTCTGTGGAAACACTTTTAAATGATCAAAGGTTTATGCGGACATTGCGTTAACTCCATTATCCATTTATGCGGATATTACTTTAACTCTTAGAACATGTGTAAACATTGCTAACCAAGTTTACCCTTTTATCACAACAATATATTTTATATATTGTTCCAGTAGCCCCAGTAAATGGCATTATAATGGTGATCATTGTGCTTTATTAATTTTGTTTTGTTTCTATCCAAGGCCCACCTGGAATAGGACTCCCAGGGCCGCAAGGCCCACAGGGGAAATGCAAACAGGATGACTGCACCCATGCTTTGCCTCACACCAACGAGGAGGTTTAGAGTCAACTCTGTAGCTTTTAACCAAAGTGTGGAGACCACAAAAATGTTCACCTCCCTCTTAGCATAAAACAACCGCCATTCAATGTGTTGCCAAAACTATGGTTCTGTTTGTATTATTTTCATAGGTGATTAGTTCATTCATTATTTCATTCACCTAGCACCTCTCAGTTTCTGTATCTGCTCATGCTTAATATATGTTTTCTTATATGTGTGACCAAATGTTTTTAATACTGGACAATTATTCTCAGGGTTTCTTTTTTTTTAATGAGCAGAATATATAAGCTAGGTCCTTAAATTCGTTAATCCTTGTTTACCTCAGCTTTTTGTTGTGCAGGAGAGAATAAATACAATAATTACTGTGTGAAGAAACTACAGAATATTAGGACTTTATTATATTGCCTGCCCCCCCCCCAAAAAAAAGATTTAGATAATTGGATAGAATAAAACCCCCTATAGAAAATACAATACACAATATTGTCATGAAAAATATGTTTCTGAGTTCTTTGTTAAGTCAAATTAAGGTTAAGGAGTCAAATTATTGGTCTCCCCAAAGCAAAGAAAAGAACTAAGGAGATTGCTAAAATTATTCAAATTTGATTGTGAGCTGACCAATTCAATATTAAAGCCTGGATGGATAGCAATGAACCGTCAACTGTGTGTCAATAAATATGATCAGAAAAAAAATTCCAGCCAAAAATCAACACAATGCTCAATGGAAATAACATTAAGGGAAATTGCACAAGGTTGTCAGAATAATGTCACAACTAATACATGCTGTAATCAAAACTAAAGGTGGATCAACAAAATATTAATTCACTTTCTTCAGGGGCCAGGCAGTGTAATATAATGCATATTGTGTAAAGTCTGCAGAGTATATGGATTTTATATGTGAAGATGTGCAAGTACAAGCCAGAGCATTTGAACAGGAAATGATTATCGATAATGAATAAAACATTTATTTGTTTGTTACTAGGCTGGTTAGTTAATTTCACCAGTCATTGTTGTAAACACAATGACTATTGATTTATTTATTTTTGTTGTTGTTGTTGTTTTTTGTGGATAAGCATTTTTACTGGATAAGCATTTTTTACATTGCCTGGTCAGAAAAAGGATGCCATTTCAAGCAAAGAAAACAACTCAGGACATTTGAAATTACTGAAACTGGATTAAGAACCCTTCAAGAGGATTTCCATACATACTTAATGTGATAAAAACTCACAGGATTGGAACTGAACAGCTGCATGGCCATAAGACAACCACTTGTTAGTGAGACTAGTGAGAAAAAATGCAAATTTGCAAGGGAGCATACAGATTGGACATTGGAACAATGAAAAATGGTTATGTGGTGTGATGAGTTCAGATTGACCCTATTCCAGAGTGACTTGTTCCATGAGGAAAGAAAAAGTCCTTAGATATGAAAACCTAGTCATTCAGTACATTCAGAAGGTTTAGCACAGTCCTTACAGGTTTTAATAACGAGGTGGGCTGTTCTTAAACCACTTCCAGTCTTTTCAAACATCCTTAAATGTTTTTAGTGCTTAAATGCAAGCTAATTATTCTGAAACATTTTTACCAGGCAGTGTATATAACACAATTTATTATCATGTTTAAAATGTAAGGAAGGGAAAAGCAATTATTGTTTACAATAGAGCATGTAACTGATTCTTCCCACTAATTCTTCCCATGTGATTTAATTTATGCTGTATGTATATTTTGATTTGGCTGGTTTTTGAATGCAAATATTATACAAGTGCTGATTTTATACAATGTAATTATTTTATAATATTTAACATTTTTATCAAAATGCCATATGTATTAACATTTTGATTTTACAAAGGTTGGTTTCTTTTTTAAATAAAAAGGTCCTTTAGATCTTTTTGTGTTTTTATGTGGTTTTTAATGAAAAACTGGCCACAACTTAAGCCCTTGGGTTTTTCCATGGTGAAATAAAGTTGTTCATCTAATGTTGTATTTGCCTAAAACCCACTATTATCAGATGATTTTTATCATGTTTTTACACAAATAAAACACATACTGTAGAATTAAAAGAGGGAGGTAAGTAAAATTAGTTTATTCCCTTGAAGGGGAGTAAAATAGTGCTTATCATTTCAACTCAATTCAACTCAACTTTATTTGTATAGCACTTTAACAACAACGAATGTCGCAAAGTGCTTCACAGAAATAATAAAATAATATAAAAAGACATAAATGAAATGACATCACACATACTGTATGTCTAAACAACATATAAAATCAACATCTCATGTTGTTTAAAAGCCAAAGAGAATATATGAGTTTTTAGATGTGATTTGAAGTCCCTCAGTGATCATTCCACTGTAAGGGACTGCCCCTAGAGGGCACTGTGATGTGTGTTTTTTAGTTTATTGTAGTTCTGAGTGTAGACTCAGTTTCCCAGAAGGCACTTCAGTCAGGTGATGACGGAGCTCACCTGGACCGAGGTTGCTCATTAGAGTAGTTATAAATAGCTGGTTGTTCTGGGAAACTGAGTCGAGCATTAATTATGTTATGAGGGCATTACGTGTTTTGGTTTTCGTTCTGTGTTTTATTTTGGTTGAGTTTGGTTTTATGTTTTGAAGGCTCCATATGATTTGAAGGTTGTCTGTGTTCTAAAGCCCTTGTGTGTCTCAGCCTGCGTGAGTGTGTTTCAGCTTGTGTGTGTGAGTGGGTTTCAACCTGTGTGGGTGAGTGTGTTTCAGCTTGTGTGTGTGAGTGGGTTTCAGCCTGTGTGGGTGAGTGTGTTTCAGCTTGTGTGTGTGAGTGGGTTTCAGCCAGTGTGGGTGAGTATGTTTCAGCTTGTGTGAGTGTGCCTCAGCCAGCATGTAAGAGGGCCGCCACCTGCGTGTGTGTGTTTCAGTCTGCGTGTGGGTTCTCCTTTTGTGCCTGCTCTAAGCCCGGGTACGCTCGTAGAGTGTGTGCTTGCCGCTTGTAGGAGCGCGGAGTGTGAGTGTTTGCCGCTCGTAGGAGCGCGGAGTGAGTGTTTGCCGCTCGTAGGAGCTGGTGCGCTATTAGAGGCGCAAGTGTGTGTGGTTCACTCATAGGAGCACGTGTGACTGTTTGGTGTGCTATTAGAAGCACAAGTGTGTGTGGTTTCGCCCATAGGGGCGCAAGTGTGTGGAATTTCGCCCATAGGGCCGCGAGTGTGTGTGGTGTCACCCGTAGGGGTGCAAGTGAGTGCGTATCGCCCATAGGGGTGCGAGTGAGTGCGTGTCGGCCATAGGGGCGAGAGTGGGTCATGATTGGAAGAGCCTGTGTGTTTTGTGTGATTCCTGTCTGTTTGTTTGTTTTGGAAAGAGCCTATGTGTTTTATTTAAAGAAGAGACTGTTTTTCGTTACATGAGTTTCGGTGTCTATTTTCTGTTCATGTTCTGTTTGATTTGGTTATTAAAAGACTTTTGTTGATTCAAACAACTTTCTGCGCCTATGCCCGCCTTATTTAGCCCTTGGCATTAACAACAGCCTGGACTACCCTACAGTTCATGACATCCACAGGTCATTCCATGATTTGGGTGCCACCACAGAGAACCCCCAATCACCCCTGAGCTTGCATTTGGTTTTGGGCTCAAACTGGTTAAAGACAGCAGAGGTAAGGACATGATATACACATGTGGACAAAATTGTTGGTACCCTTCGGTCAATGAAAGAAAAACTCACAATGGTCACAGAAATAACTTTAATCTGAGAAAAGTAATAATAAATAATTATATGAATGTTAACCAATGAAAGTCAGACATTGCTTTTCAACCATGCTTCAACGGAATTATTAAAAAAAATTAACTCATGGAACAGGCCTGGACAAAAATGATGGTATAAAAATGTTTTATATATATTTTTTTTTATAGTTTTTTTATGTGTGTGTGTGTGTATATATATATATATATAAAATTTGCTTTAAATGCTGCTTTCCACAATATTTCTGATCATGACTAGCAGGATAATAAACTCTGCAAAAAAATAAAAATGTGTTCAGTTTATCTCATGGAATTGCAAAGGGCTATATAATAATGGAGCTATAATGGAGCTATAAAGAAACGTATTAGCTCATCTTGGAAGGCTAGAAGCTGATCTTCTACAAGAAACGCATATAAGGAATAGCACTGTCACCTTGCACCTCCAGGGCCCGGGTTCGATTCACAATTGTGTGTGCATTGAGTTGGTATTTTCTCCCTGTGCTTGGTGGGTACTCCGGTTTCCTCCCACAGTTCAAAGACCTGCAGATTAGACTAATTGGCCTCCCCAAATTGCCTGCAGTGTGTGAATGAGTTTGTGAGTGCATGTTTGTGTGTGCCCTGCGATGGATTGGCACCCTGTCTAGGGTGTACCCCGCCTCGTGCCTTAAGCCTCCTGGGATAGTGCCCTTTATTTAGAAACAAACAATATTGCAGACGTCTCTAAATCCACAATTTGGCATGCATTTAAAGCATATATCTGTGGGCAAATTATTTCTCATAATTCTTCAATAAAGAAACAATGTAAAGAACAATGTTTATTGAAATTAATTCAATTAACTAACAGAATACTTAAAATATATCAATAATATGCAGTCTCCCCTTCACCAGAACTTTATACAGAGAGACTCTCTCCAATCAAAATTTCAGTTGCTCTCTACCTCAGAGACTACTGATCATTTGATACATATGGGGCAAAAGCCACATATTATGAACAAGGAGAGAGAGCAGGTAAACTTCTCGCTAGGCAAATTAAACAGATGATGGCATTAAGAATGATAACAGAAATTAGGAGAGAAACAGGACAAATTACATTAAATCCAAAAGAAATAAATGAGATTTTCAAAGATTTTTACATCAAATTATATTCCTCAGAATCTGTTAATGACCCATGATGTATAGCCCAGTTCTTCGATTCACAGAACATTCCCTCCTGAAGTGTGGAAATCAAACAAGCAATATCCAACATTCAAAGTTCAAAATCCCCAGGTCCAGATGGCTTCACAACTGAATTTTATAAATGCTTTAGTGACCAAACTTCACTACTGCTTCTGGAGGTCTATAATGAATCGTTCGTGAAAGGTTGTTTACCATCATGGAATGTCTAACATTCAAGGTAGACAAAGACCCCCTAGACCCCAGTTCATATAGACCCATTAGTCATCTTGATGTTGATGATAAAATTTTGGCCCAAGGTGTTAGCCACCCGTCTTGAAAAAGTTCTTCCCTAAGCCAAGTCAAGTCAAGTCAATTTTATTTATATAGCGCTTTTAACAATTGACATTGTCGCAAAGCAGCTTTACACAATAAAAAGAAGTAAGTTTTTATGCAATGTATATGAATCAAAATGACAAGATTGTCCCCGATGAGCAAGCCGAGGGCGACGGTGGCAAGGAAAAACTCCCTGAGATGGTAATAGGAAGAAACCTTGAGAGGAACCAGACTCAACAGGGAACCCATCCTCATCTGGGTGATAACGGATAGCAGGAATTGCTCAGCATAATAATGTGTAAGACTGGAAGTTCAGTATAACAAGAGATGTTTTAAAATTAAAAGGAGTCCAGTTTGTTCCCGGAGGCTCAGGTAGACTGTAGGGGATTCCGGTCCTGAGTTATCGAACAACTGAAGTCACAGGTCCCCAGAGCATCACTCGATGACAGGAGAGTCTTCATGGAAACCATCCCCAGCCACCATACGAATCCAGGCAGACCACACGGGGCATCCATGCGACGAGATCTCCAACCAGAAGCAGGACTCCAGGATGGGTTAGACGGCTCCAGAGGGCAGAGGGGTCTGGATCACTGGCAACTCAGGAGCGAAACATGTATAGCTCGACAGAGAGACAGAGAGAGGGAAAGAAGAGGGGGAGAGAGAGAGAGAAGAGAGCAGAAAAGGAGAGAACAGAAAATAAGGAGAGATGGCAGTTAGGTATGGTCACAGTCAGCATGTATAGGTGAATGTATATTTAGTGCAAAGTGCAAGCAGAGACTCCGGCAGGACTAACTATAACAGCATAACTAAAAGGGAGAGCCAGAAGGAAACACAGACATGAGGGCTCCCTGAGATGTAAAGCAACCAATCACCTCACCGTCAACAAACCTGAGTGAACAATGAGAGTGGGGAGGACAGCATCTAAACATACCAGTTCACCAGAATACTCTACGTCTATGAGTCCCCCAGATCTGCTCCTTTACCTAAGGTTAATCTATTTACAAAAATGCTTGGCTAAATAAATAGGTTTTTAGCCTAGACTTAAACACTGAGACTGTGTCTGAGTCCCGAACATTAATAGGAAGACTATTCCATAACTTTGGGGCTTTGTAAGAAAAAGCTCTGCCCCCTGCTGTAGTTTTAATAATACGTGTCGTGTCGTAAGACACTAACAGTTCACTCAAATACTGTGGCGCGAGACCATTTAGTGCTTTAAATGTCAAAAGTAGGATCTTAAAATCGATGCGAAATTTCACAGGGAGCCAATGCAGTGTAGATAAGATAGGGGTGATGTGCTCGTATTTTCTGGTTCTAGTGAGGACTCTCGCTGCTGCATTCTGTACTAACTGAAGCTTGTTTATACACCTAATTGAACAACCAGACAGTAAGGCGTTACAATAGTCCAACCTAGACGTGATAAAAGCATGAACTAGTTTTTCTGCATCATTTAGCGATTCCACAGATCAAACAGGATTCAAGAATCGCCTCCAAATTTTTTTTATATTAGACGATTATTAGATATTCACACTCCAAGTCACAATCCCACTCAACCTGAGGCACTTACTTCTATGAATGCAGAGAAGGCCTTCAACCAGATTGAGTGGGATTATCTTTTTGCCACCTTGGAGAAATTTAGATTTGTCATTTATTACATTGTTATATGTCCACGCTCAAGCTTCATTACAACTTAATACTAACAAATCTGATTATTTTCCATTAAGTCACTCTATGAGACACGGTTGTCCTCTCTAACCCCTGATAAGCTTTAGATTAAGCTTTAGATATAGAGCCCCTGACCATTTAAAAACCTATAGTGGGATAATGAGAGGGCAGGGGCAATTCTAGGATTTTCTAAGTGGGGGGGGGGGGGGGGGGGGGGGGGGGGTTGGGGGGGGGGGGGGTGGCATGGGTGGACCATGAACCAGTCAGGAGGGCTGCGGGAAGACAGAGTCAATTATAAATACATGGCTTAGAAAACATTAAGGATGATTTACAAAATCTTGAGCAATGCCCTGTGCGCTAATATGTGTAGTATTAAGTTAAATGGAGCACTGCCACAAGAGCCTGAAAATCATTTAGTATTTTTGAGAAAAGATGTTCGCACATTTATTCATAAAAACAACTGATAAAGTAAAGATAAAGATTTTTCTGTTAACTATGTATGTGGTGGTGAGCACTGATGCTAAATCATCTCTATTCAGCAGTCTTCTGGTCGGTCTTGATCAGTCACGCGAAAATAATCAGACAAACATCCTATCAGGGTGACATTTAAAAAGAATTAGAAGTGACTGTATACACACCATAAACAGTAATGTCAAGTCAAGTCAATTTTATTTATATAGCGCTTTTAACAATTGACATTGTCGCAAAGCAGCTTTACACAATAAAAAGAAGTAAGTTTTTATGCAATGTATATGAATCAAAATGATAAGATTGTCCCTGATGAGCAAGCCGAGGGCGACGGTGGCAAGGAAAAACTCCCTGAGATGGTAATAGGAAGAAACCTTGAGAGGAATGTGTCGTGGTTGAGTCGTGGTGCACGTCTCTCTCCTCCATTTTGAAAATCCTGCAAGTGTGATTCCTCTTCAACGTTTGGCATTGTCAGACTGACAGTACATTTGCCAAATTATGTTTGGGGAGGGGGGTGGGGAGAGAAACGAACACAAAGTTATACGCAGTTTTAATGATGTGCATAACGCAATGCCTCAGAAAATCCGATCTGTCTGATTACATGACAAACACATTAGCACATATCTGATTTATATCTGATTTATTTCCACATATGAAGGAGGCCTGAAACCGATCTCGCGTTTTTTTCCTGTTTACATGGACATAGAAAATATCCGATATGAATTGGGTCACATTTAACTGACAGTGTAAACGTAGCTCAACTCTCTACAATCAGTACCAAGCATTGTGTCAATTTTAGCTAAATTTGGGAAAATCTCAAGATACAAAATTAACTTTGCTAAAAGTATTATATTTCCAAACAACCCTAAGACCCAAGCTCTTTTCTTTTCCATTCAAAACAGTAAGCTCTACTAATTTAAATACCTAGGGATCACTATAACTAAATGTTTATACTATAATGTTAAAGAAAATATACTAAAACTATATGAATATACTCAACATAGTCTTAAGAAGTGGTCCAATCTCCCTGTTTCTTTGGCAGGGCGTATTAATACGGTGAACATTAGTATTTCACCCTATTTCTTTTTCAGTGTATAGCAGTCTATGTTAAAAAATAATGTTTTAAAAATTTGAACAGATTAATTACTTAATATATTTGAAACAAAAAAATTCTTACAAAGGATTACGCCAAAAGGATTAATTCAAATTTCAAATTCAAATTTTTATTTGTCACATACACAATCCTACACAGTACGATATGCAGTGAAATGCTTAGGCAACTGCCCTGACCTAAGAGAATAAAATTAAATAAAAAATAAAATATAGAATATAAAATGTAAAATGTAAGAATATAAAATATAAAATGTAAGTAAGTAAAAAATTGAAATTGCACAAGTGGAAATAAAAATATTGAATATGCAAATATACAGTAAAGTGACATGTTAAATGATAAAGTGGCTTGTGTGCATATTTAAGTGACGTGTGCATACTACCCATGAGTGAGCAGGTGTGCAGTGAGGACAAGTGAGCAAATGTCCTGAATGTCCAGAGTGTCCAGAGTGAGTGCAGAAGCATGTGTGGGTGTGCAAAATGGATCAGTACTGTGTGTTGTACTGATTAAGAGACCGTATCGCCTGCGGGAAGAAGCTCCTCCTCAGTCTCTCTGTGTTGGCCTTCAGGGAGCGGAATCGCTTTCCTGACCTCAACAGAGAGAACAGTCCATTGCTGGGGTGACTGAGGTCCTTCATGATCTTCCTGGCCTTGGTCCAGCACCGCTTGCTGTAGATCGAGTGCAGGTCAGGGAGCTCGGTGTGGATGATGCGCTCAGCTGATCGCACCACCCTCTGAAGAGTTCGTCTGTCCTGCATGGTGCTGTTCCCGAACCAGGACGTGATGTTTCCCGTCAGGATGCTCTCTATGGTGCAGGAGTAGAAGTTCCTAAGCACCTTGGAGGGCAGTCTGAAGTCTCTCAGGCGTCTGAGGTGGTAGAGACGCTGTCGGGCCTTTTTCACCACGGTGTTGATGTGACAGGACCAAGACAGGTCCTGCGTGATGTGTACACCGAGGTAACGGAAGCTGTCCACTCTCTCCACTGGGCTCTTGTTGATGACGGGGGTCTGGTAGTTCCTCTTCTGCTTTGTGCTGAAGTCCACTATCAACTCCTTTGTCTTGCTGACGTTGAGAAGGAGGTTGTTCGTCTGACACCAGTTCTCCAGATTTCCAATCTCCTTCAGGTAGGCCGTCTCATCGTTGTCAGTGATCAGGCCGACCACGACGGTGTCATCAGCAAACTTGATGATGGTGGTGGAGTTGGTAGTGGCTACGCAGTCGTGAGTGTACAAAGAGTACAGTAGAGGGCTCAGAACACAACCCTGTGGGGCTCCAGTGCTGAGGGTGATGGAGGCTGAGACATGTCCACCCATCCTTACTGCCTGTGGTCTCCCCGTTAGGAAATTGGAGATCCACTGACACAAGGATGAGCTGAGTCCCAGGTGCTCCAGCTTGGTAGTGAGTGTAGAGGGAATTATGGTGTTAAATGCTGAGCTGTAGTCGATGAAAAGCATTTTCACATAATTCCCCCTTCTAGTGTCCAGATGAGTGAGAGATGTATGGAGTAGATGAGCGATGGCGTCATCTGTAGAGCGGTTTGAACGGTAGGCAAACTGAAGTGGATCTAGTGTGTCTGGTAATGAAGAGATGATGAAGTCTCTGACCAGCCGTTCAAAGCACTTCATCACCACTGATGTGAGGGCTACAGGTCGATAGTCATTGAGGGAAGCAGGATGTGGTTTCTTCGGAACAGGAACAATGATGGACTCTTTGAAGCATGTGGGGATCACCGACTGAGATAAAGAGAGGTTGAATATCTCTGTGAACACTGGTGCTAGCTGGTCTGCGCAGGCTCTGAGGACTCTACCTGAGATGCCGTCTGGTCCTGCTGCTTTCCTGGTGTTCACTCTCCTGAAGGCTCTCCTCACGTCATGCTCGGAGATGATAAACGCGTTTCCGGTGCCGGCAATGACTTCCTGTCTGCAGCCATTAGCAGCGCTAGCATTAGCAACGCTAGCGTCTTTAGCTGCAGCCTCGAAGCGAGCATAAAAGGTGTTCAGCTCGTCTGCCAGAGTCATGTCCGCGTTTGTCATACCGGATGTTGGAGCTTTGTAGTCCGTTATCGTTCTTAGTCCCTGCCACAGGCTCCTAGAGTCACTCTGTTGGAGTTGTGACTCTAGCTTCCTCCCGTAGCGCTGCTTCGCCTCCTTCACCGCCTTCCGGACGTTATATGCCGCAGCCTTGTACATGTCCATGTCCCCCGAAGCAAGTCCCGCATTGTAGGCAGCAGCGCGAGATCTCAGAGCGTCGCGGATGGTTTTATCCACCCACGGCTTCTGATTGGGAAACGTTCTGATGGTCGTTTTCTGTACGGTATCATCCGCTAGTTTCCCGATGAATCCCACAACCGCTTCCGTAAACACGCTGACGTCATCGGAGCTGTTTCGGAACATGTCCCAGTCTGCGTCATCAAGTGCGTCTTGAAGCGCGGCCACCGATTGGTCCGTCCAGCGCGCTACCTCCCTCTGAACCGGAAGTTCCTGTTTAAGCCTTTGTTTATATTTTGGCATGAGGAAGATGGCGGCGTGGTCAGATTTCCCAAACGGTGGACAAGATTGTGCCTTGTAGCCGTCTTTAACTGGTGTGTAACAGTGGTCCAGTGTCCTTTCGCCCCTGCTCGGGCAGGTGATGTGCTGATGGAAGTTAGGCGCTGCGCGTTTGAGGTTGGCACTGTTAAAGTCCCCCGCCACAATAAGCGCAGCGTCCCGGTGTTGTGTTTGGTGCTGTGTGAGTGCCTCATGCAGCTCGCATAAGGCAGTGTCCGTGTCCGCTTGTGGCGGAATATAAACGGCGCTGATTATGACCGATGTGAACTCCCGAGGAAGATAACAAGGACGACATTTGATAGTTAATAGTTCCAGGTTGGGTGTGCAGGAGCGTGCGAGAGGAACAACGCTCGCGCTGTTGCACCAGCTGCTGTTCACCATTAAACACACGCCGCCTCCCCTTGTCTTCCCCGAGTCCCGTGTCCTGTCCATGCGGTGAACCGAGAAGAACTCGGCCGGCTGGATGGCGTGGTCCGGCACCGCTGGGTTCAGCCATGTCTCGGTGAAGCAGAGAAGATTGCAGTCCCGAATGTCTCTCTGGAACTTTATCCTGGCCCTGAGGTCATCGAGCTTGTTCTCCAGTGACTGGACATTGGCGAGCAGGATGCTAGGCAGAGGTGTGCGGTGTGCACGGGCTCTCAGCCTGTTCCTGATGCCGGCTCGTTTTCCTCGGGGCCGCCGCTTCGCGTCGCGTCCTTTGTTTCGCGTCGCGTCCTTTGTTTCCTTTGAGGTAAACCCATTGGAGGGATGGGTTTACCTCATTTTCAGATGTACTATTGGGCATGTAACATAAGAGCACTTTTCATTGGAAAATAAATCATGTTCACCTTTCTCCTGGCCAGCATTCATTTATTCGGCTTTGTCTGCCCCCTTACAATTCAACTGAATAATCTAGCAATTTCCAAATCATTAAAAATTTGGAAACAGATAAAAAGGCATTTTAAATGGCAGGAATGGTCTATTTTAAGCCCCTTAACCATTAATCATTTTCAATCAATCATTAATCAAACCTTAATCATTTTGATTAACCTTAACCACTGTATTCCCTTTCCAAACTGACTTAGGATTTTAGACTTTTTCTGATAAAGGTGTAAGCCCTTTCCAAAACTTACATATTAATAATTGTTTTCCATCATTTCAGCAGCTACAGCAGATATTTGATCTACCTAACACATTTTTTAAATATCTGCAAACCCTCAAAAGCTTTAGAATTTTTTGTCATTTCCTAATCAGCTTCCAACCACTCAAATAGATTCACTGTTTTTACAAAGCCTATTTACTAAAGGAGGAATATCCTTTATAGATAATAAATTATCACAACTAGAATATGAGGTTTCATTAGAGCATGTACTGTAAGAGATCCATGTAAAAAAAGACCTTGGAACAGAAAAGCAATGGAATGAAGCACAAGAAAGTGTTCATTCGGTTTCAGTGTGTAATAGGCATTTTCTAATACCATTCAAGATCTTACATAGACTTTACCTATCTAAAATAAAGCGCTCTAAGATGTTTCCCTCAGTGGATCCGCAATGTGACGGATGTGTTCAAACTCCATCATCACTAGGTTTTACAACATCAGTAACTATTAGATTTCAGTTTTTCAGTTATTGTCAGAAGTGTTGGGAAAACCATTGGACCCGGACCCAATATTAGCTTATTTGATGTTGGTAGTGATAAAGTGAAACCGTTGAAAGGTCTGCTGTACATGCCAATCGGATTCGAACTGTGAATTCGAATAACCATGAGAGAGGATTAAATTTGATATGGGCCAAACTAGAGGAATGTTATGGCTCACCTGAGGTGATTGAGGATTCACTATTTAAATACCTTGAGGCGTTTCCCAAATTAACAAACAAAGACTATGCTACACTAAGGGAGTTAAGTGACTTACTTATGGAGTTACAGTCAGCCAAGGATGAGGGAGAATGCCTGGACTTTCAGTACTTGACACTGCTCGTGGCATTAATCCGGTAGTTGAAAAACGTCCTTACAGACTTCAAGATAATATCTGTTGGCTCTGACTATAAACGGAGAATAATTGATGAGGAAAGTAACAGATCATTGGCTCGTTCTGAGTTGTTTGATATGTTTGACATCCAAAACTCTAATTCTCCATATTTACTAAAAACCTGTGCTGACATTATGGAAACAACAGGAAGATGAGCCAGTGGCTTTCAAATTGAATCCATGGATGGACAGATCAGCCTTCCACTTCCAGATCTGATTGAGTGTAATGAGATTCCAAATAACCTATCTGAGATTCCGTCACCTTCTGCTGCACTCCACTATCCACATCTTAAATAAGTAGCACCCCTTATCCCAGAAATTGATCCAAATGTTCACATCATACTTCTCCCTGGACGGGATGTTCTTAGTCCATAAGGTGCTAAACTAATCAATGGCCCGCATGACTTGCCATATGCACAAAAACTTGACTTAGGATGGGTCATTGTAGGCAATGTCTTCCTTGGAAATGTCCATAAGCCACTCACAGTTAGCACACTTTATGCCAAGACATTGGATAATGAACAACCTTCACTTTTCGAACAATGTCCAAACATCGTACAGGTGAAAGACGGATACAATTATTCCTTCAAACCTGCTTTAGCACATAAAATGAACCGTTTGGGTGACACAGTGTTTGGGTGTACGAAAGATGATGACATGGTAGCTTTGTTTATTGAAGATGGACTGTTTTTGAACATTATGAAGAATGGGTTTTAAAAAATTGAAAATAATAGTTGGGTAGCACCACTGCCATTTAAAAATCCACACCAACGTCTTCCTGACATTCTTCGCATCACTTTTGCGCAACTTTGTGAGAAAACCACAGTTGAGAGAACACTTTATTTCCTTCATGGAAAAAATCTTTGAGAACGGAGATGGAGAGGTAGCTCCTCCTCTTGGAGAAGATGTGGAACGGTAGTATCTTCCACTCTTTGGAGTTTACCATCCAAAAAAACCTGGACAGCTCTGGATGGTATTCGATTCTAGTGCCCAGTACAATGGCGTCTCTCTCAATGATGTGCTGTTAATGGGTCCTGACCTTAACAATTCTCTCCTAGGTGTGCTCATTAGATTTTGCAAAGAGTCAGTCGCCGTATCTGCAGACATCCAAAACATGTTTTATTGTTTTCTTGTCAGAGAGGAACACAGGAACTTTCTGAGATTTTTATGGTTCCAAGACAATGACTTGAGCAAGGATCGCATGAAGCTACATGTCTATGGAAATAGCCCATCACTAGCCGTAGCCATTTATGGTCTTAGAAAATCTGTCCACCCAGAAGGACAAGATCCTGATCCTGAAGTGCAACAGTTTGTGCAGCGTGATTTCTATGTTGATGATAGGTTAAAATCTCTTCCCAGTGTAAAAGCAGCAGTGAGTTTGCTAAAGCAAACACAAAATGTTCTTGTTAAATCAAACCTGAGGTTACACAAAATTGCCTCAAATAGACGAGAGGTAATGGAGACCTTTCCATCACAAGATTATGACAGCGATCTAAAAGATCTAGACATTGCCACAGACACTCTTCCAATACAACGCAGACTGAGTCTAAACTGGAGCATCAAAACAGACAATTTCATTTTCCAAGTGCCAGAAGAAAGGAAACCCTTTACACTTTGAGGGGTCTTGACAACAATCAATCGTCTGTTTGACCCTTTAGGGTTCACAGCCCCAATAACTCTCCAAGGAAAATGTCTTCTGCGAGAATTAAGCTCAGGGGACACTGATTGGGACTCTCCACTGCCACAAGACATGGAAGTGGCATGGGAGACATGGCTCTCTACAAGAGTTAAGACATCTTAAAAATACACAGAACTTACTCTGTTCAGTCACCCTCTGAAGCTGCATGCAGAGAATTGTGTGTATTCTCAGATGCTTCTACCAAAGCTAATGCTGCTGTTTCCTACCTCAAACTCTCTTATGATTACAGAGACAACCATGTAAGCTTCGTTATGTGTAAAGTGAAACTCGCTCCATATTCTGAGTTTACTATCCCAAGGCTGGACCTGTGTGCTGGCTGTAGAGTTGGCCAGCCTTATCTCATCTGATGTTGACATTAATCTGGATGCTATCACTTTCTACACTGACAGCAAAGTGGTACTGTGGTACATATACAACCAGGCCAGACGCTTTTACGTCTATGTCAACAACAGAGTGAAGAATTAGAAGATCCAGTTGGCATGAACAGGGTGGTTATGTACGAACTGACCAAAATCCTGCAGACATAGCCACAAGATCCATTCTTGCAGCACATCTCGCAAACAGCCAATGGATTCCTGGCGGATCTCCTTAGAGAAGGAAAGTTTTGAGCTCATAAATTCTACAAGTGATGTTGAGGTGCGAAGAGACATTTCTAGTATGAGTACAACTGAGCTGAGCAAGAAACTGGGATCACATGGCTTCTCTAGGTTCTTTAATTGGCAATCACTCATTCGTTCAATTGGACACCTCATTCACATTGACAATGTTTTCCAAAAATCCCCACTGACAAATCCTTAAACTGCAAAAATTGGCATTACTGTCCAAAAGCTTACACAGCTGAAAACCTTTTAAAGGCAAAGACTGTAATCATCCGTACTGTAAGAAGAAACATATGAAACTGAGTTCTCATGCATCAAGAGTGGGAAAAAACTTCCTAAATGTAGTCCATTAATTTCACTTGAGCCATTCATTGATGAACAGGGCCTTCTTAGAGTTGGAGGTCACATTGCAGCAGTAAGAGTGGACCAGGATGAGAAATGCCCCCTAATTTTACGTGGCAAGCATCACATTGGTTCCTTACTAGTAAGGCACTACGTACTAGTTTTCTTTTTTACTACTTTTTTATTTCTACCAATAGGCAGAAAATGTTTTGCCCGACATCAAGAACGCTTGTTCACTGTAGAAGCTGTCCACGCAGCAGGCCTGTGGATAATTGAAGGCAAAAGGCTCATAAAATACTCACTGTGTCCTTTGTCGGAAACTTCGTGGCTACTTTCAGACTCAGAAAATGTTTTGTCTTCCATCAGACAGGTTGTGTACAGATCCTCCATTTACCAATATAGGCCTTGATGTATCTGGTCCATGTCCAGTCTGTGCACGTCGGACAAGGGGAGGTCTGGCACATGACAAAATGTGGGCAGTAATTTTCACATGTCTTAATGTCAGGGCAGTCCATATTGAGGTAATCGAATCACTGGAAACATCAGTTTCATAAATGCCCTCAGGCGCTTTTTTTGCTCTTCGAGGTCCAGCAAAACAAATTAGCTCAGATTGTGGGATTGTGGGAGAAAACAATATCTATACTCACTACAAACATGCAGGAAGTGGCAATCCGAACAACCGAACATTGAGCCAGGCAGCATTGTGCTCCTCAAAGATAGCCAAGCTAAGAGAAATGAATGGCCAATGGGAATAATTACTCGGGTATTCACAAGCAAAGATGGAAAAGTCTGTACTGTGGAAATAAGTGTTCCTAAACAAGATGGAACAAGGCTTTTTCTTAGACCGGTAACAGAAACTGTTGTACTCCTTCCATCTGAATCCAACATAAAGTAATGTGTTGACCAGAGTCATTTGGTGGTAGCATTCAATCACGCCAGGTGGGGAGTGTTCTGTTACAGTTATTGTTAAATAATAATTAAGAACTAATCTTTAATTAATGGTTGTCTCCCTCTAATGGACATCTTGATAATTACATACTGTAGCAGTTCCCATGTGACTAATCAGGAAGTTAGTGTTTTCCATTATGCACAGTTCTGAACATGTGCTGCAGTAAATCAGCAACCATCTGTATTCATCCTTGGACTTTGGAAGCTTCGTTGGTATGTTTATTGTTCTTATTCGTCTATATTTTAACATTTGATTATTTGTTGGATTTGTAATTCTTACATATATTTGTGTATATTAGCTGCATTTTCACATGGGAAAGAGAAGTGTAATGTCCTTTTCTTATGATTACATAAGAAACCTGTTAAATTGATATTGGGGAATTTGTAAATTTGTGTAAATATTGAGTGTGTATACTCAATTCAATTCAATTTTATTTGTATAGCGCATTTAACAATTGACATTGTCGCAAAGCAGCTTTACACAATCAAAAGAATTAAGTTTTTATGAAATGTGAATGTGTATGAATCAAAATGATAAGAGCAAGCCGAGGGCGATGGTGGCAAAGAAAAACTCTCTGAGATGGTAATAGGAAGAAACCTTGAGGGGAACCCAACAGGGAACCCATCCTCATCTGGGTGAAAATGGACAGCAGGGATTGATCAGCATAATAATGTGTAAAACTGGAAGTTCAGTACAACAGGAGATGTGTTTAAATTAAATGGAGTCAAGTTTGTTCCTGGAGGTAGACTGTAGGAAATTCCAGTCCTGTGCTATCGAACGACTGAAGTCACAGATTCCCAGAGAACATCAGTCGAGGACAGGACAATCTTTGTGGAAACCATCCCCAGCCACCACATGCATCCCAGGCAGACTACCCAACCAGAAGCAGGACTCCAGGACGGGTTAGACAGGTCCAGAGGGCAGAGGGGTCTGGACCACTGGCAACTCAGGAGTGACATGTATAGCTCGAGAGAGGAGAGAGCAGAAGATAAGGAGAGATGGCAGTTAGGTGTGGTCACAGTCAAACATGTATAAGGTGAATGTATATTTAGTGCAAAGTGCAAGCAGGGACTCCGGCAGGACTAACTATAACAGCATAACTCAAAGGGAGAGCCAGAAGGAAACAAAGACAGGAGGGCTCCCTGAGATGTAAAGCAACCAATCACCTCACTGTCAACAAACCTGAGTGATCAATGAGAGTGGGAAAGACAGTATCTAAACATACCAGTTCACCAGAATACTCTATGTCCATGAATCCCCCAGATCTGCTCTTTTACCTAAGACTGATCTATTTACAAAAATGCTTGGCTAAATAAAAAAGCTGCAGGTTTTTAGCCTACACTTAAACACTGAGACTGTGTCTGAGACTCGAGCATTAATAAGAAGACTATTTCATGACTTTGGGGCTTTGTAAGAAAAAGTTTTGCCGCCTGCTGTAGTTTTAATAATACGTGGTACTGATAAGCAGCCTACATTGTTTGATCGAAGTAGGCGTGGCGGATCGTAAGATACTAGCAGTTCACTCAGATACTGCGGCACGAGACCATTTAGTGCTTTATACGTCAAAAGTAGTATCTTAAAATCGATGCAAAATTTCACAGGGAACCAATGCAGTGTAGATAAGATAGGGGTGAGGTGCTCGTATTTTCTGGTTTTAGTGATGACTCTCGCTGCTGCATTCTGTACTAACTGAAGATTGTTTATACACCTAGTTGAACAACCAGACAGTAAGGCGTTACAATAGTCCAACCGTGAGGTGATAAAAGCATGAACTAGTTTTTCTGCATCGTTTAGTGACAATATATTTCTTATCTGGGCAATATTTCTAAGGTGAAAAAAAGCTATCCTTTTACTGCACTTGATGGAACATAATTCATAAACATTCATACCATGTTTATGAATTATGTTGCCCAGAGGAAGCATGTAAAGGGAAAAAAGCAGTGGGCCTAAAACTGAACCCTGTGGAACACCAAACTCCACTTGAGAACATGAGGATTGGTCACCATCTAAGTCTACAAACTGATAACGATCAGTCAAATAGGATCTGAGCCACAAGAGGGTAATTCCCTTAATTCCTAATACATTTGATAATCTGTGAAGGAGAATACTATGATCAGTGGTGTCAAAAGCTGCACTGCGGTCCAGTAACACAAGTATAGTGACACAACCCTGTTCAGAGGCCAATAGGAGGTCATTTACTACTTTAACAAGTGCTGTCTCTGTGCTGTGATGAGGCCTAAATCCTGACTGATACGGTTCGTTTATGCTATTTCTGTGTAGATGTGAACATAGCTGCTGTGATACTACCTTTTCCAGAATCTTGGAGATAAAGGGAAGGTTTGTAGGGATGTGCTGAACGAAGCTTCCGAAGCAGTGAAGCTTTTACAACAAACTGCGTTGATGCTGTCAACAAAAACACAGTGCTCTATTTCGCCATCTGGTGGTCGAAATCCTTACACCAGCTGTGCCATTCACATATTTTGTTCATTGTAAGGTTTTTTGTATAGTTAATAAGACTGCGTTCATAAAGAGGAGTTTACTGCAGCAAACAAGTTTGTAGTTGAGGAAGGACTTTTATTCTTTTTGGGAACAGTGGCTGAGCCCGCAAGGTGTTTTAATTTACATTCATACAACAGACATTCAAACGTCATTGTTTTTATTATAATTTTTTAAACAATAATACACCACGTCAAAAACATATAGGCATACATATAGGGATGACAATTAGGAATATAATTATAACATTGGAATAAATGGACAGCGGGTATGAGATAGCGCAATAGACGCGCTCTGTGTTTGAGCCCTGTGTGACGTGTCAGTGACGTAACGAAGCTTCGTTTCCACAGGTCACGTGACAGATTCATTTCAAGCAATGCTCCGGAACACTGTTTCGAAGCACTAGTGTGTCGAAAACTCAAGACGTGTGTCGAAACTAGGTATCAAGCGACCCATCCCTAAAGGTTTGATATCGGCCTGTAATTAGAAAGCTGACAAGGGTCAAGGTCAGGTTTCTTGATTAGCGGTTTAATAACAGCTAATTTAAAGGATTTGGGAACATACCCACTGTTGAGTGAACAGTTAATTACTTTCAACAGGGGTTCTGTTATTGCTGGTACTATCTGCTTGAGAAAATGTGTCGGTATAGGATCTTTATTACTTAAATTGTCAGGGTTCAAAGCCTGAATTTTTTGCCTAATATTTATGATTTTGTTATTGAAAAAGTTCATGAAATCCTCACTACTGCATGATGTTGTTGTGGAGATTTCTGTAGTGGTCTTGATTTTAGTTAATTTAGCTACAGTATTAAATAAAAAGCTCGGGTTATTTTTGTTATTTTCTATAAGAGTGGAGAAATACAATGATCTAGCATCACTGAGAGCTTTTTTATAGTTCAGGATGCTCTCCTTCCATGCTATTTGGAATATTAACAATTTAGTTTGGTGCCATTTACGTTCAAATTTTTGAGCGGTTTGTTTTAAAGTGCGTGTGTGGTCATTATACCAAGGAGGGAGTTTCTTATCTCTAATCATTTCCTTTTAACTGGAGCTACATTATCTAAGCTATAACGAAGTGTTGACTCTAGATATTCAGTCGCCTGATTGAGTTCTGTGAAGTCAGATGGCGATCCAATCAAAGTTGATAACTCTGGGAGATTATTGATAAAGCTCTGTGTGGTATTTGATGTAAATGTACGTTTAAGGTGGTAGCATGGTGCTATGCGTACATTATTACTGACACGCTTTAATCGAGACAAGATAGTGATCCGAGATAACTTCAGACTGTGGAATTGTGGTTTTATTTCCTATACTTAATCCGAACGATAATATTATGAGTGGGTCCTACTACACATTGATTTACTCCTACTGAGTCCAGTATGGACATAAATGCTGTTCTCAGAGGGTCTTCTGGATTCTCAAAATGAATATTAAAGTCTCCAGCAATTAACACTTTGTCTACAGAAACAACAAGGTTTGAGAGGAAATCTGCAAATTCAGAGAAACTCCGAGTACGGCCCTTTACAGAGTACGGTCTGTAAATGATGATTAGCGGGATTGACTGAGCTGACTTTGTTACTATAGAGAACTTCAAATGCATTAAATTTAAATCTGTGTTTTTGTACGATAGTCAGATTATCATTGTAAATAACTGCAACGCCTCCTCCTCTACCAGTTAGTCGAGGCTGGTGTATGTAGTTGTATTCAGGAGGACTAGCTTCATTTAAAGCTACATACTCGTACTTTAGAACTGAGAGATCTAATATTTAATAGTCCTAGCTTGAGATCAGAGGTGCTGCCTGTTCATTTGGTGTGGCACTTCACACAGCTGACAGTCATTTGCACCACATCACACAGTAATTTGCACCACTGTGGCAGTGGGCATAAAACCAGTGGAAGAAGAGAAACACAGTGCACATTCAGCACCACAGACAGCTCTCCTAAATCTAATAAGTGCTCAGGGCACCTTAACTCACCATGACCGGCAGCCTGATACTATCTACTGTCTTGCTGTCATCCACCTCCTATAAAAAGGCCAGGGAATTAACTAGATATCTATTTTTTTTACCTCGAATTACCCCAATTTGGGGACATGTCCCAATCCTATATCTTCAATCAGTCATCCCATTTTCAAATCTTATGTTGAAACCTCAAGGATATTCCATCGCTAGTTCCTTTATCCAGTAAGCTTCCCTCCTTCTCCTCTGATTAGTGCCCCACATTAAGCTGGCTTCCAGTCCTAAAATCCTGAGATTATGCACACCTACTAATCTAAAATGTGTTATGAGTGGTTGAGCATACCTTTTCGGATTGTATATGTGTGTTGTTTAAGCCCTTGTAATAGACTGTGTCTGGTCTCACCAATAATTTTTTGCAAGTTATGATGTATACTGCATTTTTGGTCTTCAGATTTAGTGTGTGTGAAATAGGATAGTATGTTTTACCCGTCAGTAGGTACTTAAGAGGCCGAAAATGTCTTTCTGAACTGGGGAGTGATCTCTGTCTTCCAGGTGCAAGTTCTGCTCTAACCAAGAAATCTCAAATTTTTCTGTTTTTCTGATATGTTGAAATGATCTTTAATGATTGAAGTGGTAGGTGTGTTTGTTGTGTTCTATGGAATTGTTGTTTGATCTTTTTATTTACAATTGTGGAGGCATGTGAAAATGTTGTGACTATGGGGTTGACATCCTTGGGGTCCAGCATCAATGGTTTTGAGTGATTTGTAAGGTCCCTGATGGTGTCTGTTTTAATGGATCTGAGGAATCTTTCATATCCTCGTGTTCTGAGAGCTTTGAACAGTATCTGTATTGCTTCATGAAAGTGTAAAATTAATGAATGAGTAAATGAATAAATTCTATAAAAACGGATGATTTGTGATTTGATAATCCCTTTAAAGGTATGTTTGGGATGGAAACTAGTTTTGTAAAGAAATGCATGTGAATCGGTGGGTTTGAAAAAGACTTTGGTGTGTAAAAAATTTATCCTTCATTGATCTATGGTCGCTTTAACTTTTATATGTTCATAATGTGAATTAGCCAAATTGATTAAATTGTCAGTGTTGTTTGTCATGAAGCCAAATCCCAAAGATGTCATCCAAGTAACTGTAATAAACTGTGGGCACATGAAGGCAATTTGGAAATAACGTGTCTTCCCACTCTGCCATGTAAATGTTAGTATAGGCTGGGGCAAAATACTTCCCCAATGCTGTGCCCTGTACCTGTAGATAAGTATGTGGGTCAAATGTAAAGTCATTCCTGGTTAGTGTTGGGAACCTTTTCTTCTTTTGTTGAATCAGAGACCAGGAGACGTTGGGACATCTTTTAAGCAGAAGTTACTCTTTATTGAGAACTCGCCATGCATCGCTGTAATCATCCAAGTCTGAGCTGTAGTCATCCAAGTCTGGCTAAAACTCAGCTCTGGAGAGTTTATCCTTTACAAGGGGGAGGGATACAAAGAGGTGGAAACAATCTAAACAAAGCATAGTGTAGTACAGGAATTCAGCCTGGTAACGGAAGTTCCCCAGGCCTGATCTCATCAGCATAACAGTGCCTTTCAAATGCATAGGTGCTAATCTAATTAGCCTGACAGTATCGCCCAGACCTTCACATTATCATAGAGACAAAGGCACAGCCTGGCCTTGAGATTAGCATTCACATTTATCAATAATCTTCCAGAGTTATCAACTTTGATTGGATCGCCATCTGACTTCACATAACTTGAACAGGCGAATGAATATCTAGAGTCAGCACTTCGTTATAGCTTAGATAATGTAGCTCCAGTTAAAAGGAAATGATTAGAGATAAGAAACTCGCTCATTGGTATAATGACCACACACGTGCTTTAAAACAAACCGCTCGAAAATTTGAACGTAAATGGCGCCAAACTAAATTGTTAGTATTCAAAATAGCTTGGAAGGAGAGCATCCTGAACTATAAAAAAGCTCTCAGTGATGCTAGATCAACGTATCTCTCCACTCTTATAGAAAATAACAAAAACAACCCGAGATTTTTATTTAATACCGTAGCTAAATTAACTAAAAACAAGACCACTGCAGAAATCTTCACAACAACATCATGCAGTAGTGAGGATTTCATGAACTTTTTCAATAACAAAATCATAAATATTAGGCAAAAAATTCAGGCTTTGAAACCAGACAATTTAAATAATTCAGATGAACTAACCAGATCACATCAGAACTTAGAATACTTTACTCCCCTTGAAACGAGAGAACTAATTTCACTCATCTCTTCTTCAAAATCGTCAACCTGTATATTAGATCCTATACCGACACATTTTCTCAAACAGATAGTACCAGCAATAATAGAACCCCTGTTGAAAGTAATTAACTGTTCACTCAGTAGTGGGTATGTCCCCAAATCCTTTAAATTAGCTGTTATTAAACCGCTAATCAAGAAACCTGACCTTGACCCCAGTCAGCTTTCTAATTACAGGCCGATATCAAACCTTCCCTTTATCTCGAAGATTCTGGAAAAGGTAGTAACACAGCAGCTATGTTCACATCTGCACAGAAATAGCATAAATGAACTGTATCAGTCAGGATTTAGGCCTCATCACAGCACAGAGACAGCACTTAGTAGTAAACGACCTCCTATTGACCTCTGATCAGGGTTGCGTCACTATACTTGTGTTACTGGACCTCAGTGCAGCTTTTGACACCATTGATCATAGTATTCTCCTTCACAGATTAGAAAAGGTAGTAGAATTCCTACTACCTTTTCTAATCTGTGAAGGAGAATACTATTACTATAAGGGAACTGCCCTCTTGTGGCTCAGATCCTATTTGACTGATCGTTATAAGTTTGTAGATTTAGATGGTGACCATTCCTCATGTTCTCAAGTGGAGTTTGGTGTTCCACAGGGTTCAGTTTTAGGCCCACTGCTTTTTTCCCTTTACATGCTTCCTCTGGGCAACATAATTCGTAAACATGGTATTAGTTTTCATTGTTATGCTGATGACACACAATTATATGTCTCAGCAAAACCAGATGAGACAAACCAGTTTGCTAAAATTGAGCAGTGTGTGCAGGACATAAGAGATTGGATGTTAATTAATTTTCTTCTGCTTAATCCTGATAAGACAGAAGTTCTGGTCATAGGACAACAAGTAGCTAGAAATAAGCTTTCTGATCACACTGTAACTTTAGATGGCCTTTCTGTTCCATCAAATGCAACAGTAAAAGACAGTGGTGTGATTATAGATTCCAGCCTTTCGTTTGAAGCACATGTAGATAATATCACCAGGATGGCTTTCTTTCACCTTAGAAATATTGCCAAGATTACAAACATATTGTCACTAAATGATGCAGAAAAACTAGTTCATGCCTTTATCACCTCTAGGTTGGACTATTGTAACGCCTTACTGTCTGGTTGTTCAACTAGGTGTATAAACAAGCTTCAGTTAGTACAGAATGCAGCAGCGAGAGTCCTCACAAAAACCAGAAGATACGAGCGCATCTCCCCTATCTTATCTACACATCGATTTTAAGATACTACTTTTGACATTTAAAGCACTAAATGGTCTCGCGCTACAGTATTTGAGTGAACTGCTAGTGTCTTACGATCCGCCACGCCTACTTCGATCAAAGAATGCAGGCTGCCTGTCAGTACCATGTATTATTAAAACTACAGCAGGGGGCAGATCTTTTTCTTACAAAGCCCCAAAGTTATGGAATAGTCTTCCTATTAATGTTCGGGACTCAGACACAGTCTCAGTGTTTAAGTCTAGGCTAAAAACCTATTTATTTAGCCAAGCATTTTTGTAAATAGATTAACCTTAGGTAAAGGAGCAGATCTGGGGGACTCATGGACGTAGAGTATTCTGGTGAACTGGTATGTTTAGATGCTGTCCTCCCCACTCTCATTGATCACTCAGGTTTGTTGACGGTGAGGTGATTGGTTGCTTTACATCACAGGGAGCCCTCATGTCTGTGTTTCCTTCTGGCTCTCCCTTTTAGTTATGCTGTTATAGTTAGTCCTGCCGGAGTCCCTGCTTGCACTTTGCACTAAATATACATTCACTTTATACATGTTGACTGTGACCATACCTAACTGCCATCTCTCCTTATTTTCTGTTCTCTCCTCTTCTGCTCTCTCCTCTCTCTCTCTCCCTCTCTCCTTTCCCTCTCTCTGTCTCTCTGTCGAGCTATACATGACACTCCTGAGTTGCCAGTGATCCAGACCCCTCTGCCCTCTGGACCCGTCTAACCCGTCCTGGAGTCCTGCTTCTGGTTGGAGATCTCGTCGCATGGATGCCCCGTATGGTCTGCCTGGATTCGTGTGGTGGCTGGGGATGGTTTCCATGAAGACTGTCCTGTCATCGATTGATGCTCTGGGGACCTGTGACTTCAGTTGTTCGATAGCTCAGGACTGGAATCTCCTACAGTCTACCTGGGCCTCCAGGAACAAACTGGACTCCTTTTAATTTTAATTTTAAACACATCTCCTGTTATACTAAACTTCCAGTACACATTATTATGCTGATCAATCCCTGCTATCCGTTATCACCCAGATGAGGATGGGTTCCCTGTTGAGTCTGGTTCCTCTCAAGGTTTCTTCCTATTACCATCTCAGGGAGTTTTTCCTTGCCACCGTCGCCCTCGGCTTGCTCATCAGGGACAATCTTATCATTTTAATTCATACACATTGCATACAAACTTACTTCTTTTTATTGTGTAAAGCTGCTTTGCGACAATGTCAGTTGTTAAAAGCGCTATATAAATAAAATTGACTTGATTTGACTTGACATTTACCTTGGGACCCTACCCAGTGGTCAGGAAGTACATACAATAAAGACAAAAGGTTAATGTTTCAGACACCTGGGCTACCAGCTTTGATGTCCTTAAAATGTCATAATCTTTACCTCAAAATGTAAAACCCAATGTACATAACTTTTCAGTTTATACACACGTGGACAAAATTGTTGGTACCCTTCAGTCAATGAAAGAAAAACTCACAATGGTCACATACATAACTTTAATCTGACAAAAGTAATAATTGTAAAAAATTCTATGAATGTTAACCAATGAAAGTCAGACATTGCTTTTCAACCATGCTTCAACAGAATTATTTTAAAAAATAAACTCATGGAACAGGCCTGGACAAAAATTATGGTACCCCTAGAAAATACTGAAAATAATGTGACCAAAGGGACATGTTAATTCAAGGTGTGTCCACTAATTAGCATCACAGGTGTCTACAATCTTGTAATCAGTCAGTGGGCCTATATATAGGGCTCCAGGTAGTCACTGTGTTGTTTGGTGACATGGTATGTACCACACTCAACATGGACCAGAGGAAGCGAAGGAAAGAGTTGTCTCAGGAGAGTCGAAAGAAAATTATAGACATGCATGTTAAAGGTAAAGGCTATAAGACCATTTCCAAGCAGCTAGATGTTCCTGTGACTACAGTTGCACATATTATTCAGAAATGTAAGATCCACGGGTCTGTAGCCAACCTCCCTGGACGTGGCCGCAGGAGGAAAATTGCTGACAAATCAAAGAGACGGATAATTCGAATGGTAACAAAAGAGCCCAGAAAGACTTCTAAAGATTTCCAAGGTGAACTTCATGCTCAAGGAACATCAGTGTCAGATCGCACCATCCGTCGTTGTTTGAGCCAAAGTGGACTACATTGGAGACAACCAAGGACGACACCATTGTTGAAAACAAATCATAAAAAAGCCAGACTGGAATATGCCAAACTACATGTTGACCAGCCACCAAACTTCTGGGAGAATGTCCTATGGACAGAAGAGACAAAATGGAACTTTTTGCCAAGGCACATCAGCTCTATGTTCACAGATAGAAAAATGAAGCATATCAAGAAAAGAACACTGTCCCTACTGTGAAACATGGAGGAGGCTCTGTTATGTTCTGGGGCTGCTTTGCTGCATCTGGCACAGGGTGTCTTGAATCTGTGCAGGGTACAATGAAATCTCAAGACTATCAAGGGATTCTAGAGAGAAATGTGCTGGCCAGTGTCAGAAAGCTGGGTCTCAGTCGCAGGTCATGGGTCTTGCAACAGGACAATGACCAAAAACACACAGCTAAAAACACCCAAGAATGGCTAAGAGGAAAACATTGGACTATTCTAAAGTGGCCTTCTATGAGCCCTGACCTCAATCCCATCTTTGGAAGGAGCTGAAACATGCTGTCTGGAAAAGGCACCCTTCAAACTGGAAACAACTGGAGCAGCTTGCTCATGAGGAGTGGGCCAATTCAGAAGTCTCATTGACAGTTACAGGAATCGTTTGATTGCAGTGATTGCCTCAAAAGGTTGTGCACCAACTATTAAGTTAGGGGTACCATCATTTTCGTCCAGGCCTGTTCCATGAGTTCATTTTTTTTTTTTTATAATTCTGTTGAAGCATGGTTGAAAAGCATTCATAGAATTCTTATTTATTATTACTTTTGTCAGATTAAAGTTATTTCTGTGACCATTGTGAGTTTTTCTTTCATTGACCGAAGGGTACCAACAATTTTGTCCTCGTGTGTATACTATTTTGTTGGAACCTAGATTTAACATCTTATAAATTTGTAATCCTACATTAGATTAATTTCTAATAGTTCTTAGAGTTGGCGATTTGGGTCTGGAAATCTATCAAAACATCTTGTAACTGCTCCTAGACCTGTTTGTTTGTGAATATTTGTGTATAAGCTAACTATGTCTATGGTGAAGACAAAGACCGAATGTGGTTTAATTTTGTTAATGAAATCGTAGATGTCTTTGAGAACTATTATGGAGTGTTGAGATTGGATTAAGAACGTGGTCGATGTATTGTGCTATATTGTAGGTCTCACTGCCACAATTCGACACAATGGGACGTCCCTGGGGGACCTCTGAGGGGGCCGTCCATGCCTTTGGATCTTTGTGCATTTTGGTAATCGATTAAATTTCCGTTGTCTGGGCGGGTTTGGACCCATGAGAGAATTTAATTGTTTAGTGTTGATATAACCTTTACGTTTGAGATCCTGCAATATGGGTGTAATCATTATTTGGGTGTGATGAGTGTGAAAGTGGGCCGTAGTGATTAATGTTTTGTAATTGTCTGTTAGCTTCTAGTAGGTATTGTTGCTTATCCATGATAACTATACCAGAGCCCTTCTCTGCCGGTTTTTAATCTGTCAGGGCTCTGCATTCTGCCAAAGTTAGATTGTCTGGTTGAATATTGTAGGGGTATGTAAGCCTGTTAATGATTTTATTGTTATGTTGTATTGTTACGATCCAAGTGTGAATTCTGTTTATTTATTCTTTTTATTTCCTTCCCCCTTGTTTTGTTGTATTTTCTCACTCCACTTCTAGGATTGAGTTGATTGGCTGACTGAGCTGTCAATCATCGTTATGACATCAGGACGCCCTGCCAATCCGCTGACATGCTAGTGTATTTGAGGCCTTGAATTTGGTGTGTGTATGTGTGTGTGTGTGCACGCCACTGGTAGCGTACCCTGTGCTTCTGTGTGCTTAAATCCTACATATTTGACTTGGTAGTTTCTGGTTTGTTTGTTGTATTTGATTATACTGTTTATTGCTTTGTTGTGTGATTCAAATATAGACTTCTACTGAACTTTGCTTACAGTGAATGTGTTGGCGTTTGTTCTGGCTTACTACATGGCAAGTGCAAACCCCATTGTTAGGAAGCATGTTGGTGCATTGTGTTATTTCTACTAATAAATAATCAATTGTTAGTTTAGGTTGAGTGTCATGCCACCCATGTACTTTTGTTTATTATTTCAAGGGAGTCAGTTAGAGCGTCACATACGCTGAAGATTTCGGGTTTATTTTGTATTTCTTTTCTGTTAGTTCAGGGTTAGTCATAAGGTTTTTGTTTTGTTCCTTTCCTTGTTTTGGGTGACACTCTCTTTTTTTTTTTTTTTTCTCTGAATTATGTAAGTTTCCCAATGTGAGTAAACAACTTTCTTTGAAACACTCCTGTTCACTGGTCTTCCTTGATCTGTTTCACACCCTGCTGCAATTGTCTCTCCTAAATGTTGCGGTTCGCATCCAATTTAACATCAAGCACGTAACATGTATCAATTCTCTAATGGGTAAACTGATGTGTTCTGTTTGAGGTTCCCAATTGGATCTGTTCTGTTATGTAATTGTATTGAAAGTAATCAAGGATTGTTAGTTGTTTATTGTAGGCCTGGACGTCACCCCTATGCTCCCCCAAGTTGGTAACCCGTGGCGTCTGAATGAAGGTGAGGCCTTTTTTGAGCAACTGTTTTTGTGCATCAGTAAGGCAGAAAGTTCTGGAGAGATTAATAATGTTGTTCTGCATCCTAATGTCACTTCATCAATTTTAGAAGTTTAACTGATCTAACCAGTAAGTGAAAAGTTGCAAGGCTGTGTCTGTAGTCCAGTGGACGGGGTCTCAAGGATCTAAGTGGGTGTAGTTCCTGTAGTGGGTTTGCATGTGTTATAGGAATGCATTCAACTTCTTCAGATTTTCTTGTTGCCGCTTAGGTAGAAGGTCTGAGAAGTTTACTAATCGAGTGTAGATAGTGGCATTGGAGAAAGTCAATACAGCCACTCTCCACAGTTCTTGCAACTGTTTTTTTAGTAGTACACTCAACTGTTCGGTCTTTATTATTAATAAGCAATAAGATCACTTTTTGTGTATTAGGATTTGGGTCTAATTTTTGTAAAATTTTAGCTATATGCAAAAAGTTTGTTCCTGGAAAACTATCAACTTGTATTGCCTCATCCGAGTAGTATGGGATCCTGGATAAATTTGAATCCCCAATGAACAAGATGGGTTTTCTAACTTCTAATGTAAATGAGACGGGGAAGGGAAATTGAAGGCTCAGATCGGGCTTTTCTTAAGGATATAGTATCCCTTTCAGTGGGCCCATTCATCACTTCTTCCTTCTCCCGTCCCGTCGTCTCCCGAGTTGACTCACCCTGTGAAGAAAAAATGTTGGGTTCCATTAGCCCACTAACATTACTATATATTGCTATACATTTATATGGATCAATAATTGACTCTTGGTGTTTAAGAGTGCTCGGAAAGGGTTCATGCATTAAGGCACTAACTACCCTGATTCCACTAGAGTTGTTTTCCTGGATTTGAGGTGTTACAATGGGCTTCAACGGTTGCACCTGTGCACACTACAGGATTAGTGGGTTCTTGAACTGGGCTTTTTCTTAAAGGAAAATCATTGTTCTTTTGGAGAGATGAACCTGCAGTTCCCACATTTTGTGTTGCCAGAAGGGTTTGGTCAAGTTGTTCTTTTGCTTATATCATGGTTTGCTCCCTTAATTTTTGTTTAAATGTACCCTTTTTACTGCAATATCCAGTATTATGGATAGCAGTAGCAGTGTGGGCAGGTACCAAGTCCTGCTGCAAAATTAAGTCAGCATCCCCATAAAGCTTGTCTGTGGAAGGAAGCATGAAGTGCTCCAAAATCTCCTAGTAGATGGCTGTGTTGACCCTGGACTTAATGAAGCACAGTGGACCAACACCAGCAGATGGCATGGCTCCCCAAATCAACACAGACTGTAGAAACTTCAGACTGAACATCAAGCATCTTGCAGTGTGTGCCTCTCCATTCTTCCTCCAGACTCTGGGTCCTTGGTTTCCAAATGAGATGCAAAAGTTGCTCTCATCAGAAAAGAGGACTTTGGACCACTGAGCAACAGACCAGTTCTTTTTATCTTTAGCTCAGGTAAGATGCTTCTGACGTTGTTTGTTGTTCAGGAGCGGGTTGACAAGAGGAATACAACATTTGAAGCCCATGTCCAGGATCTGTCTGTGTGTCTTGGCTATTGATGCACTGACTCCGGCCTCAGTCCACTCCTTGTGAAAGTCCCCAACACTTTTGAATGGACTTTTCCAGACAATCCTCTCCAGGCTGCGGTCATGCCTGCTGCTTGTGCATCTTTTTCTTCCACACTATTCCCTTCCACATAACTTTCTATTAATGTGCTTTGATACAGCACTTTGGGAACATCCAACTTCTTTTGCAATGAGGCTTTCCCTCCTTATGGAGGATGTCAATGATGGGTTTTTGTCCACTGTCAGGTCAGCAGTCTTTCCCATAATTGTGCTTCCTACTGAACCAGACTGAGAGCCCATTACCCCTTTGTAGGTGCCATAGCTTAATTAGCTGATTAGAGTGGGGCATGTTGAGGCAAGAATATTAAACCTTTTCACAATATTAAAATTTTTTGAGATTGTGGATTTGGGGTGTTCATGAGCTGTAAGCCATAATCATCTCAATTATGACAAATCACAGCTTGAACTATCTTGCTTTGCATCTCGTATTTTAGTTTCACCTTGTTGAATTACTAAAATAATAGAAATTTTGAAAGATGTCAGCATTAGAGGAGCACATCCAGAGTTTAGAGAGGGTTAGAGAATGTGACAGCAGTATTATTCCCATAGCAGAAAGTCTGGGTGCCGCAGGCGGAGATAACCAACTCCGGCATTCGAGCCCTCACAGAGTGGGTGATGACTCAGCGGCATACTCGCTCAGCCAAAGCTAATGCTAAGGCTAGCCCACCAGAGCACACCTCTTTTGCGTTCACTTGCTCTCCTCAGTGATGCACCCTCTGAGAAACCTGAAAAAGCTCTGGTTATAGGAGACTCTATACTGAGGTAGGTGAAATTAGCTAGGGCTTTAGAGGCGCCAGTGGCAGTGGTTAAGTGTATCCCTTGGGAGCCAGAGCACCGGACATAGCAGGTAATCTTAGGGTTCTAGTCAAGTCAATTTTATTTATATAGCGCTTTTAACAATTGACATTGTTGCAAAGCAGCTTTACACAATAAAAGAAGTAAGTTTGTATGCAATGTGTATGAATCAAAATTATAAGATTGGACAGCATAGGTTCTCTAAGATAGTGGTATATGCTGGAGCTAACGATATACGCCTTCATCAGTCAGAGGTGAGTAAGCATGACTTTACTGAGGTGTTTAAACTAGCGAAGGCAACGTCCGAAAAAGTAGTATGCTCTGGACCCATCCCAATGAGACGTGGCGATATAGCTTACAGCAGGTTATGGTCTTATAATATGTTATAATAATATGGACTTTATGGACAACTGGAAGACCTTTGAGAAAAGCAGGCCTGTTAGGGTGGGACGGTGTCCATCCCACTTAGGAAGGTGCTGCTCTCATTTCTTGTAGTATAGCACATAGTCTCAGGAGAGGCCTAGTAAATCTGTGACTACCCAGAGCCCAGGTCAGGGAGCAGACACACAGGCTAAATCAACCGCCTGCTCCCTGCATAGAGTCATCACTCAGGGTTCATCATATTGAGCCTGTGCCTGTTCCCCAGGCTAAACACAAATTTAGAAAGACTCAGGCTGTTTTTATAATTTAATTAACATGGAGACCACAAACTCAGATCACACTGAATGTGCAGCTGGCATCTCTGATCTGAAGCTAGGACTGTTAAATATTAGATCTCTCGCATCTAAAGCAGTTATTGTTAATGAAATTATTACGGATCTGGATCGTACAGATCGTACCCTGAATTTTTTTGTGAATTTGCAAATTTCCTTTCAAATCTAGTCATTTCTGTAGAAAAAGCTTTAATTGCTGGAGATTTTCACTTTGAGAATCCAGAAAACCCTCTGAGAACAGCATTTATGTTCATACTAGACTCGGTAGGAGTAAATCAATGTGTAGTAGCATCCACTCATAAATCAGGTCACACTTTATATTTAATAATATTCTTCAGATTAAGTATAAGAAATGTATTCACAATTCCACTGTCTGAAGTTATCTCACATCACTATCTTGTCTCAATTAAAGTGTCATAGTAATAGTGTACACACCACGCCACGCTACTGTATCAAACGTACATTCACATCAACTACCACAAAGAGCTTTATCAGTAATCTCCCAAAGTTACCAACTTTGATTGGATCGCCATCTGACCCCACACAACTCAATCAGGCGACTGAATATAGAGTCAACATTCCGTTATATATTAGATAACGTAGCTCCAGTTAAAAGAACTCGCTCCCTGGTATAATGACGTGCACTTTAAAACAGACTGCTCGGAAATTAGAACTTAAATGGCATCAAACTAAATTGTTAATATTTTATATAGCATGGAAGAAGAGCATCCTAAACTATAGAAAAGCTCTTAGTGTAGCTAGATCAACGTATCTCTCCACTCTTATAGAAAATAACAAAAATAATCCTAGATTTTAATTTAATACCATAGCCAAATTAACCTGAAATAAGACCATTGCAGAAATCTCCACAACAACATTGTGAGGACTTTATAAATTTTCATTATTAGGCATATAATTGATACTTTGTCAGATTGGAACCTAGAATACTTTACTCCCCTTGAAGAAAATGAACTAATTTCACTAATCTCTTCTGAAAATTTATCAACCTGTACATTAGATGCTATATCCACACATTTTCTCAAACAGATAGTGGCAGAAAAACAGAACGCTTGTTAAAAAGTAATTAATTCTTCACTCAGCATTGGTTATGTCCCAAAATCTTTTAAATTAGCAGTTATCAAACTGATAATTAAGAAGTCTGACCTCGACCCCTGTCAGGTGTCCAATTACAGTCCGATTTCAAACTTCCCCTTTATCTCTATGATTCTGTAAAAGATAGTAGCGGAGCTATCTACATAGAAATAGCATACATGAACTGTATCCGTCAGGATTTAGGCCTCAGCACAGAGACAGCACTTGTTAAAGTAGTAAATTACCTCCTATTGGCCTCTGATCAGGGTTGTGTCACTATGCTTGTGTTACTTACCTCAGTGCAGTTTTTGACACCATTGATCATGGTGTATTGTTCACAGTATTCTCCTTCACAGATTAGAAAATTTAGTAGGAATTAGGGAAAGAGCCCTCTCCTGGCTCAGATCCTATTTGCCTGATCGTTATCAGTATGTAAATTTAAATGTTGATTATTCTGCATGTTCTCTAGTGGAGTTTGGTGTTCCACAGCGTTTGGTTTTAGGCCCACTGCTTTTTTCCCTTTACATGCTTCCTTTGGGCAACATAATCCGTAAGCATGGTATTAGGTTTCATTGTTATGCTGACGACACACAGTTATACATCTTGGAAAAACCAGATGAGAAATAACAGCTTGCTAAAGTTGAGCAATGTATAAATGATATAAGTCAAGTCAAGTCAATTTTATTTATATAGCGCTTTTAACAACTGACATTGTCGCAAAGCAGCTTTACACAATAAAAGAAGTAAGTTTGTATGCAATGTGTATGAATCAAAATGATAAGATTGTCCCTGATGAGCAAGCCGAGGGCGACGGTGGCAAGGAAAAACTCCCTGAGATGGTAATAGGAAGAAACCTTGAGAGGAACCAGACTCAACACAGAACCCATCCTCATCTGGGTGATAACGGATAGCAGGGATTGATCAGCATAATAATGTGTACTGGAAGTTCAGTATAACAGGAGATGGTGTTTAAAATTAAAATTAAAAGGAGTCCAGTTTGTTCCTGGAGGCTCAGGTAGACTGTAGGAGATTCCAGTCCTAAGCTATCGAACAACTGAAGTCACAGGTCCCCAGAGCATCAATCGATGACACGACAGTCTTCATGGAAACCATCCCCAGCCACCACACGAATCCAGGCAGTCCACACGAGGCATCCATGCGACGAGATCTCCAACCAGAAGCAGGACTCCAGGACGGGTTAGACGGGTCCAGAGGGCAGAGGGGTCTGGATCCCTGGCAACTCAGGAGTGACATGTATAGCTCAACAGAGAGACAGAGAGAGGGAAAGGAGAGAGGAGAGAGCAGAAGAGGAGAGAACAGAAAATAAGGAGAGATGGCAGTTAGGTAGGGTCACAGTCAACATGTATAAGGTGAAAGTATATTTAGTGCAGAGTGCAAGCAGGGACTCCGGCAGGACTAACTATAACAGCATAACTAAAAGGGAGAGCCAGAAGGAAACACAGACATGAGGGCTCCCTGTGATGTAAAGCAACCAATCACCTCACCGTCAACAAACCTGAGTGATCAATGAGAGTGGGGAGGACAGCATCTAAACATACCAGTTCACCAGAATACTCTACGTCCATGAGTCCCCCAGATCTGCTCCTTTACCTAAGGTTAATCTATTTACAAAAATGCTTGGCTAAATAAATAGGTTTTTAGCCTAGACTTAAACACTGAGACTGTGTCTGAGTCCCGAACATTAATAGGAAGACTATTCCATAACTTTGGGGCTTTGTAAGAAAAAGCTCTGCCCCCTGCTGTAGTTTTAATAATACGTGGTACTGACATGCAGCCTGCATTCTTTGATCGAAATAGGCGTGGCGGATCGTAAGACACTAGCAGTTCACTCAAATACTGTGGCGCGAGACCATTTAGTGCTTTAAATGTCAAAAGTAGAATCTTAAAATCGATGCGAAATTTCACAGGGAGCCAATGCAGTGTAGATAAGATAGGGGACATGTGCTTGTATCTTCTGGTTTTAGTGAGGACTCTTGCTGCTGCATTCTGTACTAACTGAAGCTTGTTTATACACCTAGTTGAACAACCAGACAGTAAAGGCGTTACAATAGTCCAACCTAGAGGTGATAAAGGCATGAACTAGTTTTTCTGCATCATTTAGTGACAATATGTTTCTAATCTTGGCAATATTTCTAAGGTGAAAGAAAGCTATCCTGGTGATATTATCTACATGTGATGTAGATAATTGATTGCAATCCAATCAAAGTTGATAAATCTGGAAGATTATTGATAAAGCTCTGTGCGGTATTTGATGTAAATGTACGTTTAAGGTGGAAGCGCGGTGCTGTGCATACATTATTACTATGACACGCTTTAATCGAGACAAGGTAGTGATCTGAGATAACTTCAGACTGTGGAATTGTGATTATATTTCCTATACTTAATCTGAAGGATAATATTAAATCTAAAGTGTGACCTGCTTTATGAGTGGGTCCTACTACAGACTGATTTACTCCCACTGAGTCCAGTATGGACAAGAATGCTGTTCTCAGAGGGTCTTCTGGATTCTCAAAATGAATATTAAAGTCTCCAGCAATTAACGCTTTGTCTACAGAAACAACAAGGTTTGAGAGGAAATCTGCAAATTCACAGAGAAACTCCGAGTACGGCCCTGGGGGTCTGTAAATGATGATTAGTGGGATTGACTGAGCTGACTTTATGTTACTATAGAGAACTTCAAATGCATTAAATTTAAAACTGTGTTTTTGTACGAGAGACAGATTATCGTTATAAATAACTGCGACTCCTCCTCCTCTACCAGTTAGCCGAGGCTGGTGTATGTAGCTGTATCCAGGAGGACTAGCTTCATTTAGAGCTACATACTCGTCCTGTTTAATCCAGGTTTCTGTTAAACATAATATATCAAACTCCTGATCTGTGATCATTTCATTAACAATAACTGCTTTAGATGCGAGAGATCTAATATTTAACAGTCCTAGCTTCAGATCAGAGGTGCTGGCTGCGCATTCAGTGTGCTCTGAGTTTGTGGTATCTATGTTAATTAAATTACTAAAACAGACTTTCTGAGTCTTTCTAAATTTATGTTTATGTTTAGCTCGGGGAACAGACACATTCTCAATATGATGAACCCTGAGTGACGACTCTCTGCAGCTAGCAGACGGTTGGTTTAGCCTGTCTGTCTGCTCCCTGGCTTGGGCTCTGGATTGTCACCGATTAACTAGGCCTCTTCTGAGACTATGTGCTATACTGCAAGAAATGAGAGCAGCACCTTCCCGAGTGGGATGGACACCGTTCTGCCCTAACAGGCCAGTTTTGCCCTCAAAGGTCTTCCAATTGTCTATGTAGCCCACGTTGTTTTCGGCGCACCACCTGGACATCCAGCGGTTCAGCGACCATAACCTGCTGTAAGCTATGTCGCCACGTCTCATTGGGATGATACCAGAGCAAAGTACTTCTTCGGACATTGCCTTCACTATTTTAAACACCTCTGTAGAGTTATGCTTGCTAACCTCTGACTGACGAAGGCGTATATCATTAGCTCCAGTATGTACCACTATCTTAGAGAACCTATGCTGTCCTAGAGCCCTAAGATTACTTGCTATGTCCGGTGCTCTGGCTCCCGGGATACACCTGACCACTGCCGCTGGCGCCCCTAAAGGCCTAGCTAATTTCACATGTCTCAGTATAGAGTGTCCTATAACCAGAGCTCTTTCAGGTTTCTCAGCGGGTGCATCACTGAGGAGAGCGAACCTGTTGGACACGTGAAGCACAGAAGAGGTGTGCTCCGGTGGGCTAGCCTTAGCGTTAGCTTTGGCTGAACGAGTATGCCGCCGAGTCGTCACCCACTTGCCCCGCTGTGAGGGCTCTACTGCCGGAGTCGGGGGCTGATTATCTCCACCTGTGGCACCCAGACTTTCCGCTACGGGAATAACGCTGCTCTCGCGCTCTCTAACCCTCTCTAAAGTCTGGATGCGCTCCTCTAATGCTGATATCTTCTCCGTCAGGGTGCTAACTAACACACACCTATCACAAATAAAATTATCACTAATGACGGAGGAAGACTGTCTAAACATCCTGCACTCCACACACTGAGCGAGCTGAATGGTAGACATAATAACGTACCTTTGTGCCGGAGTTGTGATTATTTGCTGATGGATTCGCTTGTTGTTGGTCAGATGATAGACGCGTTCTCTCAAAAAGCGCAAAAAAACGGATAAAGTCCAGTAGTGTTAAAGCGTAAAAACTAGTTTGTTATTTAGTAGAAACGGGAAAAATATATAATTATAAAAAACTAAACAAAATATAATCTAAAACGCTGTTACAAACAGACGAGGAACTTTCGCGGGAACAATACGAAAAACAGGAAGCTACGTCACCAAACAGGAAGCCGGTTTAGTCCCAGTATAAAAGATTGGATGCTAATTAACTTCCTTCTGCTTAGTCCTGATAAGACAGAAGTTCTAGTCATAGGACCGCAAGCAGCTTGAAGCAAGATTTTAGTTCACACTGTAACTTTAGATGGCCTTTCTGTTCTATCTAATGCAACAGTAAAAGCCCTCAGTGTGATTATAGATTCTAGTCTTTCATTTGCTGCTCATGTAGATATTATCACCAGGATAGCATTCTTTCACCTCAGAAATATTTTAAGGAATATATTGTCACTAAACGATGCAGAAAAACTAGGTTCTCTATCTAGGTTGGACTATTGTAACGCCTTACTGTCTGGTTGTTCAACTAGGTGCCTAAGCAAGCTTCTGTCCATTCAGAATGCAGCAAGTCCTCACTAGAACCAGAAGATATGAGCATGTCACCCCTATCTTATCTTCACTTCATTGGCTCCCTATGAAATTTCACATTGATTTTAAAATACTACTTCTGACATATAAAGCATTAAATGGTCTCGCGCCGCAGTATCTGAGTGAACTACTAGTGCCTTACGATCCTCCATGCCTACTTTGATCAAAGGATGCAGGCTGCTCGTCAGTCCCGCGTATTATGAAAACTACAGCAGGGGGCAGAGCTTTTTCTTACTAAGCCCCAAACCTTATGGAATAGCATTCCAAATAGTGTTCAGGACTCAGACACAGCCTCAGTGTTTATGTCTAGGTTTAAAAAAGGGAAGGTGGATATGGTTATGCACCTAGCACACCTGTACCCTCTCGGTGGACACCTGGGAGCACTCGCTTCCACTGGCCTGGACTCAACGTAGAAGTAGGTCATTTCTGTCAGTGATGTCCCGAATGTCAAAAAAACGTCCTTGAAAGCCTAATGGGATGCCGATAACAGGTAACAGTAACAGGTAACCTGTTATCAGGTACCTGTTCTCGGCATCCCATTTGAATGGATCGGGGTACATTTAGTTGGACAACTTCCAAAGGCAGCTAAGGGTCATGAATATATTCTCATTATTATTATTATGCCACCCGATATCCACAAGCAGTCCCACTACAAAACCTCGAAGAAAAAAAAACATTGAAAAATCTTCAGCTTTCGGGAAGAGGCCACCAGATTTTGCTTTAAAATGTCCTGGTATTTCAAAGCATTCATGATGCCATGCACCCTAACAAGGTTCCCAGGGCCTCTGGAAGAGAAACAGCCCCACAGCATCACCGATCCTCCCCCATACTTTACAGTGGGCATGAGGTGCTTTTCTGCATACTCATCTTTTCATACCCACATAGAGTGCTTGTTGCCAAAAAGCTTTATCTTGGTCTCATCTGACCAAAGAACACGGTCCCAGTTGAAGTCCCAGTACCGCTTAGCAAACTCCAAACGTTTGTATTTATGATTGTGACTGAGAAGTTTTTTTCTTTACATGCCTGCCAAAGAGCTATTTGGCATGTAGATATTGTCTGATGGTTATTTTGGAGACTTTGTGACCCCAAGATGCTATCATTTGTTGCAGTTCTTTAACATTGAGCTTTGGAGAATTTTTTATTTCTCTACCATCCTCCTCACTGTGCATGGAGGCAAAATAAACTTGCATCCTCGTCCAGGCTTGTTTACTACTGTTCCAGTTTTTTAAAACTTCTTAATGATTCCTCTCACAGTAGATATGGGCAGGTGCAGGCGGGTGGCTATTTTCTGACGTGTGATGGTCGACACACATCTGACTTACTTGAATGGTGTGTTCCTTTGTCTTTCCCATGTTGAAGAGTGGATAAGAGAAATGGCCTCTGTCACATCATATTTATACACCAGGGAAGCAGGAAGTGATAAATTACTAATTAAATGTTCCTAGATACTCTGATCAACATTGTAAATTACTGTAGAAATGACAGAAATACTTCAATTACATTTATTTTCTAGGAATTGTTAGGGGTGCCAATAATTGTGGAACAGGTTATTTTATGAAAAATAATCATTTGTTAGTCAGGGATTTCTATTTCCCCTTAAAATTCACTTTATATTCACGTTATATTTTTCTACAATTTTCAGTGTGACAATATGCTTCTGCAATACAAACAGAATTTATTTTAAGGCTTTTAACACATCTTAACCAGGGATGCCAATATTTATGGAGGGCACTGTATAGCGTATCTTCAACGATTCGGGTTAATTTTGTTTAACTGAATTAAAAAATTTATAGCGTACACTTTATCAACTACCAGTCCAGCGTTTATTATGATTTAGTGTAGCTTACCAATTCTGTTTATCCCGCGGCCGACGACGATAATATAAACTCTGGTATTTACCTAATTATGAGCAAGGTAACATAAGATCTGGGCAAATGTTTAGACTTTAAAATACATGACCAAAACAACAGTTATTTATAAAGAAACAAGAATTTTTTTGACTAATCTATGATACATGAACCTGAACGCACGCACGCAGTAATTTTGCATAAGCTCTTGCTCATGCGACCAATTTTACGTGTACACCACTGTTCTTTGAATATCCCTATCTTACACACTCATTTATAGCTTTGTTTAATAAAAAGGGTTTGTAAATGCTGATAATACCTTTAAAGTTATGTAGAATAATCAAACATAACACACAGATATAAAACATACTGAATATATGTATCTAGCATTTTGCCCTACTGTCACACTTTACAGATTGTTTAAATAGTGTTCCTGCTGTATGCCTCTTTGTTCATTGAAAGGCATGCATCCTCGGGTCAATGAGATGAGTAGTCTGAGTTAGGGAGAGTTTTTCCCCACTCAGTGGTGTAAAACTGCCTCCTTTGTTTATCAAATTGCCAATGTACACCGCTGGAGTTGGAGGTCGTCGGGACTTTATGGCTCCAGGTGCACAGACTTCCTTGGTTAAATTTCCCGCTTCTTCATGTTAGTGATGCTGCCTTGTCTAAAAGGGCAGATAAGATTAGCGAGATGGCGCCATGGAGGCTGGGAGAGGGTCCTGGAATGTGACCGATTGTTTGCTCACACTGATACAGTTCATTTATACCATTTCTGTGTAGATGTGAACATAGCTGCTGTGATACTACCTTTTCCAGAATCTTGTAGCTAAAGGGAAGGTTTGGTATCGGCCTTAGAAAGCTGACAGGGGTCAAGGTCAGGTTTCTTGATTAGTGGTTTAATAACTGCTAATTTAAAGGATTTGGGAACATATCCACTGCTGAGTGAACAGTTAATTACTTTCAACAGGGGTTCTGTTATTGCTGGTACTATCTGCTTGAGAAAATGTGTCGGTATAGGATCTAATATACAGGTTGACGATTTTGAAGAAGAGATGAGTGAAATTAGTTCTCTCGCTTCAAGGGGAGTAAAGTATTCTAAGTTCTGATGTGATGTGGTTAGTTTATCTGTATTACTTAAATTGTCTGGGTTCAAAGTCTTGAATTTTTTGCCTGATTTTCTTTGAAAAAGTTCATGAAATCCTCACTACTGCATGATGATGATGTGGAGATTTCTGCAGTGGTCTTGTTTTTAGGTAATTTAGCTACGGTATTAAATAAAAATCTCGGGTTATTTTGTTATTTTCTATGAGAGTGGAGAGATACGTTGATCTAGCATCACAGAGAGCTTTTTTATAGTTCAGGATGCTCTCCTTCCAAGCTAATTGGAATACTAACAATTCAGTTTGGCGCCATTTACGTTCAAATTTTTCGAGCGGTTTGTTTTAAAGTGCGTGTGTGGTCATTATACCAAGGAGCGAGTTTCTTATCTCTAATCATTTTCCTTTTAACTGGAGCTACATTATCTAAGCTATAATGAAGTGTTGACTCTAGATATTCAGTCGCCTGTTCGAGTTCTGTGAAGTCAGATGGCGATCCAATCAAAGTTGGTAACTCTGGGAGATTATTGATAAAGCTCTGTGTGGTATTTGATTTAAATGTACGTTTAAGGCGGTAGCGCGTTGCTGTGCATACATTATTACTATGACACGCTTTAATCGAGACAAGATAGTGATCTGAGATAACTTCTGACTGTGGAATTGTGGTTATATTTCCTATACTTAGTCCGAATGATAAAATTAAATCCAAAGTATGACCTGCTTTATGAGTGGGTCCTACTACACATCGATTTACTCCTACTACTACCAGGATGGACATAAATGCTGTCTTCTGGATTCTCAAAATGAATATTAAAGTCTCCAGCAATTAATGTTTTGTCTACAGAAACAACAAGGTTTGAGAGGATATCTGCAAATTCACAGAGAAACTCCGAGTACGGCCCTGGGGGTCTGTAAATGATGATTAGTGGGATTGACTGAGCTGACTTTATGTTACTATAGAGAGCTTCAAATGCATTAAATTTAAATCTGTGTTTATGTACGATAGTCAGATTATCATTGTAGATAACTGCGATGCCTCCTCCTTTACCAGTTAGCTGAGGCTGGTGTATGTAGCTGTCCTCCAGGAGGACTAGCTTAATTTAAAGCTACATACTTGTCCAGTTGACGACAAGTATGTAGCGAGTCAGCGTACAGAGAGGAAGTGCAGAGGCTAACGGACTGGTGTAAAGACAGCAACCTGGCTCTGAACGTCGAAAAGACAAAAGAGATGGTTGTTGACTTCAGAAGGACACGGAGCGATCACTCTCCGCTCAGCATCGACGGCTCTTTTGTGGAGATCGTCAAGAGTACAAAATTCCTGGGCGTCCACCTGGAGGAGAACGTCCTGGTCCCTCAACACCAGCTCTCTGCATAAGAAATCCCAACAACTTCTTTTCTTCCTGAGAAGGCTGAGAAAGACACAGCTTCCACCACCGATCCTCACCACCTTCTATAGAGGAACTATTGAGAGCATCCTGAGCAGCTGCATCACTGTCTGGTTTGGGAATTGTACCATATCAGACCGCAAGACCCTACAGCGGATAGTGAGGACAGCTGAGAAGATCATCGGGATCTCTCTCCCTTCTATCGAAGACATTTACATCACACGCTGCGTCCGCAAAGCCACCAGCATTGTGGCTGACCGGTCACACCCCTCACACTCACTCTTCACCCTCCTGCCATCTGGAAAAAGGTACTGAAGCATTCGTGGACTCACATCCAGACTGAGAAACAGTTTTTACCTGCAAGCCATCCGTCTCCTCAACACAAAGAGACTGGACGGATAAACACACACACACACACACAAATCACTCAGACGAACTAAATAACATCTGCTCATACCTACCTACCTGTGCTGCTCTTCGCAATTTTTTGCACAATATTTATTTGACTGCTATTTGCACACGATACTCTTGTCAAATGTAAACTGTTTACTGCTGCTCTTCCCACTACCTCAAACTCATACTTCATCAAAAAAGTACTGTTATGTGTTACATTGTTGTGTCTGTCATGTACCTCTTTGTTTCCACATTTGCACGTGCACTTTGTCTGTTGTGTATTTTTGTATAGAAATTTGATAGTTCTTTTAGATTAACTTAAAAATGTAGAAATGTGTGTTGTAAATTTGTGTTGTTGCATGTATGTAGCACCTTGGTCCTGGAGGAACGTTGTTTTGTTTCACTGTGTACTAACTGTATATGGTTGGAATGACAATAAAAGCCTACTTGACTTGACTTGACTTGAGTTTAATCCAGGTTTGGTACCATCATTTTTGTCCAGGCCTGTTCCATGAGTTCATTTTTTTTTATAATTCCGTTGAAGCATGGTTGAAAAGCAATGTCTGACTTTCATTGGTTAACATTCATAGAATTCTTATTTATTATTACTTTTGTCAGAATAAAGTTATTTCTGTGACCATTGTGAGTTTTTCTTTCATTGACCGAAGGATACCAACAATTTTGTCCACGTGTGTATATCAAACTCCTGATCTATGATAGTTGCATGAACAATAGCTGCTTTAGATGCAAGAGATCTAATATTTAACTAGCTTCAGATCAGAGTTGCCGGCTGCGCATTCAGTGTGCTCTGAGTTTGTGGTATCTATGTTAATTAAATTACTAAAACAGACTTTCTGAGTCTTTCTAAATTTTTATGTTTATGTTTAGCTCAGGGAATAGATACTTTCTCAATATGATAAACCCGGTTGGTTTAGCCTGTGTGTCTGCTCCCTGTCCTGGGCTCTGGATTGTCACCGATTAACTAGGCCTCTTCTGAGACTATGCGCTTAATACAAGAAATGAAAGCAGTACCTTCCCAAGTGGGGTGGACACCGTCCCGCCCTAACAGGCCAGCTTTGCCCTCAAAGGTCTTGTCTTGTTGTCTTGTGACCAAGACAACAAAAAAAACAAGAATTTATTTTAACTAATCTACGATACATGAAACTACGCTACTTGAACACACGCACGCACAAACATACCAACAGTTTGTAGGGTGAAAGTTGATGAAGTTCATCTAGTATTGTTTTCTAGATCAAAGAAAGTTACAAGGGCAGATTCTTGGGTTTAATGTTGCGGTTTTAGTTATGAAATGAGCACTATTTTTCAGCAAGGTATGCAGCTTTGTTTGTATACTTGTGTTCTGTTTCGTTCTCATGGTTCGCCTTCAGCTAAGGGAATCACGGCATTGCCGGTTGGTTGGTGCACTGTGGTTGAAATGACGTCTTTCGGGAAAGCCCTTTGGTTAGGCTGGGTTGCCTGGTTACCAATGGCGCGCTCTGGAACTTTTTCTGGTTTCTTCGTTGCAGTTTTGGCACAAAGTCTCGTTGAGAGTTCTCAAAGAGCGGATGATGTCAGCGAAGGCGGCATAGCGCCCACAAGGGCAGAAGCCCGAGCGGCAAGCTTGCTTCCTTCAGATGGTCATGATGACGACGTGTACACAAAGACAAGGAAGTGTACGGACATTTGACCCTTTGTGTCAGTCCGTCTCACGGATGATTGGTCCAATTGGATGTGGTTGCGGGGTTTAGGCACACCTCACGTGGTTCCCCCTTTTGTGCATACATTAGGCCGGGTTTCAGCTGTCACGTGGGGCCCGTCTGATTGGAGTTTTAATAATCTTTAATCTTTTATAAAGTAATTTTTCATTAATTCTGTTCAAGATACCAATTTTGTACACCACTGTTCTTTAAATAAAATAAGCTCTCGATTGATACTACACATCCCCTATCTTACACACTCATTTTATACCTTTGTTTAATAAAGGTATTTTCCCCCACTCAGAGGTGTAAAACTGCCTCCTTTGTTTATCAGATTGTCAATTTACACCATTGGAGTTTGAGGTGCCTGCTTTTATGGCTCCAGGTGCAGTAGACTTCCTTGTTTAAGTTTTCCGCTTAAGTTTCCGGCTTAATACTGGATCATAGGGTAGGTCACAGTTAACTGATCTGAGTACATCTGGTATTTGACAAATCTTTTATCTTTTCAGTGAGAGATTTATTTCTAATTTTCCTTAATCTTTTATATGAATATGGTACAATCATTAAGAATGGATTTATGTCAGCGTGATCTTAGTAAGTGTCCTTGTTTACTTAGTAAGTGCTCCTGTTTACTTAGTTCTCACATGATGTTTTTAACCTTGATTGTATTTTTCTACCATTGTTTTTCCATTTCTTGGCCTTGGGTCGATGTTTACATCTTAGTATAAAATGGGTGTTTTGCCATTTATGTTTGGATTTCATTGCCCAGACTGACTGATTGACGCTTGCAAGCAAAATAAACCTTCTCCAGCTGAACCCTGGCTCTGAGTCTCCTGATTCCTTGGTCATCTAATGCTCTGGTCATTTCCAGAAGATTTTATTTTTATTTACAACAATCCTGGCGACTCCGGTGGGACAGTGGTGGTCTCCGTCTGACGACGTGACGTGACGACTGATCCAGGCGACAACATCATTATCATCAGTTCTGACTCTAGTCCCTGGAGGTCCTGTGCATGACTGCACGGGTGAGTTCCATCCTGTAAAAAAATCCTTGCTGCTAGATGATTGTGGAGGAATCAGTAAAAGTAAAAGTCTAACGTGTAGTTTTCTCAGTACTGATTGAGTTAGCCTTAATATTGTTTGACAATATGGCAACGTGTTTTTCGGGATCCTAAGTGTGACAGACGGCGGTCCTCACTAGTTTGTGAATCCCTGCCCTATGCTGATGATTCCTGTTTTGAGAAGGAATTGGGGCAGATGTTGGATAAATTGTGTACCAAGAAAAAGTTGAAGCTATGCAAATTTCTTGGGGTTAAAGATGAGGATAAATGGACTAGAGAGCAATGTTGTGTGGTGTGTGCAGCATAAAGACCTTGAAGCTGCAGTTCAAGTATTTAGGCAGTGGCATGCTCTTCTAATACAATCACTCGCTGCAGAGAGGGATTGTGAGAAGTGTGAGAGTGATGAAAAGATCAGTAAACTTGCGCAGGAATGCGGTAATCATAAGCGTGCCGCTCTCGCTGCTCAAAAAACATGTGAGCAGTCTCAGCGCTCTATTAATTCTCTCCAAAACAAAATCGAGGTTTTGGAAAAACAAGCAGGGAAGCTATCTCCGCACTTAGCTGACACATTGTGTCAAATAACTCTAGAGGTTGAGTGAACTTAGAAAAAGGTGTGCAATTTGTTACAGGACTTTTTTTTACATTGAGACGGCTTGTTTTTTTTTTTTGTTTTTTTTACAGTGTAGTCAATGACTCATCATCATTTAGCTTAGTGATTTTATCTGTGGTGGTCATGATTTCCAGACAAAATAATGACTGTTTTGATTATGGATCGCATAACTTTCATGTATAGTATACTTATTGTATGCTCTATGCTGCTTTTTTTTATTCATCTTCTATCATATCAGGTATAGGGTCACGGGGCATGGAGCCTATCCCAGGAACCCTTGTAAACAAGGCAGGGTATACCCTGGTGCCAGTTCATTGCAGGACAGACAGACAGACAGACAGAACACACACACACACACACACACAGTACAGGAAATTTGGGAACACCAATTCGCCTTATCTGTATGTCATTGGACTCTGGGAGGGGAAACCAGAGTACCCAGAGGAAACCCACCAAGCACAGGGAGAACATTCAAACTGCACATACACAGATCTGAGGGGGGATTCCAACCCTTGACCTTGGAGGTGCGAGGCAACAGTGCTAAACACTATGCCACTGTAACATCACAGTATGTTTTCTGTTTACCTTATATGTACAAAATTATACTTAACTATACTTGCAGAAAATATACTTTGGCCTTTAGTTGTCCTTAATATTTTGATTATATATTTTGAGATATAATTAAGAGAAATAAAGTATCCTTGTCTTATAGACTTATACCTCAAGTATACTTGTCTTGTAGTTTTTTTTGGGGGGGGGGATAGTTTAAATTAAATAAATTTTACATGGGTGAAATTTAACCCCTACTTTTATGGTTATAAACCCACACAGATACAGATATGATGTAACCCACTCAAATATTTGAGAGTATAGAAAACCCCTTTCAATATTCTTTAATAACTGAATATATATACATATATATATTTTTATTATTATTATTCACATTTGTTGTATGTATTTTTTTTACTTGATGTATTGTATGTTCAGGTGTATTGAACTAATGTGAAAGAGAAAAGGGAGGTGTGTTTGGTTGGTTCTGTGCTTCACTATGAGAGAAGTGTGTCGATGGTTGCTGACGTCACTTTTGCGCCAGCTCGTGGTGATATATGCAAGCCGCATTTCGGCTCGCGCTTAACCTTATCCATCTTCGCCATTCCCTTCTTTAAATGTATGCCTGAACTGTTTCATTGCATTAGCTCGTGTTTGTGTGCTGGGAAGATACAGCGTGTGAGTGACGAAATCATACTGTCTCATCGCGTTGCGGTCATTTGGATTCGTGCCAGGAGATAGACGCGTTGGATTTCTCTACGGATGGATTGCGCAATCGGAGGACTCGTTTGTTCTAAGAACGGCAAAGATTCTTCATCGTTCGTTCATCGAGGATTCTGTAGGCATTCATACACGCATACTGACTGAACTGAGTTCGGCATTCATTCAAACCCATTATTCAGCATGCACCTATATTTCATTTGATTGTTTGAACTATATATATACATACATATATATATAGTTTTACTTTTATTGTTATTTTAATCTTCACTTGAAATTGTGAATTAACAACTTAACAAAGATTGTATTAGAATGATTTGAAAAGATTTTCTGTTGAATATCTGAAATGGTATTGTAATATAACTGTAGTTGAAAACAAAAGAAAGGAAAAGAAGGAAAACAAGGTTGCTGAATACAAGCTATTCATTAAACCTGATTTCTGTGTATGTGTATTTATTCAAGCAGTTGGTGACTAAACTGAAACAAGTGCAGACACAATTTATAGAACCAATTTTATCTGAAATTCTGTGTTTAGTGTAAGACCCCGAACCCGAGACTCCAAATACTATAAATGCATATGTATGTTTGGTGAGCTCAGACCCTGTAGATATTTTTTCCTCCTTTTGATTGAAATTACTCCAAGGATCGGGTTACAATAACATTTAGCAAATTTTACAGAAAGTTCATTTAAGGAATTATTGTAACAGACAGAGATGAGGTTTTTTATTTTCCTAGAGGTTGGGGTTGGGAGGGACGGGAAAACTCTCTACTCTCACTTTGGTTGTTAAGCCAAACACCTTAAGTCAAAATATGCCAGGACTTGTTTCTGCATACCATAAGGATGAACTAATAAACTACAGAAATAACATCTGGTATATTAATCTCAGTGTAACATGTACAGTAACAGCCAGCCAATATTGTTTTTGTTTGCATAATACTAATACTTTGTATTACTCACCCATCCACAAAGATAGTGTATTTTACTTTTTGTTTATTTTTTCAGTGTTTCAGTGTAACATTTTGCTCCTTCTCCCCAACCAAATGTATTAAAGGAGTATAGGTTTTAGAATTTTACGTTTCATACATTGGAGGACCCAAAAACAAGCTTTTTCTGTCTGTATGTCTGTCTGTATGTACTCTATGTATGTTTGTTTAGCCAAATTTTGTCACAGCATCACCAGTGGCGGCCGGTCAATACGGGGCGCAAGGGCGCCGCCCCCCTTAAAGTTAGGCAGAGAAGAATGCTACTTTAACATGTAATTATTAAACATAATAATTATTTATTTTAATGATGAAATAGTCATTTAGTCACAATAGTGCTGTATTTCTTAATATAATTTATTTGCAATAAAAAAAAAAATCTAAACTGTATTACGTTCTTTTGTGTTCGTGTACGCGGGGCGCCGGACAAACGAGTGTCTATGTCTATGCCCCGAACCCTCCCACTTTTGTTCTTAGCGAATCAATACTGTTTTTAAATATTTGGGCTCATGTGATTGGACCATTTTCAACGAGTCTTTTCCAGCACTTCGTATGGCAAGCGGAGCTGCTGACTGGATGTGATGTGAGTCAGGACTTTATTTTACACTAGTAGTAATGTTGCTTAATCACCTGATAAATGTCTATTTACAGGCGAGTATTAAACGTTGAATGTTAATTTTGTTTGCGCCCCTCCAAATTTTTTTGCATCAGCCGCCAATATGCATCACACAACTGCCTAGATAGAATTGAATGCAACTTTGGCAGTTCTTAGGCATTTGGCCTAAATTTGAAGTTAAACCTTCTACTCAAAATTTTGATTTCATTTATTGCGAAGTGAAGTTATGAGCAGTTATGTGCCAGATTATGTCATAGATTCTAGCATATATATATATATTTTTTATAATTAAGCGCTTTTACCCTCAAGATGGGTGTGGCTATACACATTATTTAACAGAGAGACAATCAACGCAAAATGTTTAGTAGAAGATAATTTATGAGCAGTTATGTGCCAGATTACAGAAAGTTTTAAGTGTCCTGTGCTTGCAATCAAATTGTGAGCATGGCCTAAATTGACAGCTTGACAGAATTCAATGAAGTATTTAGATATTTACGTAGATATATAGTTAAAGGATTAAATAATATACCTTAAAATAAGCTATTATAAAGCCACTGGCTAAATGTAAACAAACATAAGCTATATTTTAGCCCTGAAGTGGTCATTTTAAGAAAAAAATCTTTATTCAACCTATTTCTTTTTATTATTATTAATATTAACTGTGATTCACTCTCTTACTGAACAGGGAGTGTATTTGGCATACGACCAAAAAAGTACAGCTTCAGAGTACAGAGTAAACAGGACGTACAAAAGACCTTACAAAATTAGATTTCTTCATATTATTTTGCCGCACAGAAAGACAGGCAGACATGTACAGAATGTGGGTTTCAAACTGAAATCTTAATATAATTAATTACATTTAAGCTGATCATCTTATTTCTATCTATTTTTACAAACTCTCTCACCGTCAATGACAGGTAGTCACACTATTTACAATTTTCTTTTTCTTTTTATATAAATCAAATAATTTAGGATTTTGCCTATACATTTATCAGAACTTGCTCTTTTAATGATATCTTTATACTTCATACATTGGAGGACCCACAATCTAACAAAGGGTACATCAGCTAGTAAAAAAAAATTACATTTTACTAAATAATTATTATTATATGAAATTTGGTTCATTTTTATCAATTTTGTTTTTTTATTAATAATTATAAGAATAATTATGCAGTTAATGTTCTAACTGGTGCGCAACAAAGAAATTCTGATACACAAAGTAAGCCACTGCAAAGAGCACCATATGAAAATAACATTTTTGTTTCTGTGTGTTTATATTTTAATATAGGTATAATGTTTGTTTACAAATGTGATTTTATAAAGTAAATAAGCATCCGTATTGCAATGTTTTTAAATCCACTGGTAATATTCATATTAGTTAAACTTAAAATTTACTTAAAGTACAGTCAAAGGTATAGTATTGTTACTGTTTACGGGACGAAAGATAGGCATTATAGCAGAGGTGAGGTGATCAAAAGGATTTTAATGAGACAAGAAACAATGGGAACAAAAGGAACAGAACATGAACTTAAACCCAGGATAAACTAAACATGGAGCTACACAGACTAGAGGTTACAAAGACTGAGAGACAGACAGGCTAGGAGAACACAGAACCAGGAGAACGATGAACTGGAAGAACACAGAGCCAGGAAGAACACAGAGCCAGGAAGAACACAGAGCTAGGAAAACCACAGAGCTGGGAAGACCACAGAGCTGAACAACATACCAGAACAAACAGTAACCCTAGATGAACAGATGCAAGACCAAACTTCACAGAACTCAGGAACATTTATAACAAAGACTAATGAGCAACCTCAGTTCAGGTGAGCACCACATCACCTGACCGAGGTGCATTCTGGGGATTTGAGTCCACCAAAACTACAAACGAAAACAAAAGACAAAATTGAGTCTGTGGGCGCTTTAGCACCCTCTGGTGGTATCCCTCCACCAACGGAGGCCCCGGACACCCTCCCCAAGGTCCCAGAACCATCCTTCCCACAGCGAGGCTGCAAGGCATTTTCCCTTGGAGTGGAAAGAAGATTAATCCAAAGCTGGTGCCGAGGTCGGACGGTGGAGCGGGCACGGAATCCTTGAAAAAGGGCGGTGGAGCGAGCACGGCGTTCTCGAAGAGGGGCGGCGGCAGGAGCACGGCGTCCTCGAACCGGTGCGGAGGCGGCGGCAGGAGCACGGCGTCCTCGAACCGGTGCGGAGGCGGCGGCAGGAGCACGGCGTCCTCGAACCGGTGCGGAGGCGGCGGCAGGAGCACGGCGTCCTCGAACCGGTGCGGAGGCGGCGGCAGGAGCACGGCGTCCTCGAACCCGGTGCGGAGGCGGCGGCAGGAGCACGGCGTCCTCGAACCCGTGCGGAGGCGGCGGCAGGAGCACGGCGTCCTCGAACCCGTGCGGAGGCGGCGGCCGTGGCAGAGGAAGCTCGCTGTCCTCAACGAAGTCGCTCGGCGGCGGAGGAAGCTCGCTGTCCTCAACGAAGTCGCATGACGGCGGCGGTGGAGGAAGAGGCGGCTCGCTGTCCTCAACGAAGTCGCATGACGGCGGCGGCGGAGGAAGAGGCTGCTCGCTGTCCTCAACGAAGTCGCATGACGGCGGCGGCGGAGGAAGAGGCGGCTCGCTGTCCTCCTCGATGCAGGACGGCGGCGGCGGAGGCAGCTCGCTGTCCTCCTCGATGCAGGACGGGAGATTCAGGGCCTCCACTGAGGCGGACGGGAGATTCAGGGCCTCCACTGAGGCAGACGGGAGATTCAGTGTTGAGCTTGGTGAGCTGGTTCTGGAGCAGTGCGCCCATCTCCAGCAGGACTTGCATCCTTTCTTGATCATTCGCGGACCTGCACACATTGATCTGTTGGATGAGCTCACCTGCCAGCTTTTGGAGCACTGGCCTCCGCTGTTGATGCTCCTCGCTCTCTTCCTTTTGAGGACACGCAGACTCCTTCCGAGGCGCTCCGCCGGCAGTTGCTCCACTCGCTCCGGCGTGCCTCGAGTAGTTTCGCCAGAGGGCAAGCTGACTCCCCACGAATGTCGCTTGCCCTGGCGTCACGGTCATAGCCCCCCCCCCCAAAAAAATTTACCAGGGGAGGCTCCTCTGCTATACCACTTTTAGGGTCTTGCATTCTGTTACGGTTACTGTTTGCGGGACGAAAGATAGGCATTATAGCAGAGGTGAGGTGATCAAAAGGATTTTAATGAGACAAGAAACAATGGGAACAAAAGGAACAGAACATGAACTTAAACCCAGGATAAACTAAACATGGAGCTACACAGACTAGGGGTTACAAAGACTGAGAGACAGACAGGCTAGGAGACAGACAAAGGCTAGGAGAACACAGAACCAGGAGAACGATGAACTAGAAGAATACAGAGCCAGGAAGAACACAGAGCTAGGAAGAACACAGAGCTGAACAACATACCAGAACAAACAGTAACCCTAGACGAACAGATGCAAGACCAAACTTCACAGAACTCAGGAACATTTATAACAAAGACTAATGAGCAACCTCAGTTCAGGTGAGCGCCACATCACCTGACCGAGGTGCATTCTTGGGATTTGAGTCCACCAAAACTACAAATGAAAAAAAAGACAAAATGGAGTCTGTGGGCGCTTTGGCGCCCTCTGGTGGTATCCCCTGACAAGTATATATTTAACTATAAGAAATTTACAGATATCGAAAGTTAGCATTATACAGTACTCACTCACTCACTCACTCATCATCTATACCACTTAATCCTGTATTTAGGGTCACAGGGGGCTGGAGCCTATCCCAGGAGACTTGGGGCACAAGGCGGGGTACACCCTGGACAGGATGCCAATACATCGCAGGGTACACATACACACACACACACACACTCACACACTGCGGCCAATTTGGGAACGCCAATTAACCTAACCTACATGTCTTTGGACTGTGGGAGGAAATCGAAGTACCCGGAGGAAACCCACCAAGCACGGGGAGAACATGCAAACTCCAAGCACACAGAGATGGGAATCGAACCTGGCTGGGAACTGAACCAGGACCCAGGAGGTGCAAGGCAAGAGTGCTAACCACCATGCCGCCTTAGCATTATACTATACACTATAAAAAACTAAATAAAATGTCAGTAAACTACTGTATTATAAGTGTACTTAGACATGTATTGGCAGTATAAACCTGTGAAACTAGTTGATTACTGATAATATAGTTTACTTTCACAAATTATAAAAGCCAATTTAGTCCCAAGATCTATTCAAATAGTGCATTTAGAATTATACTATTAGTACACTGATATAAAATATACTAAAATATTATAGTTAAACTTAAATTTACTTAATAAACTGAACTTAAAGTATACTTTTTGGTAAAAGCTCCCGCTTGTGAAAACAAAAAACAAAAAAAAACACTTACAACTTTTTGTGTATTATGGCAACAAAAAAAAACTTGGTCAAAAAAAGCTTGGAACTGTTTTGTTTTATTTGTGTATGTTCATTCTTTTTTCGTTAAATTCTCTATTATATCTTGTCCATGCCGTTGAATAACTAGGCGAATCTGGCCTCACTGTTAAGAAGTAAAGATTTCTGCCTTAATACTGAGGTGAGCTTGTAAAAAAAAATGGGAAAAGAATTTGGACATTCATATTTGGTTGCAATAAAGTGGATGGTCTAATAATTACATGATACATGGTTCTTTTTACAGGAGGCATGGTGGCGTACATGGTGTCCTTGCACCTTCAAGGTCAATGGTTCAATTCCTGCCTCGGGTCTATGTGCGTGGAGTTTGCATGTTCTCCCCATGCTTGGTGGGTTTAATAAAGTTTGTGTGTCAGAAGATGTAAGCATATTTTTGTAAAGTATACTTGTGTATGCAGCAATGTAACAATATGATAATATTAATCAACATAATATTAATCTTAGTGCAAACAATATTAATCTTAAGTGACAGAAGATAAAAGTAAGCAGAGAGAAGATCAGTGTGCAGAAGTAAGCAGAAGTAAAAAGGACCTATGCATATCATAAAAATTAGAAGTTAGTGGCAGGAGAAAACATAATGGGTTCACTCAGAGGTGAGCCAAGAAAAGAAGACGACTATAAAACAGGTCGTGAAACATAAACAGTAAGGAGATGGGTAGTGATACTCAGTGTACCTAGAGTGACCCAGACATAAACTGTACTTTTCTTTTTTAGCTGTCATGTGTATGAGGAATAGACAAGATAAGGCGCTAGGTGCTGGACTTGACAGAGACACAAGCATGAGATAAGGCGCCAAGTACCGGACTTATCTCATGCCCAGACGAGCAAACTTAATGAAGGATTGAAACAGGTGTTGGTTACACATGCTGCATGTGCACCTGCAGTCCACACATGTCTAAGTAAGAATATAGACAAATAACCAAAAGACACACGATCAGTTCTAAAAATACTGAGTAGACACAAAAAATAAGTACTGCCTTGTTATTTTTTTATAAACTAAACACAAGAAGTGTAGATAAGTGTAAGATAATGGAAATTAATTTGCAAGAAAAATTAATTATAACTGGAAAAATCTAATAACTTTATATAGATGACGTAGGGAGTCAGATGACGAGGTATATGACATAATAAAATAAGATATAAAAACTATAATTATAGTAAGAGAATTTATAAGAAAAGTTGGATTATAATGGGAACATCTTCCAGGAAAGAGGAGAACTAACGAAGGTGGGGGTGATAAGGATGGGCACCTCCTCTTGATAAAACTGTATAAAAAGGCATGAATATTTCTGTAGAATTCAGTCCGCTCTTGATCATGCTTAGATTTATGACCTAAGCATTCAAGCGCGGCTCACTTGGGTTTCATTGCTGCAATAAATCCTGTCTTACTTCATCCAGATCTGCATAGAGTCGTGAATTGTTCTTTGGTCCTTTTTTACTAAAGTTACAGTGTTTGTGTAATATTTGTAATTATGGCAACAGTAACTAGTGTAGGAGAAAAAATCTCCCACAAAGACATAGCCCATGGTTGTGGCAAACATGCTACTTTTTTCAGAAGGCAGAAGGATAAAATCACTGCCCTGTATCAAGCAAATAAAACAACTAAGGAGGTAGCTAAACCTATTAAAATTTGGTTAAGAAGTCTAAAATGTGATATTAAAACCTGGAAGGATATAGGTGAATGAAATCACATTGTGAAAAACCAACAGTAGAACTCATGGCTATGTTTAATAGTGAAAATAAGAGCATTTCCACAGACAATTCGAGTAGAACTCAGTGGCTTGTCACAAAAACCATTGTGGAGGAATCATTTTCACCCATAGTAATGTGAAATCTTAATGAAATTTAGAGTGTGTGACATTTTAATATACTGTACATTGGTTCATTCATTTTGGATAGACAGTGTGTGTGTGTATATATATATATATATATATATACACTTCTTGACCAAAGTAAATCAATTCATAAAAAGTTGTTGTGGAGCAGCAGAGAAACAGGAACTCTAGACTTAAATTTCTACAATAAATTGCACCATCTTTTTTCTAAGGTTTTATGTCAAGTACAAATTCTGTGAGTCATCTTGTTTTAGCAAATAAGTCAGTTTAGTCAGTTACATACCATAGCTTTAGAAGTATCATTTATAGCTATCATAGACTATCACCACCACAAAGGACTAATTATTTATCCATCTTTACAACAGAACAAAATGCAAATATGTGTTCAAAATATAATTTACAAAGTCATCTTTGATATTACATTCTCATTAAACAAATTACACTCTGGTTTTGTTGCCACAGTGTTAAATAAAAAAAAAATTACAACTTTTAGAACTTCAATTACTATTATAGTTTCAATTAAAACTTTTTAAAATAAAATGGCCATTTCAGGAAGCCACTTCTTGAAACTTCTTATGGTCCATTAATCAAATTAATGTATCTAATGTATGTATGTAATTGTATAGTAGCATTTTCAGTAGATAAAGTAGAAAATGTTAGTAGATGAACTCATCAATCTGTCAGAAATTCTTTGGGTTCTTCTTTTGGTACTTGGGACATTCGCACACAAAGTGATCTACACACAAAGTTCTGTCTCAGTCTTTGGGTCCACAAAAACTCAGTAACCAGTCGGCCCTTTAATGTCATAGCTTGTGAGGGACTGGGAAGCAGAGCTCAAGTTGCATGCTGATGGATCACAGTAACCAGGAGGTCCTGCTGGGCCAGGAGGTCCAGGAACACCAGGCTGTCCAGGGAGGCCTGGTAAACCACTTCCTCCATCATGACCATCTTGACCATAACCTGGTTTACCAGGCTCTCCTGAAAAAGAAAGCCAAAATATTAACTTAGGAAAAGATTGTTTAGCTGTTAATTTTGAAGACCAGATTTAAATAACTACTGATATCCTAGGATTTTTACAAACCCTTTTACAACGGCCTCTAAAATTGAATGCGACTGTTGACACAAATGCTTTGTTGACAAAAGTCACCAGAAAATAGCCAGACTGGTCCAAATTAGAAAGGCTACAGTCATTCAGATAAACATTATTTACGTCTGGAGTCAAAACATCGACTCTTGAGGCTACAACAGCACAAGACCTTGTCTGGTTTCAATTGAGTCAGCCAAGAACATAAAGCTGAGACTACAGTGAGAAAAAGTTAATCAAAACAGTACAGTTGAAGACTGGAGGCCTTACTTTAGCCTCACACACACAAACACCCACACATACACAACGGAAACACTTATCTGTCAGGATTTATTTTTACAAATTGTGTTTGTAATTCAAGGTTCCACTGTAGTTGTCTATAGAGATTGGTGTATGTGAGGGATGCACATCTCTCCTAACCTCTCTCTGTTTGTCATTATTTGGATCACACATAATGACAGTCAACAAAACGAGGGAAAACCAAAGTTTTAACATAACTTAGCCTTCTAAAAAGAAAACTAACGTGGTAATTAGCTTTACAAAGCAGACAGGTTTGAACAGCACTTCCAAGACCCAAGTACTGTGCATCAACGCTACTCCAGATGCACCAATCAGAGAAATACTTTGTTGAGGAATTCACCTACCTTGTCCCCTTCGGACAATGCAGCACAAAAAGACTAGGAAAGTTGATGCTGTTTTCCTGTATGGTGTCTAATGCTGGCTAGTAATAAATAGTGACATAAAACCAACAAATTAATAGATTCCTCAAGTGAATATGTCACATCTTCTGGCCTAAAGAAAACAAGGTACCAGAGTGTGGTGCTGGAAATCAGACATCACCATATCTGATGCCTTAAGCATGTCCTCAGAATGGACAAGGATCATATCTGCAAGACTGCCCTCTGACAGACATCAAAAAATGAGAGCAGCAATTTATAAAATATTGTTTTGCTGACTCATAACAGGATGAAGCTGAGACTACAGTGATGCATACAAGTATGCATACAGTATTTGGTTGCACAGGTGTTTGTAATAAAGTGGACAGTAAGATTTTCCATTATACAATATCATCACAGTGATGCTGACCTGGTAAGCCAGGTGGTCCTTGTGTTCCTTTATGACCCCTTACTGTTTGCCCTCTATCTCCCCTGTCTCCATTTTCACCTGTAGAATAATCAAAATACATAAGTAAGTCTAAAATGTAATTCCATCATCAAAATTATACTAATGTTAATATTTCCTCCTAGAAATGTGGGTGCTAAATAAAATGGTTTCTTTATTTAGACACTAATGCAATTACAACAAACTTATCTAAGAAATGGTTACACACCTTTAGGCCCTTTGAGACCCATTGTTCCTGAAGGTCCTTTGAGGCCAGGAAGACCTCTTACACCAGCTTGTCCAGGGAAACCACTGTCTCCTGGGGGACCTCGAGGGCCAGGAGGACCAGGTCTGCCAGGGAGACCCATAGCACCAGACTCAGGCCTCCTTAGGCTGGCAGCTAGTTGGGCCAGCTGCTCTATAACACCAATTCAAACATGTTTGAACGGTTCATTGACAATATTGCAGTTTCATACTTAGCATAGTTGCAAGTATAAGTGCAAACTAAAATTATTCCACTAATTTTGTTTTCACAAAAATTATTACAATCACTGGGCATTTCGCAAAATTAATCATTATAATGCCTACCTTGTATGTTTTTTTTGTTGTTGGTATTGACAATTCAGGAATTACAGCCATTTTAATATTTTTATGTTGTCCTATACGTCCTCTCAGTTACAGCATTAGGCTACACTGAAAAAATATTTTTTGTTGTTTTACAAAAAATTATCAATGATCAGTTATGCCCAAATTTCATGTAATAAATTAACTGTACGTAAAGGGTAAGTTTTATTATATATTTACTCAGATTATTAAAAAACTTTGTCACTGAAACTGTCACTGAAAAGTGTAGCATGTGTTTGAATCAGCACATGTGCCGTGGGACATGACAAGACAAGACTCCTGCCACTTCAGATTTGAATCAGAGCAGCTTTGACTTTTAGATTTGTGTGCATTTTTATAGTTAGATTCTTGTTTGCCTGATGCAACATAATGCAACATTACTGTTCATAAAACAGTATGAACTGTTTGAAGTTTAAATCACTCAGTAACGTTAAGCTGGATGATTTATAAACGTTAGCTATATAATGTTATCAGGGGGAAACAGTGTATCCTCACATGTATCTATGCAGGAAAGCTCCACTATTCATTTCACTTCAATGAAACTCACTCACTCATCATCTATACTGCTTAATCCTGTATTCAGGGTCACGGGGGGCCTGGAGCCTATCCCAGGAGACTTAGGGCACATGGCAGGGTACACCCTGGACAGAGTGCCAATATATCGCAGGGCACACACATACACCACGGACATTTTGGAAATGCCAATTAGCCTAATCTACATGTCTTTGGACTGTGGGAGGAAACCCACCAAGCGCGGGGAGAACATACAAAAAACCATGCACACAGAGACAGGAATCGAGTCTGGCCGGGAATCGAACCCAGACCCTGGAGGTGCAAAGGCGACAGTGCTAACCACTACACCACCATGCCGCCATTATTTCATGTTATTAATTATAATCAAATATTGATTATAATTAATAAACATTTAATAATTATTTAATTTTGAAGAAAACATTTGGTCTTACAGGTTTAGTGCACATGAAAAGCAAAGATGGCAGAAGAGAGATGCAGACCCTGCATGTAAGAAATGACGTCCTTACCAAAAAAGGAGAAGAGTATGAGATACGAGTAAGAGGGAGAGGAGGGCTTAGAAAAAGGCATCGCCTGTTAACCAAGCAAGACACAAAGGATAAGAGCCAGTAAGATCTCCTTCCCCAAGGTATACCTAGAACATGATTTAAAAAATTAACAGAAAGGGAATTTAACTGAAATATACAGTTATTAGTATATTAGTATATTAGTGGAGCTTGAAAAGCATCACTATTATTATCTCACAGGCTTTTTTTTTTCCTTTTTTATTTTTCAAAATTTTGGCTTGTAACTAGTCCCGTACCATTTGTCGTAGACCCATGAATGAGGTGTCAAATCGTGTGGCTTATTCAGGAATGGGGTGCTATGACTTTTCTAAAGGGGCAATTAATTGTTCCGCAGAGGGCAATCAACCTCCCCAAAAAGTCCCATAGGCTTAACATTGAGACCAATTTTGATGGATTATAGCACAGAGCAAGAATTTAGTAGAAATCTCAAATATACCAGACATGAAGAGGTTTGGAAGGTGTCAGAACATACTCCACAAAAGGGTATAAGTTTTACCCCTGGGGCGCAAAAGATGCCCAAATTTGCCCCATTGAATTATAATGGGGAATTTGGCGCCTAACTAGTCCTGTACCATTCGTTCTAGACCCATGAAAGAGGTGTAAAATCATGCGGCTCATTCAGGAATGGGGTGCTTGACATGACTTTGGGGGAAGGGATGGGCAGTAAACTGCCCCAGCAGGGGGCAATTAACATATAATGGTAACTTTGAAACTGAACATAACTGTGGAACCCATTGTCGTAGAGACACACGGGAGGGCATTTATGCTCATAAGCCACGCCCCCCCAGCAACATCATTAGCATGCTGTTAGAATGATACTAACATAATTAGCATGTTGTTAGCATGATGCTTGTGTGATTAGAATGTTGCTAGCATGATGTTATGATCATTCACATGTTACTAGTATGATGCTAACATGATTAGCATGTTGCTAGCATTATGCTAACTATATTAGCATGTTGTTAGCAACATCATTAGAATGTCGCTAACATGATGTTAGAGTGATTAGCATGTTGCTAGCATGACTCCAATGTTTTGCCATGGCAAGCACCACTCATTTTTTAGTTAATATTAAGTTTTTTGTATAAATCCTATTTAATTACTGTTGGTTCGAAAGAAAAAAAGTGAAAATCGCATTTTCATAAGATGTTCAAAAAGTATTTAAAACATGCAATTTTATTATAAAATATTTGAATAATTAAGTACTTTTTGGTTTAACATTCCTCTACTCTGCCTGTGACTAAATATCTAGGTTGTAATGAAATATACAGGGGTGTAAAATATATTTATAAGCATTTAATTTGTTTAGATTATATGTAATACCAAGGACAAAAAATATTTGATTAAAAGAATACTTAAAGAAAAGTAAGTTACTGCTACTAGAAGTTCTAGGTGTGAAAGAATAAATGCATTTTAGGAGATTTTTATGACCCAATGCTGGCCTTTTCTGTAGAGTGACGCATACTGTGTGTAGCTGGTTAATAAACTGAGAATAACCTAAATTGAGGATTTTATTTTAATTGGTACTGCAGTTGTTTACACTTATCATACCGATGGGAAAATGTTTGTGAATTTCATATTTCTCTGGTAGATTTGTTGATCTGTTTTCTTGCATGAAAGACTCAACAAAGTTTGTATAAATTAGGAAGAGCTATTAGCTTTTATATTCCCTATACTTACCCTGCATTACTCGCATACAAACTTGTTTGATGTGCTGATCAACTGGTTCTTTCCCCTGTAAGCAGAGAATTTACATTAAATCACACTGCCAGCTTTCTATTTTTCTATTTGATTTGAAAGTACAGATCTGAATTGTATCAGTTTTACAAATCCTGTGCATCCTACTCTTTATCCAAAATACTGTGTTTTTAGGGCTTTGATAGGAAAAGTGGAGACAAAATAGCTTTCATAAAGCCTGACTTACTATCACACTATAAAATATACAATGCACACTGTCAGGGCATGCGCCTGTGATGGGCGTGCGCCCAAATCTATTATCGCCCCTCGCTCACTTCGTAGGCTCCCTAGGTAGGCAGCACCCGTTCTGCAGGTACGCAGACGGGACGGTGCCGCCTATCCAGGCCGGCTGGCGATGCGTTCACACCGAACGCGGCGAGAGCGTCAAAGACGTCGGAAGTCATTCATTTTCAATGGGAGCCGGCGGCGAGGGGCGGCGCGGCGAGAGCGGCGAAGGGAGTTGAAATCAGCTCAACTTTAGGGTAATGAGCTATGACGCGGTTGAGCGGCAACCAATTAAAAGGCAGGTCCTCCGCTTGAGAGGATTCCGCGGGATGCAGTCCTGTAACTTTTGTTCCGGCAACATTAGTTCCCAAGCAAAATGGAAGAGAGGTTGATTATTGCGATAGCGGGTGTTTGTTAATTATTAATGTTATTTTAATTAAAGACAAAGTCTAGAAAGTGATTCTAATGTTATAATAATAAGAAAAATAATATAATAAAATATATATATATTAAATCTAGACTAGCAATTCACAATGAACAGAAGCCACACCATACGAATGGCTTATAATTTGTTTATTTCTACAATACAGTTCTTTCAATTAATCAATTTCTTGTTATCTTCCACATTTTGGTCAGTCTCCATAAAATCAACAAGCTTGATTTCTTTGCGGCCCCTTTAAATACAAAAATGGCATTCGGTCTACGTCAGAGCGGCGAAGAGCGGCGACAGGCGTCGGCGGCAGGGCGGCGACAGCGAACTATGACGCTCTCGCCGCGTTCGGTGTGAACGCAGGGTAACGTTAATCGGATCTCGGGCTTGCTCCGCATTATAAAAGTGAGGCGCGGACTTTAGTCCGGGGTCCGGGAAGTGCATAACGCAGTGGAGCGGCATGTGAGTGGGACAATATGACGCGTCTAGAGAAACTTTAAAAAAGGATACTGGAATTCTGCCCTTTGATCTCCTCGCTGAGGACAGCGCGAGGAAGAACTGCGCGAGCTCCCGCGGCATCCTTCACTCCCGAGCCGAACCCGCCTTCGCACCACCGCCGCTGAAAAGGCAAAGGCCGTGAGGCGGATGGCGTTAAGGCCCCGATCCCAGCCGGAAAAGCTGCCCAGCCAACGGACGTCCCAGAGAGGCTCCCTCCTGAGGCCGCGCCCAGAGAGAGCTGGGAGGGGCCAGGCCGGCCATCGACAGCGGGAGAGGAACCGTTGAGGAAGCGTGCAGGAGCGCTGCCTCCGCGTGCTCCATTCTGCCACTCCGTTCACCACACCCTTTCGCCAGCTGCGTGCCCGCCCGCCAGCTGGGCACTGCCTCGGACCTGCACGTGCACTCTTCACTTTCCTTGATTATTTTCCATGAAAAAATTATCCTCGCCTCGTGTTCGTGTTTCATGGTGCCGCCCATGCAACATTTGGTCGAACCCGTTACAACACGTACATAAGTCCACATACACAGAATAAATACATTATATATAGACTAGCTTAGTCACTCTTATTCATTTAAATTACTCCAAGGTAAGGATCTGAAACACACAGGTCACTGCTTAAAACCTACCAGTATACATGACTTAAAGGCATTTTTCAAAGTAAAAAACATGCAACCCCCTCATTGCATTCATTATGCATTAACCTTTTCACCAAAATTCTAAAACAAACTAAAAAAATTTAATTAAAAAATTGTTACTAAAAAAAATCAAAATATTTGGCCTGAATGTGATGCTTTATTACTTCAATACAATACAATTCTGTTAACAACACGTCTCATTGTAAATATCTTGTTTAAGGGTTTATTCCTGCCCTGCTCTAATATTTTGACTCACTGCTGGGCCTTGAGAACCACGAGGACCTGGAGCTCCTCTGTTCCCTTGTACACCACGGGGTCCAGAACTACCAGGGGGTCCCTCGATGCCAGGCTGCCCACGCGCACCCTCAGGGCCTCTGTTGCCTGGTTCTCCTGGATTACCAGCCTGGAATTAAAACGACTGCCATTAGAATGATAATACAACAAATGCTGAACCCTTACCATCAATACAACAATCTTCAGGATAAAAATAGCAAATCTCTGTATAACAAATTTATCAAACCATGGCTTAACATACTAAATCCAAAACTTACTGCTCCCTTAGGTCCAGATTCCCCAGGCTCCCCCTAAATAGACATGACAAAAAATATTATAGACATAAACAATACTGTGTTTATTTTTCAACCTTTCAGATTAATTCATAGCCATTAACAGTGTGCAATATTATTTCATGAGTGAAGTTATTCAACGTACAACATCTCCTTTGTCGCCTGGGGTTCCCTCTGCACCTTGCTCTCCCTAGAACACGTATATATCACAACAAAGAAAAATAAAAAGGTATTACTTTCAGGGACAAAACAGCTGACCCTCCATTGCATATGGTGTTATATCAAGCTAAAACAGGATAATGTGTATAAAGAATTTTATAACTAGACCTCACCTGTTCTCCTTTAGATCCAGATTCACCAGGATCACCCTGATAAATTGTTTATAAAAGGCAACAGGATTATTTTCATAAACACACAAGTAACACATTTTTAAAACAACAGATGTATTAATTAAATACCCATTTTAATGAAGAAAAAAGTATAAAATGTCCTAATTATTAGAGAAATATGTGGTTCAAGTTAGGGAATTAACTTTTACTTTTTTATTTCTCTTTCACACATGTCTGACACTGTTTTCACCTTTGCTTGTAATCCAACCAAGTTCTGTACTACTCTCTGCTTCCCTTGGGATGGATAATAACACCGCTTCTTCACCCCATCAGTGATAATTATTCATACAGAATGACTGGTAATTAATTACAGGTCTATTTGCATTGTAGTGATAACAGAATTATATATAAAATAATATAGTATAGCATAGTATCAAATAGTAATAGTATAGTATATATTGAAATATATGAAGTCCTGTCAGTTAAGAGGATGCATAAATTGTTCCATTTTGCCTATGCTTTATTTAGCTTGAAATGTGCTATTATCTATATATAATTTGCATAGGAAATAAATTGCACTGTCTATAAAGTAATTTGTCATAATTCAAAATAATTAATAAAAATATGATGTTAACAATAATGGCATTAAATAATGGTAGTAAAGGTTCTTCCAAATATGTTTCTGAGGATTATCTGATCATTAGTTAATCTTTATTAAATTATTAATTATTACTTTTGTCAGTTTCAAGTAATTTCTGTAACCATCGTGAGTTTTTCTTTCTTTAATGAAAGGGTAAATAATAAATTCTTCAACATAATTTATACTGATTTCTACTGTCAATTTTTTTACAGTGCAATGTGTCTTTTGTGATTATTTTTTATTTTATTTTATTTTTTTAATAATGTTTTGTTATCCGAATTCCAGTAATTAGAGCTCTTGGTTGTTTTCTTTTCTTGATGCTGGTGTGTGTGTCAATCATGATTTACTTTTATTATAAATGGGCAAACTATTAGAGGAAACAGATTACACAGTTTACATCTCAAACATGCACACAGTAGCTGGGTAATATGAAATGTGGCAAACCACTGACGGCGGGTTTGAACCCGAATCCAAAAACCAACAACCTAGAGCCTTGGCCACCTGAGTCCCCAGTACCACAGCTTACATTTTATATAGTCTTGTAAAATAGTTCCCCTTGAAGGTAGCTTGAGCGCACAACTTTGTTTTTATCCAAATTTCCATCTTCTAGCTTTTTATAATGAAACTTGCCATTCAACACACCTGGTGATGATACCTCAATCATCTTATCTGCATTAAATGTGCCATTCTCACACACAGCCCAGTAACTATGCCGAAATTATGGAATTAGGGTCCATTAGGGTCAAACTTGGTCACATGATTTATTTGCATTAATAAAATAGTTATAAATTCAAATTTCTAAATGAATCACATGCGTTGATATGTTAATATTAACAGCACTGATATATTGTCCAGTTTTGCAGCACCCCTTTTTTTAAGAATGAGCCAAATTGTTCATTTAAAATGTTTCTGCTGTTATTAAAAGTTTCTACTGTTAATTTCTTTTTTCTCAAGTCTGTTTTGATTTTTTTTTCAGCCTCCATCATTTGAATCACCATCCCCTTGAATTGAAGGTGAAAGTTTCATCTATTTCACTTCAGTCACATATTGACTTCATTTTAAATCCACTAAGGTGGTGTACAAACTGTATAGTTCATGCCCTTTACACAGTTCTGGTTTTACATAATTTGTATAGTTTTTATCCCTGCAAAATATACCTTTAACTGGAATATTAAAGTAAAATTTATTTTCTAAAATTGAATTTTAGTGTTTACATTTTTTTTAATGCTCTTACCCTCTCCCCTTTCTCTCCAGGTGTGCCTGGTGATCCAGGAAGTCCAGGCAGACCAAGATCACCCTTAGAGCCCTGCAAACAATAAGTGAAATATTTGATTCATATTTGGTAATATACCTCTTCAGCAAGATCTATTTGAAATGTCATAAATGATTAATGAGTGACAAATCAAATAGAGTGGAACCTGTTGAATGGTTACATAAGCAAAAATAAAATAAACAGATAATTTAATTAACACATGAGAAGCATTTATTTGTTTTTGTCCCATTTGCAGGGCCAGTGTTTTATTAGTAGAATTGTTTGTAAATAACCTTTATTTATTATCAGTGGATTGTGCAGACGTTCTAAGAAAAATTCACACATTTCCTCACTTTTTGGAAGAAAGTCTTCATCCTCACAGTAAATGTTTGCATTTGCTGAGAATGGAAATGAAAAAATTTCCTTAAAGTTCAAATGAGCTGGCAGGGATTCAGTGAATGTCTCAAGTTAATTTACCAAAGAATCAGTGCAGGTTTAGTGAATTTGATGACCCATAATTTTTCCCAAAAAAATTTCCAGACACTGCATGCAAACTGACACACAATGCCAGAAAAGAGATGTTCTGCTTTGGAATATTTATCCACTACGGCCATGCTGGTGGTTTGGAGAATGTGGAAGATAAGTAATGAAGCTGATGGCTATGTTTGACTAGGGGTGTTGAGGTATATAGAGACTCTTGGGACTTACTAATGACAGGGTATGAGGTATTTAACCTGAGCCAAGGTGGACCAAGATGAAATGAATCTGTTGATGTCACTAAGCATATTGATGGATATACACAAAACTGTTTAAAAAAAAAAAAAGGGCCCTTTAGGTTGCTGTTAATTCAGTCTTTACATGACTTATATTCATGATCTATAAATAGACCAATGTCATATTATCATTGTAGTATAGTGGATGGATATGTGTAGTGCATTGGTTGATCACTATGTACTACACATATCCATTATTCCTTATTTTGTGAGAGTTTACCGGTGTGGACGAAGAAGAATTAAGATGGAGACTATGTTGACAGACAATGTGTTTAGAACTCTGGAAGTTGATTGAAGTTTTAAACTGAAGACCTGGGCGTCTAAGATTATTTCTTACTCCACCTCATGATACCACAATCATATAATATTTTTTTTTCTTTAAAGAAGGATTGTAAATTATAAAAAAAAACAGGCCAGTTGGTTAAGCACGTTGATTGAAGAGGCACAGCTATAGAGCACTGTTCCACTACAACCAGCTTTTCTTTTCAGATCATATGTCACGGAGCGGAGCAGAACTATGAAATAAAATCACTGTAAAAAATAATCGTGCGTAAAAAAAAATGTGTAATTCGGCGTTTTGTCCGTGTTGGATTCCAAAATCTATGGCCACGACAGCTTACAGATACAATATTTTGTGTGTTAATTATAGTACAACTCTGAAATTGTCATGGGTCTAGGTGGTGGTTTGGCTAGACCGGCTGATGTTGTTGCCGTGGGCATATAAGGCAGGCATGAAGGCAGAGGGGTTTTCAAACAGAAATAGTCTTTATTTAAACAAACTCAAAAACAGACAAACGAACAAAGAAACAAACAACAAACTCAAACTAGGGCTCAGGAAAAACACAGGAACAAGAACTGAACACAGGGAACGGCGCGCTAACACAGGGAACGGCGCGCTAACACAGGGAACGGCACACTAACACAGGGAACGGCACGCTAACACAGGGAACGGCACGCTAACACAGGGAACTGACGGAAGGAAACATGGGAAACTGAATAGGGGACTGGGGATGAGGAAACATGGAGCCTGGCGAGACAGAGCTAGACAGGAGACAGGCCTGGCGAGACAGGGCTACACAGGAGACAGGGCTGGCGAGACAGGGCTAGACAGGAGACAGGGCTGGCGAGACAGGGCTAGACAGGAAACTAGAGACCAGATGGGTTAGTTGTTAGTGAGGGTAGTAGCTACATGGAATACTGGGGACACTGGATGCTGACCTAACCGGGTTAGTGACTAATGGGGTTAGTGGCTAACCGGGTTAGTGACTGATGGGGTTAGTGGCTAACCGGGTTAGTACTGACATAATAGGGGGGAACTGAACACAAAAGGAAAGGCACACATGAGGCTATTCCAAACTAGCGGCTAACCTACTAGCAACCAGAACCACTAGCAGTCAATCCCACTAGAGGCTAGCCTACTGGAGGCTAGGGGCTAACCCTACTAGCAATCAAGGCCTACTAGCGACTAGAGGTTCCTAACAGAAATACACGACTCTGACCATTTACAGACTCAAAACTCGTTACACGGACGAATTGTAAAATTACACCCATGAATGTAGTGTGTTAAACCAGTGTCAAAAATACGTCATCAAGGCCACATGCACAGACATTACTATCCGAAGGAAGAGGAATCGATTCGGCGCATGCGCCCTGTCACCGTTTTAAACTCATAAAATCTTACCTGCTATAGTTAAAACATCTCAGAAATTTTACTTCTGTGCATGTGGCCTTGATGACGTATTTTTGACAGTGGTCTAACACACTACATCATGGGCGTAATTTCGCAATTCGTCCGTGAGAGCATGGGAAAGAAAACGAGAGAAAAGTAGAGTAAAACACACACAATAATCAAGCAGTTTAAGCAATGCACAGCACGTGCTTAAATGCTGGAGTAATCAGTAGGAAAATGAGAAACCAGTGTGCAGACGGGGCGGAAACGGGGGCATGGGAAAACATGAGCACATGGGGATAAGTGACAGCATGGGAAAAAACGGACATGCAGGGCGTGAGTCATGACATCATATTTACACTTTTAAAAATAAATATTTTTGGTACTCCCTCTTTTATTTCTATTTTTTATGTAAAAACATTGAAAAAATCATCTGATCATAGCTGGTTTCAGTATAAGGCAAATACAACCTCAGACAAACAACAAAATATTTTTTCTTTTTACTGTGCCATTATTTATTTAACAAAAACAAAGCCAAAACAAATCTACTGTATGCAATAATAAGTACGCCTTACTGCTTCCACAGGATTTAACAGGGTAAGTTGCAGCCTGTTGCTGCTAATCAACCATTGATTAATTAATGATCAGCAGGTGTGCAAACATCTACAGTGTCTGCAATACTGCTCATCACTGAAAATATTAAAAATTTAAATCCATTGTGATAGCACAATTAGCACAAGATAGCCTCTTATTTCTAAAAAAGAACATGAGAACATGACTGAGGTTTGCAGAAACTTCTCATACCCACTGTCAAGCATTGTGGTGGCAGGCTGATGATTTGGCCTTGTTTTGCAGCCACTTTTGAGTCATTGAGTTGACTATGAACTCCTCTGTATACCAGCATATTCTAGATACAAATGTGACAGCTAAAACACAAAACTGGGTGTAACAGGCCAATGATCCAAAGCACAGCAATAAATCTACATCAGAATGGCCGAAAAAGAAAAGAATCCAGGAGGTAACTGAGAGATGAAGTGAATAACATTGATGATCTTGTTACAGTGACCTTGGGTGACCAGAAAGGTGCCTATATAAATAAAATTCATTATTATTATTATTATTATTATTATTATTATTATTATTATTATTATTGTTATTATTACAGTTGCACCTGGGTGAGATATATGAGGCAGCATGTAAATGTTTTGTTCCTGGAAAGGAAAAAATGGGCAGGCATAAGGATTTGACTGACTGTTGAAAGGAAAAAATGGGCAAGCATAAGGATTTGACTATCAGGGATAACCCCTAGAGGGCGCCTAGCGCCCAGAGACTTTGTGTGTGTGGTTTTAGTTTCACTTCAGTTCCCATTATGCACCTCGGTCAGGTGACGTGGGCGCACACCTGAACCGAGTTGCTCATTAGTTTTATTATAAATAGGTTGTTTTAGTTCAGTTTCTTGTCTTACATCTGTTGATTCCTACCTAGCACATGTCTGTACATTTAGTTCGTGTCTCCCGTTGTCCTTATACGTGTTTTGGTTTGTTTTATAATTAAAGTATATTGGTTTGTTTAATTTCCCTGTTTTTGTAAATAAAAAACATCATTCCTTGAACACCTCGGACCTCTGCATTTATGCCTCGCACCCCCAAACATGACATTGACTGACTGTGACAAGGGCCAACCTTTGATGACTAGATGACTAGATGACCGCAAAACCGCAGCTCTTGGGGAATGTTCTCAGTCCAGTATGATCCAAAAAAGAAAAACGGGTAAACTGGCGGGAGAATCATGTGTGGCCATATTGGTCAATTGGTAAACAAGCATTGATGCCCATGGGGAGGGAAGGCTGACCCGTCTGGTCTGAACCAATGTCGTTCAAATTGCTGCAAAGTTAATGATGGTTTTAAAAGAAAAGTGTTAGAACACACACTGCATCATACACACAGCCTGGCCTTGTGCGCAGTGAGCTGTGATGCACTGGGTGTTCTCGTGCCTTTCTATCATGGCCAGTATTGAATTTTTTTAATTATTTAAATTTTTTCTGTCTAATCAAACCTGTCAGGCTTTTGGTGCCCATGATCTTGTCACATATACAGTACATCAAAAAAACATGTTTTACATGATTTAATTTAAAAAGTGATACTGTATATATTCTGCATACATTAAACTAAAGTGAAATATAACAAAAAATGTTTTATGATTATGAATTACAGCTCATGAAAATCAAAAATCGTGTATGAAGTATTTCTCCAGTACTGTAAACAACCATGTATAATAGAGACATAATCAGTGCTAATAACAATAGTGGCATTGTTATATTGTATAGACATTTTCCATAAAATGTTGCCCTACAATAATTGTGTAAGAGAAAAATATCTTTTACTAAGCATTAGTTACTAAGGAAAGGTTAGGTTGGTCCAGGTTTTAGTAATGGGTGCTCATGAAGATTAGGGATGACCTTCTCCTTAGAAATAAATAACCAACTATATACCAGATTCTACTAAAGAACAAAAAACATCTGGTGTCCAAATGTCCAATCTATTCAGTCAAAACCTATTGACTAGTAGTCATACAAACATTTAGAGACATGCATGCACACACTTACTCTGGGTCCTGGGTTCCCCATAGGTCCAGGAGGCCCTGGCTCGCCTCTCTCTCCCTTAACATAAACAAAGGTTTATGTTTAAACAAAGAATAGAAAACATAAGAATAGGAATTTAAAACATACCACCACCAGTATGCCCAAATAGGAGGGAAATTAGCACTCACTGTTCCACCAATAGGGCCAACAGTTCCAACTTCTCCCTGTTTTCCACGTTCTCCCTGGAAAGAAATATCAAATTTAAGCCTGTATATATGCTGGCCATCTGTAACTGCTCTGATATTATGCGGTTTATTGCCAACCTACAGGCTTTCCAGCAGATCCCATAGTTCCAATAAGGCCTGGCTGTCCAGCACTACCCTAAATTAAAAGATGACATTTGTTATATAAAATCAAAATGTATTAAACAAAGTGCTGTATTGTGCTTAAAATGTGAAACAAAGCAATGTGCCTAGAAAAAAACTTTTTAGAATTCCAACAATTAATTACATGTTCTGTTGAAGGTTTACCCACATTTGCTAACATTAATAATGTACTTTCAGGTATAATTCTGACACAATTACATTGTTATAATTACACCGTTGTTCTCTTCACTGCAATGAAAAATTTGTAACCCAAGTAATTTGCTTCATGACTTCCAAACGTTTTTTTCAAGCTAAGTTAAAGTGTTGAGAACAGTACAGTAGTTATATAAATTAAGTAATATGTGGCAAATAAGTATGGCAAATGGATATTCCCCTGAACAGCCTTAAAATGCACGGTTCAGATGTTTGCTAAAAAGCACTTGCCTCTCGCTGCCACCTGAGAGATTTTGTCAAAAGGATAAATTGACACATTCATCTTTATCCCTGCCAAAGAAACATTTAAAATGTTTTTTGGAGACACAACTCTTAATTTACAGAGTAAGCATAAAGTATTTTCAAACAAACAATATATAAAACAAAACTTTTTTTTAGTTACAAGCATATGTTTTTGTATATATTTTTTAATTGGTCTGTGTAATGTCATGACATGTTTTATCTAGAATAATTTTTAAAAGACATGACTGTACACAACAAGGAAGGATTTTGTGCTTACATTGTACTGTTATATTATAAAAAGCACTCAATTATAACCCTTACTTGAGAAATTATGCAAATGAGATAAAGCTTCTGTATGCATCACTTTCATGCCAACTCAATATAGCCCACTACAACTCTGCAATAATTATACCTAGACATTTAAATCCTTTTCTATTGACAGGTTGTAAGCCAGTTTGGGATTATAAGAAGATGAACTCACTTCACAGTTTTAACTAAGTATTTATTATATTAAGTACAAGGAATTACCTGAGCATGTACAAAAATACACTATTCATATGTGTGAAATAAAAATCACCACAGATGAAAAGAGTGTAAATGTTTTTAGCATCACTGCAGACATGTAGAAGGCTTTATTATGTTGACACTCTTAGTTATTCTATGGTTATTAATAAAAGTACATTTGCCTCAATTGAATGAATAACCACACCACAGTCTATAATAAATTATATTTTTTTATTTGTTGCTCTTTAGGAAATTCTGCATAGCATCATCATATTATTAGCATCATATACTGTAATAATAATCTGTAGGTAACAGCTAAATTGTTTTGGTTGTCAAAGGGTTGTGGCAACTTTAATTTCATAAGGTTGCAAAAGCTGGAACATTGTGTCACGACACGCCAAGCCACAGTCACGTCATGATCACCTAAGCACGCCTGTTCCATGTTCCCTGCCGCTCCTTACATCGCACCACCCCTGTTCTCTGCACACCTGGACACTATCAGTAATCAGCTCATACCTATTTAAACCATGCTCTGACACCGCCACGTCGCCAGATTATTGAGTGCCTCACTAGCCCAATATTCCAGCGTTGTTTTCTCTTCATTGTCTACCAGGATCTCGACCACGCTTTGTTTTCCCGACCACGATTTCGCCTCTCGTTCTGACTCTAGCTTTTTTGATGCTTTGTGTTGCCGACCTCTTACCTGTTACCGACTACGAGCCTGGATCACGGACTGCTTCACGTCTCTTCGGCTTCGACCCCTGCCTGCTCCACGACTACGATTAATCCTCGCTCCTCGCCGAGCTCAAGCTCCTTCTCTCCACACCGGCATTCATCCCGGAGCTCTCTCTCTCCCCGCGCCGACTCTACGTGCTACCGCCTCAACACAAGGCTCACGCTGCATACGCCGGCATACGATACATCTCAAGTTGCATCTCACTCGCGCCGGCTCTGCGCGCTTCCGCATTCACGCACCGCCTACGTCACGCCCAACGTCACTCGCCTCGGTGCATTCACGCTGGTACTCCGTGCTTCCGCATTCCAAAGAGACTTTTCCCATTCACACTGCAGCGCGGAGTTGTACCCACGCCTCTTATTTAAAGCCGCCACTTTGCCTGCTTCAGTTATCACAAGCACTCATAAGCACCACTTCAGTTCTCCCTGGGAATTACTCACACTATCTGCAATTGGATCCATCACGCCCTCTAGCGAGCCTGACAGAATAATCTGGCCTAATGGATCCAGCAGAGGCAGCTCACCTGAGGGGGGCATTAGAGAGCCAAGGAGCACTCCTAGGCACCCACCAGCAGGAAATAAGACAGATCACAAACACACTTCAAACGATTACGGAAATGCTGCAGTTTCTCTCTACCCAGATTCAGAAGCAACAATCTCCGGCACCCACTCCCCAACCCCCCCAACGCTCCTTCTGGCCCAGAGCCCCGCCTTCCTGCTCTGCCCACCTATGATGGAGATCCAGCCACTTGCCGTTCCTTTTTATCTCAGTGCTCCCTTGTTCTGGAACTACAGGCCACATCTTTTCCAACGGATATATCATCATATATCATCATCACCCTCCTCTCAGGAAAGGCGAGAGAATGGGGAACAGCATTATGGGATGCCCAAGTCCCGTGCTGTTTCACCTATAAAACCTTCACGGATGAAATGAGGAGGGTCTTTGACCGCGCCTCTACTGGGCATCAAGCAGCCAGCCAAATACTTCAACTACGCCAGGGAATTCGTTCCGTTTCTGACTATGCCATTGATTTTCGGACCTTGGCTCCCTCTTGTGACTGGGATGAAAAGGCACTCTTTGATTGTTTCCTTCATGGGGTCTCTGACCCAATTAAGGTCGAGCTTGCAGCCCGGGAGCTTCCGTCGGATCTGCAGGGGCTCATTGATTTAGCGACCCGCATTGATGATCGTAAGCGGGCACGGCGAAATGAGCGGCAGCCCTATCCCGAACCACGTACCTCGACACTTACCTTGGCCACACCTGAGCCTCCCCCCGAGCCCATGCAAATAGGCCGTGCACGCATCTCGCCAAAGGAGCATCAGCGCCGCAAGGATGACTGCGCCTGCTTCTACTGCGGTCAGATTGGCCATGTTGTGCGATCCTGTCCACTAAAAGGTCAGGCCCCCCCCGTAGTTCTGGGGATGCAGGGGGGCCCCACATCTTTTTCTTCCCCGGACAAGCGATCATGTTTCTCCGTGACCCTGACACATGGCGACCGATCTTATGTCACTCACGCGTTAGTGGACTCCGGGGCCGATCAGAACTTAATCTCTTCCTCCACTGCTTCCGAATTCAAAATTCCCCTTGCACCCCTGTGTCAACCTCTTACAGTTCAGGCTCTCGATGGCAGCAAACTTTCCCCCATTACTCATCGCACCACCCCCGTTACCCTGCAGTTTTCAGGCAACCACACTGAAACTATTACCCTCCTAGCTATTCAAAATGCCCATGCACCCATCGTTCTGGGTCTCCCTTGGTTAAGACTGCATAACCCTTACAATGATTGGGTTAAAAGAAGAGTCCTGGATTGGAGCCCCACCTGCCTCTCTTCATGTTTACGTTCTGCCCCTATGGGCCGAAGTTCGCTCACTCCACAAGAGGAAATCCCCGACCTAACCAAGGTACCCACAGAGTATCATGACCTTCGACAGGCTTTTAGCAAGTCACGGGCCACCTCCTTACCCCCACATCGCCCTTATGACTGTGCAATCGACCTCCTCCCAGGCACCTCACCACCTAAGGGTCGACTTTACTCCCTCTCCCGTCCTAAGAGAGAGGCCATGGAACAATACATAAAGGAGTCACTCGCAGCAGGGATCATCCGTCCATCATCCTCACCAGCGGGGGCAGGATTTTTTTTTGTAGAGAAGAAAGATAAGTCCCTCAGACCCTGTATTGATTACAGAGGGTTGAATGAAATCACGATAAAGAACCGCTATCCTCTTCCTTTGATGTCGTCTGCCTTCGAACTTCTCCAGGACGCCCGCGTCTTCACCAAGTTAGACTTGAGGAATGCCTACCACCTTGTCAGGATACGGGAGGGCGATGAATGGAAGACAGCTTTTAACACACCCACCGGCCATTATGAGTACCTAGTGGTTCCGTTCGGCTTAACCAACGCGCCGGCGGTGTTCCAGGCCCTCATCAATGATGTCCTTAGGGATTTTCTCAATGTGTTTGTCTTTGCTTACCTGGACAACATCCTGATATTCTCACGCTCAGTAAAGGAGCACAAGTTCCACGTGCGCCAGGTTTTGCAACGGCTTCTGGAGAATAAACTCTACATCAAGGCAGAGAAATGCGAGTTTCATTGCACTTCAACCTCTTTTTTGGGATATTCTATCTCCCCTGCAGGCATCCAGATGGACCCCACCAAGGTGAGGGCGGTCACTGATTGGCCGGTACCGTCTTCAAGACGCGAACACCAACGCTTCTTGGGATTCGCAAACTTTTATCGACGCTTTATTCGAAGCTACAGCATAGTGGCGACCCCACTTACGGCACTCACGTCTTCCAAGATCCCATTCCGATGGAACCCCCAGGCAGATAAAGCCTTCAAGGATCTCAAGCACCGTTTCACCATAGCACCCATCCTTATATTTCCTGACCCCTCTCTCCAGTTCATTGTGGAAGTAGATGCATCTGAGACCGGAGTAGGGGCCGTCCTGTCTCAGAGATCCCCGAAAGACAACAAGATTCACCCTTGCTCCTTCTTCTCCCGCCGACTCACATAACTACGTAACTACGGCATCGGGGACCGTGAACTCTTGGCGGTCAAGCTGGCCCTTGAAGAATGGAGACACTGGCTGGAAGGGGCGGACCATCCCTTCCTCGTGTGGACCGACCATAAGAACTTGGAGTACTTAAGAACTGCAAAGAGACTCAACTCACGCCAGGCACGATGGTCACTTTTTTTTCCTCATTTTCGGTTTACCTTATCATATCGCCCTGGTTCCAAAAACATCAAGCCTGACGCCCTCTCCCGGCAATTCTCCACCTCTCAGGACACATCCACGACGGAGGCGATCCTCCCTCCTCATTGTCTTGTGGCAATAACGTGGAGCACCTGGTTCGGCAGACCCTCGAACGGGAACCTGGCCCAAGCATCGTTCCAACCAACAAGCTTTTCGTCCCAGCTTCCGTGCGACCACAGGTGCTAGACTGGGCCCACAGTTCCAGATTGGCATGCCACCCTGGGGCGGCACGCACCCTTTCCCTCCTACACCAACGCTTCTGGTGGGCTACCATGAAGGAGGACGTCAAAAACTTTGTGGCCTCCTGCGACACCTGTGCCAGGAATAAGACGACTAACCGCCCTCCTGAGGGTCTCCTCCGACCCCTCCCCATTCCCCACTGCCCCTGGTCTCACATTTCCATCGACTTCGTCACTGGCCTACCACCTTCTCAAAACAACACCTGCATCTTAACCATCGTAGACCGTTTCTCTAAGTCGGCGCATTTTGTCCCATTACCCAAGCTCCCATCTGCCAAAGAAACAGCCGAACTCCTATTTAATCACGTCTTCCGACTTCATGGACTCCCCGTCGACATTGTCTCGGACAGGGCCCCCAGTTTTCTGCCCAGTTCTGGAAGGCGTTTTGCAACCTCGTCGGCGCCAACCCCAGTCTTTCATCCGGATTTCATCCCCAAACTAATGGCCAAGCGGAACGGATGAACCAGGAGTTGGAGAAATCTTTAAGGTGCATGGCCTCTCGAGACCCTTCTTCCTGGAGTCGCTTCCTACCCTGGGTTGAGTACGCCCACAACTCGCTCCCTACCTCGTCCACGGGCATGTCTCCCTTCCACTGCTGTCTGGGCTGACACATTGTTGGTATTAAAGTGGTTTTGAAAGTTAGTACTACTTCATAAAATGAAGTTAGGACTAACATTGTCTGAATGAAGTACTGCATGACCGCAACGAGGTATGGCAAATAGTTATTAATAGCATTTACCTACCACCTGAAACATATCCTTGAATTTCTCATATTGCAAATTAAATTTTGGTAATTAAGCTGATGTACTGACTAGTACTGGCTAGCAAATGCACAAACACTATATGGCTTTATCAAACAACAAGTGCCACAAAATAACTCCTCCAAGACAAAAAAATATTATACCAAAATTTACCAAAACATTAAATCAGCTAAAAGGAAAGAAAAAACTAGCATGGGCATCATGTGTGTCTGTACACACATGATGCCCAGTTTTTTCTTTCCTTTCCTTACATCTGGCTTCACAAAGCAGCTCTTAGACATTAATCAGTGTATATATAGCCTGTGCTATACAGATATACACTGATTAATGTCTAAGAGCTGCTTTGTGAAGCCAGATGTAATTTGCATGTTGTGTGAACATCATATTACATTACAGTAGTGTAATGTAGTATAATATAATATTGTAATGCTATATCTTCATACTGTAATGTAGAGATTTGCAAGCCAGCAGGGCCGAAAACTACTTCAGAATTTGTTTGATTTTCGATCCCTCCGATGATTTATAGACATTACTGTCCTTAAAAATAAAGACTACTCTAGCCTCTGTTTCATCTGAGATGGACAATGGCATACTGGAAACATGTTTTGTGGACATGGGTATGGGTATGGGTGCTGGACTGGCCTGCCTGATCAAATTGAGAATGTATGCTGAAGAAGTGCAAAACATACTGTAATGGGGGAAACTCCCACTAGATAAATGTAACCAAATTGTGTCTTCAGTGCCCAAATGCTTAGAAAGTGTTATTAACAAAAATGGTGATGTTACACATTGGTAAACAACCAACTATCCCATCTTTTTGGAGGATGTTGCAGTCACCAAATTTGAAGACCCCTTTACTTTAGTGTCAGAGAATAATGCCTAATTGTATCAATATTAACATACAAATGGTCCATCCCAATTGTCAACTATACAACCTTAGGAAAGAACAGTGACAACTCATTATATAATGACTTACCATGTCAATTTATTTGTTTGTTTAAAATATCCACTCATTTCAAATCTGGTGGCTGCAACATACTCCAAAAAATTGGGATAGTTGGCTGTTTACCAATGTGTAACATCTTCAACTAATTTTGCTCATCTCTTCTGCAAAATCATCAACCTGGGCATTAAATCCTATACTGACACAATTTCTCAGAAGCAGATAGTCTCAGCAATAATGGAACCCCTGTTTCACTCAGTAGTGGATATGTTCCAAAATCTGTTAAATTAGCAGTTATTAGACCCCTAATTAAGAAACCTGACCTCAACCCCTGTCAGCTGTCAAATTACAGGCCGATATCAAACCTCCCCTATATCTCGAAGATTCTGGAAAAGTTGGTAGCGCAGCAGCTATGCATACCAGTATATGCTCAACATGCACTGTGCTCAACATATAAATAGCATACACAAACTTAATCAGTCTGGATTTTTGCCTCATCACAGCACAGAGACAGCACTTGTTAAAGTCCTATTGACCTCTGATCAGGGTTGTGTCTCTGTGCTTGGGTCACTCAACTTCAGTGCAGCTTTTGACACCATTGATCATAGTATTCTCCTTCACAGATTAAAAAATGTAGTAAGAATTAAGGCACCAACCCTCTCCTGGCTCAGATCCAATTTGACCGATTGTTATCAGTATGCAGATTTAAATTGTGACCTATTGTGCATGTTCTCAAGTGAAGTTTGGTGTTCCACAGGGTTCAGGCTTTTTTCTCTTTACATGCTTCCTCTGGGCAACATAATTCGTAAGCATAGTATTAGTTAGGGCCCAAGCACTATGACATCAGCCCTATGTCGTCATAGTGTGTGAAGGGCCGTCTTGTTTTCCATTGCGGAGGGATTTTCGATATCTCAAACGGGTCAGTCGTGCTAATGTCTTAAACGTACGCCGAAAAATGATTAATAACTTTCTGTGTGGCATTATATTGAATGACAATATATTCAGTGACACCTTCTGTGACATCACGTTCAGTGACATCACGTTCAGGAACATCATAGTGTGAGGCTTTTCTTCCAGCACCTGCGGCCTGTTGTACCCACTACATCACAAATGTTAACACACACAAACACATCTCACACACTAACACACACACATCACTAATGTTAATACACACAGACTCACACACCATACACACAAACAAGCACAAACACAAGCGCATTTAACCGTCACACACAGACTGACACATCTACACGTCACACACCTCTCTCCCTCACTCTCACACACACTAACCCTCACACACTAACGTGCGCACACACACACATGCATGCATGCACACAAACACACACACACATCACACACATGCACACACACACACATGGACAAAATTGTTGGTACCCTTCGGTCAATAAAAGAAAAACTCACAATAACTTTAATCTGACAAAAGTAATAATAAATAAGAATTCTATGAATGTTAACCAGTGAAAGTCAGACATTGCTTTTCAACCATGCTTCAACAAAATTATTTTAAAAAATGAACTCATGGAACAAGCCTGGACAAAAATGATGGGACCCCTAACTTAATAGTTTGTTGCACAACTTTTTGAGGCAATCACTGCAATAAAATGATTCCTGTAACTGTCAATGAGACTTCTGCACCTCTCTGCAGGTATTTTGGCCCACTCCTCATGAGCAAGCTGCTCCAGTTGTTTCCGGTTTGAAGGGTGCCTTTTCCAGACAGCATGTTTCAGCTCCTTCCAAAGAAGGATTGAGGTCAGGGCTCATAGAAGGTCACTTTAGAATAGTCCAGTGTTTTCCTCTTAGCCATTCTTGGGTGTTTTTAGCTGTGTGTTTTGGGTCATTGTCCTGTTGCAAGACCCATGACCTGCGACTGAGAACCAGCTTTCTGACACTGGCCAGCACATTTCTCTCTAGAATCCCTTGATAGCCTTGAGATTTCATTGTACCCTGCACAGATACAAGACACCCTGTGCAAAGAAGCCCCAGAACATAACAGAGCCTCCTCCATGTTTCACAGTAGGGACAGTGTTCTTTTCTTGATATGCTTCATTTTTCCATCTGTGAACATAGAGCTGATGTGCTTTGGCAAAAAGTTCCATTTTTGTCTCATCTGTCCATAGGACATTCTCCCAGAAGCTTTGTGGCTTGTCAACATGTAGTTTGGCATATTCCAGTCTGGCTATTTTATGATTTGTTTTCAACAATGGTGTCCTCCTTGGTCGTCTCCCATGTAGTCCACTTTGGCTCAAACAACGACGGATGGTGCGATCTGACACTGAAGTTCCTTGAACATGAAGTTCACCTTGGATCTCTTTAGAAGACTTTCTGGGCTCTTTTGTTACCATTCGGATTATCCGTCTCTTTGATTTATCATCAATTTTCCTCCTGCGGCCACGTCCAGGGAGGTTGGCTACAGTCCCATGGATCTTAAATTTCTGAATAATATGTGCAACTGTAGTCACAGGAACATCTAGCTGCTTTTAATGGTCTTATAGCCTTTACCTTTAACATGCTTGTCTATAATATTCTTTCGAAACTCCTGAGACAACTCTTTCCTTCACTTCCTCTGGTCCATGTTGAGTGTGGTACATACCATGTCACCAAACAACACAGTGACTACCTGGAGCCCTATATATAGGCCCACTGCCTGATTACAAGATTGTAGACACCTCTGATGCTAATTAGTGGACACACCTTGAATTAACATGTCCCTTTGGTCACATTATTTTCAGTATTTTTTAGGGGTACCATCATTTTTGTCCAGGCCTGTTCCATGAGTTTATTTTTTTTAATAATTATGTTGAAACATGGTTGAAAAGCAGTGTCTGACTTTCATTGGTTAACATTCATAGAATTTTTTAAAATTATTACTTTTGTCAGATTAAAGTTATTTCTGTGACTATTGTGAATTTTTCTTTCATTGACCAAAGGGTGCCAACAATTTTGTCCACGTGTGTACATATACCCATATTACAAATGTTTATACTCACGCACACAAACACACCTCTCACGACACACACACACACACACACACACACCTCCCTCACGACGCACACACACCACACAAACACACAATAGCCCTGTATAGTGTGTGATGTGTGCAGGTTGTGCGGTGCAACCAAGTGGCGATGGCTTTTTCGAGGTCTTCACATCAATTTCAAAATACTACTTTTGACGTATAAAGCATTAAATGCTCTCGTGCCGCAGTATCTGAGTGAACTGCTAGTGTCTTACGATCCGTCATGCCTGCTGCTGAATCAGAGGATGCAGGCTGCTTGTCAGTGCCACATATTATGAAAACTACAGCAGGGGTCAATTATGGAATAGACTTCCAATTAATGTCTGGGACTCAGACACAGTCTCAGTGTTTAAGTCTAGGCTAACAGTCTATTTATTTATCCAAGCCTTTTTGTTAATAGATTTGCCTCAGGTAAAGGAACAGATCTGGGGAACTAATGGAGAGAGTATTATGGTGAACTGGTATGCTTAGATGTTTAGTCTTCCCTATGCTCATTGATCACTCAGGTTTGTTGACGGTGAAGTCATTGTTTGCTTTACATCCAAGGGAGCCCTTATGTCTCGTTTCCTTCTGGCTGTCCTTTTTAGTTATGCTGTCATAATTAGTCCTGCCAGAGTCCCTGCTTGCACTCTGCACTTAATATACATTCACCTTACACATTACGTGACTGTGACCATACCTGACTGCCATCTCTCCTTATTTTCTGCTCTCTCCTCCTCTCTTTCTTCTCTCTCCCTCACTCTCCCTCACTCTTTCTGTCTCTTTCTGTCAAGCTACACATGCCGCTCCTGCAGTCACTCACAAGTTCAGGACTAGAATTTCCTACAGTCTACCTGAGCCTCCAATAACGAACTAGACTCCATATTAACTTAAAGACATCATATTAACTGATATATTGAACTTCTAGCCACCTACAGTACACACATACAGTAGTATGACTGCAAAACAATCCCTGTTATCTGTTATCACCCAAATGTTCTCTGTTGAGTCTGGTTCCTCTCAAGGTTTCTTCCTACTTTCTTTGGCTTGCTCATCAGGGACTATCTAATATATCGAATAATTTGATTTGTACACATTTTTCACATTTCATACAAATTTCCATAATTTTCTATTGATTGTGTAAAGCTGCTTTGCAACAATGACAATTTAAAAGCGCTATACAAATAAAATTGCATTGAATTGAATTAGTCAGCACTTTCCTATGATGTACAGCTAAAGGTAAATGTGTATTACGATTCAGATTTGTGTAGCTTACTTGAAGATGTTTAAATGTCTATTCAATTAAATTACATTTTATTTGTATAACCATTAACAATGGGCATTGTTGCAACCTGTAAACCTGACTTTAAAGTATTAACCTTGGCTTTCAAGCCATTATAATGGACCCAATAGACAATGGCTAGTAATTGTACAATGTAAGAAAATATATTAGTGATTTTACACTCCCTGTTTACTAGTTCTGTAAAATAAAATTATTTTTTTATTTTACACTGTTTTTCTCACAAGTCTGCATAATGTCTTGTAGGTTTACCTGAAGGTTTAACCTATTTTTTTATTTGATTACAATCATGTCACATCACCTTGGGTATAAGCATTTCCGATTGCATCAGGGTACTAAAAACTTATTTTTAACTTTATTGATGTCTAACATTTTCCATCCTTTAAAATTTTGCAGTTCACCAACCGGGCAACTCTGGCGACCACCTACTCATTCACTTGCACTAAGCTGGCACTATATCAGTATCAGCAAGTGATGTCACTAAACCAGAATAAACCAGATTAGGCTAAATAAACTGATTTGGCACCAGGTGACTGTCTCACTCTTCTCTGATCATGTAGAGTGAGACAGTCGATTTGAGATCATGGTAATCTTCAAATTCATAATCTTACAATAAACTAATTAAAGAACACAACACTGGCTCAGATTAAAAACAACCTCAAAAGTAGATTTTATTATAATTATCATTAACTAAAATTAATTTCAAGTTATACAATTGCATTTTTTGACTATTCATTACACAGATATAGAATTTATACAGTGGAACCTAGGATTGCGATTAACGCACAAGACGAGCAAAGTTTTTAAATAAATTTTGACTTGAAAAATGAGCAAGTTTTGGTTTACTAGTACCGAGTATCATGTATCACGCATGCGCTTCTTGTTTTGCCGCCGAGCTTCATGTGATCATAACTGAGCCAATGGTTTTTCTCTCTCTTGCGCTGCGGAATTGTGGGTAATCGTCTCCCCTGTTGGGTCTTAGTCCTCGTCTCTCACTGGTATAATCAACATCCATGCGTGTACTGTTTACTATAACACTGTGACCATGTGTGTGCGCGTAAAACATCTTTTATTTTGTGTTTGTAAGCGTGTGTGTACAGCGCGTGTTCTGTTTATTATAACACACATGTGTGTGTGCGTGTAAAGCAAAAGAAAGTCTCATTATAGAGGTCAAAGATCCATTTGCTCCTTCTCTGTATCAGCCTGCAGTTTGCGCACATGACACTCGACTGAGCGCAATCACAGAATCACCGCTGTAAGGTCAAAATAAAACAGATTACCATGATTTGAAAAGAATCGCGACAGAGCAGTGTTTCTGTGTAGAACAGAGTGTGTGTGTGTGTGTGTGTGTGTGTGTGTGTGTGTGTGTGTGTGTGTGTGTGTGTGTGTGTGTGTGTGTGTGTGATACAGAGAAGGAGCAAATGGATCTTTAACCTCTATAATGAGACTTTCTTTTCACACACACAACCACACATACACATCGTCTGCGTGCACAAACAGAAACGCTTATCTGTTTGGATTTATTGTTACTTATTTTTAAAGGTAAATTGCAGGTTAATTTGTTTTATTTTTACTTTATATTTTGTATTAATAATTTTTATTTTTTTGGGCTGTGGAACGAATAATTTGAGTTTCCATTATTTCTTATGGGAAATTTTGTTTTGGAATAAGTGTTTGGAGTTTTTGGAATACGAGCTCGCTTCCGGAACAAATTATGCTCGTAATCCATGTGTCCACTGTATATTAAATGTTTTATACACTTAATGTTTTTGATTACCCTATCTAGGATGACCCAAATGAAGATGGATTCCCTTTTGTTTGGTTTCCTCTCAAGTTTTCCTCACCATGTTTTTCATTATTCACAAAGATCCACAAAGATCCACTATTACTAAATGTACCCCTGGTTGTTTCTAGATGTTTTTGGTGGACCTTTAATTCATACAGAAATCACTATTAATTTTTTATTAGGCATCATGCTAATTTAAAATAATATCTGTGTACCTTCTATGTGATTAATATTTAAAACTAAATTGTGTTTAGCCATATTGGTCAAAAATCTCTGCAGCACGTATGAGTTTTGGAAAATTAATGCAAGTCAAACGTTAAAATGTTAGTCTAACACGTCATGAAACAGAATCGCTCTCAGGTTTGGGCAGAAAGAAATTTCCATTATTTTGATTTCAATCAATTTTACCGTAATGTACTTAACTTTTTTTTAAACAGATTATCTCTCAGATAATTAGATCTGGGGGGTTTTCTGAGTTTCTAATTACCTAAGTTTCAAGTCAGATTATTATTGAATTACAGTATGTATGCAAAAATCATGCAGAATCTGGAAGATATCTGCATAAACAGGAACAAGAAGATTCTGAGAGTGTTAAGAAACTGGGCACTGTGGGCGAGGACCGACACACGACACACCACCGCGCCAAATGAATCATGATGAACCGTACAAACCGGCCACCGCACAAAACTGCGTAGGTGAAATAGGTGTATTAGTAGTTAATACTAGTATGGGCCAAACTTTGCTGAGTGATGATGGTAGAATAATTATAAAGGTCTTGACTAAAACAACATGCATGAGGAAGCACAATGGAGTTTTCATTTTCTGCAATGGAAAAGTACTCTAACTAGTTACTTTTATCAGAAATTAACGCAGTAATGTAACTGATTACTTTTTGAAGACAGTAATTTTGTAATGTAATTAGTTTCTTTAAAAAGTAACATCCCCCAACACTGCTTATGGGTCCTAAATTAGTTGAATACAATGAGCATTACTTACCTTTTGACCTGGAGCTCCCTTTGACCCTGTAATACCAGGTAAGCCCTGCAGAAACAAACATATGATATCAAGATTTCTTTAGATATAAAAGTTAAAAAATTTCTTTATTCTATAACATCATAAACAAAGCCCACTTTAACATTAAAGTAAAGCTTGCTTATTTGTTTTATTTAAAAAACGCACCTGAACACATCATTTAATTCTGTGTAAATATTGTGTTTAAACTTTTATATCAATAAATACTGAAGATGTCATTGTGAACCAATGCTCTTGAAACAGAGTGTTTGGAAAAATAGTGAAATCAAGCAAACATGATCTGGGATGTATTTCAGCTGGTAAATTAACATACACATTTTGAAAATCTCTAAGAGTTACAAACTTGTATTAAAAGAGTGTATGTGACCTTTAAAAACAAAAGGCAGGGGTAGGAAACTTACAGACAGTCCTTGAAGTCCAACCTCTCCAGGGTTTCCAGGTTTCCCAGGGCTGCCCTGTATGAAATGCAGTTATTTTAGAACACAATGACAAGTACCCTAATGGAATCTGCCATGCTATTTTGTCATATTTAACAAGCATATTTCTATATTGTATAGTTAAAACCATGGCTATTACTATACCTTAACTCCAGGTAATCCAGGAATTCCATCACGGCCATCTACACCAGGTAAACCCTGAAAATAGAAACAAAATAAGGTGCATGACATGGTGTTTGAAATAATATAATTGCACTAAATATTGAGTAGATGTAAGTACATGCTGGTTTAGAAGGAAATTAATTGATCTATCAAAATAATCATCTTAGAATGTGTTCTAAATGGTCCTAGTAAATGCTGCCCAAGTGAAAAAAAATATGGCAAGTATATTAAATTCTAGCATGCTGAAGCATACTTCAGTGTACTTGCTCTAGACTAATGACTAGTATACTTGAAGTTTGCTATTTTTGGAACAACTAATTTTGTACTAAGTGCATTTAAGTTGTAATTAAATTATACAAAAGCACAAATGTGCTTTATGTTTGTGTGCTAAAGTGGAACAACTTTATGTATACATAGAGTATATGGCTGTTTATGTACTAATGTACATATGTGACACAGTATTTAATAAAAAATTCTCAGATTCCCCCTAAAACAACAACCTAGCACCTTAACCAACTGGGCCAACTCTCCATTTTGTTGCTGTTAACAATCAGTCCATTAAAGGGTTTTAGGACCTTTTACAAATGCTGAATGCATTTTCTATACTATAACATGTTTTTGAAAAACACATCACAAATAACAAAGCAAATTCTATTCATGAGTTCATATAAATAGATATATATAGATATATATCGAGATATAATTTGCACAAGGTTACAAAAAAATTATTATGAAATAAAAAACAGTACTATAGTTTCTATAGCCTTCAACAAAATCCAGGTTGTTTCACAAAAACAAAAATATATACAGTGGTCTGAACAAAGACAGACATTAGTATTGGAATACACTGTATTAGTTTAAACCTGGTGAGTTGATTCTAGCTGTTATACAGAGTCTCTGAAAACAGGCCTAACGTAAACTACCTAACAAAAAACATAAAATGTACCTTATGACGCGGAAAATAAAATAATAACAATATGGACTAACACACGCAATGAATTCAAACTAGAAGTGAAAAACAGCGGAGCCCGTCTCCAGTTTCTCATTGGTTGGTATTGCCCCTACTCTAGTCTCTGGTTGGCTGGAATAGTGTAAGTTCTAATGAAACAGTTCGAGCAAGCATACCTTTATGATATTGATCACATGGAAGAAAGAGTTACAGCACACATTAATGTGCTTTAACGCGCAAAAGTGAGTGTCAGCGTGCAAAAACAAGTTTGAGAGTGTGAGCGCAAGACAGATAAATATAAGCTTGAATAAATATATTAAAATTTAACTGAAAATATACTGAGACTACCGTATATAAAGATTTGTGTTCTAATGTGTGCTTTCTGTACATTGCTATAATAATTATATCAAGATATTTTTAAACAATATGCCAAAAATAAATTTAAAAAACAAAGTTTAAATGTGTGCTTTGGAAATTACACCTTTCACTTATTTTCCTATAACACATTTTTGGAAAATGTACTATAATACAATTATTTTGAAATATGTTTAAAGTAATGTAAAAGCATGATGTTAGCATACTTTTTATATATTAACTGATGGTACATTTTTTATTAGTATTTTTGTAATGTACTATTGAATACTGTATTTGAATATTATTTGTAATACAGTAGGGATGTTACAGGAAAATATTCAGCAATAGGTTGGTATGATAGCTCCCTGACTGTTTTTCCTATATCATGTTCCAAAGTACGCATTATATGTATTATATATATTATTATATGTAGCTCTGGTTTGCACAATTGCACATGCACTTTGTTGTCTGTTGTCCAGTGTTGTCTCTTCTAGTATAAAAATTGATAGCTTTAGGTTTACTTAAAAATGTTAAATCTGCGTTGCTAATTTATGTTGTGTCTGTTAATTTATGTCGTTTGCATGTATGTAGCACCTTGGTCCTGGAGGAACGTTGTTTCATTTCACTGTGTACTGAACTGTATATGGTTGGAATGACAATAAAGCCTACTTGACTTGACTTGACTTGACTATATATTAATCATCAAGAACATTCATGTCACAGTTAAAATTTTAAAAATAATACAAATCTACAAATATGTTTCTTTTTTGTGGGTGGTGGTGGTTAACACATTATTTTACTTCTTGTCACTTATATACTGTATGAGGTAATCAGTTACATCAAATTTTTAAGTAATAATGTTTCCAATTTTAAGTAAACAGAACTATCATTTTTTGAGTTTGCTGTACTTATTCATATGAATCGTTCTTTAATTGCATTATTGAGTAGCCTAACTCATACTATTTAATAGCATTTTTTTTTTTAGTTGCTGCAAATCAAATAAATTGTTGTTGGTCTTTCGGCTGCTTCCAGAAATGGGTTGCCACAGCAGACAATCTGGTCTGCACACAAGCTTGGCACAGATTTAACGCCAGATACCCTTCCTGACTCAACCCTTTTATCTGAGCTTGGAACAGGCACTTCATACAGTTGTTGGGAATCGAACCCAGGCCTTTCGCATGGCAGGTAAAACACCTACCACTAAGCCACCAGTGCCTTATTGCCCTGATGACATCAGACACAAAATCGCTTGGCTGAAAGATTTTAAGTTGGTGGAACTTTAAGGTAACAGTTACTGTTACTTAAGTATTTACAATTACAGTGGAACCTCGGATTGCGAGTAACATGGTTTACGAGTGTTCCGCAAACCGAGCAAAGATTTTTAATAAATTTTTTATTTAAGTATTAGCAAGTATTAGTTGTGAGTGCCGCGTATCATGTATCACGCATGCGACTTATTTTGAAAGTGATCACAACTGAGCCAATGATTTTTCTCTCTCTTGCTTTGCGGAATTGTGGGTAATCGTCTCCCCTGCTCCCCTGGGTCTTAGTGCTTGTCCCTTACTGGTATAATCAACGTATCATATGTGTGCACGCGCGTAATTTGACACCGACACACACATTCTCTCGCCCGTGCACGCGTAATTTGACACTGACACACACACCATCACACACATACACACTCTCTCGGCTTCACACACGCAGACACACTTTCTTTACACAGAAAACTCAGCTCTGTCACAATTCTTTTCAAAGGTAAGGTGCTGGTTCATTTTGTTAGTTTTTTTGTTTAATTTACAGCAGTGATTTCGTTAGTATGCGCTCACGCGAGTGTCATTAGAGAGATTTCTTTTTTTCCTGTAAAAACAGTGTTTCCGTTGTGTGTATGTTTGTTGCGAAACTTAAAAAGCGAGGTGGGGGGAGGGAGGAGTTTTACTGTGTAAGACGAAGCGAGGGAAGGGGCTAATTCCACAAACACACAAATACATTCGCCTGCGCGCACAAACGGAAACACTTATCTGTCGGGATTTTTTTTTTTTTTTAAAGAAAAGTAAAGTGTTTTATTTTTACTTTATATATTGTATCATTTATTTTTATGTATTTTTTTGGGCTGTGGAACGAATAATCTGAGTTTTCATTATTTATTATGGGAAAATTAGATTTGGTTTACTAGTGTTTTGTAATACGAGCCCGCTTCCGGAACGAATTATGCTCCAAGGTTCCACTGTAATTGTAATTATTTAAGTAAAAGTACTCAATATGTTTAATTACTTTGAGCATTAGAGTTTACAGTGTATACTGTATATTTCTGTTGCTATACAGTAGGCACACATTTAGTAGGAATCAGATATTTAAATAGTATTGAAGAAGCACATACACTCACAAAAAATGAACAAGGCAGGTTGTGCACTTTACATAATATAATTATTTTCAGTATACTCATAATAATTGTATTTCTTGACTTAAAATGTTTTTTTCGATTAAGGTTGACGTAATTATGTCTCAACTTGACCTTAAAATTCCTAATACGTTGTCTAATCATAAACTATTCATGTTAAGTCAACATTTCATACATACAACAGGGTGTTCCAAAAAAAACTCGTAAACCAAATAGACTTTTCCTATAAGAAATAATGAAAACTCGAATTATTCGTTCTACAGCCCAAAACAATAAATACATAAAAATACATATAAATACATATAAAGTAAAAATAAAACAAAACCTGCACTTAACATTAAAAAAAAGTAAAAAATTAATCCAGTAAATCCAGACAGTTAAGCGTTTCTGTGTCGGTGTCAAATTACGCGCGCACATGCACCCACAAAGTACACATGAGAAAAGTGTGCGTGTGTGTGTCGGTGTGTGTGGGGCACAGTGTCAAATTATGCGCGCGCACACAGAAGAGAGAGGGAGATGTTGATTATAAGAGACGAGCACTAAGACGCAGCAGAGGACTCTTATTTTGACACAGGGGAGGCAGCAGAGAAGAAAGAGAAAAATCATTAGCTCAATTGTGATCACTTGCCGCTCGGTGTCAAAATAAGAGTCGCATGCGTGCTACATGATACTCGGCACTCGTAAACTAATACTTGATCGGTTTCCAATTAAAGATTTATTAAAAATCTTTGCTCGATTTGTGGAACACTCGTAAACCACGTTACTCGCAATATGAGGTTTCACTGTAATATTATTTTTGTAACTTCTTGTAATAATTAAAGATAAGTTTTATTTTGTAAAGTGTAGACCGTATTTAAATTTTGGTAAACATGTTCTTGTTAGAAAAAAAAGTAAAACATTGTAAAAATTTTACTTTGCTTTCAAATGTTAGTCTTCCTCTAAATAACAAGTGTTAGCTGCTTTTTTTAGTTTCAAGAAAATATACTTTATACTGTTAAAGAAGGCTGTTAATTTTTTTTTCCCTTTCATTTAAAGGCTGCATGCTTTTATTTTACTTTATACTTGTATTATTACCTTAATAGCATAAAAAATTTTAACTTGTTGTAATAAGTTAAGATAACTATGTAAAAGTAACAATGTTATTGAATAAACTCAATGAAACAAACTTTTTTTCCTTTGGTCAAACATACCAATATTAATTTTAAAATAAATAAACATTTGTAGTTGTCTAAATTAAGTGCTTAAAATTAATTGGCTCAACAAGATAAAATTACTTACAAGCTAAAGCTACAAGATAGTTCAAATGAAAATGATTTTATTTCATTGGCTCAAGATTAATTTTCCTATTGGGTTCCATTTACATGGATTAAGTTGAACATAATTCAAATGAGTGGAAATGTGTGTCATAATTATATTATGTTATACCAATGAGTTATTTTTTGAGTGTACAATGATGTGGTGGATATTTCTGTTGCTATAGGCACACATTTAGTAGGAATCAGATGACTTTGGTTTTGTACATATCATAGGAAACATTTACAGTGAATTAGCTGAGTGCCTAGTTAACATTAGTCAATGCAATGAAACAACTTTACTATAATTTTGGTAGATAGATAGATGACTTTTGCATTTACCCTCTCATGCCCTTTCTATCTTTAGATCACCAAAGATGCCTTTAGGACCCTATCCATATCACAAATATGTATATATTGATACACGTATTTGAATTATGTAGGTTATTTGAGTTATTGCATTTAGCCAATGCAAATATAAGAAATTGTTTAATAAAATGTTTTTGCTGTGAAGTGGAGGCTGTTGGGATGGGCACATATGGATTTAATGGTTATATGTTTACATACATTTAGCCATGTAATGCATGTCCATAAATCCTACACACTAAAAAATGCTGGGTTGTTTTTACTAGCATTTAGCTAGGTTGCTAGCGTTAGCAAACACATAAAATAGCTGAGGTGTTACAAAACACTAAGCATCTTACACATATGCATACTAGGCAACCCTCTCGATTTTTTCCATAAACTTTTACTTTCTTTCTTTCTAAGGTTGGAACCAATCCCGTGGAATATCTGTCAGTCGAGGCCGTACACCTACATCCTGATGTTGGGAGATAATGACCAGCACTGCTCTGAGGCTTTTTTTTATTATTATTTATTATTTTATTTTTTTTTATTAATTTTTTTTATTATTGCTTCTCAATAATAGTATCGTAATGATGTCGCTGTTGAACGTGTTTTGTATTATCTGATCTTGTGCTTTTGAAAAATAAATATTTTTCTATGTTTTGTACAATTAATTGGGTGTTGCATATTTTGTATGGTTTGCAAAACTTAGTGTTTTCTTTTGTAATAGACCAGTATATCAAAGTAATGAAACTGTATAAACTGTTTTACCCATAGACATGTAAAACATAAAAATAATAATAACCTATTTGTGAGGTAGAATTAACTCAGCATTAGAGTTAAATATGACCTAGAATTTGGATTGAATATTTGACCCATCTTGCTGGGTTAAATAAGTAACCCATTTTGCTGGGTTAAATTAACCCAGCATGTAGTTGGTCCAATATTTATCCAGCAGCTGGGTTAAAAACAGCCCAGTTTGGGTTGTTTTTAACCCAGCATTTTTTAGACTGTATGAATTGCTATAGGCTTAATATACATTAATGAAGGTTAGATTAATATAAATTGCAGAATAAGAAAAAATTATGTCTTCTCCCCATTTTCTCTTCAGCAGTAGGACACAAGACACTTATACTTACGCTCTCACCCTTTGGTCCTGGAAGACCGGTAATGCCTCTTTGTCCCTGGGGTCCCTAAAAATAGAGATTATCTTTAACGTGAGTTTAATTCCAGCAACACTTGGATATTTTCTTCGTATAGTACAATCAGGTATAATATAATAATTTCCCTCATTAAACATTTAGTCAAACATTTGACATTACAGTGTGTATTGGCTTTATTTTCAATGTAACAAGAAGAGTTCAACAGATATCTCTATTTTTTATAAATTGTCACAAATCAATATCAATCAAATTGGTGTGGTTGTTTTGATTATATAAAAAATAATTAATTAAAAATAAATAAATAAATCAACTTGCTGATTTAGAATTTAGGATGTGGCACATATAAATAATTGTACACAACAGTCATTTCAGTTTTTTGAAGAATGGCATTTGCATATCTGTCTATGACTGGTATAGTCATTATCTTTGTGTAAGTGTCGACATTGTTATGCTAGTTTTATTTTGTTACATTATGGAAAGTTTTAGATGCATTGTAAAACAATTATTCTAAGCACATTGTATTACTTTGTTTTTACAATGTATACTACATTATGTATTGATTAGATATATTACTTTGCACAAATAATGTAGCATACATTGTAAAAAGTAAAAAAATGTGTATAGTGTAGTAATTCAACAGATATGTGCACCGCACATACTTTAGTTACAGACATATAGTGTGTCACTTAACTGTTGGATTGGTGCTAGCCTACTAAACTTGCTTGCTGACCAGCTCAATAAAAGTTTAACAGTGTGAACACATAATCTACTCATCCAGAGTGCATGGGTTAGTGATTTGTCCACCAGGGATCAAGTTATAGTTCTCACACATACTTGTTCTCCCTTAGGGCCAGACTCTCCCATTAACCCCCTCTGGCCGTGGTCACCCTGCAAAAACACATTAGTGTTAGCACAAAAAAGAACAAGTGCAGTACATACATTTAGACCTTTGTCTTCTTTTTAATCACAGAAGAGTAGCAAGAGATTTTCTTTCTTTTTGGGTTCATTTTTGTTAATTGGAACAGTGAAAAAAATTGCTGTTTGATCAGATTATTTTTATTATTTAAAATTAATTATTTAAAGAACTAACGTAATTAAATTATTTGCACTAACTTTTACATATATCTGTATTCATGCTCAAATTTAAACCTAAAACACTTACAGTGGCACCTTCAACCCCCTGAGGACCTGGATCCCCATCATTGCCCCGAGGTCCCTGGAAAACAATCGGATGGATTTTAAGAGCATGTTATACAATGCTACAGATATCACCTAAAATAAATAATATAAATGTAACAATGTATGTGTGACAAGGTTAAGCTTGCCTAGTCGGCAACTAATATTAAAATTGCATGCCTGAGTGGAGAAAAGCAGGAATATGTGCATAACTATCAATTTGGTCTAAGTATATTCCATATCAATTGCTTATGAACATGCAATTATGCATGCTGACAAAATCATAGTCATTCCTGTTGTCATCAATTCAACTGCCAAGTTTAAGTTCAGCTGCCATATTTACCACTCACATTTAACATGCCTTGGCCAACAATTTAGATGGGATTTCATTGTTTTGTTTTGTTTTCAGTGTAAACAGTGGACAATCGCTGGCTGATCTATAATACAAAACTACATCTTATAAATTTGTACTATACCATCTCCCCTTTAGGACCCATAATTCCTGTAGAACCTTGAATTCCCTGTGGACCCTGATAAGACAAAGACAAGATTGTGATTGCTGTCTTTCAGAAATAGTCTGAATAAATGCTGTAGATGCATTAGAAAGTTTCATGCACTCACTGTTGGGCCATTTGTTCCAATCTCTCCAGGGGCACCCTGGTCTCCCACTTCTCCCTGGTGGAAAAAAATGTAAAAGGTAGCAGTCTCTAAATGACACACAATTGCAAAACAGAGGTATGAAAAGGCCTTGATGCAGTAGAATTAATGTAAAAAATTCTGTGTAACATAACAATTAAGCATGACACTGACACTGAAATTATTTATCTAGGAAAATTATAGATCTTTGCCAGTATACTGCAAAAATGTATGACAAAGAAGAACAATAAAGTGGCTGTTTCAAATATCTGAAGATAAATTGCCATTTCAAGCAACTTGTTCTGTGGTCAGTATATACACTGGGGAACAATAGGAAGACTTCACAAAATGCAGAATACATGCTGAGATAAAATTAGCAGCTAAAATTGATTTATTAAAACATGATTGTTTATATTTAAAGAGAAAAGGGCAAGGTTTTGGAAGCCTGAAAAAGGCAATACTATTTAAAAACATAAATAAGAGACCAGTACAAAACATTATTTAAACATTTTGCAATTAATAACTGGATGTGTAGTATTGCAATTGCAAATAGCAATGATGAACATATTTAAAAATTAATAGCATAACTCCAATTAAACTTAGCATTTATCGGCATTATAGATTGTCATGCATACTTACTTCATGTGCATTCTAATTTGCCATGTTGTGCATACCATTAGATACAAGACCACAAAGATACAAGATACATGTTCTTACCATGTGTCCCTGTTTACCAGGTTCTCCAGCCTCTCCCTTCACACCTTTGTGGCCCTATTAAATACATTACATCATGATTACACTCAGTAGTCATCATTTAACATGTTTATATATGAACTTAATATTAAAAAATAGGTACTGTGTCAAAAAATATATATTGTTCTTTAAAATTGTATGTTTTTTTATTACTCACCTTCATGCCTGGTTGCCCAGGGTAGCCAGGTGTGCCAGGCAAACATGCATTGGGGCACTAAAAAGGGCACATGAAATAGTTTAGGCACACATCAAAAACCACTTGGAAAAAGTTGTAGGAATACTGTAGGAATTATTATAAACATACTTACCAGTTCCATTGCCCCACCCAGTATACCTGCAGCACCCTAAAACCAAAGAGGACGTTAAGATGTTAATGTTGTTGAATTTTAAATATTATTTATGTGTGACAACAGATAATATAAACATATATATATAACAAATGTGCATGCAACCTCTATTGAAAATTACATTTTTAGTAGGCAATTGTACTCCCTCTTTTTAATATATGCAAAACCTCTGGAATGTGCTGTGGTGTTTTGGCACTGTGATATTAACGGTGGATTTTTTTGAGTGCTGTGGTGGTCTTAAGAATTTGGAGGTCAGCAACCTTGAACTTTTTGCATGGTAACCCTCATATGCAGCAGACTATTATGCATTGAGTTTGCATTCAACATTTGGTCTTGTTGACATTTTGTGAGATAGCACAGGATGAGCTAGCCTTTGGTCCCCACAGGCTTAAATAAGCTTTTTATGTCCATAAACCTGTCACCTGTTTACTGTTTATGAGCCTGTTTAGAGACCATGAGCCTGTCACCTGTTTACCAGTTTATATAATTAATAATCAATGTTATTCAATTCACCTGGATGTGATGTTAATGTTATAGGTGATCAGTGTATAGCCATGCTCGGTACATAAAATTTATTTACCTGCAAAAATAGTGAATCCACTCAAACAGAATAATTTAGACTTACATGTTTCAACATACACATGTATAGAGCAGGCCTATTTGGTGTTTTGTTTTATTAATGGAATGACATAAAGGCTCATGGACACATAAAGGACATCTTAAATGGCATTTTAACATTCAGTAACTCAAAACACTCGTAGTTACTTTGTCCAGACAATATTTTTATATATAATTTTGTTTGTATGTCTATTATTACTCATGGCTGACTCTGTACTCTGACAGTCCCAACTTTCTAACGTACACTATATTGCCAAAAGTAGTTGCTTGCCTGCTTTCACATGCATATGTAATATGATTTTGGTCCACCCTTTAACAGCTTCAACTCTTCTGGGAAGACTTTTCACAAGGTTTAGGAGTGTTCATGGGAATTTTGGCCATTTTTCCAGGAGCGCATTTGAGGTTTCAGACACTGCTGTCGAACCAGTGTGGCCTGGCTTACAGCTTCCGCTCAAATTCGTCCCAAAGGTGTTCTATCAGGTCGAGGTCAGGACTTTGTGCAGGCCAGTCAAGTTCTTCCACACCAACCTTATCAAACCATGTATTTATGGACCTTGCTTTGTACACTGGTGCCCAGTCATGTTGGAACTGGTGAGTGGTTGTTTTAGCCATTGGGCTCGGCCCCTTACTTCCAGAGAAATGAACCTTTTATGCTGAAACTTACATGTTTCAACATACACATGTATAGAGCAGGCCTATTTGGTGTTTTGTTTTATTAATGGAATGACATAAAGGCTCATGGACACATAAAGAACATCTTAAATGGCATTTTAACATTCAGTAACTCAAAACACTCGTAGTTACTTTGTCCAGACAATATTTTTATATATAATTTTGTTTGTATGTCTATTATTACTCATGGCTGACTCTGTACTCTGACAGCCCCAACTTTCTAACGTACACTATATTGCCAAAAGTAGTTGCTTGCCTGCTTTCACATGCATATGTAATATGATTTTGGTCCACCTTTTAACAGCTTCAACTCTTCTGGGAAGACTTTTCACAAGGTTTAGGAGTGTTTATGGGAATTTTGGCCATTTTTCCAGGAGCGCATTTGAGTTTTCAGACACTGCTGTCGAACCAGAAGGCCTGGCTTACAGCTTCCACTCAAATTCGTCCCAAAGGTGTTCTATCAGGTCGAGGTCAGGACTTTGTGCAGGCCAGTCAAGTTCTTCCACACCAACCTTATCAAACCATGTATTTATGGACCTTGCTTTGTACACTGGTGCCCAGTCATGTTGGAACTGGTGAGTGGTTGTTTTTAGCCATTGGGCTCGGCCCCTTACTTCCAGAGAAATGAACCTTTTATACTTCAGCATACCAAGACATTTTGGACAATTTCATGCTCCCAACTTTGTGTGAACAGTTTGGAGATGGACCCTTCCTGTTGTAACATACAGTACAGAGTATACAGTTCTGAGCTTATGGTATGTGTTTGGTGCAAAAAAGATTCTTACACGTTGTCCTTGTGGTCCACGAGGTCCTTGTGGCCCTCTGACACCTATGGCCCCCTATTGTGAAAAGAAGCAGCATGATCTATATTTGTTCTTAAAGAATGCCAAAGTGAGTAAGAACGAATCTAGTTTAGTGTTTTCAAGTTACTCACAGGAGGGCCAAATTTACCAAGAATACCAGGAAGTCCACCAGGTCCTGGTGGTCCCTGCACAAAAAAAAATACAAGCTGTTGGGTCCATTAATTGTGTAAAAACAATAAATATTCTTTGTCAACAGAGTTTACAATAATTGAGGCAGAAAAAGAGAAAGACCTACCAGGGGTCCATCAGGCCCAATACCCTAGAATGAAGGAAGCTTAGTTAGTTTTTCTTGTCAGATGTATTCTGTGAGATATGTAAACTGTTGCTAATGTAAAATGAATAAAGGTACAAATGTTATAGAAAAACAAACTTTTTTATTATTAAAGATTGATAATATTTATTCACCTTGTATCTAAACATTAAATATGAGAGTATGAGACACTGGCAGGCATTTTTACTTACAGCTCCTCCTCGAGGCCCAGGTTTCCCTCGCTCTCCCTGAATCATACCACAATATATAAATGCAAAAGTAAATAAAAATCTATTAGATAACTATAGGTTACCAATAAGCAGCAATGAATTGAGTCTGTGTGTCTAAAAAGACAGCTAACAAAACAGATGCCAATTGCAATATTACTGTTTGTGTGGGAGGTATATAAAACCACTTTAAAGATGTAGTCAACTTATTTTAAACAATCATGTGACCCTCTAAATGTTCTATATGTAACATTACATAATCATAGAATAAAACACACAAAATTATTTGGGGTACTTGTAAAGTTATAAAACAAATACAATGCAGGCATAGAAAAGTCACATTTTATTGTAAAATTTGTATGAATTGCAGTATTTGAGCAGAACCAAAAGCATTGCCTAATATTAATGTGTATGCTGACTGTAAAAATAGTTGATTGAAAAAAAAAATGGATCAACCACAAAATTTATTCAACATGTCCAGAGCTTCATTACAGCATAAGTATCAACTGTGTAAAGTTACAGAGCAAGTAATATTTTTGTCAGATTTTACACCCAAATTGGTTTTCAGGCATTTGCTGTCCAATGTGAATTTTACTTTGATTAAAGATTGTTTACATCTGTTTACATCTTTTTCCTGGGAAAAACTGTTATTGTGTGCTTGCATATCTTTTTCAACTTTGTCAGCCATATTTCTCATTAATTATTATAATGATCCCTAGTCACTGGCCCATTATTACATTATAACAGGGAAAAGCTGTTCATTAAAAGTCTTTTTATTAAAGATTGTTTTGTTGTTTTAAATCCCCACATTTATTTTGGGGGGGATTTGTCATGTTACACAAATGCTAATTAACTGAATAATAAAAAATAATTATATATATATATATATATATATATATATATATATATATATATATATATATATATATATATATATATATATATATATATATATATATATATATACACACACACACACACACACACACACACACACTGGCGGTCAAAATTAGAGAACAATTTATAAACAGTTGAACAATTTTCAAATAATGTCATCTTCACTGCTCAACAGTTTTGTCCTATACCATGCTACCAGAACACCTTTTCCACAAAATAACTAAGGCATTTCAACAAAAAACATAATTTTGCAGAAAACACACTGATCAAAATTAGAGAACACTTTCAGATACCTCCCAGTTATTGGTATTAATCTGTCACCTAGTGCTAATTTTCTTGATTATCTGTCAACCCCTATTTAACTGGCAGCCTAACTTCCAGTTTCACTGACTCTACAAGATTGTGGGCCATTCTAAAGTGACTGAAAGCCTCCGGCAGCAGGTTGTCCAGATGAAAGCTAGAGGGATGACCCTATCAGCCATAGCAAGACAAGTTGGTCGTTTCAAATCTATGATTTCAAGAATATTGAATCTTTACAACATCACAAACTCATTCAAGTCCCCCAAGAAGGCTGGTCATCCACGGGAGACAAATAGAAGAGAGGACAGGATACTGCGGGGGTTCTCAATGGACAATCGTTTCCACACTGCAGCTGGAATTGCTCACCAGTTCAGCGCTGAACAGGGTAAGGATCTGTCTCTACGTTTAAGAGCATTTGGACTGAAAGCCCACTCTGCGGTGACCAAACCTCTCATTAGCAGAAAGAATCAAAAGGCTAGATTAAGCTTTGCTAAGGACCATGTTGTGTGGACAGAGGAGATCTGGTCCAAAGTTCATTTCAGTGATGAAAGCAAGTTTAATTGATTTGGGTCCGATGGGAAACATTATGTTTCGCGAAAAACTGGAGAAAGACTGAACCCAAAGTGTGTAAAGAAGTCAGTGAAAAGTGGAGGAGGAAGTGTCATGGTTTGGGGCATGTTTTCTGCAGCAGGACTTGTGAATGTAAATGTTTATCAGAACCTTCTTCAAAAACATATGGTTCCTTCCCTGCGTTCATCACCCAATCAGCCCGCAGTGTTCATGCAGGACAACGCTCCATGTCACACAGCAAAGCAGGTAAAGCAGTTCCTTGAAACTGAAAACATTGAAATAATCACATGGCCTGCCCAGAGTCCTGATCTCAACCCAATAGAGAACCTCTGGAAAATCCTTGGCGACAAAATTATGGCAAAGAAACCCACTACAGTCACCGAACTGTGGAGAAGACTTGAAAAAGAGTGGACCAAAATCACACCAGAGCAGTGTGAGAGACTAGTGCTGTCCTGTGGGCGCAGATGTGCTGAAGTCATTCAGAGCAGAGGCCTGTACACTTACTACTAATGGCTGACTGTTGTAATCTTCAGAAAATTTTGTTGTAATCTTTTGTCATGCTACAGTCATTGTTGTTCTCTAATTTTGATCAGTGTGTTTTCTGCAAAATAATGTTTTTTGTTGAAATGCCTTAGTTATTTTGTGGAAAAGGTGTTCTGGTAGCATGGTATAGACAGGACAAAAACTCCTTCAACTGTTGAGCAGTGAAGATGACATTATTTCAGAATTGTTCAATTGTTTATAAATTGTTCTCTAATTTTGATCGCCAGTATATATATATTTTTTAATTCAGCTACTGAAATGATTATGCATATACTGTATTTGTTTAAGGTGAAATATAAGGTAAATACATTTAAGAGGACAGGAAAATTATTATGGCTTGTTGCAAGAACCTATCAAAAAGAAAGATAAGAATTTTATTTGTCAATTACCTTCTGTCCAGGTGGGCCATCTGGGCCTACATCTCCTGTGGGACCAGTCAACCCCTTAAAAAAAACAATGGGAACAAAAACATTTTAAAACAAGAACCAGAGGCAATAAATGACCCCTATAAACTTTTCAAAATGTTAAAAATCCTTAAAAATTCAAATGTGTGTGTGTGCGTGCGTGCGTTTGTGTGTGTGTGTGTGTGTGTGTGTGTGTGTGTGTGTGTGTGTGTGTGTGTGTGTGTGTGTGTGTGTGTGTGTGTGTGTGTGTGTGTGTGTGTGTGTGTGTGTGCGTGTGTGGGTGTGTGTGTATGTGTGTGTGTGGAGGGGGTTATGCAACTACAATAAAAAAATATATATACAGTGCATCCATATCCACCACAATGAAAGGAACATTTATCACATATTTAGTCATGTATTTAAATATTGCTGGGCCCTTGAGGTTGTTGATGCCCAAACAACAAGTCAATATTTTTTCTTCATTTGGAAGCCTGTGCCTCTAATGCCTGCTTCCTCTCAGCCCTTACCGTTACTTTTTTTTTTTTTCATTTCTTCTCCATTAACCATCTCTCTGCAGCACACTACATTTCGCCTTGGTAACTCTAAAATGTTAATACACGTTAACCAGTGTGCATTACCTGAGATTGGTCGAAGCACACACACAACATGCACTCATACACACCCCAAATAGCAGCCTTGCACAAACAGGCTGGCAGAGAGACAGATAATCGTGATAAAAATGTTATGGATTTTTTAAAATTCACTTAGGTCTGGGGTCGGTAACTCGCAGCACCGGGGCCGCATGTGACTATTTCATCCCTCTGCTGCAACTCCGTAAAATTTGGAAAATAAGTATTTAATTAAAATTTTTGTTTTTTGAGCCCCGGTTTTATTCAAGTTGACCGCTGACTGCACGCTCCAGTACACGCATGACGGCACACAGAAGCAGGTGCCATTTTTGGGTTAATGCAGGTGGATAATTTAAGTTTGTGGTTTTATTTCATAAATACGAGGAGAACTCAAATAGACATTGAATATTTTATTCAAAAGTAACCTTCAACCAAGTATCATTTTTTCGGAATTAAAATTTTTTTTGTTGCATGAAGAAATAGAATTATTTTTCTCTGTAGCAGTTCATTCATAAATGCAACACACTATATATTTTTCCCGGTGTTTTTGTTCTCTGGGAAACGAATCCAAATGGCTCTGTTTAAGGTTGCCGACGCCTGACTTAGGTCTTTTGTTTTCACTTTTTGTTGTTGTTGTTTTGTTATTGTTTAGTGCCCCAGAAGTCAAAATGCACTCATGAATGTCATGGCACTTGATTTATTTTGTTTTCTTTCCACTTTTTTTTTTTTGTGTGTGTGTAGTGCTGAGGGGTACAGATATCCAATCCATCAATGAGTATTGCACAAAACCCCAAACCTCTCTCTATCAAGTGCTAACATGGCGTTTTTTATATAATGCAAAACGCCTACAAGCTCTATACAGGCTTATACAACAAGACTGTTGTTTAAATGATGGAGTATTTACTCAGTTTGGTTTGTCAGTCAAGTGTGAGAAATTCTTAGCTCTTTTGGCCTATTTGTTGAGATACTCCCCACCTCATCTCACAAACACTCAAACTAACATAAAAGAACCTTCTCCGTCCCTCACACATGTGATGTTATGTCTGTAATGGACAGTGCAAACAGTGAACATATATTCTTACTGAAGCACTTACATCATCTCCAGGCAACCCAGGAAGTCCAACAGAACCAGGTTTCCCAGAGTCACCATCCAGTCCCTTTAAATTGACATAATATATTTATATATTTAGCAACATTTTAAAAATGAATTTAAAAAAATGTCAGTACTTACTGCAGAGCCATCTTCTCCATCTCCACCTCTTTCCCCCTGAAAGAAAAAGTGCTACTGGTATTGTAAGGTTCTATCTGAATCAGCATTGCTGCTATTTAACAAAAATCCAGTATCAAAAAAGTTAGTTAATAATGTGAAAGAAGACTATAATATTTACATGGCACAGCACTTATTGTTAAAGCAATCAGGAGAATGTTTTTTTTTTTATGAAACTTTTAAAAAGGTTTATGTTGCTTAGTTAGGAACTAAACATAATTTTAGTTGGAATTATGGAATTTGCTACTCTTATAATGTATGAGGTTTTTGGTGACACTGCACTGCTTTACTTAGCAGCCTCTCCTACACTAGCAATGATATGCCAACATTCACAGACAAGGTGAAGTACACACGAATGGGATAAGTAATGGTATGGTTGGTTATATCCAATTAGGTAATTGGAATGTATAATTGTTTAAAAGTGATATAAGGCTGTCAGGTGTTGTAACCTATTATATACTTGTTTAAATATGTAAAAGTTATGTTTTAAAACAGAAAATTAAACAATCAGAATGAAAAATGTTTTTATATTTACAGATTATTGACTTCTCAGTAAGTATACTGTTAGAAACTATACTAGATTTCTTTTTTTAGAATGTAGAATATGTAAAAAAAAAATTAATAATAAATAAAAATACTTACAGTTAATACTAGCTTACATTGTAACTTGTGCATGTATTTGTATGTATGCACAGGTAACTGTAGTGTATGTCTGCACAGCAAAGACACATGTAAATAGCCAAAGACATTACTATTATTAGCTGATAGACCAAAAATGAATTGTGGAGTTATGAGGCAAACATAGAGAGACTGGGATGTACTTTAGAAAGCTATATGTCAACTGCATAATCTAACACAAACCTGTTTTGTTTAACAAACAAAAAAATTGGATTACTAACAGTATCAATAAAATTACATTTTAATCTATGTGTATAGTAAAGTGCATTAGATGTTGAGCTGTTCACCTGGGGGAAATTGGCTTACTGCACAAAATCATTTAATTTATTTCTAAATTTCAAAATGAATGCATTTTTTACATGTACATTCTTTTAATTCCTACATATGTTTATATGGGATAGGATCTTATAATAAATACTAAGGTCAGCAATTCTATGTTGTTCAGCCTAGCTGTGATTGTATAACAGAGGTGCAGCTCTCAGTCTATTATGTTTTGAAACACAGATAACAAAAATACAGTCTCCAGTTAAAATAAGCATTACAATATTATTATGCAACTCACAGCAATTCCATCGATTCCTGGGACACCAGCAGGGCCTGGTGGGCCAGCTGGACCCACATAACTCTGTTAAGAAACATAGAACTACATAATCATGTTTTTTTTTTACCAGGTAAAATTTATTTGCTCCTATTACCACAGGTCCGGTTAATAGGCACAAAATGCATTGAGATAGATATGTTTAATAGACCATCACAAAATACAGACAATGAAAGTTATGTAGAGTTGTGTAGAAATAAAAATTTATACAATAAACTGAATGTTCTTAATAGGTTTAAAAGAACAGGTGCTGCTTATATTGACACATACAGTACTAGATGCTAAAGTGTAGAATGTTACATTTATTCTCTTATAAGCAAGTTTTTTTGTTTTGTTTTGTTTAAATATGCATATAACATGCATGTAAAATTTCGGTCAGCCTTAGTAAAGCCTTTTCCCCATCCATTTATGAAAATTAAGGAATTGGTTTCAAATTACTTTCCTATTTCTGACAGCTAAATTCTGAAATATTTTTGAACAACTGTTTAATCTTACAACAAATTCTAAACTATATATAAAATATAGGCTGGTGTGGTTATATAAATACATATAAAGCCTACCTGAGCTGAAGTGGTAAGACATATTCCCAACAAAAGCATTGAGAGCAGCTCATAAAAACCGATAGCAGGAGTCATGGTTATCTTTGTCAAGCCACTCCAACTAAGTCTGCCTCCAGTAACTAAATGGCAAGGAATACCATAAGTACAACCCTCTCATGTATATACATGAGAGGGTTGGTGGAAAGTAATTGGGTATATGAAAAACTGAGTGTGGAAAATCACAAAGTGGTGGCTTTGTGAATGGCACAGAGCACATTCAGATGTCAGTGGTAAATTTTACAAGTACATGTCGCTTGACCTAAGTTAACCTAACTTAACCTCTTATAAGGCAATGTTACTGCCAAAAATAGCATGCAGTGTGTCTACTGTCTCTGGCAACCAGTTTACATTCAAAGCATCTGCTAGTTTGTTTTACCGCTTTTAATCAAAGACTAGAGAGAAACATGTGTATGTTTTTTTACTGGTCAGGACCGCACAATAAAATATGTGCCACAAAATCACTTGCAAATAACATTTGGTGTGCATGTAAAATCTTATATTTTTTCAAGTCAATTTTATTGCTCAGAATTTAAGATCTTAAAATATTAGATTTAAATTTTTAAATTCAATCTTAAATTGATCATGTTTAATGTAAAATCGTAGTCCTTTTTTTCTTATCTTTTTAGTCTGATTTCTAATGCTTACAAAATCATTTAGTCAGGACAGCACACTAAAATATGTGCCACAAAATCACACCTTCAAATAACATTTGGTGTTCTTGTAAAATCTTATATTTTTTCAAACCAATTTTATTGCTCAGAATTTAAAATCTTAAAATATTAGATTTTCATGTTTTAGTTCAATCTCAAATTGATCATGTTTAACATAACTCTGTTAAGAAACATAGAACTACATAATCATCACTAAATTCTTAGTTCTGATTTTTTTTCTCTCATTTTTTTAGTCTGATTTCTAAGGCTTACTAAATAATTTCCTTAATTTATGTCAATGTTTTAAGGTATCTTCTATTTAAATTTCACATTTACCATTTACACATAAATATTCAATATTCACATTTGCGATTAAAAAATTATGTGGACAGTCATTTGTGACCGCTGTAACATCACACAATTAGTACAGTTAACCTTTAAATTATAGAAGCTGTTATGCTGTATATTCATATACAAAAGTTGATGAATAAGTAGGCACAGGGCTTTTTCTGGTCTTTATGGTGCTCTAGGCAAGACCAGCTTAAGTCCCCACCCCCAAAAAGTGTGAAAATGAAAAAAGAGGGGAAAAAATTAAAATATAGAAATATAGAAAATATAGGAAATCTTTTAGCTGTAAGAAAAATTATATTATGTGCAAATAATAAAATGAAATGTAATTGCAATGGAATGTAGAAAGTGCAGAATGTTCTGGATAATGTTCAAAGTTCAAAGCTTCTCCTCAGTCTCTCTGTGTTGGCCTTCAGGGAGCGGAATCACTCTCCTGACTGTAACAGACACTAACATTTCATTGTTAGAGTGGCAATGAAATGAGGCTGAGGTCCTTTGCTATCTTTCTAGCCTTGGTCCAGCACTGCTTGATGTAGATTGAGTGAAGATCAGGGAGCTTGCTATGGATGATGCGCTCAGCTGATTGCAACACCCTCTTTAGAGCTCATCTGTCTGGCAAAACCCAGGTTCTGCAAACCAGGTTATGATGTTTCCAGTTAGGATGCTCTCTATGTTGCATGGGTAAAAGGTTCCAAGCACATTAGAAGGCAGTCTTAAGACTCTCAAGTGTCTGAGGTAGTAGAGATGCTGCAAGGACTTTTTCACAACATAATTGATGTGACAGGATCATGACAGGTTCTGCGTCATTTCACTGTGGTGAAAAAGATGCAAACACTGAGATATCTGAAGCTGTCCACTCTCGACACTGAGCTCTCACTGATGATGGGGGTCTGTTAATTCCTCTCCTGCTATGGTGTATCAGCTCCTTTTTCTTGTTGACATTCAGGAGAAGATTGTTCCTCTGGCACCCATTGTGCAGATTCCTAATCTCCTCCAGGTAGGCCGTCTCATCATTGTCAGAGAGCAGGCCCACTACAACTGTGCTGTTAGCAAACTTGATGATGGTGGCGAAGTTGGTAGTGACCATGCAGTCATAGGTGTATAGTGAGTACAGCAGGGGGCTCCAATGCTGAGGGTGAGAGAGGCTGTTAATCCTTACTGCCTGTGGTCTCCCAGTTAGGAAATTGGAGATCTACTGACACAGAGATGGGCTGAGTCTCTGGTGCTCCATCTTAGTGGTGAATGTGGAGAGAATTATAGTGTTAAATGCTAAACTATAGTCTACAAAGAGCATTATAACATAATTCCCTCTCTTAGTGTCCATATGGGTGAGTGATGTGTGACAGAGGTGTGAGATGGCATCATCTGTTGAGCGGTTCGGACAATATGCAAACTGTAGTGAAGAGATGATGATGTCTCTGATCAGTCATTCAAAGTACTTCATCACTACTGGAGTCAGGGCTACAGGACAGGATCAGGTTTCTTAGGGACAGGAACAATGATGGAATCTTTGAATTATGTGGGGACTACAGATTTGGAGAGATTAAATATTTCTACCTCGTCTGCGCAGGCTCTGAGGAAGCGACCTGAGATGCCCTCTTGTCCTGCTGCTTTCCTGGTGTTCACACTCCTGAAAGCTCATGCTCGGAGATGATGAACTTGTTGGCATTGTATTTCTGTAGGGTAGGGTAATAAGGGTAGCAAGGGTAGTAGATGTTCAGCTCATCTGCCAGAGACACATATGCATTCATCATACTGGACGTTGGTGCATCCTGGATGCATCCACTCTCCAAGCATCTGATCGACTATTACCTCTTTTCCACCAAACCACAGATTTGGGTTAAGGAAAGAATATTCCTGTGAACACAGGTTCTGACTCCAGTGAACCAGGTACTAGTTTATGTCTGTTGCTAGTGCTAGTTCAGTGCTGGCTCAATAGCGATCCTCCCTAAGATTTGGCTTTGTTTCTCCGTGGGTAAGAGAGTTATGGAATTATGTAAATATACTGTATACCGTATGTCCATGTATGTCTCTTCTTTCCCATCAATGCTAGCGGCAATGATAGTGGCAAAAAAATACAACAACAATGCCGCGAGTTTACTTTGGGATCAAACAACCATTACTAGGAAGCATTTGTTTCCCATTGCATTTGGAGTCTATTTTCTTTATCTTTTGTGGTAGATACAATACTGAATTACACGTGACTACACTACTCAGCTTTAAAGATGCCGTTAAACCTAACAAATTTTTTGTTATCTCTGATATCTGTTTTTGTTATCTGTGATCATTTTTTGTTATCTGTGCTTCCCTTGGGCAACATCATTAGAAGACATGGGATTAGTTTCCATTGTTATGCTGATGATACCCAATTATATATCTCAACTAAACCAGACGAAATACCCAAGTTGTCTAGACTAACTGAGTGTGTCCAGGACATAAAAGATTGGATGACCAATAACTTTCTTTTACTAAATTCAGATAAGACAGAGATATTATTTATTGGCCCAAAAACCAGTACACACCAGCTCTCACAATTCAGCCTGTGTTTAGAAGGATGTACTGTTACTACCAGGTCGACAGTGAAAGACCTGGGCGTAATATTAGACAGTAACTTGTCCTTTGAAAATTATATTTCCAATATCACAAAAACAGCCTTTTTCCATCTTAGAAATATTGCCAAGCTTAGAAACATTTTATCCGTATCTGATGCAGAAAAGCTGGTTCATGCATTCATGACCTCCAGACTGGACTACTGTAATGCATTACTAGGTGGTTGTCCTGCATCCGCAATAAACAAGCTTCAGTTAGTCCAAAATGCAGCCGCCAAAGTTCTCAGTAGATCCAGAAAATATGATCATATAACCCCAATATTATCATCTCTGCACTGGCTACCTGTTCAGTTTAGAATTAATTACAAAATACTATTACTTACCGTACATACAAGGTTTTAAATGGTTTAGCTCTCACATACCTAACCAGACTTCTGATACGCTACAATCCACCACGCTCCTTAAGATCAGAAAACTCTGGACTCCTGGTAGTTTCCAGAATTTCAAAATCTACAAAAGGAGGTAGGGCATTTTCATATTTAGCTCCAAAACTTTGGGATAGCGGGGCTCAGACACAGTTTCCCAGTTTAAAAGTAGACTCAAGACACATCTCTTTAATCTGGCATACACATAACTCATCCCATAACCTCATACTCCAGTACATCTATCCTGAATGGCAACTACGCTAATTCTTCTACTCATCCCGAGGCATCTGGAGATTGTGTCAGCTTCAGTAGAAAGAGGTCAACCCTGCGAGGTTATTACATAACCAATAATTGGTTTGGAACTTCTGTGCGTGTTAACTTGCATTAGCAAGTCATTAGCGCTGATACCTTTCTGAAGTTGGCGTATGCATGTTGGGTGCAGCGGGTATTTTGAACATCATCTGGATTAGTAGCCTGTTTCTCCACCTCACAATGGACAACTTCTTTTGGTAAGTGCATATATTTATATCGAAGTCCTTTGTAGAAATTGTCTTAACATAAATGAGCGTTATTATATGGCACTCTTTGTGAAGTACATATAGTTTGGGGCAATTGTTTATTTAATGTGCGACAGTGAGAAAGCTGCAAGTCTTCCTGTAACCTTAGTTCCTATAAACAATATATTTGCATTATTTTAACCTACATTTATTTGTTAGTTATTACAGGTGTTACATATTATGAAGTATATTTAATTATGTTATAATTTAGAATTGAATATTATTTAATTATTATTTACTGCACATTATTATTTTGTCTACAGTATATCCCTGCATGTGTGATATTTGATTTATTGGTTATGTAATAACCTCGCAGGGTTGACCTCTTTCTACTGAAGCTGGCACAATCTCCAGATGCCTCGGGATGGGTAGAAGAATACAGAACAGATGGAGAGAATTAGCGTAGTTGCCATTCAGGATAGATGTACTGGAGTATGAGGTTATGTGTATGCCAGCTAAATGCTAGCGTCATGCTGGCGTCATGCAATAGCTTTCATTCATCACTTCACCATATATGTATACAAACCTTGTATTTAACGTTTACATTTCCTCTTAAATACGTGAGGAGGAAGACCAAAAAAAAAAGACACGAAGCTGACACAGCCACTGAATACACTGTGAACTTCGGGGGAGGGGCGGTCTTGTCTGTGATGTTAGCTGTCACTAGCTAACCCAACTCCAACCCAGCAAGCTAGGTTAAACAAAAAGTACCCAATTCACTGTAAATAACCCAGAAAAATTACCCAACAGAGGCAACCCAGCGTTTGGGTAGTAAAAACAACCCAGCATTTTTTAGAGTGTAATAACTCTTCGACATTTGGTATTTAAAATATGCAGTATATTGCGCCACAAATGTATTTATAATCTTCGCATTTAACATTTCAGAACACATTCTCTCAATATCCTCCTGGATAAACACATTTCCAGACTTCATCGCAAGACCTCAAAATTTGCCATTTCATGTAAGTAAACATTTACAATGCAGTATTTTTAATGATGTTAAGAACGAAGTATGAAGGTAGGCAAAAAATAATGCCTGTTATACCTTACTAGTTTACTTTTTTTTCACACACCCCCCACTACATATATCTTTTCATTAAATGTCACGAAAAAAAGGAAAAAGACTATTGAATATTTCCTTGCAAACCTATAATTGGTCAGACTACCTTTTAAAACAGTGTGCACTAACATTCAAAAGTTTGAGATCTGTATTATTTTTTGTTTTTAAAAGAGTTTTATGTAAATCAATGCTACATTTATTTGGTCAAAATTAAAATACTACATTTATTTGATATAGAAAACAGGAATAATGCTAAATAATGTTAGACCAAAATTTCTGTTTTCTACTGGAATGTACTGTACTTAAAACTATAATTTATTGCTGTGACATTAAGCTGAATGTTCTGCATCATTACTTAATTCTTTAGTGTCACATGGTCTTCAGAAATCCCTCTCATATGAGGATCTGATCATGGGGAAATTTCTTGATATTTTTGTATAGAGGGTTAAAGCTTTTTTGCCAATTTTAATAATAATAATGTTAGCCTATAAAAATGTCTAATATTGTCATTCAGTCCTGAGGGAAAAGTTATTGTTTCCACAAAACTCAATAAATGTTTCTTGATCATTATGAATTAATTAAATAAATAGTGATTTCTGAGGATCATGTGACACTGAGGACTGGAGTAATGATGCAGAAAATACAGCTTTACATCACATCAATAAATAAAACAATTGAAATACATTCCAATTAAAAAAAAGCTGTTTTGAATTATAATATTTCACATTATTCCTGTTTTTACTGTATTTCTGATCAAATAAATGTAACCTTCATGGTCATACTTGTGCGAGTTCAGTTAGATCTGCTCTGAAGCACAGTTCTTCTCTAGGAAAACATAAAAGAAATAGAGAGATCGTATTTTGCCCCTTATGTAGATTCAAGCTTTAGCAGCCATAGAACAAGAAAATATAAAAATGACACCATCAAAGATTTCAGATTAATGCGTAAGGAATCAGAGAAAATCTTGAATGAAACAGAACCTGAGCTAAACAGTGAACCTGAAGCTGGGACTTCACCTTGTGTACATGTAGAATTGAGAGAACAGGACATAGAAAAATTTGATGCTTAGACACTTGAGCATAAATCTGAACATCTTTTTTTCTATGCAAACAGTATTGCATATTTCAAAATCTTTCTCTCATAATTAGAGTCTTCCTAATGTTAAATGTAGGGCTGCAACTAACGATTATTTTGATATTCGATTAGTTGGTTGATTATTTTTTCCGATTAATTGGATAAAAACTAAACGCTTCTTTAATTTGATGTTTTGCTTATAACTATATAAAACCATAAATCAGGGTATTAGTTATGTATAAAACTAAACTTTAAAAAATGCAAAAGCCACATATAGAGTTTAATTATCTTTCATTTTGACATTTTAAACCTTAAATTAAAGACAAAGTTTGTTTATAAAACTCCTCTAAATATCCAATAAATAAATAAATAAATAAGCAAAACAATTGTTGTACTCTATATATTGGATGGCATCTGTTATAGTGGCTGCTTGTTGTGGGGGATTTCTTTTTTGAATTAACTCACTTATGCTGACTTGTCTCTTTCTAAAAATAAATAATTAAATAAAGAAATATCATAATTTGAGTATGCAAAATACAGCATTTTAACAATAATTGCAGATATTGCCAGCTGATAGAGAAGGAACCGCCAATCAGAAGTAGTGTGTGGAAGTTTGTGATTGGCTGGTTTTGTGGCAGTTTTGAAACCCTGGACAAAGTTGAGCGAGCGTACAGGCAGAGTCGAGCGGCCACAGAATCGAGAAGTCGCGCGTGCGCGGAGAACATGTTGAGCGAGCAGGGGAGCAATAGGCGCGCACTTTTCCCTGCAGACGCTTCTGTAAACTCCATTGCGCGAGCGGCTGTGTATCTGTGTGTATCTTTGTGTATTTGTGCATCTTGTGGTCGCGCTCCTCAGTAACGTGAGCAGTCCAACTAATCGATAACGGCATTCGTTGACAACGAATTTCATTATCGATTTTATCGATTAGTTGTTGCAGCCCTAGTTAAATGTTATGAATACCTGAAAGTTTATCAAAAGTGACAATGCATAACATTAGCGCCCTTTTTTCAGACTTCAAATATTGTGGCTCACTGAATGAAAACTGCTCTGGAAGATCTCAATGTGTTTATCCGTGATGGATCATCTGCACTATTCAGAACACGTCTGGTGAGTATGTTGCATTGATTCTCTGCAGGCACTTTGACAAAAATACGGCTGTTAATGTTTGTGTTGACATTATGAAGATATTTTAATTCTTAAAATACATTAGGGCAGTACTCCTGATGGCGGACAGACCAAAGGGATGAAAGTGGATGTTCCTAAGATGATGACTCCCCTACGACTTTGACCAGTGTCATAAACTTTACTCTTGTGTTGGAGGAAGAGATTGTCTTGCAAGATGCTCCAGATCTGCAATCTGCTGTTGCTTAACAGTTTGGCCTTTGACCTGTTTGCCTTGGATTTTCAGTACCAAAAATCTGAAGTACACTTTTGAGGTGATTGAGAAGATGTTCATGGAATTGGGCGCTCACTGCTCTGCAAGGGTACAATCCCTTAATACTTAACTTCTGCTATTACTTTGCTTTTGTGAGCTGTTTTCAGACTTCAAATATTAATTAATTAATAATAATAATATTATTATTATTATTTACTCTTTTCCTTGTTTTGTGAAGTTTAGACTGTAAAAGTCATTTTGCCATGTTTCTTTTAGTTTACTTTTATTTGAAAGTCAAGGAATGTGGATGTAGTGTGTTCCTTTTGGTTTAAAATATAATTTGGAAGAAACTTTCAAGCATGCAGTTACAGCTGTTTTAATTACATTGTATTACATGTTAATAAATAAAAAAAACCTGCTTCAGTAAATTTAAACACATATTTTAAACCCAAAACCTGTGACAATATAATATTATTACAATATAATATAATAATATCACTATTATTAAATTAATAAGTCTTTGAAACTATCAAAACACTTTTAACTTAACAAAACAATATAAGTTGGGAGACCTTACTCAGTAAATTTAGTTAAGTCAACAACAAGTTGACTTAACTCAAAATTTCAAGGCAACTTTTTTGAGTTACAGTAAGTCAACAACTTGGGTTAAAAGTGGAGTTAACTCAAAAATGCTGTGCAACAAGTTATCTTGAAATTTTGAGTTAAGTCATGATTTTATTTTTTACAGTGTATAACGTTGATAGACGTTGATAAGTGAAAGGAAAATGAAAAATGATTTTGTTTCTTTCTTTTTTTTTTTACAAACAAATATATGAAATATGTGCTGTGTATTTGTATTTAGCCCCCATTTACTCTAATACACCTAATTAAAATCCAGTGGAACCAATTGACTTCGGATATCACCTAATTAGTAAAGAAGTAAAGAGTTCGTCTGTGTGTAATTTAATCTCAGTATATATCCAGCTGTTCTGTGAAGCCTTCAGAGGTTTGCTACAGAACATTATGAAGCTCAAGGAACACCAGCCAGATCAGGGATAATGTTGTGGAGAGGTTTAAAACAAGGTTGGGTTTATAAAAAAAATAATAAAAAAAAGCCCTGCAAGTCGGCTATAGACAATCACCGGAAGTCAATCTGGATGCAACCTCCAGCGGTTGTGGTCAGACAAGGTGCCCAACAAAGTGAGACTTTTTTTTTTTGCTAATTATTTTTATTGAACAATTATTATATACAAAACATATTTTTTTATTAATTAATTAAGTATATTATTATTATAGAACAAGAGAAAACACCCACCCAGAACACAAGCAAAAACAAATATACCACATCCTCCAGCTTAAGACAAATCTTTGTGAATCAGATAGGTCATACATACATAACCCAGCACAAATAAACAATCAAGAAATACCTGCAAATTTGTAAAGCTGTGATATCTAAACTGATACAAATGTTTGTGTGTTACAGTACGTACCACTGGAATCAGTACAGTATATTGAGTATATACTGTATGTGTGTGTATATATATATATATATAATTTTTTTAAATTAAAAGCAGAATGAGTAATTCATACTAAACATTCCACTCACCAGCATGCGCCACTGGAGTCCCTTTATCTGGAGCTGCCAACAGGTGGAGGGTAGATTATTCTCTGTGGCCGATGCCAGTGAATGGCGGCGCCCCGCTCCTTTCTGAAATTCACATAGTTAATGCTGGGGTTTCGGGAAGTGGCTTTTTCTAGGCGAGCAAGGAGCTCTTTTATTATGAGGTGCACTGGTTGTAAGCCCATCACCACACCGTGTTTTTTTGGGTTGGCAGTCCGTCCTGCTTTCTTAAGTTTCTGTAATACTTCTTGGGGTTGGTGCAGGTGCTCGTCCCAGCCGCCTGGGGGTGAATGACTACATCGTCTTGATATTCAGCTGCGTGTGGGTGGTGATGGAGCACTATGTCCATCAATATTTATATCATACAGCTTAGTGCACTTTCTCTTACCAGGCTGCTGCAAATGATAGTTCACAGGACTGACATGTTCCGTGATGGTATAGGGTCCCTGCGAGGAATTTACAACTGGCATTTGGGAGGAGCAGCGGTACGCGATCACCTGGAGGAAACTCGCAGGGGCGTACCAGCGGTCTTACACTCTGCATTGCTCCGCTTGTACCTTTTTCATGTGATCTCTCACTACTGGGAGTACTTAGTTATTTTTTTCTTGGAGAGCACATATTCTACCACTGAGTGGAACAGGAAAGGCTGCTCCTCCCAGGCTTCCTTTACCACATCCAAGAGCCTGCGGGGTCTCCTGCCGAATAGCAACTCAAATGGTGTGAACCCGGTGGAGGCTTGTGGGGTTTCGCGGACGAAAAAGGGGACATACTTGAGAAGCTGGTCCCATTTTCATCCTCCTACATCAATCACCCAATGTAACATCCTTTTTAGCATTTGATTGAATCTCTCCACCAGGCTGTCAGTCTGTGGGGGGTATACGGAAGTGTGTAACTGTTTGATCTGAAGCAGCCGGCAGTTGTCATCAGGGACATGAATGGCATGCCTTGGTCTGTTAGTATTACCTTCGGAAAGCCCATGTGACTAAAGAGCAGTACAAGCTCTTTCACTAAGTTAGATGTCGCGTTTCTTAGCGGGACCGCTTCCGGATAACGAGTGGCATAGTCAACGACGACCAATATGTATTTATGTCCCTTTGCCAATTTCGGAAGTGGGGCGATGAGGTCCATCCCTGTTCGATCAAAAGGTATGCTGACGGGTAATGGAATTAGAGGGGTTGGGGCCATCTTCTGTGGGGCCATTTTTTGGCATTCAGGACATTGCTGGTAGAACTTTTTCACAATGGTGCTTTTCTCACCTAAATGTCTGCTGAGTGTGTGCGTGTGTGAGAGGTGCATGGCGGCGTCTACTTTTCCCTGTGGGACAACTAATAAATCAAGGGGTTCTGTTGGCCACACACCTCCATCCTCTTGTGTCACCCTTTTATGCCTCTCCTTCTATCTCTCGTACTTGGCTCCAACAGTGTTTGCCAGTTGCCGTGTACACAGGTGATCGGAAGGGACTCGCAGGGTCCAACGCTGAAATTCCAGGGCTGCTTGGAGAGTCCACAATTAGGCCAAGATCTTTGCCGTTAATATTTCATATTCTTCTGCGTCATCTGTGGGCAGGGCGAAGTAGGCTTCTTGAGCCTCTCCTTAAAGCAGTGGGACCAGAATGGAGCTCCACTCCTATTTTGGCCAGCCTTCCAGCTTTGCGTTTCTCTCAAACGTCTGGAAGTAGGCCTCGAGATCATCATGCGGTGTTAGTTTTGTTAGTAAATGCTGGGCATCTTTTCGTGGGGAGGGGAGGGGCACGTCTCATCCTACACGCTGCTGTATCCTCGTAAGCTCCGCAGTCGCTGTCTGAAGACCTTGTGTGAGCTGTTGCATGCAGAGCATTTGCTTATTGGGAATGTGTCAAAGAGACGTTAGCATTTAATCCAAAATTCCCTCCAGACAATTTTTGGATGATGAATCATTGCTGTGGCACCTAAATGCTCTGCCAATAGGCTTTATTTACTATGACCTTTATTTATTTATGTTGGAGCTTTCATACTGCAATATTTTACTGTTTAATGTAAAACAATACTGATATCCAAAACTGGCTTCCTGATGTCGTGTGTGCATAAATAATATATGCAAGTTAATAATCTTTAATGTAAGACTGAATACCATTTAAAAGAACTTTAACATTTACAGTACAAAAAGTAACACAGAAACAGTAAGAGTAAACATTACTCTGTGTCCATTACTATGGACACAGAGTCTTATTCTCTTCCTGATAGACTGCAAGTGGGAGAAAAAAAACAGTTTGTATCTTATGGTGTAGAAAAACAATGCTGTGCATTACTGATCAGAAGGTTGTGGGTTCAAGCTCCAGCACCGCCATGTTGCCACTGTTGAGCCCTTGACCATATCTCCTCCAGGGGTGCTGTATCCTAGCTGACCCTGTGCTCTGACCCCAGCTGGATATGTGAAAAAAATATTTCACTGTGCTGAAAGGTGCATGTGACAATTAATTTATCTACAATATTTTAAAATAAGATCCAAACCAAATAAAAATATTATTAAGCTTATCTGTCTGTAAAATGTTATTAGAAATAAGATTAAGAATATTATATTCGGCTTGTTATATTCTTATTTTAAGAAATTGTAGATACATTTAACTAGATTCAAAAATATTTAAATTGATTTTTGGATTTAATGTCCTTTTTCTGATTTCACAAGTAAACGTAACAAGATTCACAAATGTATCTTGTGATCCACATTATCTCTTCAATATATTTTTTATGCACACAGAAATATTTATTTCTTCCTTTCACATTTATTCACAGACTGATGAATGTCCTTCACAAGTGACTTGAAACTTAATGTAGGATATTATTGAGGATATTATTGAAAGAGGATATTATTGAAAGGTTGACTACCCCGTGTTAGTGTCACTGTGCAAGCCTTCAAAATAAAAAAAATATTTAACTAATATGCACTCATGCACGATTGTAATGGGCTTATCACACTGGTTCTTAACTCCAGTCCTGCCCTGCTCATTTTAGTGGTTTTTCTTTCATACCCAATTCAAATCAGAAAAGGTTGATATTTAAGGCTTGATTACTTAAATTAGTTGAGCTGGGAGCTGCGATAGCACTAAAATGTGCAACTAAATGTGTGGAGAACAACTAGCTTGTCAGATTTGTACATAACTTACCTGTGGAGCAACCTGAGACCATATAAATGTTCCAAAATCTGTTTATATATCCATTACTGCTTGACTGTCATACTGCATAGATGCAAGGTAGTCACATACAGTCATCCCCTTAAATTTAATTTTATGTGATTGGCTGAAAATGCTGAATACATCTGATGGGCTGCAGAAAAAATAAAATAAATAATAATAATAATATAAAATAAAGAAATATTTCTGTGTGCATTGAAAATATATTTGTGATTTCATCTGCTCATAAGGTAAATTTAACATACCTGAAACGCACTGATGTTGCAGAGAGTTGCAAGGACAGGGAGTAGTACAGAAATGCTTGTTTAATGCAGCTTTATTGGAGAGAATATAGCGAAGTTCAGCCCTTCTGCATTTCAAAATAAACTCAACAGAGCATGACAAAGAGACTGCACAGTGGCATAGAAACCTCACTAACAAATTGCAGTTTTCCTGTGTAATTGCAGTGTGACACAGGCACGCCAGTGCACAAGTGGAAACGCTCATAATGCCGTAGGATCTGTGTAGACTTTATTAGCCTGCCCACACAGATATGCACGGTAGTTGCTTATGGTAGTGGGTTGACTCGAAGTCGACCTAGCTGTGGAATTTGATAAGCAGGGAAAATAAAGCAGTACATTTCAGAAGCACCATCAATGCTCATCAGATGTGCCTCTCTGAAGCCGCCGTGGGTACAGAGAAAAGTACCAAAGAGTTTTTCAAGACAAAGAAATGGGATATACTTCGCTGGTCACGTGGGTCACCTGATCTCAACTAAATAGTGCATGCTTTTCAGTTATTGACGACAAGACCGAAGGCAGAAAGACCCACAAACAAGTCAGACAAACAACTATAAAATAAATAATTTAATTAAATATTAAAACATACCACACAAAAGAGCATGTTATAGTGAGAATGTTGGAGGGATATTAGTTTTTTCTTCTTTTAACTGATTTTCTTTTCCCTTTTATCTTTTTTAACAATGTACCTATATATTGTTTTATTGCCACCTATAATTATAATTATAATTATGCTAAAATAATATTTTATCCTTCCGCTTTACCACATTTACTGGTGAAGACAACACTGCTGCTGGATTTAATGCTTGTTTCTTTTGCGGTTTGAACTCTGGAGCATAAAGAACAGCTCAAAGGAACGGTTCGTTTTGAGTGTACTAATATGGCGCCAGGCTAACCTAAGCTTCAGCCCAATGTAGGCAGAAATGGCTCCGTGTCGGTTGCTGTTATGCACGCCACCTTCTCTGTCGGCTACGAGTTGCTACGCAAATACTGCGTAAAGACGCAATCAATATGTAAATGACGCAATTTAGCGACATCTAGCGACTTTTTCAGCAGGCTTTAGCTACTTTAGATTGAAAATAAGTTGGCAGCACTGGTTCCGGTGTTAAAGGTCGATAATGTTTTGTAGTGAAGAGTTTCCGCGAAGGGGTAAGTCTGTGTAGTACAGTAGATATAATGAACGCCTGGTACGTATCCAAGACGCGTTGTTTATCTACAATATGGATTTTTTGTTTCATTTTGTGATGCTTTTCATACATCGTTAACAAATCCAAGCAAAAACGTTACAAGGAGATCCTATGGCTTGCTAACAATGTTTGCTACCAAGCTATCGGCTAAGCTAACTTGCGAACCACAGCCAAGAGGGATCTGGCTGTTAATCTGACTCCAGTCGACTTTTCCATCGAATGGAATTTTGACATGAACGTGTGGGAGAAACTCGATTGTATAACACCGTTTTAGATACTAGGTAAAGATTTTGTGATATAAGTTATCAGGTATTAAATTTGGGCCTCATGCGGTAAGTTACCAATATAATGGTGTAATGATATATTCATTCATTTAGCCTGGATAATTATGACTAAAATGTTTTTTTGTTGTTGTTGTTATTTTTTTTACGCATAACCAGATAATTGTGTGACTAATGAACTCTAAAAGTTGTTCATTCTCTTCCTTGAGCCTCTCTCTCTGGAGACTTGGGGTACAAGACCACATAAATGTGTACACATAAAACAGAATTCAGTTTTCAGAATTCTTTTTGTAAAAAATTTGAATTTAAAAAGAACGAATCGTTCATCAACGACCCATCACTAATAGGTAATAATATAACTTTAATTGATTAACAGATCAGGAATTAGAGAAAACTGTTTTCTCTTTATTATACCTAGTTACACATTACAAAGTAGCACGAGAACAACTGATTGTCTGATTGTATTTACTGTAAATGAGTGTATGTATTACTGATGGCATCAGTCCGCCCACGTACATAAGGTTTACTCCGCCTGCATGCAGATCCTAATACCTGACCTACCACTCCGTCAAATGCACTATAGTAATTCTGTAGTCTGATCCAGGGTTTCAGTAGGTGTGAGCTTGGCCTTACCTACCTGTTTTCACCATAGGTTTTACCAGCTGCCTCGCCTGCGTGCAGATCCTGGCAGCTGTGTGCTACTATTGCCTGATTTCACAATGCTCCACATACACTGTGTGCACAATTATTAGGCAAGTTGCATTTTTGAGAGTTTGTTTCATTATTGAACAATCATCAATCCAAAATGGTAAGCCTCATACCTAAATATATAAGAAAGTAAAAGTGAGAATTTGGCTTTCTTAGGAGAATATCTGTGTGCACAATTATTGTGCTAATTTAAAATTATTGGCATGATTTTTACTGTATAGTTTTCATTTTTAACTAAATGAAAAATGAAAACTTTCCCATCTCATTTGTTTTTCATCTGTTAAAGTGAGAATAAGAAAGTAAAAGTGAGAATTTGGCTTTCTTAGGAGAATATCTGTGTGCACAATTATTGCGCTAATTTAAAATTATTGGCATGATTTTTACTGTATAGTTTTCATTTTTAACTAAATGAAAAATGAAAACTTTCCCATCTCATTTGTTTTTCATCTGTTAAAGTGAGAATAATAAACAAACAATAAAAAATTTACAAATACATTTTTCTGACATCAAAAAAAATATATAGCCACTCTTCCATTTATAGAGTATGTAAGTTTCTTGATCTGTTGAACAACTTTTTGTGCAGCAGCAACCACAGCCTCCCGGACACTGTTCAGAGGGGTGTATTTTTTTCCTTCAATATAAATCGTCCATTTAAGAAGGGCCCACAAGTTCTCAATAGGGTTCAGGTCAGGTGAGGAAGGGGACCATGTCATTATTCTTTCTTCTTTAAGGCCTTTACTGTCTAGCCATGCAGTGGAGTACTTCGATACATGCGATGGAGCATTGTCCTGAATAAATATTATGGCCTTGAAAGATGCAGGCGATTTATTTCCTTGGCAAGCTCCGCCAAAAAAATTAAACATGTTTAAACATGTTTTTAAGGCGGGTTAAACATATAAAATTTTTTCGCGCATCAAGATGGAAACGTAATCGCAGCGGCAAAACTTGCGGTGAATCATGAAGAACCGTACTTCCGCCCACCACGCGAAACCGCGTAGGTGAGATAGGGGTATTAAAGTTGACTGAGATTAATTTAATGCATTACAGCACCATACATTCTTATTTTAAAGCCTTTTCTTGGATGCAAAAAAAAAACGTTTTTTAAATGCGCTTTTTCTTCGTTGGTGTTTACTGGCGGCTTGCACCCGGAAGCACGCTGTGTCAAAAGCGTGCTGTCAACAAATAATTGTGCAAAAACAAAATGCAAGCTTTTAAAATTAATTAAACGAAGCTTCGAGGCAGAAGATTTTGCCTCGATCATTTTTTGTAATCTAATTACTCGATTTACTCGAGCAATCGTTCCAGCTCTAATTTCCTTTACCACTGCTTGAAGACGGTGTCTTCTAAAACCTTGCAGTAGGTTTGGGAGTTGATTTTGAGTCCATCGTCAACCTGAAAACGTCCAACTACCCCCATCTTTAATAATACCAGCCCATACCAGTACCCCACCTCCACCTTGCTGGCATCTCGGTTGAAGTGGAGCTCTGTGCCCGTTACTGATCCAGCCACATGAAGTCAGAAGTCACTCTCATCTCTTCAGTCCATAGAAAAAAAATCTGTCTTCAGATATTTCTTGGCCCAATCTTGACGTTTCAGCTTGTATGTCCTGTTCTGTGGTGGTCGGGTTTCAGCCTTCCTTACGATGCCTCTCAGCACTGAACACCTTATACTTCTGGGCACAGTTCTGGAATATGACAGCACTGGAGGATAATGGGTTCCTGGTAGATAATGGGTAACTTTTACAAAAGTTGTAAAGAAGACCACAAAGCCAGCAAAAGTCTAATGGACTAACCTCTCATACCATGACTCAATAGTAGCTGGAGAAAAAGTAAAAATAAACAAAGATTTATAAACTCAAAGAAACCAGAAAAAGGCTAAGAAAGATTGATTAAAAGAAGAAATTTGAGGAGGCTGTCAATCACCAAGAACCGGCTGTGTGCAAAACATGGAATAATGTCACAACAAAGTTAAAATACGCAGCAAATACGACTGAATTATTGACAAAATTCTAGTTCTGGTAAATGAAACAAGAAAGGAAAATGATCAGGGCTTACAGGAAAAAATATAGAAACTGGAAGATAAAAACAAAACAAAAAAATAATAATATGGAAGTAAAAAAAATTAGTTTTTTTTTTCTTTTGATGCACTTTTTTTTGTTGCAAAAATCTATGAAAACCAATTTTTCAATTGGATGTGATGTGTTTATATGTTCTTCCACTTGTTTTTGGTTTTGTGGAGCATGGTTTCTCTTTCATCTGGCATGTTGGTTTCTGATAGGCTAAACATTGATATACTAGGTCTATCAGTCACATGAAAGATCATTTGCTGTTTTCCTATGTCAGTTAATCCGCTTATGTTCCATGTTGTAATTTTCAGTCTTTCCTTGTCTTGAGGATTCCGCTTGATGTCTATCTGAGGAGCCTCAAGATTGCCTGTTTTCTCTGCTAGACAAGGTACTCCAACTTCGTTTGGTATGATTAATATTATTTAATCTATTTCTTTGTATTGTATGCAAGTTTTCCATGTTTGAAGTTAGTACCGTATTTTCCGCACGATTAGGCGCACCTAAACGCCTTCAATCGTTTCAAAAGCTGATCATGCGCCTAATAATACAATGCGCCTTGTATATGGCCCAGTATTAAAACGCATACAGGTCTCAGTTACGGTAAGCAGCCGCGACTCGATTTTCCCCCGTAATAGTGCGCAGTGCATGCTGGGATACCGGGAAACTGGCGTTTCATTTCCATTTTAATATTTTTAATATTTTTGTAAATACCCTGAAATGGCTCCTACCAAAAGACACGCGTACAACGCTGAGTTTAAACTCAAGGCGATAAGCCACGCACAAGAACACGGCAATAGAGCAGCAGCGAGAGAATTTAATATCAATGAATCAATGGTGAGGAAGTGGAGGAAGTATGAGGATGAGCTCCGCCAAGTAAAGAAGACAACACAGAGTTTCCGCGGGAACAAAGCGAGATGGCCACAGTTAGAGGACAAAGTTGAACAGTGGGTTGCTGAACAAAGAGCAGCAAGCAGAAGTGTTAGTACAGTCACAATTCGTATGAAGGCAATAGCGCTAGCTCGCGAACATAACATCAGTGAATTCAGAGGCGGTCCTTCTTGGTGCTTCCGTTTTATGAAACGACGTCATCTCTCCATCCGTACGCGCACTACTGTGTCACAACAACTACCAGCTGATTATCAGGAAAAGTTGGCCACTTTCCGCACATACTGCAGAAACAAGATAACTGAAAAAAAGATCCAGCCAGAGCATATCATCAATATGGACGAGGTTCCACTCACCTTCGATATCCCTGTAAACCGCACTGTGGATAAAACAGGAGCACGTACGGTGAATATTCGCACCACAGGGAATGAGAAAACGTCCTTCACTGTAGTTCTCGCCTGCCAGGCTAATGGCCACAAACTTCCACCCATGGTTATTTTCAAGAGGAAGACCTTGCCGAAAGAAAACTTTCCAGCTGGCATTGTCATAAAAGCTAACTCGAAGGGATGGATGGATGAAGAAAAGATGAGTGAGTGGTTGAGAGAAATTTATGTGAAGAGACCGGGTGGTTTTTTTCACACAGCTCCGTCCCTATTGATCTATGACTCCATGCGCTCACATATCACCGAGCATGTCAAAAAACAAGTGAAGCACACTAATTCAGTGCTCGCCGTCATTCCGGGTGGATTAACAAAAGAACTCCAGCCGCTCGATGTTGGCGTCAACAGAGCATTCAAAGCTCGACTGCGAACTGCGTGGGAGCAGTGGATGACCGAAGGCGAACACACGTTCACCAAGACGGGGAGACAGCGCCGGACGACATATGCTAATATCTGCAAGTGGATAGTAAATGCCTGGGCTGGTATATCAGTCACAACTGTGGTCCGAGCTTTTAGGAAGGCAGGAATTGTCACCGAACTGCCAGACAACAGCAGCGACACTGACTCGGTTAATGATGACTTTGATAAGACGGAGCCAGGCGTTTTGGATGCCGCAATAGCCCAGCTGTTCAATTCGGACACGGAAGAAGAAGTTTTCGAGGGATTTTAGATAAGGAACTGAGAAAGTGAGCTTTACGTTTACAGAGTTATTATTGTTCTTGTTGCTTGTTGCTTTGTTGTTTTGTTTTCTTGTTAATAAAGTTTGACTGACCTATCTGACTGCTAATCATTAGATGCATAACGCATCCATCAGTCAGGCACACACGAGGCACACCACAGGACCAAAATATTTTAAGTATATTTATTGAAATCACAAATTGGCGCTAATCGTTGATAAGCACAAGATTTATTTGCACTTAATTAATTAAAAACGAGTAAAACGCAGGAAAAGTGAAATGCGCTCCACTTCTGCTAAGACGCTGTCACCTGTTTGGTTCAGCGCTGTTGTGTCTGTGTGAACACAGATCCTTTCTGCAGTGAGGATGTCACACTCTCTCTCTCTCTCTGTGCGTGACTAGCGTTCTATTGTCAGGAAATATCACAGAGTGTGGCATCGTTTCATACAGCGATGATCTTTGTAAGAGTCAAAATCTCTGCGGAAACAGCCCAAGCAGCTAAAGCTCTAAGTTACAGTGTGATCGTTATTTTAACACTGTGATTTCCAGCGGAATTATTTCTTACATATCGTGTTAAGGAATATAAGTTAAGATTTATCTGAGAGCCAGATGCAGTCGTCAAAAGAGCCACATGTGACTCGCGAGCCATAAGTCCCCGACCCCTGATCTAATGGATGCGTTATGCATCTAATGGATGCATAACGCACCGTAACTCCAGCCTCTACTTTAGCGCCTTATGCGAAGCGTTTTATTAAAGGTGCGCCTTATGATGCGATGCGCCCTATATATGTAAAAATAATTAAAATACGTCATTTATTGAAGGTGCGCCTTTTGATGCGGTGCGTCTTTTCGTGCGCAAAATACTGTACTTCAAAACTTGCAAAACACTTGTATGTCATAGCAAATTTCCCCATAACAAATAATGGAAACTCCCATGATTCATTCCACAACCCAAAAATATTCATATAAAAATAATGAATACAAAATATAAAGTAAAAATAAAACAAATGAACTGGCACAGGAAGGGGGGGTGGATTACCGTTTAGGCCAACTTTCTTGCACACGTGCTCAGCGAACAAAGCGTATACATGTTATACGTATATACTGCTCATGTTACATGCATGTTATATGCTTGTGCATTAGTCTCAATGCAGTCACAAGCCATCAGAGAAAAACTACCTGCATCAGCTCAATCTCCAGTCACCACACACATCCCAAGCAGCCCCCAAGGGGCCATCCACTGCAGCAAGGCAGAGGCCTCCAGGCGACGAGAACTCCAACCAGAATGTATCAGACAAGGGCGGAGGGAGTCTGGAGCATTGTCAACTCGAGTGCCATGTGTAGCTCGAAGGAAAGAGAGCGAGATGGGACTATTTGTCAAAAAACCCTTTTAAAAAGACATTGCAGGATTTTCAGCTGGATAATTAATAATTAAGATCTGGACTCTGTGGTGGCCAATCCATGTGTGAAAATGATGTCTCATGCTAACTTGAAAGGAACCTCCACCATGCTTTGCTGTTGCCTGCAGACACTCATTATTGTATCTCTCTCTGGCCCTTTGGCAAACAACCTTCTACTACAGCCAAATATTTCTCATTTTAACTCATCAGTCCAGTGCGCATACTAACATGTTTTCCTACATAGTTGAGTCGCTTAGCCTTGTTTCCACATCAGAGGTATTCCTCTGATGTGGAAACAAGGCTAAGCGACTCAACTATGTAGGAAAACATGTTAGTTTGCACTGCAATTGGGCTGCAATTCTTCCATGAAGAACATTAGCCAGACTTCTCCAGACAGAACATGGGTTTTTTGGACCATCCACAAAGAAATGGCGGAAATCGATGGGGTCCCATGGATTTCTGCCATTTATTTGCTGATGGCATTACTGGGCATCTTCTGACATCAAAGTAAAGTAAGCATGATGTTTTTCATCTGCATCTTCATCATCATCTGCGGCATTAAGCATTCTTCGCCGACCACTGCGTCCGTCATACACTCGCACTGTGATTTTACGTGAACTACCATTTTGTGGCTAAGTTACTGTTTTTGTTCTCAATTGCTTCCTCTTTGTTATAATACCATGAACAGTTGACTGTGGCATATTTAGTAGCGAGGAAATTTCACGACTGGACCTCTTGCACAGGAGGCATCCTATCATGGTACCACACTGGAATTTACTGAGCTCCTGATAGCGACCCATTCTTTCACAAATATAAAGCACTCTGCATGCCTGTATGCTTGATTTTATACACCTGTAACCATGGAAGTGATTGAAACACCTGAATACAATGATCTGGATGGTTGAGTGAACACTTTTAGCAATATAGTGTATTTTACATTTTTATTTTCTCTTTCAGGAATGAATAACAAAAGGACAGAAGAGACTAGCAAATGAGGAAAATGTGGGTGAGTCAGACATTTCAGTAACTTCATTATAGGATAGGAATCAGGTTTATTGACAGACTCCTATGCCCTCAGTGGGTTTTTACATGCGAAGAAACCAAAGATTTCTACAAATGTGCCCAAGTATACATACAACCCCTGTTGAAAAAAATGACTATTCCTTCTGTAAAACAACCATCCCCTATTATCATATCCTTTAGATTAAGAATGCTGTGTATTATGTAAAATTTGTCATGGAAATTAAATATCAACTCTTTGCGTATGATCATCTACAAACTATAAATAACGGCGGTAAGCGAATCCGAATTCAATATTGTAACAAGCTGCTCATGCTAGTTTGCCTAATTTTTTGCGTTGATTGCATTTTCACAATGCCCATGAAAACAGTTCGAGCACAGCTTTTGACATATTTTAAGCAGCTGCGAACCGAAGGTCTGATGCATACTGTACGCACAAATCCTGTCAGCGGAGATGCAATGAAATAATTTTTTTTTTAAAAGGATACCGTTTAATATGGCAGTTTTAAACTGCATGACATCTTAAATGATAAAAGATACATTCGTGTAATTTCATTCTCAATTTAAAGAAGAGCTTTTGTTTTTTCCTTAGACTTTGTAGCTTCACCGACATGGTTGGGTATAACAGGTCAAAAATGGATTTTTAAATGTAGGGGAAGATGATGTGATTGTTCTTAAATCTGATGTTGAGAACTTCACAGTTCCTAATTTGACAGTTGTAATCCAACATTGGCTGATAAATGTACTACCTGTTATCTGGATTACAAAATCACATTATTACAATTAAGCACTGGCACTGGTATACACTTAACATCTAAATTCTTATTTCTAGTAAGATTGGTTAATACAGCTGAGCTGAGACCAGACCGTGGTTGCAGACCATAAACACACTGGCTATTTTCACAACAGAATGTGAGCGTGGCTTTAGTCAGTTATACAATTTAATTCAATTTAAATGATACATTAAGGTCTAGCCTGAAAGCTTGAAAGTCTTTCAGTACTTCCCTTTATCAAGCGTGTTGGCCCTCCAATGGAGAAATTTTCTCCATAAAGTTATATTAGGTCCTGGGTTCAGAAAAGCCACTGCTTGGCTGACAACTGCAGAGCACATCTTCATGGCTATGAACTACTATTACCGCCATGCTGACCACTGCGGCAAAACGACAGCAGCCAAAAAGAAATCAGTCGCGTTAGGTGTCATTTATGAAATGACCGCCAGGTGGCGGAAAGTGAAATTTTGATTTGATTTTTCAAATATAAGTAGAGTTTAAGCCAAAAAAAGTGCTATGTTGTATACTACAGTGATGGTAATTTCCACATCCGAGTATTTTATACAGCAAACATGAAAAATCAGAACCAGAGCTATTGACATTTACTGTACAATAATGAGTAAAAAAAAAAAAACATTGGTTAAATGTTTAGACAGACGATCAAGTTTGTCTAGCTAACAATTTTATTTGTACAAAGAATGAACTGTTATATAGCCTATCTCTGTTTGTGTCTGTTTATTGTTATTATTTCAAAAAATGTTACAGTTAAAGACATCAAACCTTAAATATAGAAATAACTGGAAAAATTGTTTTTCAGATTAGAACATTAGAATAACAGTTGTTTAGTTAGAATGGGTTGTTTCTGTAAACATCTGATTGGGTTATTTTGACTCAACAGTTTATTCTTTATTCTCTGGATTCTCCAAACAACACGAAAATGAAAATACTGTTCTTGTGTCATTGTAGTTTTAAGAGTTGTTTAGGTGAGAATGCATGTGTGTACAGCTCAAAACCTCCATTGTTTATTAAAGATGGTGTCTATTTTAAAAAAAATTGCCCCAACGATTTCGGAGATTTGAGCTCCAGACAATGACCATATACATGCCTCATGTACACGCCTAACGCAGCCTCACCGGGAACAATTTCTGAAAACTACCACTGGCTGGGATGTGTCTGTAATGGTTAAAACAGCAGAGGTATTTTATTTTGGGTATTTCTAACTGGTAATCTTTGGTATAATACAGTTATAGTATAATATATCACTGCTGTGTGATGCATCCTGTATTCTGCGTTAGGTGGACTCTTTGGTGGAGGCTGTTGATGTTTATTATAATGTTTTTTTTGTCTTTGATGTTAACTACACAAAGCAGTGTCTTCCCACGTGGGAGTTTCTCCCGCATACTGTATATCAGATTGATGGACATAAGTCCTCATCTGTTAAAATTTGGAGGCCCACATTTAATCAATAATATTTACAAGGTTTTATTGTTTTTGTTCTTAATGATGGTTTGTATAAGTAAATGAAATAATAATAGTTAATATAGTAAAATAAATAGTTTACTGGTTTGAATAGATGTCATGTGGGCATTATGATATTTGTATTGGAAACTTTTAAATAAAAAGTGGCAGCTAGCACTCCAAAAAAATAGATGCAGGATTATTTTTATAGTCTAAATAAAAATGCATTACTAAGTGTGGGCTATTGTTGCTTACTTAAATATTTGTTCATTTAATTTAAATGATGTTAGGGTTCCAGGATTTTGAGGCTCCATCATAATCCTCCTGTTTAATTTCATAGTATAATCAGCTCTCAACCATACGCATAAAGTTTTCCAGAGCGCACCGGCAGAAGTACAGTCGTGGCCAAACAGCAACTTCTTCCAACAATCCAACAACAATTCATTTTCCAGCATGGTGGAGCATCATGCCATAAGGCAAAAGTGATAATTAAGTGGCTCGGGACCAAAACGGACCAAAAACGTTTCTGTGTTGGCCTTTAGGAAGCGGAAGTGCTTTCCTGACCGCAACAGAGAGAACAGTCCATTGTTGTGGTGGCTGAGGTCTATCTTCCTGGCCTTGATCAAGCACTGTTTGCTGTAGATTGAGTAAATGTCAGAGAGCTTAGTGTGGATGATGTGCTCAGCTGATTGCACCACTCTTTGTAAAGCTCCTCTGCCATGCGTTGTGCTCATCTGTCCTGCATGGCGCTGTTCCCAAACAAGGTTGTGATCATCACATGCCATCAGGATGCTCTCTATGCTGCAGCAGTAAATGATGTAAACAAGGTACCGGAAGCCGTCCACTCTCTCCACTAGGCTCTCGTTGATGACTGAGGCCTGGTAGTTCCTCTTCTGCCTTGTACTTCAGTCCACTATTTGTATTGCTGACATATAGGAGAAGGTTTGTTCCTCTGACACCAGTTCCCCAGGTTTCTAATCTCCTCCAGGTAGGCCGTCTCATTGCCTACAGCAGTAATGGCCCCAGAATGGATCCTTGTGGGACATCTGTGGACAAATATAGTGTCACAAGCCAGCCCGGTCAGCGCAGCTCATCCAAAACATAACTCCAGCTAAGACTCTCTGGGCCAATTATGAGAGCACACCTGTTACTGATTTGGCAATCATTTGGCTTTATAAGAACGCCGAGAGCTCCTCACCTTGCCGATGTATCTCACTGAGTGCCTCTCGTTCATCCATACAATCTCATATTGTCTTGTATCTGTGTTTCGACCTTTTCCTGGATTTCGGTTTCGTCCTTCGGATTTTCTCTCTTCGAATTCGTCTGTGTATGACCTCGTCTGTTTATCTACTGTGAGTTTGGATCGCATTTCTGGATTTAATCTCTCTCTCGCGGCTGGATTATTGGTTATCGACTTTGCCTGCCTCTCCGACCTCAACTTGCATTATTCCCCTCCATCTGTGCGTTTGTGCGTGTGTGCTTCTGCGCACTTCCGTGTTCATGGAGATCAGACGAAAGTGTTTTGCTGACGCGCGGGAATTTACTTTCTGCCGGATTCAAGCTCCCAAAGCATCAGATGCCGCGATCGCGCGCGCACACATTTTCCTCCTTCACTAACGCTCTCTGAGAGACTCCCTCTGCGCCCTCCACTTCCGTGGTTGTGGGGTTTCCCCCCTACGTCATCAAACCGCCTCCTTTTTCGTCACAGGAGATTCCCCATTCATCCAGTTCACGCAAAAGCACCTTCTCTCCCCTTCAGAAACACTGTCAGTCTACTATTGGGTCCATTCTTGTTCAGCCCGCCCGTGACTTATAGGGCTTGTGAATGATGCACAAGCCTCACATATGCTCCTCACAAAGCACTGTGAACTATTGCACAAGTAGGATTCAATCCATTTTAAGTTACTAGAGGAAAATTACATAATTTGTTCAATAATATCTGATGATTTTCCGTGTCAAAAGCCTTTTTAAAATCAAGAAATATAGCACCATATGGCACCAGACAAAGATATGGTTGCATATCTCTGTTCATTAATTGAAAGTTTAGAGAATTAACATTTTATTGTGGAAAGAAAATAAAGAATTTTACATGAGTTTTCTTCCTAGTTTCAAACCCTACAAAATGTAATAAAAGATAAGGAGAACATGAGGAAATATAAAACGCAATATACACTCACCTAAAGGATTATTAGGAACACCATACTAATATGGTGTTCCTTCAGAACTACCTTAATTCTACGTTGCATTGATTCAACAAGGTGCTGAAAGCATTCTTTAGAAACGTTGGCCCATATTGATAGGATAGCATCTTGCAGTTGATGGAGATTTGTGGGATGCACATCCAGGGCACGAAGCTCCCGTTCCACCACATCCCAAAGATGCTCTATTGGGTTGAGATCTGGTGACTGTGGGGGCCATTTTAGTACAGTGAACTCATTGTCATGTTCAAGAAACCAATTTGAAATGATTCGAGCTTTGTGACATGGTGCATTATCCTGCTGGAAGTAGCCATCAGAGGATGGGTACATGGTGGTCATAAAGTCAAGTCAAGTCAAGTCAATTTTATTTATATAGCGCTTTTAACAATTGACATTGTCGCAAAGCAGCTTTACACAATAAAAAGAAGTAAGTTTTTATGCAATGTATATGAATCAAAATGACAAGATTGTCCCCGATGAGCAAGCCGAGGGCGACGGTGGCAAGGAAAAACTCCCTGAGATGGTAATAGGAAGAAACCTTGAGAGGAACCAGACTCAACAGGGAACCCATCCTCATCTGGGTGATAACGGATAGCAGGAATTGCTCAGCATAATAATGTGTAAGACTGGAAGTTCAGTATAACAAGAGATGTTTTAAAATTAAAAGGAGTCCAGTTTGTTCCCGGAGGCTCAGGTAGACTGTAGGGGATTCCGGTCCTGAGTTATCGAACAACTGAAGTCACAGGTCCCCAGAGCATCACTCGATGACAGGAGAGTCTTCATGGAAACCATCCCCAGCCACCATACGAATCCAGGCAGACCACACGGGGCATCCATGCGACGAGATCTCCAACCAGAAGCAGGACTCCAGGATGGGTTAGACGGCTCCAGAGGGCAGAGGGGTCTGGATCACTGGCAACTCAGGAGCGAAACATGTATAGCTCGACAGAGAGACAGAGAGAGGGAAAGAAGAGGGGGAGAGAGAGAGAGAAGAGAGCAGAAAAGGAGAGAACAGAAAATAAGGAGAGATGGCAGTTAGGTATGGTCACAGTCAACATGTATAGGTGAATGTATATTTAGTGCAAAGTGCAAGCAGAGACTCCGGCAGGACTAACTATAACAGCATAACTAAAAGGGAGAGCCAGAAGGAAACACAAACATGAGGGCTCCCTGAGATGTAAAGCAACCAATCACCTCACCGTCAACAAACCTGAGTGAACAATGAGAGTGGGGAGGACAGCATCTAAACATACCAGTTCACCAGAATACTCTACGTCTATGAGTCCCCCAGATCTGCTCCTTTACCTAAGGTTAATCTATTTACAAAAATGCTTGGCTAAATAAATAGGTTTTTAGCCTAGACTTAAACACTGAGACTGTGTCTGAGTCCCGAACATTAATAGGAAGACTATTCCATAACTTTGGGGCTTTGTAAGAAAAAGCTCTGCCCCCTGCTGTAGTTTTAATAATACGTGGTACTGACAGGCAGCCTGCATTCTTTGATCGAAGTAGGCGTGGCGGATCGTAAGACACTAACAGTTCACTCAAATACTGTGGCGCGAGACCATTTAGTGCTTTAAATGTCAAAAGTAGTATCTTAAAATCGATGCGAAATTTCACAGGGAGCCAATGCAGTGTAGATAAGATAGGGGTGATGTGCTCGTATTTTCTGGTTCTAGTGAGGACTCTCGCTGCTGCATTCTGTACTAACTGAAGCTTGTTTATACACCTAATTGAACAACCAGACAGTAAGGCGTTACAATAGTCCAACCTAGACGTGATAAAAGCATGAACTAGTTTTTCTGCATCATTTAGTGACAATATGTTTCTTATCTTGGCAATATTTCTAAGGTGAAAGAAAGCTATCCTGGTGATATTATCTACATGAGCTTCAAACGAAAGGCTGGAATCTATAATCACACCGAGGTCTTTTACTGTTGCACTTGATGGAACAGAAAGGCCATCTAAAGTTACAGTGTGATCAGAAAGCTTAGTTCTAGCTACTTGTGGTCCTATGACCAGAACTTCTGTCTTATCAGGATTAAGCAGAAGAAAATTAATTAACATCCAATCTCGTATATCCTGCACACACTGCTCGATTTTAGCAAACTGGTTTTTCTCATCTGGTTTTGCTGAGACATATAATTGTGTGTCATCAGCATAACAATGAAAACTAATACCATGTTTACGAATTATGTTGCCCAGAGGAAGCATGTAAAGGGAAAAAAGCAGTGGGCCTAAAACTGAGCCCTGTGGAACACCAAACTCCACTTGAGAACATGAGGAATGGTCACCATCTAAATCTACAAACTGATAACGATCAGTCAAATAGGATCTGAGCCACAAGAGGGCAGTTCCCTTAATTCCTACTACCTTTTCTAATCTGTGAAGGAGAATACTATGATCAATGGTGTCAAAAGCTGCACTGAGGTCCAGTAACACAAGTATAGTGACGCAACCCTGATCAGAGGCCCATAGGAGGTCGTTTACTACTTTAACAAGTGCTGTCTCTGTGCTGTGATGAGGCCTAAATCCTGACTGATACAGTTCATTTATGCTATTTCTGTGTAGATGTGAACATAGCTGCTGTGATACTACCTTTTCCAAAATCTTGGAGATAAAGGGAAGGTTTGATATCGGCCTGTAATTAGAAAGCAGACAGGGGTCAAGGTCAGGTTTCTTGATTAGCGGTTTAATAACGGCTAATTTAAAGGATTTGGGGACATACCCACTACTGAGTGAACAGTTAATTACTTTCAACAGGGGTTCTATTATTGCTGGTACTATCTGTTTGAGAAAATGTGTCGGTATAGGATCTAATATACAGGTTGACGATTTTGAAGAAGAGATGAGTGAAATTAGTTCCCTCGCTTCAAGGGGAGTAAAGTGTTCTAAGTTCTGATGTGATGTGGTTAGATCATCTGAATTATTTAAATTGTCTGTTTTCAAAGCCTGAATTTTTTGCCTAATATTTATGATTTTATTATTGAAAAAGTTCATGAAATCCTCACTACTGCATGACGTTGTTGTGGAGATTTCTGCAGTGGTCTTGTTTTTAGTTAAGTTAGCTACAGTATTAAATAAAAATCTCGGGTTGTTTTTGTTATTTTCTATAAGAGTGGAGATATACGTTGATCTAGCATCACTGAGAGCTTTTTTATAGTTCAGGATGCTCTCCTTCCAAGCTATTTTGAATACTATCAATTTAGTTTGGCGCCATTTACGTTCGAATTTTCGAGTGGTTTGTTTTAAAGCACGTGTGTGGTCATTATACCAAGGAGCGAGTTTCTTATCTCTAATCATTTTCCTTTTAACTGGAGCTACATTATCTAAGCTATAACGAAGTGCTGACTCTAGATATTCATTCGCCTGTTCGAGTTCTGTGAAGTCAGATGGCGATCCAATCAAAGTTGATAATTCTGGAAGATTATTGATAAAGCTCTGTGCGGTATTTGATGTAAATGTACGTTTAAGGTGGAAGCGCGGTGCTGTGCTGCATACATTATTACTATAACACGCTTTAATCGAGACAAGGTAGTGATCTGAGATAACTTCAGACTGTGGAATTGTGGTTATATTTATATTTATATATTATGGTTATAAAGGGTGGACATGGTCTACCATTTGAATGTCTCAACAGAAATCGAGACTCATCAGACCAAGCAACATTTTTCCAGTCTTCAACTGTCCAATTTTGTTGAGCTCGTGCAAATTGTAGCCTCATTTTCCTATTTGTAGTGGAGATGAGTGGTACCCGGTGGGGTCTTTTGCTGTAGTACCCCATCTGCCTCAAGGTTGTGCGTGTTGTGGCTTCACAAATGCTTTGCTGCATACCTTGGTTGTAACGAGTGGTTATTTCAGTCAAAGTTGCTCTTCTATCAGCTTGAATCAGTCAGCCCATTCTCCTCTGACCTCTAGCATCAACAAGGCATTTTCGTCCACAGGACTGCCGCATACTGGATGTTTTTCCCTTTTCACACCATTCTTTGTAAACCCTAGAAATGGTTGTGCGTGAAAATCCCAGTATCTGAGCAGATTGTGAAATACTCAGACCGGCCCGTCTGGCACCAACAACCTGCCACGCTCAAAATTGCTTAAATCACCATTCCCATTCTGACATTCAGTTTGGAGTTCAGGAGATTGTCTTGACCATGACCACACCCCTAAATGCATTGAAGCAACTGCCATGTGATTGGTTGATTAGATAATTGCATTAATGAGAAATTGAACAGGTGTTCCTAATAATCATCTAGGTGAGTGTATATGAGCACATTTATTTAAAAGGGTTTTATACATGTGTTCTATACACCTGTTATAATTGTCAATGATAATTATGATGGAAAATATTTGTTGTTGACCTTTTTTTTTTTCCTTTATAAAGACATGACTAACACTAAACAAAGACAATTCCCAGACAAATTGTGAATTAGGGGCGCAATGATTTACCACTTAATGCTGAAAACTGCTCCTTCTTAGCCTATGTGATTAGCCCACAGAGATATGTGTCTGTGTACTGTCTATGATATCAGGGAGCCATCTCTCTAGCTGCACTTGACTTTTAAAGTGCAGTGATTTTATCCAGCTCTAAGGCAAACAGGCTTCCTGTTTTCTTTAACTTGTATCAGAGGAACTATAGGGGCTAGGGCTTCAATTCTTAGATTGATTGATAGGAAATGTATGGGATGTCAAGTTACATGTGTGTATGTCACATTAAGGTCTGTAAAGTGATTTTTTTTTTTTACAGTGAATTCAGGGCCATTTCTGATGAGTGAATTATTTTATTGAAATTAAAATGTGCACGTGTCTGACACGTATATACACACACACACACACACACACACACACAGAAAGGGTTACTGTGTAAGATGTGAGAAGTGAGAGTGGAGGGGGTCATTCCTCCTCTCCTCTTACTTTAGCATCACACATACACAGCGCATGCACACATGCACAGCACAAACACTAATGGAAACACTTCTGTCAGGATTTATCTTTACTTTTTTCAAAGGTAAAGTGCAGGTTAATTTGTTTTATTTTTACTTTATATTTTATATTAATTATATATTATATATTTATTTTGGGGGGTTGTGGAATGAATAATCTGAGTTTTCATTATTTCTTATGTGGAAATTTGTTTTGATTTGTGTTGGTATACGAGGACTCTTCCAGAGTGAATTATGCTCGCAATCCAAGGTTCCACTGTATTTACATTCCATGTAGATTTATTTATTTACTTAATTCTTTTTTCATTAAAAATAAACTAAAACTAATGTACATTTTTGTCAGTAGTATGCTTCAAGGTTGTATCAAATACCATGTGTATATGTGAGTGTGTATGTATACACAGTGTCGCCCTTTTTCTTTTGCCCTGCCTTTTTTTTTGTTTTTGCATATTTGTCACAAATAAATTAAGATTGTCAAACAAACATTAATATTACACCTTATTCCCTGGACAATGCAACCAGTCAAGATCCAACTCATTTTGCTTATTCACTGCTCTCCTAAACTTGAAACCATGAATCTAAGAATCCCAAAATAATAGTTCGGTTCATACATGTAGTACTCCGGTAAAAGTCAAATAATTAATAATAAGGTATATTAATGCTTCCATGTATCCAAAGACAAATACCTAATCTGTTCAAAAACAAACAGGTATTCTTCTTTCTGTTGATTCCCAGAAGATGCAGTGATTGAATTTTAATGTAAAAAATAAACACCTGAAAATTCTGTCAAATAAATATTTATAAAATTTGATTTCAGTATTGAAAGACCAATCTGAACAAAAATGTATTCCTTACGTTTTAATATGCTGGACTGCTCCTTAATCAAGAACTTGCCAAATTAATTGACAACTGTGTCATATAGGGGCCATTACAAATTAGGAATACTGTCCCTAAACACTGACTAGCTAAAATCAACTGCTTTGACTAATATGATTCAGCTGACATTATTTAAAATCTTCATGCAGTGATATTGGCAAGTCTGAGTAAAAAGGGAAGCACCTGTCCCGTCATGCAAAGGGCTGTTCAAGAATCTGCAAGCAGTGTTATGTGGGGTGCTTCAGTTGGTCAGGTCTAGGTTTAGCAGCAGTATGAGTCAATAAAATGTAGTCAGCTGACAACATTGTAGTGAATGACAAGGTTTCCTGATGGCATGGGCATATTTCAGTATGACAATGCCAAGATTCATTCTGCAAAAGTTCTGAAATAGTGGTTCTATTCTTGTTCTGTGTACTAAATTCCACATGCATCTTCTTTTACAGTAAAGCTGCAAATGAACTAAAGCTTGCAGCTACCCACCACTGGATCCAGTATGTGTGAGGTCCAGGCAACTGTGGAATTTTCTGTAGAGCTCCACAAGTTTTACAATGTGGATCTATTCCAGAGAGGGTATGTTGATTCCTATTGCTACCGACATTCCATTTACACAAATCAAGTCTTGTCATATTCAATGGTACCACTCCTTCCATTATGTCTTTAGCTTGTGTATTTTATTATCATTGTCGGTGTTAATGATGATAAAAATAATCCCGATCAGGATTTTTGGTGCCGATCACCGATCTCCGATCACTAGATTACAGGGTCTACTCAAAGCCTTATCATGTAGCATTATTTATTAAACTACATCTAACAACAATGTAAATTAAGTATTGAAATGACAAGAAGTGGAATATCATGAAATGACAACTGTATTTATTGGCAAACAACATGTGCAACACGTTAACTTAAAACATAGCAGCCTGTGTTTGGTTAGTAATTGGGAACAGCTTAGAGCTTAAATAAAATGATGTATTTATTTAAAATTATTTAAATAAACAATTTATTTAAAATTAAATAAAATGCTTGTTGAAGTTTTGCAAGGACCGCAAGCACCCGCAAGGGCGGCAAAAAAATTAAACATGTTTAATTAAACATGTTTAAAAACTTGTTTAAAAATTAACCGTTTGACAAACATGTTAAATTTTTTGCGCGGAAAGATGGAAACATAATCACAGCGCCAAAACTCGTGGTGAATCATGATGAACTGTACTTTTGGCCACCGAGTGAAAGCGCGTAGGTGAGAGGGGAATTACCGACAGCTGAGTGAGCGGCGGCGTGCGAGTTACTGAGCTCTCCCGCGCTCTTAAAAGTCTGATGAGGTTCGTGGTGTTAAAATGCTTTGTGTGCTTCACGCCTCATGGAATTGTCTTGTTACACAGGTTGCCGATTGCTAATGTACTGTCTTTTTCACACAACAATTGTCTCGCGAGTTTTGCGTCATCTGATCGGGTTTTCTATATCGGCCATTATAGAGACTGCCGATCAAACTTCCCAAGGCTACTATCGGCCGATTATGATCGGCGACCGATCAATCGGAGCACCCCTAATTACATTAACCACTGCCATTTGAATGGATAATGGATGATAACACTCATGAAACAATTAAATATAGCTTGATATTGCTGGGCAATATAGCTTGATATTGCTGGGCAATATCAAAATCACGATTATTTAAACATTTTACCTAAATTTTTTAAAATCTTGTAGTTCACCTTTAAAAGTGGGATATTATCCTTCACAATGTAGTAGGAAATGGCATCAGTTATTTATTTTGTTTTTCTCACATACTATTCATATTGTGCAGCATTTGTACATGCTTGTTTGACAGCTTCTTTGTGGAGACAATTGTTGCTACTTGCTTATTAGTCTTTTTTTTTTTCTCCCACTAATCAATGTTTATATTCAATGATTGTGGCCCAGTTGTTGAAACAGATTGGTGGTATTACCTTTGGTCTATGTAACTGTTTTTCTACAATGTTTATATTCGTAAACTGTAAACATTTGTAAACTTTGTGTTTTGTCGTCTTCACTAAAGTCAAAATGTGTCCAAATGATGACACATGGCATTTTTCTTTGGTACAAGTTGCTCAGTTGGCTCAGTGTTTGAGTTCTCCAACATGACTCAGACTAGATTTGTCATGGGACTACACAAGATATAGTATATTTTTAAGGGCAAAGTACACATCTGCACATCTAAAGTTTTGCTAAGTGTCTGTGTGTTCCTGTGAGCCAACTGATTATTTCAGGTCTGCCATAGTGAATCTTTTTAACCCTTAAACTGTTCATTTTCTGACCCTTCACTACCCAGATTTGGTCATTTTTAACACAAAGATTCCCTTAGTAATTAGTCTTTAAAAAACATTTTAAACTACATAATTTTTGCATTTACATATGTAGCTTCTCAGAATTGCTCTCTTGTCAGCTGTATGCCTTTCAAGATAAATTTAAAGCAATCATCATGCTTCAGCAGCCACATGCTACAGCAGCTTCTTCTATTTTCAAAAGGCATGTCTAGATTGCACAGTAAACAAGCTCCATTTATTTATTTGCTGTGTGCCACAATTACACGACATGTTGTTCACAAGAAGCAACTTGATATAATGAATGAACAATCTAGCAATTCTAGGAAAAATATTACCTGCTTCATTTAACAATGCAGGCAATGCATGTGAGCAGCTGCACTTGTCCATCATTAAGATATACAGTCGTGGCCAAAAGTTTTGAGAATTACATAAATATTGGAAATTGGAAAAGTTGCTGCTTAAGTTTTTATAATAGCAATTTGTATATACAGAATGTTATGAAGAGTGATCAGATAAATTGCATAGTCCTTCTTTGCCGTGAAAATTCACTTAATCCCGAAAAAAAACTTTCCACTGCATTTCATTGCTGTCATTAAAGGACCTGCTGAGATAATTTCAGTAATCGTCTTGTTAACTCAGGTGAGAATGTTGACGAGCACAAGGCTGGAGATCATTATGTCAGGCTGATTGGGTTAGAATGGCAGACTTAAAAGGAGGGTGATGCTTGAAATCATTGTTCTTTCATTGTTAACCATGGTGACCTGCAAAGAAATGCGTGCAGCCATCATTGCATTGCATAAAAATGGCTTCACAGGAAAGGATATTGTGGCTACTAAGATTGCACCTAAATCAACAATTTATAGGAACATCAAAAACTTCAAGGAAAGAGGTTCAATTCTTGTTAAGAAGGCTTCAGGGCGTCCAGCAAGCGCCAGGATCGTCTCCTAAAGAGGATTCAGCTGCGGGATCGGTCTTCCACCAGTGCAGAGCTTGCTCAGGCATGGCAGCAGGCAGGTGTGAGTGCATCTGCACCCACAGTGAGGCGAAGACTTTTGGAAGATGGCCTGATGTCAAGAAGGGCAGCAAAGAAGCCACTTCTCTCCAAAAAAAACATCAGGGACAGATTGATCTTATGCAAAAAGTATGGCGAATGGACTGCTGAGGACGGGGGCAAAGACATATTCTCTGATGAAGCCTCTTTCCGATTATTTGGGGCATCTGGAAAAAGGTGGTAGCGCTCACCTTTCCTTCTGCGGAGAAGGAAAGGTGAGCGCTACCATCAGTCCTGTGTCATGCCAACAGTAAAGCATCCTGAGACCATTCATGTGTGCGGTTGCTTCTCATCCAATGAGTGTGAGCTCATTCACAATTTTGCCCAAAAACACAGCCATGAATAAAGAATGGTACCAAAACACCCTCCAACTGCAACTTCTTCCAACAATCCAACAACAGTTTGGTGAAGAACAATGCATTTTCCAGCACGATGGAGCACCGTGCCATAAGGCAAAAGTGATAACTAAGTGGCTCGGGGACCAAAACGTCGAGATTTTGGGTCCATGGCCTGGAAACTCCCCAGATCTTAATCCCATTGAGAACTTGTGGCCAATCCTCAAGAGGCGGGTGGACAAACAAAAACCCACTAATTCTGACAAACTCCAAGAAGTGATTATGAAAGAATTGGTTGCTATCAGTCAGGACTTGGACCAGAAGTTGATTGAGAGCAGCCCAGTCGAATTGCAGAGGTTCTGAAAAAGAAGGGCCAACACTGCAAATACTCTTTGCATATATGTCATGTAATTGTCGATTAAAAGCCTTTGAAACGTATGAAGTGCTTGTAATTATATTTCAGTACATCACAGAAACAACTGAAACAAAGATCTAAAAGCAGTTTAGTAGCAAACTTTGTGAAAACTAATATTGGTGTCATTCTCAAAACTTTTGGCCACGACTGTACAGGGTGGGAGAAAAGTAATTAGGCATCTTACAAAAATCCCTTGGCGGCTTACAAAAAGTGCTTTGAAGTTTCCATATTTGGCTAGATACTTACACTGGGTTTACTAGGTTACTAACTTAATGCCATCAGTCAGACATGGTACATGTACTTTAATACATAGAAAAATTAAAGCAGATCTTTAAATTTCAATATAGGCACCGGTGGCATCAACCAATTTCCTCAAACAGCTAGGCATGGAACACGGTCTTCTGAAGGAAGTCATTTGGGATATTGGAGGCATGGATTCAGGAGGTTCTCAAAGTCCTCCAGTGTGTAAGGCTTTGTCCTGTACACCGCCTCCTTTGCCTAGCTCCACAGAAAAATATTACATACAATCACAGTACTAAAATTATAGTAATACATATGGCCGTTTCTTATTTGCATCAGATTTAAGCAAAGTAAATGTATACGTGTGTCACTGCGTGCGCCCAAATCAATTTCGCTCCTCACTCATTCCGAAGCTCACTAGGTAGGTGGCCTAGGTGCACACTGCAGGTATGCGAAGAAGCGGGGCCTCCTAACTAGGCACAACTGGTGAGCTATCGGCACTAATGATCCCGAGCTTCTCTCCACGCTATGAAACATAGCGGGGAGTGTTTCTCGGGGTTTGTTGGGGGAAACTGGACTTTAAAAAGCATCTCGCTGTTTACTTACAATGTAACTGATTACCTCAAATATTTGGAGTTTTGCCAACTTAATCAGGTTTACAGTGTAGCAGTCACAAAATACTCTAAAAATGCTGTGGTGTTTTTGTAAACACATTGTTGGGTTGCTCATGTTGGGTCAAATGAGATGTAGTGAGTCCTTTACAAATTAACGCCTCGTTGGGTTATTTTGACCCAACAATTGGTTTATTTTTTATTATCTGTTTCCTCCAAACGGCAGCCTGCAAAATGTCCGAAATATTATTGTTCTTGTGTTACAAGTTGTCACGGCGTGCACCTGTGATGGGCGTGCGCCCAAATCAATATCGCTCCTCGCTCACTAGCTAGGCGGCCTCTCCTTCTGCTGGTGCGCGAAGGAGCAGGGCCACGGAATTAGGCACGGATAGTGAGCTATTGCAGCTAATGATCCTGGGCTTCTCCCCACACTATAAAATACAGCGGGGAGTGTAGCCCGGGGTCTGTTTTATAATTTTTTAAATATATTTTTTAAATTAATGATGTTTCCAATTTTAAGTAAACAGAACCATCAATTTTTGAGTTTGTTGAACAAATAAAAAAAATATATTGCAGACCATCCTGCGCGGGAATCGAACCGGGGGTTTTCCGCATGGCAGACGAGACACTTACCACTGCACCACAAGTGCTCTATAGAGTTTACACTGGTGGAAGTTTTACTTAAGTTATTGTTACTTACGTACTCAAACTTATTACTCATTCAATTATTTAGGTAAACAGTACTCAATGTGTTTAATTACTTTGAGCATTAAGATTTACAGTGTACACGCGTAGGCTTTCTAATTACACATGATAAAATCTAAAGGCTCACTGTGTTAACATTTACTTTGCTTAAATTCGATACTAATAAAATGTAATTCTACATTTGTACTGTAATTTTAGTACTGTTATTATGAATTCGTTTAATTACAATGTTACACTTGATTTTATCCGCTACTACGTGCAGCTCTAAAGGAGCTGCGTCTCATTAATCCTTGAGAGAATGAAATAAGGTCTGACGCGTCGGTCTATAGTTATATAGCGCCATTCAGTGGTAAAAGCCAGCAACTGCATACCATCGCCGTGAGGTGTGGCGACAAAACTAGAAAACTGCTAGTCACACATCTGTATGTTACCTCTTGGGTGCATCATCAGCGGACATGGGCTGTCTTTTCACTGCTATGCCGACGACACGCAACTTTATATTAAAACTGCTCCAAGTCCCTCTGAAGCCCTTTTGCACCTTACTGCATGCCTTGAGGAGATAAAGGCATGGATGAACAACTTTCTACAGCTGAACAGCAGTAAAACTGAGGCACTCCTTGTTGGTACATCTCATCAGATCCTTTCCTCTCCCATATCTCAATTTACTTTTGATGGTCAGGTTATCACTCTGTCCTCCACAGTCACTAACCTGGGGGTTCGGTTTGACCCACAGCTGACTTTCAGCGAACATATAAAACACCTGTGTAAAACCTCAGTATACCATCTATGAAATATCTCCAAACTCCGCCCCCTCCTAACACTTCCAGATGCAGAGAAACTTGTTCATGCCTTCATATCATCAAGGTTGGACTACTGTAATGGACTTTTTGTTGGGATCTCTGTAAAGAACATTCAAAAACTACAATACATTCAAAATAGTGCCGCTAGAATTCTAACAAAAACCAGGAAATTTGAACACATCACTTCCATCCTCCAATCACTGCACTGGTTTCCTCTTTCATCCCGGATTGAATATAAAATCCTGCTGCTAACCCATAAATGTGTTACTGGTCAGGCACCATCATATCTGCAAGAGCTGATCACTGTACAACATTTAGGTCATTAGGAAGCATGCTCCTCAAAGCCCCATTTACCAGGGTACATACATACGTACATACATGCGCACACATTATATACATTATACATACATACGTATACAAACATATGTATATTAAGGATTTCTCTCCTATTGTCAGGGAGCTCATTGCATTCAGTCATTGTGTAAAGAACAAATGTCACCGGTCTGTCGATGGACTCCACTATAAATCCAGCTGCTCAACATCCCAGTGTTTGTGCCTGCACATGTTTTTAGAATGTATGGTGAAACATTAATGTTATTGGGTACATAAAAGATGTTAAAAAAAGGGCTGACCTGGCCAATCATTTGTTGTCCAAGATTATGTATGTACTCGGTCACCTTTCAGGATGACCCTATGGGTAAATAGCTGCAAGGCATATTTTTGTGCAGGATCTTATTGAGAAGCCATACCCATATACTTCTGTGCATGAGGTGCTTGAGACTGTAATGCTGGGTTGTGTGTTTCCCTCCCTGCCATGATGTATGCATTTTGGCACCTCCTCGACCTGCTGCTGTGCGATGATGATCGGGGACCATGGAGCCGGGCCATTGTGGAGCACTGAAATATAATGAAATAAACATTCATAGCACTGTATTTCAGGCTCGCATGTTGGGTGGTCGATGAGCAGCAGTGAAAGAACATAGAGGAAGTTATTTCTCTTTTCAATAGATTTTTCATGAAAACCTCTACATATGACATAATGGGTGTGGCTTTTTGTGGAGGACACAACTTCTCTTGGAGTCTTCAGCACCACTAGACTAGGTAGTGTTCTTGCGTACCATAACAGGGACGACCGGTTTTTTTTTTTCTAAAACCTTACTGACTCATTTGGTGGAGTTTATAGATGGAAGGTTGAAAGCTAGGATCATTCCTCATTTTTGCTTCATTGCATATAAGGCTAGAGAAGAATGAGAATTAATTTCCTGCACCATCCATTTTTCCAACATGCTGAATGGAAGTTTGTGTAGAATTGGGCCAATTCCACAAGCTGTATCTACGTATTCCAAGCCAGTTAAGTACCCTTCACTGGGTAACAGTCCACTTTGAATGCTTTGGTACCTTTTTCCAGATGGCAGGAGGGTGAAGAGTGAGTGTGAGGGGTGTGTCTGATCAGCCACAATGTTGGTGACTTTGTAGATGCAGTGTGTGGTGTACATATCCGTGATAGATCCTCACTATCCCTCACTATTCTATAGGGTCTTTCTGTCCGAGATGGCACAATTCCCAAACCAGACACACATGCGGTTTCTCAGATGCAGTTTTTACTGAACAGCTGGCAGTATATATAATGCACTTGCACAATCATTTAAACAATGTAATCTGTTGAATTTTGAGATCAACTAATGCTTTTTTTTTTCAAAGTTGATTTATTTATGATGTACAGTAAAACCTTGAATTGCAAGTAACTTCTGTGAGTGTTCTGCAAGACAAGAAAAAAATTGTAATAAATTTGAACTTAAACAGACGAGGTCTTCCAATACGAGTAGTACGTAGTTGTTTCTTTTCCAGCAGGACATAGCGCACTACCAAAACAAAAGTGCCAAAACTACCACTAACTGGTTGGCTGACTATGACTGTTACTCTGGCTTATTGTCCAGCCAACTTGCCTTAACTGAGCCACATAGAGAATTTATGGGATTTTGTCATGGAAAAGATGAGAAATACTTGTCCCAAAAATGGAGATGAACTAAAGGCTGCCATCAAAGCAACCTGCTCTTCAATTCACAACGCCTTAGCAGTGGCACATGCCACAATGCCACAATCATGCAGCAATTCAAATATTGAGTGCATAAATTAAAAAAATTCAGAATGTCTATATTAAATCCCTTTTTGATTGATCCTAGGATTTTTTTTTTATCAAATTCTAATCACATGAAAACAAAGCCTTGAAATATTTCACTTGACATGCACATATACTGCCTAGCCAAAAAATGTCACCACCTATATTTAAATAAACAAATGGGTAAGAGCTTTCTGGTGGATAAGTAATGCACATGTTTCAGTTGGTGACAATTTACACACGTGGACAAAATTGTTGGTACCCTTCGGTCAATGAAAGAAAAACTCACAATGGTCACATAAATAACTTGAATCTGACAAAAGTAATAATTTTAAAAACCAATGAAAGTCAGACATTGCTTTTCAACCATGCTTCAACAGAACTATTTTAAAAAAATAATAAACTCATGGAACAGGCCTGGACAAAAATGATGGTACTGAATGATACTGAAAATAATGTGACCAAAGGGACATGTTAATTCAAGGTGTGTCCACTAATTAGCATCACAGGTGTCTACAATCTTGTAATCAGTCAGTGGGCCTATATATAGGGCTCCAGGTAGTCACTGTGTTGTTTAATGACATGGTATGGACCACACTCAACATGGACCAGAGAAAGCGAAGGAAAGAGTTGTCTCAGGAGATTCGAAAGAAAATTATAGACAAGCATGTTAAAGGTAAAGGCTATAAGACCATTTCCAAGCAGCTAGATGTTCCTGTGACTACAGTTGCACATATTATTCAGAAATTTAAGATCCATGGGACTGTAGCCAACTTCCCTGGACGTGGCCGCAGGAGGAAAATTGATGACAAATCAAAGAGACGGATAATCCGGATGGTAACAAAAGAGCCCAGAAAGACTTCTAAAGAGATCCAAGGTGAACTTCATGCTCAAGGAACATCAGTGTCAGATCGCACCATCCGTCGTTGTTTGAGCCAAAGGGGACTACATGGGAGACGACCAAGGAGGACACCATTGTTGAAAACAAATCATAAAAAAGCCAGAATGGAATATGCCAAACTACATGTTGACAAGCCACAAAGATTCTGGGAGAATGTCCTATGGACAGATGAGACAAAAATGGAACTTTTTGCCAAGTCACATCAGCTCTATGTTCACAGACGGAAAAATGAAGCATATCAAGAAAAGAACACTGTCCCTACTGTGAAACATGGAGGAGGCTCTGCTATGTTCTGGGGCTGCGTTGCTGCATCTGGCACAGGGTGTCTTGAATCTGTGCAGGGTACAATGAAATCTCAAGACTATCAAGGGATTCTAGAGAGAAACGTGCTGGCCAGTGTCAGAAAGCTGGGTCTCAGTCGCAGGTCATGGGTCTTGCAACAGGACAATGACCCAAAACACACAGCCAAAAACACCCAAGAATGGCTAAGAGGAAAACATTGGACTATTCTAAAGTGGCCTTCTATGAGCCCTGACCTCAATCCTATTGAGCATCTTTGGAAGGAGCTGAAACATGCTGTCTGGAAAAGGCACCCTTCAAACCGGAAACAACTGGAGCAGCTTGCTCATGAGGAGTGGGCCAAAATACCTGCAGAGAGGTGCAGAAGTCTCATTGACAGTTACAGGAATCGTTTGATTGCAGTGATTGCCTCAAAAGGTTGTCCAACAAACTATTAAGTTAGGGGTACCATCATTTTCATCCAGGCCTGTTCCATGAACTTCAATGTGTTCATTTTTTTAAATAATTCCGTTGAAGCATGGTTGAAAAGCAATGTCTGACTTTCATTGGTTAACATTCATAGAATTCTTATTTATTATTATTTTGTCAGATTAAAGTTATTTCTGTGACCATTGTGAGTTTTTCTTTCATTGACCGAAGGGTACCAACAATTTTGTCCACGTGTGTATTTAACTAAAAAATTTAAAGTAAATTTGTGGAAGTGTACACAATGTGAAGAGTACTCGGGGGGGATTTGGACTAAACTAATTGAGGCTAATTGAGGAAAAAAAGGCTTTAGTTTGCTAGGAGGCATAAAGCATGGACTGTGGAGCTTTCAAAAAGGTCAAACTGTCTGTTGAGTCCAGATTTACCTTTTTCCACATTTATGGGTACATCATGGTAAGAAGAGAGGCCTTATTCAAGTCTAGTATCTGCAACATTATGTGGCCGAAAAATGACTAGTTTTTTTTCCCCATCAATGGATTTTTTTTCTTCCCTGGTGGCACAGGCATATTCCAAGATGACAATGCCAGGATTCATTCAGTATTTAGTATAGTGTGTGTAGTTTCTATTTGTCTTTGACATATCTGTTCAGTGTGTTAGTAAATAATTGTTGATTGACAGGTTTTATCAGGTCCGTGGGAATATGAAACTACCTCCTCGGATCCCTCACAAAATAGAGACCAGTCTCCTTCATCCCACAAGTAAGTCTTTCTCAACCCATGTATATTTCTGTGTCTGTTATGTTTCTCATTATGTTTCTTATTATTCTTAAGCTCAAACATACATGCATACAACTGCAGCATTTTTTATGATGATAAATAAAAAAAAATTTTAGATTTGCTTTGAGGAGTGGAACAAATAAAAATAAATAAATAAAATACTGCCTAGCCAAAAAGGGGTCACCACATATATTAAACTAAGCAGATAGGCAAGAGCCTTTTATTGAATCAGTACTGTAGTGATCAATATGTTTTGGATGACAGCAGGTAATTTAATCCTATCATTTAAATTTGTGATAAAATCAAATAATTAAAAAATGGGTTGTTTGGGGTAAACAGCTGTGTCGCCGGGAAGAAAACCAGTTATTAACTACAGACTAGGGAGCATAAACAATTGACTCTGGACCAATGGAAAAAGGTCATATGGTCTGATGAGTCCGAATTTACGCTGCTCCAGAATGATGGGCGCATCAGGGTAAGAAGAGGTGTTCAAAAATAAGGTCAGTTGACGCTTTCTAAAATGACACTGCCAGGATTCATTAGGCTCAAATTGTGGAAAAATGTTTCAGGGAACATTTTCACACATGTATTGCCCACCACAGAGTCCAGTCCAGACCTTAACCTCATTGAGAATTTTTAGGATGGGCTGGAGAAGACATTTTGCAGTGGTCAACTCTCTTATCGTAAGTTCAAGATCTTGGAGAGAAATAAATGTTAATAAATGCATAATCTAATGTAAACAATGCCACGGCAATCGACTTCTGTAAACAATGCAAAAGAAGTCTTGAGGGGGATGGGCTGATAGAACAAGATGTCTAAACTTTGAGTGCTTGCTTCCATATTTCAGTTATTTTGAAAGATCTGCATTTGTCTGTCACATTTAACAAAAGAACAGGGTAGAGTGTTGGGAATTTTTAGCAATTAAATCACTAACACTGCAGCTTTAACTCCATCATATTCGAGAGCTTGCTCAACTTGGTAAAGCAGCGCCTCCTGCTACGTCCGTACAACATAATAATGCATTTTATTTATAGGCAACTTTCTAGTCACCCAAGGTTACCTTCCAATTCAAACAAAAGACAGATGACACCATTGAGTAGTGACATTAAAACAATATTGTTATGGTTATGGTTTGAGAATGTTACAGATGTTTTCAGGGACAGAATTCCAGGGACAAAAAGGCAGTATGGCTAAAGGAGCCTTATAGAGCCCATGATGGTCAGGTGAGAGGGTGGTGTACCATGGAGCCTTGGTGAAGAAGGGCAAAAAGTGCGAGAGGGGGTGTAGATCTGTACAAGCTCTGATGCATAAGGGCGAGCAAGATTATGAAATGCTCTAAATGTGAGGAAGGGAATTTAAGAGCTCTATACAGTGTTTGATAGAAAGCCAGTGGAGTTGTGAAGGGTAGGTGTAATGTGATGCATTATAGGTATTTGTATTATGATATGGGAAACAGAGTTCAAGTTGGAATTTGAATTTTTTGTTAGAACTGGTTTTAACCAGTTACAGAATTACAGTAATCAATGCGGGAGGTGACCAGTGGATGCATGAGAGCGGCAGCAGTGCAGTGGCGGCCGGTCAATACGGGGCGCAGGGGTTAAAGTTAGGCAGAGAAGAATGCTACTTTAACATGTAATTATTTAACATAATTACTCATTTTAATAATGAAATACATTCATTTAGTCACAATATTCCGCTGTATTTCTTAATATAATTAATTTGCAATTTAAAAAAAATCTAAACTGTATTACGTTCATTTGTGTTCGTGTACGCGGGGCACCGGACAAACGAGTGTCAATGTAGACACGTAAATCTTTGAAAAGCATGTGACTTGAGGCTGAGCTCTGATTGGATCTTTTCAAATCATCCTTCGGGCGCAGCACTGTGCGCCCTGAACCCTCCCACTTTTTCTTAGCGAATCATATTGTTTTTAAATATTTGGGCTCATGTGATTGGACCATTCTCAACGAGTCTTCCATCACTTCTTATGGCAAACGGAGCTACTGACTGGATGCGATGTGAGTCATGCCTTTATTTTATGCTAGTAGTAATGATCGCCGCATAATCACCTGATAAATACCTATTTACAGGCGAGTATTAAAAGTTTAATTTTTATTTTTTTTGCGCCCCCCCCCAAAATGTTTTGCACTAGCCGCCACTGCAGCAGTATGTGGGTGAGGAATGGTTGAAACAAGAAATGTTAAGGAGCTGGAGGTAACATGACCTGCAGATTCAAATTCAAGAGTGCTGAGAGTGAGGGAGGCTGAGACATGGCCGCCCATCCTTACTGCCTGTGGTCTGCCAGTTAGGAAGTTGGAGATCCGTCATACCGGATGTCAGTGCTTTATAGTCCGTTATTGTTCAGTCCCTGACACAAGCTCCTAGAGTCACTTTGTTGGAGTTGTGACTCTAGTTTCCTCTTGTAGCGCTGCTTTGCCTCTTTTACCACCTTCCGCACGTTGTACAAGTCCATGTCACCCGACGCAAGTTATAGGCAGCGGTGCGAGATCTCAGACCGTCGCGGATGGTTTTATCCACCTACGGCTTCTGATTGTGAAACGTTCTGATGGTAATTTTCTATACGGTATCATCCGCTAGTTTCCCGACAAATCCCACAACCGCTTCTGTAAACACGTTGATGTCATCGGAGCTGTTTTGGATCATGTCCCAGTCTGCGTCATCGATTGCGTCCTGTAAGGCGGCCACCGATTGGTCCGTCTGTCCGCCCTCTGAACCGGAACTTCCTGTTTGAGCCTTTGTTTGTATTTTGGCATGAGGAAGATGGCAGCATGGTCAGATTTCCCAAACGGTGGATGAGATTGTGCCTTGTAGCCATCCTGTGTCCTTTCGCCCCTGGTCGGGCAGGTGATGTGCTGATGGAAGTTCGGTGCTGCGCGTTTGAGGTTGACACTGATAAAGTCCCCCACCATAATAAGCGCAGCGTCCCGGGGTTGAGTCTGGTGCTGTGTGAGAGCCACATGCAGCTCGCATAAGGCAGTGTCCGCCTGTGGTGGAATATAAACGGTGCTGATTATGACCGATGTAAACTCGCAAGGAAGATAAAAAGGACGACATTTGATGGACAGTAGTTCAGGTTGGGTGTGCAGGAGCGTGCAAGAGGAACAACGGGAACATGTTGAGCTTAAACAAAACAAAACTGTGCTTTTTGAAGGGCTGCACGCTATTGGAAAAATGTATAGAAATACAGGAACTTTTTCAAATGTCTTAAATTGGTTTAATAATTAATAATTATATAATCATATGTAGTAATTTAATAATTCTATATACTAATAATCGGGGTGATTTTTAGGCATGTTAATGGAGAATAAATATAAATTTTTTTAAATACAATAAAAACTCTGGAAAATTATTTTTTGCTTTCTTATTTTGGGTTGTTTACACTTTGACACCTTATTTACTATCAATTCAGGCAAATCAAGGATCTAATATGTTACAATATTAATAATGAGCATTGCTTCTTAACCTAAAAAAGGGAGCTCATTTTTAAATGTAGGAAGTGCAGTCTGGCATCTACAAGCAATCCAGTTATGGGAAGGCTATATACAGTTAAACCTTGGATTGCAAGCATAATTCATTCTGTACCATGCTTGCATTTCGTAGCACTTCTATATCAAAGCAAACTTCCTTATAAAAAAGTTATGTAAACTCCAGTGAGTCGTTCCACAATGAATTGAAAAGAATCATAGCAGTAGTGATTGAGAGCAGAGGAGTAGGAGGGGACTACTTTGTAGGATGACTATCATACGCACATGCGTGCACACCCACACACACGGGCGAACGCACAAACACGCTAACAGAATTGCAGCTTTCTGACAAAATGTCAAACTCTGGAAACTGGAATCTTTAACAAGAAACCTCTCTAAATTGCTTTTCCCTCCTTTTGAGGATTTGGCGGAATTGTGATATTGCATTGTCGTTATGGACTATGATGATTGCAGATGACTGTGTTTTGTAGCGAGAGCGGGGAACAGGTGGAAGAAAATTTGGAGAGGTGGAGGTATGTTTTGGAAAGCAGAGGAATGAAGGTTAGCCGCAGCAAGACGGAATAGATCTGTGTGAATGAGAGGGACCCAAGTGGAACGGTGAGGCTACAGGGAGCAGAGGTAAAGAAGGTGCAGGACTTTAAGTACTTAGGGTGAATGGTCCAGAGTAATGGTGAGTGTGGAAAGGAGGTGAAGAAGCGGGTACAGGCAGGTTGGAACAGGTGGAGAAAAGTGTCAGGTGTGCTATGCGATAAAAGAGTATCAGCGAGAATGAAAGGAAAGATGTACAAGACAATGGTGAGACCAGCGGTGCTCTACGGCTTAGAGACAGTGGCACTGACGAAAAGACAGGAGACAGAGCTGGAGGTAGCAGAGAGGAAGATGTTGAGGTTCTCTTTGGGCGTGACAAGGATGGATAGGATTGAGAATAAGTTCATCACAGGCACAACCCATGTTAGATGTTTTGGAGATAAAGTCAGGCCAGATTGAGGTGGTTTGGACATGTTCAGAGGAGAGATTGTGAATATATGGGTAGAAGGATGCTGAGATTGGAACTGCCAGGCAGGAGGTTTAGAGGAAGACCAAAGAGGAGATTTATGGATGTAGGGAGAGAGAGAACATAAAGTTAGTTGGGTTAGTTGTAGTGAGAGGAGAGGATACAAAGGATAGGGTTAGATGGAGGCAGATGATTCGCTTTGGTGACCCCTGAAAGGGAACAGCCGAAAGACAAAGAAGTGATAATGCATTGCCATTGAACAGAATCATCTCCCGCACTGCTACAGTGTTTTTTTTTCGTTTTTTTTTTCTTCCCGAGGGCCTAACGAACAGTCACTACACTTGGACAATAATAAAAAATGCTTTACGCACATACACAGATGTTCACAATGTTATAGTAAACAGTATAAACACACAATGTTATAGTAAACAGAGTCACTCACGAACACTGAGACAGCATGGGAGATGATTGCCCATAGTTCCACAGCACGAGAGAGAGAACCATTGGCTCAGTTCACGTGATGCTCTGTAGACAAACCTTACAGATGTAGCCACTCGAAACTACAAGGATCGGGCAACCGCTGTGTGAATGGCGTATGGCTGCCGTGATCCCCATCCCTCTCCTGCCAGAAAGCCGTGTCAAGATTTCACAGTTAAACACACCCATTGAAGCACTATTTATTCATTTACTGACTGCCACCAATAGATGGCGCTTTGTTCTTAAGGAGACGTTAACAGAAGCCAGCAATTTAGCTGCTAAGTAGCAATCACGTGATTTTTACCCTCCTCACCCTCGCCGGACTGACGCTAGCAAACAGCAATATGGAGATGAAGATGACCGTTTAATGGACTTTTTATTCAGGGTAAGTGGTACATTTTTTCATAAAGTTTGTTTGGGTTAGTTTACAATTTAGTTCCTATTTATTTTATATATTTTCTTATCGGCTTTTTGAAAATCACTGGCAGCGCAAGCAGCAGTTAGATGTGACATTAGGTTTATCTGTTCACCAAGTCTGGAGTTACAGCTTACTGTCAGTGTCACAAACTCACAATGTCACTCTTTCCCTCAAAAAGACGCTAAACCTTCGGAAATGCTATTAACTTCGCTATTACAGGGGCTGCACTACCCGAGAAACTGATTAATATAGATTAATTGTGAGCTCAGGGTATTTTTATAAGAAGAGTGTTTGTGCCCTCTGCAAATGACAGAGCGAATCTGACTGAGTGTTCTCTGGATTTGGATAAATTCAGCATTTATTTATTATTGGGTAAGAGTTAATCTGCAGGTTGTTTCTGTGACTGGAATACAATGTCAGGCAGTCCACAGGACACAAGCGGGGTTGGGTGTACCAGAGCTATAAAGCTAAACACACATAACCATGTCTGTCTTTTCCCCACTCTGGCCGAGACTTGTACACGGTAGCGCGAGCGCTTACTTAACCAAAGCTGCATAAAAACCCTGAAGTATTTAACAGTTAGTAGGAGTAGGTAAGCGGTAGGGCCTTCAATACTCGGTAAGTTATAGTTTGGATTCAGAGTTGCACTAATTCTCATATATGAGTGTTATATTACTTAACGTATTTGTTAGAAACCGCATTAAGTAAATTCCCGAAAATTTAATGCAGACGTTAATACAGACAGGCAGCGGCTTTTACATTCAGCACAGGCAATTTATTGACATTCCAGAATTCCTAAAACAGTATTTTACACACTCTGGTGGTCTATTATTTTTTCATCAAAAATAGATATTCTGTTAAGTTTAATTATTGTTGTCTTTAGTAAATTCTCTTGTTCTCTTTAACCAGAGCTCTGCAGTGGAGGATTGGCTCAGAGGGGTGACGGCTGGCCTTTTGGAGCTACTGGAAGAGCGTGAACGACCTGGAGTTTTTAAAAATTGAGACTTTAATAAGAATAAGAATAATAGAAACAGATAAGGACTGATGAGCAGCTGATGTTATTGACCTTTAAGCAAAACTTCTATTCATCTGTTTTATACAAATTTCTGTTTTAACTTTGGCTAGTTTTGGAAGAATAAAGTTTGTGTGTTTTAATTGTTGGGGTATTGTTAGGCCAATTTGTTTTGATAAAAAAAAAAAAAAAAACATTTACTTGAACCAACTACATCAATGGGTTAAAATAGGAGACAACTTTGTTTTAAATAGTCAAAGAGTTGGGATATAAAATAAATAATAATATATATATATATATATATATATATATATTTTTTTTTTTTTTTTTTTTTTTTTTTTTGTCATAGAAACAAACAACCATTGAACACTTGATCATATGTATCTATGCTATTTTGTACTTTTGTGACTCATATTTATTTTTTCTCAGTATAAATAAATGCTTTGAGTTTTAAGAACTATATCAAAAGAACAAAGACAAACTTAGGAGGAAGATGAGAAACCCCAACAGAGAATTGCTCTGTTTTTTGGGGGGGGATCTTTCTATTCCCCGACACGCAAATACGTTTGCCAACTGATAAATCCAGGAGCACACACAGACATACATCTCCAAGATCCAATTGATTAAATTGTATGGGGCTGATTTACATACAAATCTTGCAAATGGAATCGTTTAGAGGCGGAAAAGAAGCTGTTCCACACTCCAGTCAGTAGAGAGCGATAGCAGCAGCAGGTGAAGCAACACTTTCATTAACATTTTTTACTGGAGCAAGCTGAATTGTAAGCTCATTTTAAGGTAAGTTACGTCTGTAGTCATCCTTCATAGTTTTTTTGGTTTCTGCATATGTAAATATATTTTAGCATTCTTGATATCGTATTACACTAATATCAATGCAATGACTAAATTTTTTTGTTTAGTTCACTAGCTAGCTAGCTTGCACGTGGCCCTAATAAATATAAGCTAACTTAGCCAATTAGCTTTTTTCTCATTGGCCAATATTAGAGTTATTACTAATTAAAATATAGAGGGATGTTTTTCCTGTATTTATATTTACATCCCTATTTTCTGACTTTAATGTCTAGTGACTGTGTTCAAGAGACCCTTAACATCTTAGCTGGAGGTCAAAAATAATAGTCGACAAGGGCCAAATGTGTGTGTGTTTGTGCTCGTTTAATGGCTTTAAAATATATGCATATCACTGTGGCTGGTATTGACAAGTCATTCTTTTTATTTATTCTCCAGGACTGTGAAAGTTCAAAAGCTGAGTCTGGAATTGCACGGACGACCATGGGCACCTATGTCATTCGGGCAGTGGGTGCTGGACCTTGAGATTAATCTACAGATGTTGGTGTGATACTCGAGGGTTTGGAGTTCTGCAAAACCTCCACATGGTTTCTGTCCATGGATGTGATGTTTTTTGGACTCATTTATACATTTAACCTGCACTTCCCTATGGAACAGGTGCACATTTGAAGTGTTTCAGAAAATTCTGTTGGAATAAGACAGTACCAAACTGTAACTAAAGTCTAAGCACTGAAAATTAAGATGCTTCTGAGATTAATTAACAGACATTTCCTTTTTTCAATGCAAATGGGTTGACTTGTTCTGTGCTTTGTATTGTTTAAGTTAACATTTAAACACTGGCTAGTATGTTTTGCTACCAATTGTTTTGTTTTTTATCCAGTTTTTGGTTGTTATTCTTAAAATATGCCTTGAAGCATGAAATGTATGAAATAAATAAAATATGAAACAAGGTGGTCTGCTGTTTTTGTATTGCAACTTGTATATTGGGATTTGGGAGCAATAAAAAATATATATTAATGTTAATAAATTAATATATTTTTTATGAATTAACAATGATCTAAATGCATTTAAAGTATGTTGGGTTTATTATGTAATAATACATAATTCCCCTCATTATGAATTTAAAACAAATTGGATTTATTTGTCTGATATACATAAATCTCATTCTCTATTTACATATAACTTGCAAATAAGAATCATATAAAGTTTATTTAGTGTGGTTATGCTAGAAATATGTAATCCAAATGGATGGAAATTTTATATGCAATCAAAATGCATAAATCTTAATTGTTAGACCTAAATATTTTTTGAGTGTAACAAACATAGCTACAGTATACAGTACAAACATAGTGTGTGTGGATTGAAAATTTTTCCACTGTGCTTTCCCATTGCTTTTCACTATTATGCTTAATACATTATGATGTCCGGTGATTAAAATGATATTTGTGTGTGTGTGTAACCACCCCCCGCCCCAGTCTATGCGAAGAATATCTCATGTACAAGACAAAAGACGGTCAGAGGTGTGAATGCACGTCTCTGCTTTCCTCTGCGGTGTGTGTTTGTGCTTTAGGTTCTTTGGGGTGCGTTCCTAAATTCAATCTGTATGAACGCCGAGTTCAAAACGACACATTCTGTATCTGCAAAGTTAAGTTTGGAAGCAAAAGTTTTTATCCCTCCTCATGGTCACTCTGATCATTTTGATTTATGCATATTTCCTCACACATTTCATTCTCATTTTTCTAATTGTCTTTTAATTCTGTAAAGCTGCTTTGCGATAGTAATCCTTGTTAAAAGTGATAAATAAATCTGGTATTACTAAACAATTCCTGGAGCCCGCGTGTGTGAGAGAGGGACAGAGCTCCTCTACGACACAAATAGCCTACAGTAAACGATGTGTGCATTATGTGATTAATATAACTGATCAGTTTCTGTAAGATGCGGTGTAAGAGCATAGTAGCGTTATATAATTTTTTTTTTTAATGTTCAAGGCTTTAGTAACCTTGGACAAATCACAATATAAGCTCCCTCTCTCGTGCACACAAATATCACATGGAATAGAATAGAATAGAATAGAATGCCTTTAATTGTCACTATGCACATATACAATTTGCACCATATACATTATCATTAACAAATCACAATATAAGCTCCCTCTCTCGCACACACAAATAGCACATGGAATAGAATAGAATAGAATGCCTTTAATTGTCACTATGCACATATACAATTTGCACCATATACATTATCACTACTCACTACAATTACAACAACAATTACAGCAACTATAAACAATACACACAGACATTCAGACGTTAACCATTAAATAAGGGTGGTGGGGGCATTAGGATATTAGACAGTTCTGTATTAGAACAGATATATTGCAGATGTAATTGCACAGCAATTGTAATAGATTGCACATTTAGAATATTGTACATTTAGTATGATTAAACAATTGTACAATGGAGTGTACATTAAAAATACAGTTTTGCTGTGCTATCATACAGTATTCCTATTGTAAAGTCAATGTGTATATTAATTAAGCAAGGTGATCGCTTTTGGAAAAAAACTATTCTTAAAACGATTTGTCCTTGTACTAATACACCTACAGCGCCTTCCTGAGGGCAACAGGTTAAACAGTTCAGATGTAGGATGGGAGCTGTCTTTAATGATTTTCTCAGCTCTGTTACGACAGCGTGAGGTGTAAATATCCAGCAGGGAGGGAAGAGGGCAGCCTATAATCTTTTGTGCTGCTTTGACTACCCTTTGAAGCCTATTCCTGTCTGCCATAGTGCAGCCGCCATACCAGACTATAATACAGTATGTTAACAGACTCTCGATGGATGAGCGGTAGAAGGACAACAACAGGCTGGAATCTAGGTTATACTTCCTGAGGACTCTCTGAGAAGTCTCTGCTGGGCCTTCTTAATAATCGCTGAGGTGTTCTCTATCCATGAGATTTTGTCTGAAATAAGGACACCAAGAAACCGGAAAGTTTCCCCTTTCAACAGATTCTCCATTGATGTATACAGGGGCTAGATCTGTGCTTTGCCTCCTGAAGTCAATGATGATCTCTTTGGTTTTCTTGGTGTTCAGAACTAGATTGTTCTCTGAGCACCAAGCTGTCAACTTCAGGATCTCCTCTCTGTACGCCGTTTCATCACCCGCCGAGATGAGTCCGACCACTGTGGTGTCGTCAGCAAACTTCACAATTTGGTTACTGTTGTGGAACAACAGTAACAGTTTTACAGTCATGGGTGTAGAGACAGTACAGGAAGGGGCTCAGCACACAGCCCTGTGGAGAGCCGATGCTCAGCGTGCGGGTGGAGGACAAGTGTGAGCCAAGTCTCACAGCCTGAGGCTGGTTAGTTAGAAAGTTCTTTATCCAGGCACATGTGAGCGGAGGGAGTCCAACAATATCGAGTTTACTGATAAGTATGTCCGGAATTATTGTATTAAAAGCTGAGCTGTAATCCACGAAAAGCATCCGAACATAGCTCTGCTGCTGCTCCAGATGTCCAAGCACAGTATGGAGGGCTAAGGCAATAGTATCCTCTGTGGATCTATTTTTACGGTAAGCAAACTGATAATGGTCAAAAACTGGGGGTAGGTAGTCCTTAATGTGTCGGAGAACCAATCTCTCAAAGCACTTCATGATTACAGGAGTAAGAGCCACAGGACGATAATCATTTATGCTGGTGATGGGAGACTTCTTCGGTACTGGTATAATTTCAGCAGATTTCAGACACAATGGGACAACTGCCTGGGTTAAAGAGAGATTAAAGATTTCAGTAAGGATATAGGCAAGATGGGGGGCACATGAACTAAGCACCTTGCCAGGTACTCCGTCTGCACGTGCTGCCTTCCTCGGGTTTACTGCTAAGAGCACCCGTCTGACATCTTGCTCTGTTTCAGTGAGTGGTGTGCTAGATGAGGGTGGAGGGCAGAGCAAGGCTGGGGCAGACGAGTGCTGCTGCTGTTCAATTCCAAAACGGGAAAAGAAGCTGTTCAGCCAGTGGAGCTGGTCTCCTGCTGACACGTTACAGCCTCTGCAATTGGTAATGTCACGAATGCCCTTCGACACTTCTTATGCTTTGTTACTGGACAAATGGGCCTCTAGTCTCCTTTTATGCTCCGTTTTAGCTTTTATGATACCATTTTTCAGGTTGGCCCGAGCGACTCCATACAGGGCTCTGTTGCCTAACCTGAAGGCAGCATCGCGGTCTTTGAGGAGACTACGGACCCGGCTGGTCATCCAGGGTTTCGGATGTGGAAAAACGGATATTTTTGTCCACTGTCACATTCCCAATGCAGAACTTGATATAGTCTAACACTGTTCCCGTGAATGTTTCCAGGTCATAGTGTTTAAACATATCCCAATCTGTCTGTTCAAAGCAGTCCCGTAGTTTGGATAACGCATTGTCAGGCCAGGTCGTTATAGATTTCCAAGTAGGCCTGGAACTGCGACTGAGGGGTGTGTAAGCTGGGGACAGCAAAAGGGAAAGATGGTCTGACTGGCCAAGATGGCCATGTTTATTCTAACATCTGTAAGCATGCTTGATGTTAGAATAAACATGGTCCAGAGTGTTCTCTCCTCTAGTTGGACATTTCACAAACTGGTAGAATTTCGGTAGTACCGATTTCAGTTTGGCCTTATTAAAGTCTCCTGCGATTATATGAACCCCATCAGGGTGAGCCCGCTGTTGTTCGTTCAAGGTGTTCAGCAGGAGAGAGAGAGCAATGTTTACATTGCCGTCGGGTGGAATGTACACGACCATAACGATCACCACTGTTAGCTCTCTCGGTAGAAAAAAGGGTCGACATCTTACTGACATATACTCTAAGTTCGCAGAACAATGTTTGTTAATAATTGTCCCATTATTACACCAGTTGTCATGTACATACATACAGAGACCCCCACCCCTGTTCTTACCGGAATCCTTTGTTCTGTCCCAGCGTAACAAAGTGCAGCCTGCTAGCTGTATGCTAGCATCGGGTATCTCCGGATGAAGCCAGGTCTCTGTTATTATTAATAAACAGCAGTCACGCACATAACGATTTCCAGCGAGCTGTAGTTCTAAGATGTCCATTTTGTTTACCAGGGATCTGGCATTCGCGAGATACAGACTCGGTAGAGGTGGCTTATGTGATTGCTTCCTAAGCCTTAGCATGATACCAGACCTACAGCCTCGTTTCTGCTTCCTCTCCCTCCTCCGTCTACGCCGCCTCTTAAAGCTGACAACAATCCACGGTGAACCCGCTGGTCTCGCTATCTCATCTGGGATATTATATGCGTGATGAAAATTGCTAGATACCGGTATTTGATGTTGTTCTCCGACATCTATGAGGTCTTGACGTGTGTAGCGTATTTTCCGCATATCCAGTGTTGCACAAACAAACAACAAAAACGTACATAAACAACAAAAAAGAGCACTGAGAAGGGGAGCCATGAGCCGCTGCAACCAAACATCGCGCCGCCATTACCATGCCTAAAATCGCGTAAAACCAAATAAAACTAGGGCAAAACATATAAGCAGTGAAAAATACAGTAGTATACTGTAAACATTGGCTGATTTAGTGATGATTGAGCCCCATGGGTTTAATTTACATTACAACAATTATTATTATTATTATTATTATTGTTATTATTATTAATAGAAGTGGTAATAGTAATTCACAATATAAGCTCTCTCCCTCTCATACACAGCACATGCAAGGTCCATCAAAAGGGCAAAAATATAAGCAGTAAAATATAAAGTATACTGTAGGTGATCCCTGTCCTGCGATGACAGGCGATAACCCTCTGGAACTTTTTAGTTGTTTTAGGATTGTTTTTGCTGCTGCCGTCTCTATGATTAATGCTCCATCATATTTTTGATGGGGGAACGTTATCCATGATTAAATGACAAAAGAAATACTTATCCATATGGGCAGATATTTTTTCCAGATATTATGCGCCATTAATCGCTTTTGTTATGCAAATTTTTGACCATCAGCGAAAACATCATCACAAATATAATGACAGCAAACCCAAGCAGAAGTTACACGTTGAGCTTTACTTTGCAGCAAAATATTATCAAACAGTGTATTAAGCGGAACTAAATAAAATACACTGTAATGTAAAATAGAGCAACTGCCTGCCGACCACCAAGTTCAAAGCCAGTCACAGAAGCACTTTTTTCAGCAAGAAAACACATCTGATAACATTGTTGTTTTTTTTGTTTTTTTAAATCCTTAATAATTGCTTCTAAGTCATCTGGAATCAATTCAGTTTTATTAACAGTGGTTACTGTTGCAAAACAGCTTTACAGAATATGAATAAAATTATGGAAATTAGTATGAAATGTGTGAGGAAATATGTACAGGTATGAATCAAAATGATCAGGTTGTTTCTGATGAACAAGCCGAGGGTGACTGGGGGAAGAAAACACTACTTGAGATTCATCAATAAAGGCCGTTGCCTTAAACATGTTTACACCAGAGAATAACTTCGGCAGTTACAGGATGTCGTTTATCTTTTTAAAAATTTCCAACTTTATCCAGATTCAGATAAGTTGAATTTAAGAATGCACCCTGAAACACACACACAACTCAACCAAAAAACATATTCGCTTTATGCAGCGTTTAACAAAGAAGAGACACATCAAAAATAGACACGCATTCACACCTGTGGCCATCTTTATCTTGTACATGTTGTATTCTTCGCATACGTTGGGGGGTTACACACACAAATACCAATTTAAAGAAGGCAAGTTTACAAGCAAATCTCAATATTTCTCCAATGTGTCTTTAAAGAAGAGAAGCTACAGTCGTGGCCAAAAGTTTTGAGAATTACATAAATATTGGAAATTGGAAAAGTTGCTGCTTAAGTTTTTATAATAGCAATTTGCATATACTCCAGAATGTTATGAAGAGTGATCAGATAAATTGCATAGTCCTTCTTTGCCGTGAAAATTAACTTAATCCCGAAAAAAAACTTTCCACTGCATTTCATTGCTGTCATTAAAGGACCTGCTGAGATAATTTCAGTAATCGTCTTGTTAACTCAGGTGAGAATGTTGACGAGCACAAGGCTGGAGATCATTATGTCAGGCTGATTGGGTTAGAATGGCAGACTTGACGTGTTAAAAGAAGGGTGATGCTTGAAATCATTGTTCTTTCATTGTTAACCATGGTGACCTGCAAAGAAATGCGTGCAGCCATTATTGCGTTGCATAAAAATGGCTTCACAGGCAAGGATATTGTGGCTACTAAAATTGCACCTAAATCAACAATTTATAGGATCATCAAGAACTTCAAGGAAAGAGGTTCAATTCTTGTTGAGAAGGCTTCAGGGCGTCCAAGAAAGTCCAGCAAGCGCCAGGATCGTCTCCTAAAGAGGATTCAGCTGTGGGATCGGAGTGCCACCAGTGCAGAGCTTGCTCAGGAATGGCAGCAGGCAGGTGTGAGCGCATCTGCACGCACAGTGAGGCGAAGACTTTTGGAAGATAGCCTGGTGTCAAGAAGGGCAGCAAAGAAGCCACTTCTCTCCAAAAAAAACATCAGGGACAGATTGATCTTCTGCAAAAAGTATGATGAATGGACTGCTGAGGACGGGGGCAAAGTCATATTCTCTGATGAAGCCTCTTTCCGATTGTTTGGGGCATCTGGAAAAAGGCTTGTCCGGAGAAGAAAGGGTGAGCGCTACCATCAGTCCTGTGTCATGCCAACAGTAAAGCATCCTGAGACCATTCATGTGTGGGGTTGCTTCTCATCCAAGGGAGTGGACTCAATCACAATTTTGCCCAAAAACACAGCCATGCGTAAAGAATGGTACCAAAACACCCTCCAACAGCAACTTATTCCAGCAATCCAACAACAGTTTAGTGAAGAACAATGGATTTTTCAGCATGATGGAGCACCGTGCCATAAGGCAAAAGTGATAACTAAGTGGCTCGGGGACCAAAACGTTTAAATTTTGGGTCCATGGCCTGGAAACTCCCCAGATCTTAATCCCATTGAGAACTTGTGGCCAATCCTCAAGAGGCGGGTGGACAAACAAAAACCCACTAATTCTGACAAACTCCAAGAAGTGATTATGAAAGAACGGGTTGCTATCAGTCAGGATTTGGCCCAGAAGTTGATTGAGAGCAGCCCAGTCGAATTGCAGAGGTCCTGAAAAAGAAGGACCAACACTGCAAATACTGACTCTTTGCATAAATGTCATGTAATTGTCGATAAAAGCCTTTGAAACGTATGAAGTGCTTGTAATTATATTTCAGTACATCACAGAAACAACTGAAACAAAGATCTAAAAGCAGTTTAGCAGCAAACTTCGTGAAAAACTAATATTTGTGTCATTCTCAAAACTTTTGCTCACAACTGTACATCCCATCCAGTCTGTGGTGTAGTGGTTAGAGTGGTGTAGTGGTTAGTGGTTTATGTCTCAGCGCAGCTGCTAATAGAATTTATATTCATTAGTCTGCATATTTTTTTAGGATTCCATTTACTTACATCACATTTTTACAGCGCCTATCCAGTCATTTCTTTAAATGAAGTTCTTAATTTTGTAACAGTCTTGCAGGGTTTAAATAAGAGAAAGGGTTTTTATTCTTGTTCTTTTGACTTAAATAAACCTCCTCTCACTGTGACATACTTGTAACTATTCAAATAAATTGCATGCATAATTAGTTTAATTGGCTTATACAATTTACAGTATATTGGCTGGTAAAAAAAAACAATGGTGGATAAAAAAAAACATCATATAAATTATAATTTTAGTGGTGGGGGCAGCATTTTTATATATAATGTTAGTCACAATCCTGGCTCTTTTGTATTATTTTATACATTTTAAATTCGTCAAAAAGGACTAGCAACACTGATTCCAATCTCTGTTTATTTCAAAACTGTCAGTAATGTCACACATTGATTTACATGTTCATGTGTTTATGCCATGAATAAATGCGGATGTGTGAATGGTACAGTAAATGGTCCTGTTTACTGATAAATCTAGACACGCCTTCCTGGGAATAGGAGAGGAAGGGGTTTACGCCATTCAGCTGAGAACTGGTTGGGAAGTGCCTGACTTTACTGGAATAATAGTTTTACCGCCGCGCCTCACGGCGGCAGCATTTGGGTTTGTGCGTTTGCTGGCTTTTATAACTATAGACCGACGCCTCAGGCCTCTCAAGGGTTAATGAACCGCAGCTTCTTTAGAAAATCAAGTGAAACATTGTAGTTAAATGAATTCATAAGCACAGTACTAAAATTACACTGCAAATGTAGAATTAAAAATAAATGAAATCTTATTAGGATCAAATTTAAGCAAAGTAAACGTTACCACAGTGAGCCTTTAGATTTTATCATGTGTCATTAGAAAAGCTATGCGTGTAGGGTTTTGTGTCATATTATATTTTGTGTTCTTTAAATTTGTAGTAGATTTATTAACTGAAATAAATTAAACTGAATGACCATAAAATTAAAACATTGTCAGGACGTGCTGCTGCATCAGCAAATGTCGTCATTCAGCAGCGCTTGTGTTTTTGCGTTATTATAAGAATGAAATGCAGTAGGCTGTAGGCTGTATATCTTTATATCTAGCCTTTAGATTATATCATGTGTAACATTAGCGTATAGCCAGAAAACAGACTCTGGGTATGCATCAGAAGTTTTGACAGATTAATGTGCAAAAACTGTATAATAAAATTATATAAGCCTTTATAAGACTCTATTTTTTAGATAGAGATAGAAGTGCACTCACAATGATGAAAAAATTTTATGATTTTGTAAAATAATGAAAGCGAACAACAAATTTTAGACGATGTAATTCGTATGAAAAGTGAATTATCACTACAGCCGAAATCAAAGAAATCACTAATTCATCAATTAATTATTAAAATGGCCAGAGTCAGTCTCCTTGCATGTATTCATACTCATTAGTCTACTTCTGCCAATGTGCTCTGGAAAACTTTATGCGTGTGGTTGAGCACTGATTAGACTACGTAATAAATTAAAGAGGAGAATCATGATGCTCAAACTTCATTTAAATTTAATTAACAAATATTGTAGTAAATAACAGCCCACGTTTAGAAAAACATTTTTATTTACACTATAAAAAGTAATCTGCATTTATTTTTAGGTGTGCCAGCCGCCACTGTTCTTATACGGCTCTTTATCAAAGTAAATCATTCAGTAACGACTGTAAATTTCCATGTAAAACAGGTACAATCTGTATGGAACCAGACTCAACAGGGAACCCATCCTCATTTGGGTGAAAACAGATAGCAGGGATTGATCTGCATAATACTGTGTAAGATTGGAAGTTCAGTATAACAGGAAGATGTGTTTAAATTAAATGGAGTCCAGTTTGTTCTTGGAGGCTCAGGTAGGAATTCCAGTCCTGAACTATCGAGCGACTGAAGTCACAAGTCCTCAGAGAACAGCTGTCTGCATCAGTCGAGGACAGGACAGTCTTCGTGGAAAAGTGGAACCATCCCCAGCCACCACACGCATCCCAGACAGACCACATGGGGCATCCATGCGACGAAATCTCTAGCCAGAAGCAGGACGCCAGGACGAGTTAGACAGGTCCAGAGGGCAGAGGGGTCTGGATCACTGGCAGCTCAGGAGCGACATGTATAGCTCGACAGAGAGACAGGGAGAGGGAAAAAGAAAGGGGGAGAGAGCAGAAGATAAGGAGAGATGGCAGTTAGGTATGGTCACAGTCGAACATGTATAAGGTGAATGTATATTTAGTGCAAAGTGCAAGCAGGGACTCCGGCAGGACTAACTATAACAGCATAACTACAAGGGAGAGCCAGAAGGAAACACAAACATGAGGGCTCCCTGTGATGTAAAGCAACCAATCACCTCATCGTCAACAAACCTGAATAATCAATGAGAGTGGCGAAGACAGCATCTAAAAATGCTTGGCTAAATAAATAGGTTTTTAGCCTAGACTTAAACACTGAGACTGTGTCTGAGTCCCGAACATTAATAGGAAGACTATTCCATAACTTTGGGACTTTGTAAGAAAAAGCTCTGCCCACTGCTTTAGTTTTAATAATACACTGTACTGATAAGCAGCGTGCATCCTTTGATCGAAGTAGGCGTGCCGGATCGTAAGACACTAGCAGTTCACTCAGATACTGCGGCGCGAGAACATTTAGTGCTTTATACGTCAAAAGTAGTATTTTAAAATCAGTGCGAAATTTCACAAAGAGCCAATGCAGTGTAGATAAGATAAGGGTGATGTGCTCGTATCTTCTGGTTTTAGCTGTTTGCGGCTACATTCTGTACTAACTGAAGCTTGTTTATACACCTAGTTGAACAACCAGACAGTAAGGCGTTACAATAGTCCAACCTAGAGGTGATAAAAGCATGAACTAGTTTTTCTGCATCATTTAGTGACAGTATATTTCTTATCTTGGCAATATTTCTAAGGTGAAAGAAAGCTATCCTGGTAATATTATCTACATGAGCTTCAAATGAAAGGCTGGAATCTATAATCACACCAAGGTCTTTTACTGTTGCATTTGATGGAACAGAAAGGCCATCTAAAGTTACAGTGTGTAACTTATGTAATAAGTTATGTAAATGACCCTGTTCAGATGTAAGTAAATGCTCATTGCTGCGCTGTTTGGGGGAGGGATGTGCTTATGACATTTTTTGGTCTGCTTTCTGTGTGTTTTGGTGTGTGTATGTGTGTGTGGCATCATCTGAGAGGTGTCAATAGGTCTTACATATGAAAAGTTGTGAATTATTCAGTGAAATAGAGGCTCTGCTGAAAAAAATTCGGCACATCAGTCACTTTATCACCCCAAATAAAAGGTCTTTCTGAGTTTTATAATTTAGCTGAAACATAACAGATATACAAACCGAACAAACGGTGCGCATTGAATACTAAACCTACTAAATACTATACCGAACGCATGGATTAATAAACCGAGATGCAGGTTTTTTTAGCCCCACCCCTGTGAACGTATTCAGCGCATTCAGAGAAAAGCGTGACTGCGAGAGGTTGTGCTCGGACCACTGAGCTGCTGCGGATTCTAAAATTGACATTACCGTTTTTTAAACACTGGAATGGAAGAGATGGAAAGTTTCCTCATCAGAAAATGGCTTGAATTTTTTTTTAAATCACTCTATACACAAATTTTTTTAATGCTATTTTACAAATGGAAAATACAAATGTAATATTTTTTTGTTTTTTATTTTCATTTTTAATAAAATATAACATTGAAATATTTTATTAAAAATAGCAAAGAAAATGATTGTGAAGAGTGATTAAAACAATACATTTAATGTTATTATAAGGAAAATCTCTGTTTTTTCCAATTCCAGGGATTAAAAACGGCACAGATCAATTTTAGAACCTAGAATCCTGAAGATGAAATTTACACAAATTTTTTTTAAAAAGGCCTGAAGCACTGTCGGTCTTCAGAAGAGCCTTAGATCCAAGAGGGTCTTAAAGTGGGGAGGGGTGCGTTTCTCTGAATGTATAGGTGAGAACAGCTGATTCACACCTGGGGAGGGGTGAATTATTTGCATTTGAATGTTATCTGACATTGTGAAGCACATACAGTAACACTATAACAACAACAACCCAGGATAAATCAGAATAAGAGGCCCTGATTATACTCCATAAATATTATTTAGTACAACAAAATTTATGTAGCCAATTAAAGAGGAGGAAGTAAACACGTTTAGAAAAAAAAAATTATTTAGACTATAAAAAAATTATCCTGCATCTATTTTTAGGAGTGCCAGCTGCCACTTTTTAGTTAGAAGTTTTCAATACAAATCTTATAATGCCCACACAACATCAAACATTTCCCTTCTTAATATTTTAACTTTTTATTTACATTTTTTAAACCATGAAACTATTTATTTTACTGTTTTAGCTATTACTGTTTTGTTTACTTCAAAATAACATTAAAAACAAGAACAATAAAACTGTTGTTCTCAAAAACTTAATAGGTGAGGACTCATGTTCTTCAATCTGATATACAGTATGCTGGAGAAACTCCCAGCTTTGTGTAAAGACAAGAAAACCTTTGTACATTTTTACTTAGGGGTGTACTCACTTTTGTTGCCAGGGGTTCAGCTATTATTGGCTGTATTTATAGTTCTTTTGAGGGGACAATAAATTTACACTGCTATACAAACTTTACACTGACTACTTTTCATTGTGTCAAAAAGTCATTTATGCAGTGTAGTCCTATGAAAATATATAATTTCATATTTGCAGAGATGTGAGGGGTGTACTCACTTTTGTGACATACTATATATATAATGCAGTAGACTGTTATCATCATAATTTTCCTTAATAAATAATGATTTTTTTTCAACAAATTACATTTAAGTTAGCAGTAGCACTCCTATTGCGCTCTACCACCGCCGTAAAACCTTATGAAATGCAAGTGAAACATTAAACGAATTTACAATCACAGTCCTAAAATTACAGTAGACTTTTTTTTTCTCTTATATTAAATATAAGAGTTTCTTATTTGCATCGAATTTAAGCAAAATAAATATATACCTTTATATCTAGCCTTTCAGAAAACAGACTCTGGGTGTGCAAAAAAGTTTGTCAGATTAATGTGCAAAAACGATATAATAAAACTATTTAACCTACATAGCCTTTATAAGACTCTACTTGTATTTAAGTTCATTCACAATGACAAAAAAACGTTATGATTTTGTAAAATAATGAAAGCAAACAGGGTGCGCTATTCTGTATTGTTTTCGGTGAACTTGAAAACTTTGGTTGAACTTGAGCGCGTCATTAAATGAACCAAAACTATGTGTATACTTGCCTCACAGATGTGAAAAATCTATGCTTATAGAAAGCAAAATGTCTGCTTTTATATAAAGTAATGAAAAACCAATTTTTAATTATGTAATTCCTATGAAACGTGAATTATTGGCGCATCCAGAGATGACATGATCACCTTCATCACTACAGCAAAAACCAAATAAATCAATAATTTATTAATGACTTAATAAAATGGCCAGAGTCAGTCTCCTTGCTGTTTTCCCCCCGATGCATTCTTTAACTTTATTCGTGCAGCTGAGCGCTGATTAGACCATGTACGAAGTTAAAGAGGAGGATCACGATGCCAAATCTAACTCCCAAACCCAAACCTAATTTAAATTGAATTAACAAATACAGTATTATAAGTAAACAACAATAGCCCACGTTTAGAAAACATTTAGAAATTCTTTCCAAGATAAGGCTGAGGCGGTGTTATGCGCAGAGCACCAGGAGATTTCCTGAAGATTTAGAAAATCGTTTTCTAAATAGACGCTATCTTTAATAAACGTTGGAGGTTTTGAGCTCTACACACATGCATTCTCGTCTAAACAACTCTTAAAACTACACTTGTGACACAATAACAATAATATTTTGAACATTTTGCAGGCTGCCGTTTGGAGAAATAAAGAGAATAAAGAACTAGTGGTTGGGTCAAAATAACCCAGAATTTTTACTCAGCATAAACAACCCAACAATGTGTTTACAATAACACAAAAGATTCTCTAAAAATGCTGTGGTTGTTTCTGTAATGTTTTATTCTGAAAGTCTATTTTTTCAGTTATTTCTATATTTAGAGTTTGATGTCCTTGAATGTATTTTTTAATAACAATAAACAGATACAAACATAGATAGGCTATTTAACAGTTCATTCTTTGTACAAATGAAATTGTCAGCTAGTGAACTTGATTGTTTGTCTAAACAACATTAAACCAATGTTTTTTAATGTTTTTTTCATTATTGTCCAGTAGAAGCTCTGGTTCAGATTTTTCATGTTTGTTGTGTAAAGTACTCAGATGTGGAAATTACCATCACTGTAGTATTTCTTTGATACAACATATTGTTGTGACTTATTATATTTTAAAACTGCGATGAGTGAAAATGTCACTTAGCGCCACCTGGTGGTCATTTCACAAATGACTTTAAAATGCAACTGATTTATTTTTGCCACAGTCGTTTTGCCTCGGCGATAAGCACTGCGGGAATAGGCATTCTGGTTGACTACCTACTGTATGTATAAACGGAGCACTACACTAAAGAGGACTTCATTATCACATTAGGGAATTAACATGAGTGATGAAAGTAATTTAACATTTTATTCAACAATTACAAAATTCTTTTTGACAATAGAAAAGTAGTAAACATCTTTTGTCACAGAATTTGAAAAAAAAAACTGCTATACACTTACCCCTTCAGTGGTTTATAAAACAAGTATTTGTTATAAAACAAATGAATTGTAATAAGCTAACCTTAACTTGTTGTATTAATTAACAACAAACAGTGCCAAAGTAAAGCAAGTGTTGCTAACAAATAAAGATTTAATTATACCTTTCAACAACTGTATAAAAAATTAATCTGATTTATTTCTCACAACTATAGGCATATAGTAAATATAAATATTAAAACATACGTTTTAAACTTCTATATGCATTAATTTGCTCATTCAAGCTTGGAGGTTTTGGGCTAAGAATACCAGTCTATTCACCATTTCAGGCTTGGGGCTTGAATGTTGGCAAATTATTATGTTGTCATTTGCACTGAAATTTCTCTGATGGGAAACTTGTAGCGGGAATAGAAATACAGTATATTTGCAGGCAAGCTTAGTGATGTGTGAAAAGCTTACTCTGTTTTCTCTGTTTTGCTATTTGTCTATAAAAGGTGTTATCAGTTATCAGGGAGTTGCTTAATTCTGCTTACACAGCATTCTTAAGGGTCACAGAGTGATCATCCTTTGCTGCAGCTCTGCTCAGTTTTAAAGAACTTCTCAAATAAATTTTTGCCTGGGATGTTTCAGCACTTTCATCTACATCAATGCTTTTAGTATCTTTTAGTTTTATCTTTTAGTATCTTAGCATCAAAGCTTAGTATCTTTATCTGGCATTCCACAAAGAATGCAATGGCAAAAAAAGAATGTGAGCCTTTTGGAATTTCATGGTTTTCTGCATTAATTTGTCATAAAATGTGATCCTATTCCTTTTGTGTGGAGCACACTCAAAGATTTTGAGTGGTTTTTAATCAGTCACAGTAGCTTTAGTCCACACCTCCAAACTCATAAGATCTGGCACATCTTGCTGCAGACATTAAAGGATCAGAGTTTCCTCAAAAAGTAGAATCTGCTCTGTTCTTTTCTGTAGACAATGTTCTTTGTTGCTTTTCCAGTCCACTCTGTTCTCCACCACCTTTACCTCCTCACCCAGGACTGTGCTCGGGGTAGACCTGGTCCTCCTGAGATCCACCACCATCGTCTTGGTCTTAGTCACATTCAGGATGAGATGGTTCCTCTCCACTCTGGTTTCTACACCAGTTCACAAAGCTGTCCACGAGGCCTCTCTACTCTGTTTTCTGACCACCATTAATAAACCACACAACCACAGAGTCATTCGAGAACTTGTGCAAGTGATAGGTTTCTGAGTTGTACTGAAAGTCCGAAGTGAATAATGTAAAAAGGAAAGGAGAGATTACGCTCTCCTTTTTAGGAAAGAGGTGCTCAGGTACTGTTCATCACCTTTTCTGACATACAGGATGTCTTCCACAGTGTGGGAATTGTTACAGTACGTCCCAGTCTAGGGTTGGGCCATACAGCAAAGGATTGGTTCGGGGTTCTAGTTTACCTACCAAACAAAACACAAACACAAATACAGATACCTTACCTATCTCCCTAAACCAGAAACAGTGAATAAATTCCCTTTTCCCCAAAATAAATGGCAGCCACATCCCTACTACCGGTGAGTGCACAAACATACAGTGAGCTTATCTACAAAAAATGTAGAAAGAGCCAAGCAACCAAAGCAAAAGCACAAAGCAATATTCAAAGTCAAAGGGAAACAAAAGTCAAAAATCAGAATGCACAGTCCAATATCAAAATTCACAATCACAAAATCTCTCTCTCCAATACAACCAACACCCCAACAACCTCCCCTTTCCCCAGTCCCCTTATTGATGGCATCACTCAGGGCGGAAGTACAGCAACACATACAAAGTACGGCAACATGTTGCGGGTTGTAACAGAATCTTCTTCTGAGTCAGTCTTGGGTTAAACAGATGCTCTAAAATCCCAAAAAGCTGTTTAGCACAGGCCTTCAGAACTCTGTGGCCAATACCATCAGGATCTGCAGCCTTGATTTGATTCAGTTGCTCCAGCTGCCTCTTCACTTGACTTCTTGAAACAGAGAGGGGGGCAGCTGGAGTATAGGGCACATCATTGCTGCTGGACAAGGTGGAAGAGTGGGAATGGGGTGGTTGTGATGGAGCTGTGAATTTTAATGTGGAGGTTAGGGAGTGGAGAAAGTACAGTGTGACTTTCTATTGTTAGTCACTGATAAGGTGTGACAGAGAAGGTATTGTTATGGAGTAAATATCATCTCCATGGTGCTCACAGAGTGCTTTAAAGCAGCCCTGCAGAGTCTCATTATCATCCTGTGTCCACCGTTGCACAATCCTTTTGGTCATAGGCTGTTGCTGAATTTTGAGTGTGTAGCTGGGAGTGAGAAGAACCAGGCTGTGATCTGAAGTTTGGAGGTCAGTAGCTATTGACCATGAAGAAATTGGGCAACCTCCTGGCTGACTTGCTGTCATTCCCAGTCGCTTCCACTTATGTACAGTATAAGACCACTAACCGTTGACTGTAGAATATTTAGATGCGAGGAAATTTCACAACTGGACTTATTGTACAGGTGGGATCCTATCATGGTACCACACTAGAATTCACTGAGCTCCTGAGAGCGACCCATTGTCTTACAAATGTTTGTAGAAGCAGTCTGCATGCCTAGGTGCTTGAGTTTGATTACACCTGTAATCATAGAAGGACTAGAACATCTGAATTCAATTATTTGGATGTGTGAGTGCATTATTTGGAAGTTTGATTTAACACCACAGTTTGTGTGATCAAGCTTTTCAGGCCCACTGTTATGGCAACTGGGCTAAGCCACACCCTCTCCATTTACATACACTCTTTGAACTCAGTCAGTATAAATGCTTATATTTTGTGGAGTACAAATGAGATGTTTTCACAGTTCTGCCCAGGAAAAGCAGTTCAAGTCTTTAGGCCCTTACTTTTCTGTTTCCCCAGTTTGTTTGCATGTTTATTCTTTTTGACATAAAAAAAAGAAAAATTAAGATGAGCATTGCATAGTTGACTTGACAAGTTGTGACGGGCATTAATAATGTAATAGTTTCAGAGGATTAATTCAAAGGATTAAAACAAAAAATCACGTACAAAAATTCAGGGAAAAACTTAAGACCTTTCTAAGACCCTTGACCTTGTTCAAGGGTTAGAAAGTATTTAGAATAATCCTATTAAAAATATCTGTATGTCATAGCTTGTTCAGTGTTGTACTTAATTTTTCAGGTTCAAATATGGACATTCCTGCATCAGTGCAAGATGATGTCATCTACAGCAAAACCTTTCAGATTCTCTACAAGAATGAAGAAATAGTAGTTAACGATGTTCTCATATTTAAGGTGATGATGCTACTAGATGAGAAGAAGGTTAGTTTCTTTATTGTTTCTTTTAGATCTTTATTTATATAACAGTTTCCCTTAAGGCATACAATGTATATTTATTTGTGAATATGATAAACATTAGTTTCTTCTTTTCAGGTTGAAGAGTCTCTAAATGATATGGATTTTCAGCTTTCTCTAGAACTCTACTTTGCAGATGGTGACTGCATGTATGTAGTGTGTGTATGTTTTTTTTTTTTTTAATGAATTTGGTTAAAGCATACTCTAGAACACACTGTGCAGTTGCTGTGATGACAATGTATTAGTAGATGCCTATTTAAATAAAATATTTCAACATCATAAACCCTTTGTTGAATACTGTTCAATATTGATTAATTCAGTTAAATTGTATTTGTATATGTTTAGTTTATTTTTATTTATTTGTATAGTGTATTTAACATTGGACATAAGTGGCAAAGCTTTAAAGAAATCTGGATTATTTTTTATTATTATTATTTTCATAGGTAATGTAATTTTTGTAATCTATGTCATGTTTTTGTTTCTTTAGGCCAGAGGATTCTAGGTCACTGCAGAATATCAGCAGTCGGACAGTACAACTGCATTTTAGTCTCCACAGAGGCGTGCACCAGCATATCAATGTCATGTTTGACTACTTTCATCTATCAATCATCTCTGTGACCATCCATGCTTCTCTGGTGGCACTGCATCAACCCCTCATTAGGTAATGAGAAGTGTGAAAAGGGGCTGTGTGCTGCTTTACTGTTTTTCTTTCAGACTCCTTTCCAAATTGGAAAATGCAACAGTCTGTGCAACAGTAATTAATGATCAGTTTTATTAGCCAAGTGTGCAAGCATACAAATAAATTAACTTGCTATTTCCTCCACAGATAGACAGTGAGAATAGTAGTAATAATAATGTAAAAATAGCCGTAAAAATACGGTGGAACCTCGGAGTCCAAGTAACCCAGGTTTGCGAGCGTTCTGCAAGACGAGGAAAAATTTTGCTTTTTTAAACAAACAAGTTTTGATTTACAAGCATCAAGTATCATCAAGTATGTGGCATGCATGCGCATCTTGTTTTGATGCTGAGCTTCACATGATCACAATTGAGCCAATGGTTCTTCTCTCTGTGGATAATCGTCTCCCATGCTCGGTCTCAATGCGCATATGTCACTCTTATAGTGAACATAGGTTCGTGCGTGTACTGTTTACTATAACACTGACCATGTGTGCACGCATAAAGCATCTTTTGTGTGTGACAGTCGTCCTTTGACACACATCCTTTAATGTGTGCACTCGAGTGTCAGTTAATGTTATGCCATTTTTTAACCACACTTTCTCGTTAGTAATTGCTTCTATGTCATTCCAAATTGGCTCTGAAGCATCCAGCAGGAAAGGTAGCAGGAGATACAACACTGATAGAAAGTTATCGGACCCTTTCAGGTTTTTTACATTTTGTTATGTTTTAAACTCATCATTCAATTTTATTTGTATAGCGCTTTTAACAACTGACATTGTCGCAAAGCAGCTTTACACAATCAAAAGAATTAAGTTTGTATGAAATGTGAATGTGTATGAATCAAAATGATAAGATTGTCCCTGATGAGCAAGCCGAGGGCGACGGTGGCAAGGAAAAACTCCCTGAGATGGTAATAGGAAGAAACCTTGAGAGGAACCAGACTCAACAGGGAACCCATCCTCATATGGGTGAAAACGGACAGCAGGGATTGATCAGCATAATAATGTGTAAGACTGGAAGTTCAGTATAATAGGAGATGTGTTTAAATTAAATGGAGTCAAGTTTGTTCCTGGAGGTAGACTGTAGGAAATTTCAGTCCTGAGCTATCGAACGACTGAAGTCACAGGTCCCCAGGGAACAGCTGTCTGCATCAGTCGAGGACACGACAGTCTTCGTGGAAACCATCCCCAGCCACCACACGCATCCCAGGCAGACCACACGGGGCATCCATGTGACGAGATCTCCAACCAGAAGCAGGACTCCAGGACGGGTTAGACAGGTCCAGAGGGCAGAGGGGTCTGGATCACTGGCAACTCAGGAGCGACATGTATAGCTCGACAGAGAGACAGGGAGAGGGAAAAGGAGAGAGAGAGAGGAGAGAGCAGAAGAGGAGAGAGCAGAAAATAAGGAGAGATGGCAGTTAGGTATGGTCACAGTCAACATGTATAAGGTGAATGTATATTTAGTGCAAAGTGCAAGCAGGGACTCCGGCAGGACTAACTATAACAGCGTAACTAAAAGGGAGAGCCAGAAGGAAACACAGACATTAGGGCTCCCTGAGATGTAAAGCAACCAATCACCTCACGGTCAACAAACCTGAGTGATCAATGAGAGTGAGGAAGACAGCATCTAAACATACCAGTTCACCAGAATACTCTACGTCCATGAGTCCCCCAGATCTGCTCCTTTACCTAAGACTGATCTATTTACATAAAGGCTTGGCTAAATAAATAGGTTTTTAGCCTAGACTGAGACTGTGTCTGAGTCCCGAACATTAATAGGAAGACTATTCCATAACTTTGGGGCTTTGTAAGAAAAAGCTATGCCCCCTGTTTTAATAATACACGGTACTGACAAGCAGCCTGCATTCTTTGATCGAAGTAGGCTTGGCGGATCATAAGACACTAGCAGTTCACTCAGATACTGCGGCGCGAGACCATTTAGTGCTTTATATTTCAAAAGTAGTATCTTGAAATCGATGTGAAATTTCAGGCTCTACAAATGTGAATGTGCTGTGATGAGTAGTGAAATGGCTGGATGAGTTTTCCTGAAATATGGCTGCACCAGTATGTTAGTCATGCTACTTCTTGGCTCTGTCATGAATTAAGCCAATATAACAATAAAGTACAGTGGAACCTCGGATTGCGAGTAACGTGGTTTACGAGTGTTCCGCAAACCGAGCAAAGATTTTTAATAATTTTTTATTCGGAAACCGAGCAAGTATTAGTTTACGAGCGCCGAGTATCATGCTTCACACATGCGACTTTTATTTTGACACCGAGCGTCACTCTCTCACCTCCTCCCCCCCTCCCTCCCTCCACGGCTTCGCAAACACACAGAAACTCTGCTCGTGCGCGCGCAATTTGACACTGACACACACACGCACAGATGCTCTCTCGCCTTTTATCCCCTCCCTGGCTTCACAAACACACAGAAACTCTGTCGCGATTCTTTTCAAAGGTAAGGTGCTGGTTCATTTGGTGTTTTTTTTTTGTTTTTGTTTTTTTTTACTTTACAGCAGTGATTCCCTTAGTATGCGCTCACGCCAGGTCAGAGAGATTTCTTTTTTTTCCTGTTAAAACGGTGTTTCCGTGTTTGTGTGTGTCCGTTTGTTGTGAAACTTAATTCCTTTAGTATGCGCTCATGCCAGTCTCGTTTTTTTCTGTTAAAACGGTGTTTCCACTGTGTTTATGCGCTTGTTGTGAAACTTAAAAAGTGAGTCCGTTAATATGCGCTCATGTCAGTCTCAGAGAGATTTCTTTTTTCCTGTTAAAACGGTGTTTCCGTTGTGTGTGTGTGTGTGTTTGTTGTGAATCTTAAAAAGCGAGGTGGGGAGAGGGAGGAGGAGTGTTACTGTGTAAAACGAGGCGAGGGAAGGGACTAATTCCACACACACACACACACACGGCGCCTGCGCGCACCAACGGAAACACTTATCTGTCAGGGTTTATTTGTACTTTTTTTAAAGGTAAAGTGCAGATTAATTTGTTTTATTTTCATTTTATAGATTGTATTAATTATTTTTATGTATTTACTTTTGGGGGCTGTGGAACGAATAATTTGAGTTTTCATTATTTCTTATGGGAAATGATGATTTGGTTTACGAGTGTTTTGGAATATGAGCCTACTTCCGGAACGAATTATTGTCGTAATCCAAGGTTCCACTGTATATAGTAATGAAGAGGAGGGACCACACAGCCCCGTGGTGCTGCTGTGCTGATGGCTAAAATGGAGATGTGATTCCTAGCTTAACACACTTTTTTTCTTTTCTTCTTCTCTTTTTCAGTTAGTTATTTATTTTTACTTTTTTCAAAGGTAAAGTGGAGGTTAATCTGTTTTATTTTTCCTTTTATTTTGGCTTTCGCAACCCAAGTTCTACTGTATGTGTTTTTTTTTTTTTTTTAAGCCAATTTAGCACAATTTGCTGAAAAACTAAGTGTTGGCCACTAATTTGGAGTCGTAAATGGCTACAGTACCTTCCTGAAGGACCTGTCAGAAAGAAAAAATGTAACTGGGAGAAATCCCCTTTTACAAAGTGTTCTCATTTGCATACTTGCATATGTATATAGTTCGGCTAACCATTCAAGAAGCTTGCTTTCAGTAAGAGTTTTAGGTTCATAAATAAGGGCCATGTCCATTTGTCCTGTATAGAGAGAAAGAAGTTCTGCATCAAATTCCCAGACAAATGTCAGATATCAACTTTTAAAATCTGTGATGTTTTTTTAATGACAATTCAGAGTTCAGAAGATCAGAAAGTAACAGTACTTATAGCTTGCATTGTATTAATCTGATTGGCTAGTTGACATTTGTGACCTTCCCTGAAGTCAACCAGAATGGAGGGCCTAGAACCTACAGCATCTTTAAACACATATAAAATTTTGTCGCTGTTTAAAGGATTAGGGTTAATTTCTTAAATTTTATTGCTTTAACAAAAAAGCTCTGTGAGATGGCATGAAAAAAACCCTTGAGACCCTTATTTGGGTGATACCAGTAATTAATTAAATTTACATGAAGTATTTACTTCACTTCTATAACTGTGTGCTGTAAAGTCAGAAGTGAAATTGTGTAACAGGCTATTCATTTTAGTCAACATGAAATCCACTTTGTTACATATTTCACTGATGTATCTTTGCCATCATAGTAAAATATAAAAATATTGATATACAGGATATATTTGTAAAAATAAAAGCAATTGGACCTATTTCACTTGTACAGTAGACACTGAGAACTGAAACAAAGTTCTAATTCCAAGTCACTTGCCAAGTCACATACCACTGTGGTCTGTCTGATCACAGAAGACAATGAGTTAGCCTACAAGAGGGAGATTAAAAGGCCAGATGACATGACCACAACAATCCATTATGTGTTTGCATATAAAGTGTATACTTATAATTGGTTAAATGAAGTAGAGAAAACAGAAATTACTGTGAATTACAGCTGTAATGAAAATTAATCTAAAGCGTATTTGTTGATTGTGATAGCTCTGGTAAAATCTTTCTGACATTTAGACTTTAACACTCTGTTATCATGCAGTTTCCCCCGGCTTGGGAAAAGCACCTGGCTAAACCGCAGTGTACCAGCACAGGGCAAAGATTTCATGATCCCCACACTGGAGACCGTAGTATTTGGCTGCACCTATGCCAAACAGCTGTCCTCAGATGTAAGCACAGTTATGTGCACCCACACAAACAGCAAGTGTTTTATAGAACTAAAAATGATTTAATATCAGTTTTTTTAAATTATAATTTTTGGGGCAGTATTAAGTACTAATAACAATCATCACCAGTCACATTTAGTAAGTTAGCTGTTATATCCATCATTTAGCAAGAGAACTTCAGATTCAGTTGTTGGAAATTTTTATTACCATGGTATATTTACCATCATTGTGCAAGTACATGTCTTTTGTTTATATACACACACACACTGTATATAGACAGTAATTTGTATATTTGTATATATATACACACACACTGTATATACACAGTAATTATATATATATATATATATATATATATATATATATATATATATATATATATATATATATATGATAACAGTGTTTCATTCAGATTTGTCATAACAAATGTCATCCTTTACATTGGCCGCAAACACAGCTTGTCACAATACTATCTTTCAAATTACTGTCTATTACTGACTATCAAATTAAAGTCAATTACTGTTTATTACTGTATTACACAAAATCATGTAATAAACATTTTACATTAAATGGCAGTTTTGAATTTAGAAAAATATATTTTCTTTGTCATTTGGTTAAAGATGATTAAATTGATACTTACTTTGATTTCCACAGGGCAAGACCTTCCTGGTTTCAGATCAATGTCTTCAGCATGCCTTCAACTTGCACCACAGCCTGTGTGCCAACTTACTGGTGGCCTACCAGGGCCTCTTTGAGTACTTCATGGCTCTTTCAAAGAGTCTCCCTTCCTCTCACCGCATGGAGCTTGGTATGTTAATGCTGGGTAGTTTAGTGAGAATTAGGTTTCATAATGCGAACCAATAAACCACAACAGTGTCCTGTTGATGTCATTGTTACGTTGATGTGTTAACCTTCAAAACATAAAATATTTTAATTATTGTGCTATTTATACATGTTTAATCTCTAGCTACAGTCATCCCATTAAAGGACATATTACAATACAAAAGTCCAGATTTTCCATCTTACTCATTTTCATACTTCTTTCAAAAAACATGTTTACTTGCATAGTTATATTAGGGCTATTACTAACCATGATGTAGTTTGCTGCATCCTGTTGTGGTTTCTTCCGGTAAGATCTGAAGAATAAATTATAACACTAAACCATTCCAACCAACAACTAGTATAACTTTTGTGACCTTTAACATGGCTGATGCATATACCTAATTAATTCTAATGCACATTATCTTTAAATCATACTAGTGTATTTCTAAGAGCTTTAATGACGACTTTTAACCTTAGCCACCACCATATACTAAATTTAAAAGGCACTAAACATCCTCTCTCTGCTGCTTTATGTGTCTTCTGACTGGATCCTAAACGTATAATGTAGGTAGAACTCAGCCTCTTTAAGTATAAGGGAGAGGAATTATTTTAAACATGCCTATATGTGCAATCCCACCACTAGCCAAGCCCAGCATGCAAGTCCTTTATGAGCGAGTTCTAAGAAGACCTTTTCCCAGGGGCCAAAGGCACATCCACATAGGTATGTCAGTTGACTGTCAACCTCAACACGCCTTTCTGTTTCTGTTGTGTTTATTTCTGTATGGCCAGTTAATCTTCCCCTCTGTGGGGTGAGAGCTGTGGACTGTGTCTAGTGGTAGCTGTCATTTGGAACCAAGACTAACAAGAAACCATTACATTTTTTTGCAGGAATGCTGCTCTTAAGTATCTTCTGTACTCATGTGCTAGTTTCCTTTTGTAGCTGTCTCATCAGAGAAACTAATTTCTCTCCTCATTTCCTCAGTGCCAGGAAATTCACATTGATTGGCTATATTGTTGACTTTTATAAAGTATAAATACTTTTTTTTATTAATTTTTTTATAGAAAAATCTGATGTTGAAGCCCGTCTTCATGAGCTTTGTGAACATGTCAAGGTATGTTAATATTTATAATTATAGTAATTTCAGCCCTCATTGGTTTTCATATCAAACCACAAGACATTGCACAGAAATTAACTAAAGCAAAAAACTTATTTGCTGAAAGTTGTTGATAGATGTTTTTCAAGTAACCTTGTCAACAGTAGAATCTACTCACAGACGCCAAGTAAAAAAAATTAACACAATCTTAATTTTAGGGGCTTAAGAATTAGTTATTTTTAAATTATTTTGTGGTTAAAGAACTTTGTGGTTAAGGTCTGGACCTGTAATAATTTTAGCCTGATTTCTCCTTTTATTATTCTGTAATATGCCTTTGCTATCAGGACAGAAAAAAACATTTATTGAGAAAATTAGACATTCATTTAACATCCACTGACTCGATTTTATTGCCCCAGTTCAAGTAATCTGTTTTCTTTGCTTGAAACCACAAGCAAATAATCCATAAGCAAATATTTTTCCCTTTTGAAACAGAAACCTCTTTTCCTTCACCATAGGATACCTCCTACATCTTTTTAAGAAATGACAGGCTGCATCAGTTAGAGAATTGATGCAAGCTGAAACATATTATTCACTGCAGTAATTATCCAGTCAAAGGCTGGATAATCATTGGTTTATTAAAATCCAAATAGATGTATGGATGGATAGATGAACGGATAGATAAATAGATGGATAGATTGATTTTTCCCAAATGTTTAAACACACTTTTAAAAACTGTTTAAATTTAAAACTCTAAACACAAAATTAATTAACAATTAACTGCTACAAAATTAAAAAATTCCACTAAAACAATTCACACACATACATATACAGAATATATACATATACATATAGCTTACATATACAGAATTCTAAATATTGAAAAATTATGTATGCTTTGGCTTCACAATTACCTTCAATTATGTATGCTCTTGGATTCACATTAATGATCTTGCATATTTGAATGCATTCCAAGTAGGGGTGCTCCGATTGATCGGTCGCCGATCATAATCAGCCGATAATAGCCTTGGGAAGTTTGATCGGCAGTCTCTCTAAAGGCCAATATAGAAAAGCCGATCAGATGAAGCAAAACTCGCGAGACATTTTTTTTTTTTTTTTGTGCGCTGCTAAAATGGCTTCACCGGTCTGGCAATTCTACGTGTTGTGTGAAAAAGGCAATACATTAGCAATCGGCAACCTGTGTAACAAGCCAATTCCACGAAGCAGGAAGCACCCAAAGCATTTTAACACCACGAACCATGGTGGGTACAGTTCATCATGATTCACCGCTTGTTTTGGCGCTGTGATTACGTTTCCATCTTTCCGCTTAATTTTTAAACAGGTTTTTAAACATTTAATTAAACTTGTTAAATTTTTTTGGCGGTCCTCGCGGATGCTTGCGGTCCTTGCAGAACTTCCGGCAACTTGCGTCCTACTTGTCTGCTATTTTATTTAATTTGAAATAAATTGTTTATTTAAATAATTTTAAATAAATAAATTTTATTTAAGCTCTAAGCTGTTCCCAATTACTAACCAAACACAGGCTGCTATGTTTTAAGTTGACGTGTTGCACATGTTGCTTGCCAATAAATACAGTTGTCAATTCATGATATTCCACTTCTTGTAATTTCAAGACTCTGATTTCTCTCAGAGTAATGGCATTATATTCCATAATCATGTGGATTTATGGTGGTTTCTTTCTCGTCTGCGATTTTCCAGCCTCTTTCTGTTCTGTGTAAAGTATATACACATTTTATAGAACACACAATTTACTACGTCAATGTAAGGCAAAACATTACACCATAGGGTACATTCCTGTGAGCACTGTAGATATCCATAGAAACCACAGTTAAGGCCTTTCGGCTTCTCCCTTCAAGGAGTCGCCACAGTGGACCATCTGATCTACCCACAACTTTGGCACAGCTTTTACACCAGACGCCCTTCTTGACGCAGAGTTGCCATTTTGTCCTGGCTTACAAACGATTTAAAGCTAAACGTGATTGACTGAAATCTTGGAGAGTGCAACTTTTTGACCAGGCAGTATACAGTAGATTGAGTGTTAAAAAAATATGAAAGGGGAAAATTAATTGAAGTACAGTGGAACCTTGGAATGGAAGCATAATTTGTTCTTGTGTAAGCGTGCTTGTATATCAAAACACTTTTATCAAAGCAAATTTCCTCCATACGAAATAATGGAAACTTGGGTGATTCGTTCCACAACCCAAAAATATTCATATAAAAATTATTTATACAAAATATAAAGTAAAAATAAAAAACTTTACCTGCACTTTACTTTTGAAAAGTGTAGTAACGCAAAGCCGACAGTTTTGTAACTTATGCCTGTATTGACAATAACAGAAAGGCATGAAATAGTTATAACAAAAACTAATGACACACATGCTCTCTGCTTCCCACATTCAGCTACTTGTTCTCCGTTCTTTTTGAACCTGCAAATCCTTACCATTACATAAGCAAATTGGTGGACCTCCTCCACCCTTGCCCTAGAAGAATTATGCCTTTCTTTGACTTACTTTGTATACAAGAACACCTTTTAATTTCTACCTGTCACAACTGCAGGAGGATGTTGCAGCCACCAGATTTGAAATGAGTGCATATTTTTCATGAACATAGTGCGCTTCACTGAAATCATTAGAAACCTTTGCTAGCAAGTCACAAGTCAAAAATAATGTGATCTTTAAATTAGGATTAATCTGCTCCTTTCCAACCAAAGCAAATATTGTTTTTAAATATATGTTGGTATATTACAAAATCATTTTTAAGGTACAACTAATTTCTTTCCCGTGCATGTCCAATTGTTTATGCCTCTAAGAAAACATATATGTGTTGTCTATAACTGTCTAACGTCTTTTCATGTATTTTAATTTTATTTGTCATGCTGCAGCAAAAGGCAGAGAGCCCAGATGAGCTTGCTGAATTAGTTAATATGAATCTTGCACAGTTATGCTCTTTGCTGATGGCCCTGTGGGGTCAGTTCCTGGAAACAGTTTCCCTGAATGAAAGTGTCATGACACTATTGTCCCAAGAACATCACATTCTTAGGGTAAGTCCACAAAACCTGAAACAAACCTTCTTGTTAAGAAGAAGAATTATAAGTTTATTCTTATTATTATTATAAGTTATTGTAGGCCTATCCACTATATTTTTGGTCTAATAATGTTTTTTTCTGGGTTTTGCGGTAGGTGCAGAGATTTTCTGAGGCTTTCTTTTGTCTTGAGCACCCTAGACAGGCTGCACTAGCGTTCCAGGAGTTACAGTAAGTGTCAGGAGGCCATTTGTTGTGTACTGAGAAATGTCATTCACTCACACTGACTTTGTTTTATTTGAATTTGAATAGTGCACATAGCCACCAACAGATGATTGGAGTCATTAAGAACTCATCATACTATCTTTCCCTACCACCACTTTCTGTGGAATGTGCTGAACTGGATGGGGATGTCAGCTCCCTCCCAATCATCTTTGAGGATCGTTATCTGGAATGCATTAAAGAGGGTTTGTTTAGTCAAGCAGTTAGCAAATTTTGGTATAATCAAATTATACAGCATCTTGCACATTATTTTGACATTTTAAAGAAGATTTATATTATGAGATTACAAACTGTCTTACAAAGTTCCCTCCAAAAGTATTGAAACAGCAAGTCTTTTGATTGAGAAAAATGTACAATAGTTGATGTAATAATTGATATGACACTGAAATTTTATTAATTTAATTTTTTTTTTTTTATTGCCTTTTCCCAAAGATCATGATGGTCCATGGCTTGGTCTAACCAAACCCAGGAATGGAACTGGGCCTACTAAACCAGATAAACCTGTTTTAAAAGAGCTCAGTGTTGGCAGAGTAGGGTCTCTCAGTTCCTACCCAGAACCCCATTTACCTGCTTTAGACACTGATTGGCACAAGGATAATGAACCTCCAGTAAAATCCAAGGCCAAGTCCATCAAACTAAAGAAGAACATTAAGACTGAGAACTCTAAAAAGCTAATTAAACAGTGCTCCAAGGACTCTGTGATTTTGACTGGCTACAAGAACCTGAAGGTCCTTCACGATGAACCAGATGGCAAGTCCAAAGGAGACTTTAAGTGCAGTGAGAAAGAGAAACAAGTATATTTGCTTGGATATCCCAGCAGCAGGTTGAGTTCCATGTCCAAACACATGAATCATTATGACACTAGACTTTTCCATGTGGATCATATTATGAATAACAGTCAGGCAGACATTCAAAGTGACACTTTCACAAATCTGACAAGTTCACAATCACAGACAATTCCTGGATCTGGAGCCACAGAAGGTAAAGCAACAGAGGGACCCAATATTATGGTCATACCTGCTGGGTTCCAACATGTTGAGAACAAACCGAGTGTCAAGAACCCCTGCCAGGGTGACAAGGTCACTGTTTTATTTTCAAAACCCAGTAAACAAACACTGACACTACAGCCAGGCTTTCCAAAGATTACACAGAGAGATTGCTGCGAAATCAAACCTCAACAAAGAGAGAATTGTGGTAACCAAGAGATCATGGATATGGGGTCTCAGTGTGCTATAACAATGAGGAGCTACTGTTTACCAAGTGCAGCATCAAAACTCTCAGATTCAGGCATTGAAAGTGAGCCTAGTTCAGCCACATTGCTAGTACCAGGTCCTCAAACCATTTCCAATTTTGCTGAAGTGAATCTAGACTGGGTCTCACTACATTTTAAGCAGGCCTCTACTAAGTGTCAAACTGTTGCTGTCAAGTCATCTAATCTCAGTATTGTTTCAAAAGGGTCCAATGGACCAGAGGAGACAAACCCTGAGAGTACTAGTGGTGTGAGTGGCATACAGTCTTCGCTAACCTCCATAAATTCACTTCCCTTAGATGATGAGATGGAGGGAGAGGTTCCATGTCGGGTATCCAGTGTCATTGTGCAAGAGCAAGCATTGGTTTTTTCTGATAAATCTGATATCAGTATCCCTTTTCGTGCCAACAGCCCGACCAAATCCTTAGCTAACCAAGAAGACTCCACTTGTCGTGGCGATCCAGTGTTTCACAAAGATGATACTTCTGTTCTTCTGTCCCTCTGCAAAGCTTTTGCTTCTCACACTATATCTGAATCTGCAAAAGTTAGAACTTCAGTGGGAGAAGATATGGGGCTTCAATTTGGCATCGATATGCAGAATGATGAACAATCTAGTACTTCAGCCACCAGCACCACAGACTTGGTAAAAAAAGGCTTAGTAGAGAATTATTTTGGTTCATACTCGAGTACTGATATTTCCGAGATAAGTCCAGAGGAAACACCAGCTATCACACTTGCCATCCAGACGGAGGTCCATTCCTCTGAAGAAGAAGAAGAAGATAGGCCAAACCATGAGATGATAGAAAATGGCTACTATGAGGAGACAGATGAGCCATTCTATGTCAGTGGCCTGGCAGAAAAGATGGTAATTAGTGGAGAGGTGAACAGCAGTGGGACCTCAACAGCTAGGAGCCCTTGTTATAGATACAGGAATTTGGAGCACCTTGGGAATATGCATTTCTCTTGGAACTACCTGCAAACTCAACCCACCAAACCACTGTGTTTGCGCTGGTATGACAGCTCCCCTTCTCCCCAGGCGAAAGTGTAAGTTTTCTAATTTTCATATTGCATTGAGAATTTCCTAGGTATGTTTAATCCATTTATGTAATTAAATTTCATGGTTATGTGTTTTAGGCCAATCTTTATTACCTCATGATTTTGTTTATACCAGCAATTAATGCCTATATTTCACACAAGTGTAATCTTATTTGTCTTATTTGTGCTGTGAAAAAAATGTTTTGTAGATTTGCTTTGGCAAGAGAGGAGCTGAAGAAGCTTAAACTGCCAGGATTCCTGTACAGTGAAGTAGCTGAGTTGGCTTCAACTGTGCCATATTTTAGCCGGGATGAGGATGAGAGCTGTGATGAGGGTGTTCACCTCGTTGTCTGTGTTCATGGCTTAGATGGTGAGAAGAGACCCCTATGTGGTGGGAGCTTGAATTATTGCTGGGGCACCATACCTACACCATGATGTGAAAATCCAGCTTCTTGAGCCAGAAAAATAAAAACTGCTCTAGAAGTAGAAACAAAAACAAGTCTAAACAAGAAGTAAAACACTAATACCACTTACTCAGTTCAACTTGTGTGTGTTTATGTATGTATACCCACACAAAAAAGCAAAACATTAATACCGCCTGAACTGACCAACATTGATCACAACAACAAGGGATCACAAAGACCAGGCCATCCGGTCTTATTGCTCAGAAACACTCTGGAGAATTTGGAGGCAATTTCAACACCTCAAACTCGTTGTTGTGTTCCTCAGACTATTTTTAAACCATTCTTGCAGTGTGGCAGGGCTAAAAGAGGGCATTGCGATTAAGGGATCCTGTTTCCACGAAGGTTGTACATGATCAACAATATTGTTTATGTAGGTGGTATGTGCCAGGTAACATCCACATGAATGGCGGGACTCGAGGTTTAAAAACAGATCATTGCCCAAAGTATCTCACTGTCTACAATTGCTTGACTTCTTTTCATAGTGCATCCTGGAGTCATCTCTTACCCCCGGTAAGCAGATGTTACTGACCCAGGCATCGCCCAGTTCCAGCACATGCACCTGGCAATCCAAATGATGTAAAAAGAAATGTGATTCTTCAGACCAGGCCATCTTCTATTTTACCGTGGTCCAGTTCTGATGCTTGCATGACTATTGTGTGCATCTTGGGCTGTAGACATGGGTCATCATGGGTACCCTGATCAATCTGCAACTACACAACCCCATATGCAAGAAACTGTGATGTACTTGTTTTCAGACACCTTTCTTATCCAGCATTAACTTTTTCAGCAATTTGAGCTATATTAGATTAGCTTTTGCCCACCCATGTGCATCTTGGATGCCTGTGACTCTGTCAACAGTTCACCAGTTTTCCTTGCTTGAACCTCTATTGGTAGTTCCTGACCACTGAAGACCAGGAGCCCAACAAGAGATGCAGTTTTGGAGTTTCTGACCCAGGCATCACCCAGTTCCAGATGCCATTGATGCCATTTCACCTGTCAGTGGTTATAATGTTATGACTGATTAATGTATATACAGTGTAGGTTATATTAGTGTATTTTTTTTTCTGGCACTGGCATATCCTAAAATGGCAATGCAAAAATTCATGTGGCTCAAATAGGCAAAAAGTAGTGCACCTTGCATCAAAAAGTAAATGTTGGGATATTGCATGAGGTTGTCAAAATATTACCATGGCAAGTGTGTGCGTGCGCACATGTGTATAAATGTATGTGCGCACACATAATTAATCCCAAAGAGACCAGAGAAAATAATTATTTTTGCTCTAATTTCTCACTCCACTCCACAGGTAACAGTGCAGATTTAAGACTGGTGAAGACCTACCTAGAGCTGGGCCTGCCTGGAGCTCGAATAGAATTTTTAATGTCGGAGCGCAACCAGGTACCTAACGATTCCCCAAAAATATTCAATGTTATTTAACTATCCAAACATGGAGAAAAAAATTTTTTTTTTTTAACTATCTTAGAATGACACTTTTGCTGACTTTGATTCTATGACTGACCGACTATTGGAAGAAATTATCCAACATGTACAAATCTACAATCTCACAATTTCTAAAATAAGGTAAACTTTTTAAAGATGAAACAACATAATTCATATACACAAATATGTTTTTACAATATCATTGCCAGTTATCAGTATTGGCTAATATTCCATGTTACTGCATTTAAATTATTTTTTGCTTGATTGCGTAATTGCTTCCATAACTTGACTTGTTCACAAAGAGGTTTTTCCTAATTTTTCCCAACATTTTAGATTAAGTCTATTGAACAGCCTAAAAGTGCATTACTCCACATTTAGATTAATTCTTATATTATTTACCGAGTCATGCTGTGTAACTGATTTTCAAAAAAAGGTTACACATGAATAACTATGATTGTTGTTTTCCAGCTTTGTTGGTCATTCACTTGGAAATCTGATAGTGCGTTCTGTCTTGACAAGACCCAGGTTTAAGGGCTATCTTAACAGACTTCATACCTTCCTTTCACTGTCTGGGCCACATCTGGGCACCCTCTACAACAGCTCAGCCCTTGTCAATACTGGTACAGTTAAACCTGATCGTCAGTGCATTTAACACAGCAGTAAACTTAAAGGCATTTTGTCAGTTAGTTTGATAATATTATGAAATGATCTTGTCTTTTTTTAAACTCACGTCTTCATAATTTAATAATCTTCCCATTGCTTGCTTTTAATTTAATGAGCAAAAAATTCTTCCTCCTTTAGGACTTTGGTTCATGCAAAAATGGAAGAAGTCTGGTTCACTATTGCAGCTAACTTGCCGAGATCACTCAGACCCTCGGCAGACATTTCTCTACAAGCTAAGCAAGAAAGCTGGTTAGTATCATTACTTGGTCCTTGAGGCAAGCAGAGTTTGTGGGGGGGGTTCTAACTTTTTTGGTCTCTCTATTGTACAGGGCTTCAGTTTTTTAGAAATGTGGTGCTGGTAGGTTCTCTGCAGGATCGATATGTACCCTATCACTCTGCTCGCATTGAGATGTGCAAAACAGCCTTAAAGGACAAGCAGATGGGTGAGGCGTGCAGTTCTTCTAAGTTTTTTATAAATGTCAAAAGAAAATGTTTGTTATACATTAGACAATTCAAATGAAATAATTTGTGAATAATAAATCCTAGGGCCAGTATATGCTGAGATGATTGAGAACATACTAGTACCTGTTCTCCAAAATAAAGACTGTAACCTGGTGCGATACAACGTCGTGCATGCACTACCCAACACAGCCAACTCTTTAATAGGACGGGCAGCCCACATTGCTGTTTTGGATTCTGAAATATTCCTGGAGAAGTTCTTCCTGGTGGCTGGATTAAAGTTCTTTCAGTAGCTGCTTAGGACACAAGAAGATGGCACAAATACCTCCCAGCATTAAAATAGACATTTTCAATGAGAAGTCATTTCACTTCTCAATGGCCTAAAATGGTTCTTAATATTTAGTTTTTATTCAGTTTTTTAAAGGTATATTCAGAATTTAAGTTTTTGTGTTGCTATGTTTAAAATATTTTTTAGTACTGTATTCTGTTTATTATGGAAATGGTTAATTGTATGTTGTATGCATTTCAGTGTTATTTATTTTTTTTATGTCAAATGGGAAATAATGTTTCAATGTGTTAAATAATGTGTCAAATGGGAAATAATTTGCTTAGCTAAACCTTGAAACAAATGTTTTGTTAAACCTTGATATTGAACTGGAAATTTGACTGCTAAAAGAAAACATATTTGCACAGCTTACTGAAGGGCCACTTTTGTTGCAAATATTCATGTTCAACAGAACATATAAGTAGTACAGCTATCCAAACTGCATTAGATATTTTTAATAATAGTCATTTAAGTACATGCACTTTCTCAAAACAACTTTATACTTTGATTTTACATGAGGTATTTTTCAGCCATTGCAATGTCATGCACATCATCTTAACCTGTTATTGAGTAAGAGAACATAACCTTTTAACATTTTGTGTTCACATTTAATTGTCATCTTAATTTGTTTCAGCTGAATAAACCTTGTTAGATATGATTTTGTGTTATTATCCGGTGCTAATTTATGCTTTTAATCAAGAAATTGTTAGCAAAAAGTGTAAATATCAGTTTTATTTTTTTTCTATAATGGACTGAAATATCATTAAAGTCAAATTAAAGTTTTTGTTTGCTTGCTTTTTGACCATATATAACCCTTTAAATGTGTCTAATAATGCTGCATAAAATAATTTTGTATAGTTTATTATAAAAAAATATTTTTTATAATAATTAATATGGTTACTTGGTTTGTGTAAAAAAAAAAGTCAGCAAATTCTGTCAGTACAACCAGGAAATTGACCTTTTATAGTTTGAGTTAAATGTTATTACTTCATATTTCAAAATCAGTAGTTTTTCCAATCATAGATGGCTGGATCGACTGGATGCTGCCATTCTCCTACACTGACAGTCCAGTGGTGTCTGTGGCCACCAAGATTTTGGGGATAGCATAAGCAAGTACACCCTTAGCCCACAGTGACTACAAGCCACCCAAATTCCACTCCAAAACACAGATATGAATCCAAATTCTGCAGAATTACTTATCTAACCTCTATAGTGTCTTACAAGTATTTAAAATGTAGCTTTTGGTTTTTATAAAAGTGTGAATTTGAATTATTTATTATTTAGACTATGTCCAATATTGCATTATTCAATAAAACACAAGACCACATAGGATGTTTTCTTCTGCTTCTAATTTTAATTTTCTATTTTCTTCCTTTTTTATAGCAAATGCATAATCTCACACTGAAAATTATAGAAAAATAACCGACAAAAAAAATGAAATACATGACTAAAAACAAAAATTGTTTTTTATGAAATCACCTGGACACAATTATTGGCACCCCTAACAATTCCGATTAAATAAATGTAATTGGAGCATTTTTGTCATTTTTACTGTAGTTTATAAAGTTGATCAGAGTATCTAGAAACTTTTAATTAATAATTCATAATTTCTTGTTTGCCTGTGGTAAAATATGATGAGACAGAGGCCTATTTCTCTTATCCACTCTTTAACAAGGGAAAGACAAGAGAACACCCATTCAAATAAGGAAGATGTGTGTGAACCTTCATAAGTCAGGCAATGGCTACAAGAAAATTGCCACCCGTCTGCACCTGCCCATATCTACAGTTGGAGAAGTTTAAAACAACTGGAACAGTAACAAATAAGGCTGGACGAGGACCCATGTTTATCTTGACACCCCGCAGGATGGTAAGAGAAGTAAAAAATCTCCAAAGTTTGCTGTTAGAGGACTGCATCAAAAAGAGGCATCTTGGGGTTACAAAGTCTCCATAACAACCATCATATCTATCCATGGCTATCTAAATGCCAACAAGCTGTTTGAGAGGCATGCAAGGAATAAAACTTTTCTCATATATATATAACACTTTTCTAGGATGTATGACTTTATAAACAAAAAACTAAGGCTGAATTAAAAAAAGAAAGGAACGGCAGGTGTGAAAACAGACCAGTGGAATTTGAATAAGTCTGAGCCATGACGTCAGTTATACCTTGGCTGCTTTGGCCATTGCTGTAATGCATGTAGCCCACTGTATTTGACCTGGCAAGACTGGCCTGTAAATAAATAGAAAACAGGATCATGGCATTTGAAAATTCGAACATTTAGATTTAATATTTAAACATAAATAATAGGATCATGACATTTGCGTTTTGGGACTTTAGGACACGGGAGCTGTGGTGGCGACAAAGTAGTAATTTTAATAGAGGTGGATGTTTAACTTAAAAAAGAGCAAAATGGTGAATGCTTGCTGTATTGTTGACTGTTCTCTCAAAAATGGGAAGAACATTGCAAATGGAGTTCAAAGCTCCAAAATGATGGTTGGTTTTGTCCCCTTTTTTACATGGTACAGTATATAGTCATGGAAGCAACCAGTGTTTGTCTATACCACTGCCAGACACTTTGGATGGTATAGACATGAGTTCAGAGATGCTATCTTGTTTTCATAAAGGTATGGTTCACCAATAAAGTTCCAAATGCTGCGATTCAGTTAAATGACCTGGCCTCATTTTGTGCGGTAAGGCTCATGGTGCTGGCTTGTGTTTACATCAATACGAAATGGTGTAAGAACTCTGTGCTAGTTTGTAGCTATTAAATTCTGTAGAGCATTTTATTTATCATGGGAATTCACCACTGTACTTGTAATTGGAATATACATTCCATCTAGCGCTAATGCTAAGGAGGTGCTATGTGAAATGTATGGCAAGACTGGAGAACTGCAGTACACACACACCTGATGGACTGTTTATTGTCACTTGAGATTTTATCCATGCAAATCTTAAGTCATGTGAGTATCTCAGTATGTGGACTTGTGCAACAAGAGGAGAAAACATATCTAGGGTATATTGGGCAGAGCCCCGTCTTTACTTGAGCAAATTCGAATTTCTCTGGGTTACATAACTTACAATTCTTTATATGACCCACGAATCAGGAATACTTCTCTTCATTTACTCGGATCAGTTGAGTCATAAGTTATCTGGTTGCTAACAACAACAGATAAATACAAACTGTAAATTACACCATTCAGTTGTTTTAAGTAGCTGTTGGCTAGTAGCTGACTTAGTTGTTTAGTAAATTTCCTGCAGGGTCAAAAACATAATAGACACAAAATCGCAGGTACTGATTCATCTAAACCAGGGGATTCAGCAGATCGGCTGGACTCATTGTTTCACCGGCTGTTTCACTGGATCAGAGGAACTCAGTGTGTGAGAGTCATGAATCAAGAATTCGGTGGATTTTAGCTCAGTAACAAAACTGTGGTAATCAGGTTGCCTAAAGGCATCAGGATTGAAAAACATAAATTTCAGTATATGTTTATGGCATTTTCATACAGGTATGTCAAAATGGTGCTACATTTTCACAATTAGCTGTCTACTTAGCCATATAACTAATCAAAGAAATTCTGCCACCTTCAAGGCAATTTATCATATAAAATGCTACCTCAGTTCTGAATATTACTATTTATGTAATTAATAATATTAATTAGCGGAAATCTGAAATAACTATGTATAAAGTTTAAAGCAATGGGAGCACCAAAACACCAGTTACGCAATTAAAGTAGTAGTGTAACCTTCAAGTACTGAAAATTGCATAAAATGCAAAAAGAAAAAATACAAAAAATAAAGATCTGAAATCTGAACTGAAAACTTATTGCACTGAAGAATTCACAATACCTGACTATTCTTTGTTTTTGTTCCATTTAAGCATATTATTTTTCTTAATTAGTACTTCTCCTTTGTAAGGACTGTTGCACTTTTTTTTTTACTATTGATAACTATTATCTTACTATTATTACTATATGATTTGTTTTTGAAGACGTGTATTCTAAAACACTGTGACCCTTAATGCAGTATGTCATGATGTAGGTGTCTATTCCTTAGGACAATTAATTATATTACACCACATAAATAATTTAGTTCATATAAGTCATCCTTGATGCAGACCTCCACTCTGAATGGTCTATCAGTGATTATAGCCCAATTATCAAGGTTTAAACGTTTATACTATAAGTAGATCAAAAACCCTTAAATATAAAAAGGATTTATAAAAATTGGTTCAGAAATGTAAATGTTATAGTGCTTTAATAGGCCAGTCTTGCTGGTACCAATATGGTGGAAGTGCTGATTTACAGTATTATTTAACGGTTCTAATTACTTATGCCCTTTAAGATCTGTTTTGTTTAGTTTCTGGGAATTCTGTTTTTGAATGGTGTCGTGGAAATTCTGAAAACATTATAAAGACAAGTAATTCATACACTAGCAAAGTAACAAAGATTTTATTTAAACTTCTGCAGAAGCACCAGCTGTAGAAGCAAGCAGTTGCAACATGGAGAAAGGTGATCTCTTTCTCTCAGCTGTCCCATTTTAAACACAAACATCTCTGTTAACATAATCAATGCCCTGTACATGAAGTTCCTACATTCAAACTCACGATTCTTTATCTGACCCAGACCAGATGTCCTCGCCTTATCATTTATACAAAGCAACTACAATCTGTTTGTTTCTGTTGTATTCTCGCCGTTGTCTTTCTATGTTTCATCAGACAGGTTTAAAGCTTCTATTGTCTATGTGGCACACTTACTACAAAGATCAGAATTACTACATGATTAAAATGTGGTTTTCCATTACAATAGCTCGTTCTTTAAACTTTTTTGTCTTTGGTTTACTTGTAAGTTGTTGTTTCATTAAAGAATATTTGTACATGCATCCAACTCCCTGAATTTTTGCCAAAAGACTGATGCACTTTTTCCTTCACCTTGAATCCAATTATCCCCTTAAGTGCTTTGGTTCGCTTGGTTACGAGAGTTTTTTTATTTTATTTCATGCTTTAGTTCATTTTTTAATCGTTTTATATTCAAGTGGTTCTTTATAAGGTGTAGTGGTTAGCAATTTCACCTTGCACCTCCAGGGTCCGGGTTCAATTCCCATCTCTGTGTGCATGGAGGTTGCATGTTCTTCCTGTGCTTGGTGGGTTTCCCCCCACAGTCTGTAGACCTCCAAATTAGGCTAATTGGCGTTCCTAAATTGCCCGTAGTGTTTGAATGTGTGTGTGGTAGGTTTGTCAGAAGGGATTCTCACAGCCTTTTTAATATTTAAAATGTTTACCATATCTGTATTTGCTTTGCTGTTAATTATGTAATTATATTATTATTGTTGTTGTTGTTATTGTTGTAATAATAATAATAATAATAATAATAATAATAATAATAATAATAATAATAATAGCAAAAATATATAATAGCAGTTTTGTTGTAATTCTTTCTCTCGTCTAAGCATTTCACTGCATATCGTACTGTGTAGGATTGTGTATGTGACAAATAAAATTTGAATTTGAAGAATAAACACATCTGTGGCATCAGCTGTCTCTGAGTCAAAAAAATGTTATCTTTGCAAGATCATTTCAACCACAAGCTAGAATACTGTAAAAACTGTGTTGAAGAAGTACTATAGTAAGAAATGAAAGCAATGAACAAAAACAACACAAGATTTTAAATAAAATGGTAATTTATCCCTATGGGGTAAATTACTCCCTTACACAGTAGCCCTTTTATAAACTCATTTATTTGAGAGGGGAGAGCTACTTTGTGGGATAACTTTCACACAAACACAAACACTGCTCTATTGGGAAACTTCTTTAACAAAGAACCTCTCAAATGATACTTGAGCATGCACACTCTAACAGAATCACTGCTGTAAAGTAAAAATACAACTGTGTGCGTTAGTGTGTGTGCGCATGCACAAGTGTCATGGGAACTTTCTAATGATACTCGCACGCGCATACACACAACGGAATCTCTGCTTTTTTACAGGGAGAGAAACTCTGCTTTACATGCTTTTGCTACACATGGTCACAATGTTATAATAAACAGTACACAGGGATGTTGATCATATTAGTGATGACACTAATATGCCAGTGAGACTGACCACGGGAGACAATCACCCATAGAGATAGAGAAAAAAGATTGCCTCAGTTGTGATCACATGACACTTGGCAAACAAAGGGCATGCGTACTACTCGTATGTCAAGATCTCGCTCATTTATTAAGTTAAAATGTATTTATTAACTTAATTTTCAAAATACTCCCAATCCAAGGTTCCACTGTATCTTGTTGCTAACAACATGATGGCACAGTGGCTTTGTTTTTAGCAATTTTGCCTTGCAAGGTTTGATTCCTGTGTCAGGTTTGTGTGCATGGAGTTTGCTTGTTGTCCTCATGCTCAGTGTGTTCCGGGTTCTCTCACCACTCCCACAGTCCAAAAACATACAGATTAGACAAATTAGCATTCAAAAATTGCCCATAGTTTCGAATGTGTGTGGAAATGTTGACCGGAGGTGTTACCATGATTGTACAAATGTGAATAAATACAATGGTCACCACTGGCCACCACGGTCCCTGCTTGGACTATAGAGGTTCCTAGATGGATGGATGGATAAAAACAACATAAATGAATACATAGTGAAAATTATAATATTCAGTTGCTGATCAGAAACATAAGAAACTTAAAATTGCGGGTACTGATTCATCTGAACCATGGAATTCAGCGGACTCGTAGTGTGTAGTAAAACAGTCAGATCTGACAGACTCAGTGTTTGAGATTCATGAGTCCAAGGATTCAGCGGAGTCGGTGGTTTCTAGGGTTTCGGTGAGTGCCCATAGTGGAATACCATGGGAAAAGGCGATCAGAATCCCTACTGACTCAAGTTGACTCAAAGAGTGAGTGATTCAGAAGAATTCAAACCTGTTATTGAATCCGCATTTCTCATCTCTAGCTGTGTTCTATGGAACACATTTCTAGCTAGTATCAGCTGAGCAAGTTTTCTTGGCTGAGCTTTGACATGTCATCATGGTTTAATTCTGATATGTTGCAAATGTGTACCATTTTATCAAGTCAAGTCAAGTCAAGTAGGCTTTTATTGTCATTCCAACCATATACAGTTAGTACACAGTGAAACGAAACAACGTTCCTCCAGGACCAGGGTGCTACATACATGCAACAACATAAATTTACAACACACATTTTTCCATTTTTAAGTTAATCTAAAAGAACTATCAAATTTCTATACAAAAATACACAATAATTAAGTCTATAAGTGAGTAGTGATCCATTCTGTCTGAGTCTTTCAATAAAAACATCCACAAACTATTAATGTTTCTCTGTGTTTATGTGCTGTGATCTTGGTCAGTGAGCACAACTCTAAATGCCCAAGAACGAGCTACCCATCCTGTCTCGTGCACTCCATAGTTCAAACTCTGGCGGAAGATTAGATGTGATTTTGCAATCTTATTTTTTGGTGAAGACAAATTGTATAGTTATATCTCAATTTTACAAGGGAAGACTATAAGAGGAAGATGTTATTGTTTTCCTTGCACACACACTGGCATTCTTTAATAAACTAAGGATTCAGAGCCATAAATTGCAATTGGGCCAGACATCACATCACTTTAATGAAATTAGGCATCTAGTAGGATCCTATATCTTTTGAAACAAACAATAAACCTGATACTGTACCTATTCACATAGTGTGATGGTCAATAATTATAATGGTATCATACATGTTTGGAAGCTGTACATGTCTACATTTCTACTTACCTCATATGTTTAATTCCAGCAATTAATCAGCATACTATGCCATAACACTGGATGTGTATGGTATTTGTCATAAACAAACAATAATAATAGTCTACCATAAATTAATACTAAAATAACTTCAGAAAATAAACATTTAACTGTAAATAATAATAATTACTAATAAGAAGAAGAAGAAGAATCATCATCAGCATCAGTGTTGGGTGTAGAGTACTCGGATTACTTTTTTGATGTAACGAGTAATATAATGCCTTAGGTTCATCATTCAAGTACTCAGTTGTTTAGTTACTTTTTCAAAAATGTATTCCGTTATTGAGACAATTTATGTAATCCATAAGCCAGACAGCAGTCACCCCCCAATCCATTAGTGTGTGTGGGATTTCAGAAAATCTCAGAACCGAAGCCATCGAACTCTTCGAGAAGCGGTGATGGCGGATGAAAGTCGAACATTGTTTTCACCTAGTAGACAGGCAGATTGTGCTGGGGGACATTCAACATGATAGTTAAAAAAAGGAAATGGCCCAGGAAAATCTATCCCACAAGCTCTCCTCACAGGAATGGGGCAGCAGAGACCAATGTTTGCATTGCAAACATTGTATCTCAGGGACACTGATGGTATCATAATACTGCTCGTTACTCATACGAAGGACTGGTTACTGATTATCACTCGAATCTGAGTTATTTAGTATTTGATGTAATCACTATAGTGCTCATTACAAGAGAAAAGCAGTAACCTATGTTATGCTATGAAGTGTTTGATGTTGTGTATTATATGTTTACTAAAGGGTTAATAGAATAGTATGTGTTAAGCTTAGTTAAACAAATACAACAAATAATTTAACTAAGATTTATTAGAAGTAGTGATTTAACTATTATTTATCAGAAATAGTGATGTACCTCTTGTTTTGTTTATTTTATTTAAGGTTATCAACCTTACTTAGCTGAATCCACGACTCGTTTAGTTGAATCGACTTTGAATGATTGTTGTGTAACCTGCAAAGCTGTTAAACACAAGAATTAAGATCTCATAAGCGTGTTAAACACAAAGTGTTCATGTTTAAATTTCCTTTCAGTGGCAAATTCCTTTGGTATGTACAAATATTTAATACACGGGGGAAATGTGGCACTTGTTCTTTCCATGGTTAATTAGTATTTACTAAGTGTCTCAGAGTAAGAAATTACTCCTACTTGGCCAAAACTTTTCAGAATGATGCCATTTTGGTCCTATTATGCTATTTATCAACATTCTTACAACAGGAACTCACTCCAACCACCAGCTAAATGCAGGAGAGCTGTGGAGGTGTCCTAACTGGTTAAGAGTAGTGAGGAAATGGTGTTCAGGCAGAAATGTGCACAGAGGAGAGACGTTTTAGTAACACTGAGTGACGCGGAGCTCATAAAAGACACGTTTGGACAAAAATAGAATACTAATTTTTAAACTTATGTTAAACTTGTGTGCAGTGTGTAACTGGTTGCTGCAAACCATTGTAAATGATCAATTAAACCACATAACATGCGCAGATTCATACATTTCCCACCATGCAGCTTGATCCATGGCATGCACATCAAAATAGTCATATTTATTTATACATTTTTATATACATTGGGAGTGTCCCTGTGTTTGACACTCCTCACGGGTACGTGCGGCAAACTGACAGGTGGCACTGATGCTTTCACAAATTGCCTCCATTCCCTTATTATTTTAAGAGGTAAAAGTAGGGCAGAATCTAGCTTTAATTATTTCTTATTTCTTTAATTATTTTACTTACTTCCACACAAGCTAAACGCTCTCATCTTCTTTCCAGTGTCACTTTCTCTTAGAAATCGCGTTGATCAGATTATGATGGTCGTCCACAGCTCTATTATAGGGGCTTTAAACAGTTCTGATTGGAGCAGTTTGATTAGAATAACGTCATGCAGCGAGTCTCACATCTATAAGTTTTTTTTTGGGTGCATAAGGCTTTCACCCAACTGCTTCTGATTTCAGCATTTAATTTTTTTCCCATCGTTTAAAACTGTAAAAACCTGATGAAACTACAATACCCATTATAATCAGTGTCGTAAAAAGTGATGCCACACGCTTTCCTCTTTGCAGTCTTACTACTCACCGAAAGTAAGAATAGGAAGCTTTATAAATAACTTATGTCCCACTCTGAGGTAGGACTGTTTTCAGTCCTAAATGGACTTTGAGCACGATTCCTATGAGTGATTCTGAGATGCTTAGTAAATACAGGCTCAGTTTTATTTTCTCAAAAACATTGACCATTAAATATTCGTTGACACATGTTCAAACAATATAATGTTTGATGATAAATTTTTAGTGCTGATATTCTCAGTTGTTTCTATTTGGAATAAGAAAAAGATGTATTATTGAGAGTTTCACTGTCATTTGTTTAGTGTTGATGCTGCCCGAGATGATGGCTCCCTTGGGAGACTTGTAAATGATGACCATATTAAACCAAACTGCAGAATGAAGACCATCCGTGTGGATGGCAAACCTCATCTTTGTTTATTTGCCCTAAGAAGCAGCTGTCCTGGTGAAGAGATGACCTACAATTACGGTGATTTTGGTTTTGAGTGGCCATGGCGATGCAAGGTGTGTAGATATTAGTAATTTTTTACATTGTTTTAAAGGATTGGCGTATATTAAATGCTTTAAGCATTTTAACACACTTAACATCTGATTTCTACCAGAGAATGTGTCTTACAGTATGTTCCTATATAAGTGCGGGAGCAGTTTACTTATTTTTGCCTATACAGTAGTATAGCCACTTCTGTGTGAAAGGTAGTAATGAAATAAGATTGTCGAGTCGACTGATCACATGAAATAGCACACAAATAGTTTTGTTTGCTTGCTTTATGCCTTTAATATTTCAAACCGTCACCTTTTTAGATGACCCCTTCAAAGAATCCACTGGCCCCAGAACAAGAAGATACAACAGAAAAGGCATCCAAAAGGGTGAGGTAAAAAAGAGTAAAGTGTACTCGTAAGTATTACAGTTACTCTTAGATACAAATGTGTCTAATTATATTACTGTTTATTGTAATATCTTAAATTGTAACAGTTTTATTTTATGAATATGCAAACTTTGACTTCATCTCTTGGATACATTGTTTGATTTTCTGCTGGATACATTTTATTTCTTATTATCAGATGAGTGCATTGCCATCAGACAGTGCTGCCTATGAAATTCGTAGTAACAGATGAGGTAAATTGGTTATTCTGCATTTGAGTAAAGTCATGTTTGTGAGAATTGTGTTGACATACACATTTAGTACAGTGTTTTATTTTTCTTTAGCTACAGATATTTTGATACTTGTTTTGTAGACTCCTAGTGAGGTTCAGCATTCTACCCCAGAATTAAACACTACATCACAGTCAGAAGTCAGAGCTGAAGTGGAAGTATTGGTGGTAATGGACTCAAGTGTCTATACCTCTAAAAAAAAATTTTTTTTTTTTTTTAATTTAATATTCAAACCCTTTGCCTGTAGTAGAATATTTGTGTTTTTCCTGACTTGCAGGTTACCCTTGATATGGCCCAATTGTCTTCAGAGAACCAGCATTATGTCGAGGAGAAGGGTGGGGAGAAGGTAATAATTGAGAATTACATGATACAAGAAAATGATTACTTGTCTGTACCTGTTGAGCTATTAGTCTAATTCCTGGTTGTTTTCTAATCTTAATATTTCCAGATGATGTCTCCTGTCGGAGAGTCGTTGGTGAATGAGGAGCTGAGCTTAAATGAGCAGCTGAGCTTTTGTTTATCGACACACAGACTTGAACAGGTATTTGAATATTTTGGTGGATTTGTTAGACATTCTCTACAGTATTTAACCTGACCTATTGTCAGTGTAGGTTTTGATACTGTGTGAATGCTTGTATACATTAGGGCTCACACTGTTCCACACTGCTTGACCGTGAGTTATCTTCTTTCTAAACCCTAGATTTAACCTAAGGTAAAGGAACGTTTCACACTTGGAACTTAGGAGCGGGGTTAGCACCGCATTTTCCCGGGGGTTCTGAAACACTGCTCTGTACTGCACTGCGTTGTGGTGCCAGACATTTACAATGTGAAACAAAGCAGGGTTGGAACGTTATGACTTGATGCTTAGCAACATACAGCCAATCAGAAACGCCTCGTATACAATCACAGAAACCGACCAGCGTGCACCTCATATCAATAACTCCCCATGCTGTGCAAACAGCCATGTCACCATTTGAGAAAAAGTGAACATACTGAAAAAATACTGTCAAAAACACCCGAACTGGAGTAAAAAAATATTGCTGGACTCTCGTCAGTCGATAACAGTCGAGTTATTATTAGGACAGTGTTTTGTATTGTTTTGTAGTGTTTATTAAGTTGTGTATGACTTAAACCAGTTTTAAGAGAACACTTGTTTTATAAGGACATCCCCTGAACATGTTCTCAGTGTTTGTTCTGACTGCAGAATCTGTGTGTTGTTAATTTGACAAAAACCTTGTTTATGAGGACACTAGTTATTATTGGGACAGTGATCAGTATTAGTGTTTATAAAGTTGTGTATGACCTGAAACCAGTTTTAAGAGAACACTTGTTTTATAAGGACATCCCCTGAACATGTTCTCAGTGTTTGTCCTGACTGAAGAATCTGTGTGTTGTTAATTTTACCAAAAACCTTGTTTATGAGGACACTAGTTATTATTGGGGCATAGCGGTGGGAGACGTTTCTTAGGTCAAGAAAATATCAAGTTAAATTCAGAATTTAAATGATTAAATAAATTTGCAATGGAAAGCATTGGTAGGACAAATCTTACAGGAAGGAATGTACATGAACTGGTATCAGGTCTAAAACAGTGCTAACGTTCCTTATTCATCATTCATTGCATAGACATTGGCACATGGAGAATCGAATTGCAGGTCAAACTGTGAGCTGAATAGCGATATCCAAGATTAAGAATGTCTATGATGTACGTTAATTGGTTTGATAAATTCAATATTTTAGTTTGCATATACAGTAGTATAGCTACTTCTGTGTGAAGGGTAGTAATGAAATAAGATTGCTGAGTCGATTGATGACATGAAACAACACAAAAAAAAATGTTTGCTTGCTTTATGCCTGTAAATATTTAATCTGTTAAAATGTAAACCTTCACAACTCTGTTTTTAGATGACATCAAAGAATCCATGAACATCAGAACAACAACATGCAGAAGATAAAAAGGCATCCAAAAAGTTGATGTAAGAATGACACTTTTCTCTTTTTTTACGAGTACAGTTACTCCTGACGGTTAGTCAAGTTCTTCCACACCAAACTCGCTCATTCATGTCTTTATGGACCTTGCTTTGTGCACTCGTGCGTAGTCATGTTGGAACAGGAAGGAGCGTCCACAAACTGTTCTCAAAAAGTTGAGAGCATGAAATAGTTTCAAATTTCTTGGTATGCTGAAGCATTTAGAGTTTCCTTTACTGGAAGTAAAGGGCCGAGACCAACTCCTGAAAAACAACCTCACACCAGTTCCAAAATGACTAAAATCACACCAGTGCACAAAGCAAGGTCCATTAAGACATACAGAACTCATCACATCAACAGATATTAAAAAGCTCTATACCTAAAAGTGAGTTGATCTCTGCCTTAGTTACACTGAAATCACGTAAATCAAGTGGTCTCCTCTGACCATGTCCAAACCACCTCAATCTGGCCTCTCTGACTTTATCTCCGAAACATCTAACATGGGTTGTCCCTCTAATGAACTATTCTCAATCTTATCCATCCTTGTCACACCCAAAGAGAACCTCAACATCATCATCTCTGCTACCTGCAGCTCTGCCTCCTGTCTTTTCTTCAGTCCCACTGTCTCTAAGCTGTAGAGCTTCGCTGGTCTCACCACTGTCCTGTATACCTTTTCTTTTATTCTCGCTGATACTCTCACACAGCACACCTGACACTTTTCTCCACCTGTTCAAACCTGCCTTTATCCTCCTCTTCACCTCCTTTCCACACTCCCCATTACTCTGGACCATTGACCCTAAGTACTTAAAGTCCTGCACCTTCTTTACTTCTGCTCCCTGTAGCCTCACCGTTCCACTTGGTTCCCTCTCATTCACACACATGTATTCTGTCTTGCTGCGGCTAACCTTCATTCCTCTGATTTCCAGAATAAACCTCCACCTCTCCAAATTTTCCTCCACCTGCTCTCGCTACAAAGCACAATGTTATCTGCAAACATCATAGACCATCGAGACTCCTGTCTAACCTCATCTGTCATCCTGTCCATCACCATAGCAAACAAAAAGGGGCTCAGAGCCGATCCCTGATGCAGACCCACCTCCACCTTGAACTTTTCTGTCACACCTAAAGCACATCTCACCACTGTCTTACAGCTCTAATACATGTCCTGCACCACTCTAACATACTTCTCTGCCACTCCAGACTTCCTCACATAACACCACAGCTCCTCTCTCGGCACCCTGTTGTATGCTTTCTCTAAATCCACAAAGATACAATGCAACTCCCTATTACCTTCTCTGTACTTCTCCATCAGCATCCTCAAAGCAAATACTGCATCTGTTGTACTCTTTCTAGGTATGAAACACATACACACAAATGCTCACCTCTGCCCTTAACCTAGCTTCCACTACCCTTTCCCAAAGCTTCATTGTAAGGCTCATCAGCTTTATGCCTCTGTAATTGCCACAGCTCTGCACATCTCCCTTGTTCTTAAACATCGGCACCAATACACTTCTCCATTCCTCTGGAATCCTCTCACTCACCAAGATCTTGTTAAACAAACTAGTTAGAATCTCTACTGCAAGCTCTCCTCAGCACTTCCACACCTCCACATGTATGTCATCAGGACCAACTGCCTTTCCACTCTTCATCCTCTGTAATGCCCTCCTCACCTCACTCTTACTGATTTTTGCTACTTCCTGCTCCACAACACTCACCTCTTCTACTCTTTGTTCTCTTTCATTTTCCTCACTCATCAACTCTTCAAAGTACTCCTTCCATCTTCCCATCACCCTCCTGGCATCTGTCAGTACATTTCCATCTTTATCTTTAATCACTCTAACATGCTGCACATCCTTCCCATCTCTATCTCTTTGCCTCGCCAACCTGTACAGATCCACCTCTCCCTCCTTACTGTCCAATCTAGCATACAAGTCCTCATATGCTCTTTGTTTGGCCTTTGCCACCTCTACCTTCACCTTACGATGCACCTCTCTGTACTCCTGCCTACAACCTTCAGTCTTCTCAGTGTCCCACTTCTTCTTAGCTAACCTCTTCCTCTGTATACACTCCTGTACTTCCTTGTTCCACCACCAAGTCTCTATGTCCACTTTTCCCTTTCCTGATGATACACCAAGTACCATCCTACCTGTCTCCCTGATCACCTTAGCTGTAGTTGTCCAGTCAACTGAAAGAATCTCCTGACCACCCATAGCCTGTCTCAACTCATCCCTGAAGACTACGCAACGTTCTTCCTTTTTCAACTTCCACCACTTTGTCCCCCTCTCTGCCTTTGTCCTGTGTTGTCTGGCTACACTCTCCCCTACCAATACTTTGCAGTCATTGATCTCCTTCATATTACACCGTCGACACAAGATGTAGTCCACCTGAGTGCTTCTGCCTCCGCTATTATGTCATCCTATGTTTCTGTCAAAGTCCACCACCATCTGTCCTTCTACATCCCTGTCCTGAAGAGCAAACCTGCCCATCACATTTTCATCACATTTTCATCACCTCTGTTCTCTTCCCCAACATGTCCATTGAAGTCTGCACCAATCATCACTCTCTCACCTCTGGGGATTCTCTGCATTACTTCATCTAACTCACCCCAGAATTTCTCCTTCACTTCCAAATTACATCCTACCTGTGGCGCCTAACCACTAACAACATTGAACTTGAGCTTCAGACTCATCACCCTATCTGATACTCTTTTCACCTCTAGAACATTCCTAACAAACATTCCTAACTCCTCTTTCAGAATAATTCCAACTGCATTTCTTTTCCTATCTATGTCATGGTAAAACCATTTGAACCCTGATCCTAAGCTTCTAGGCTTGCTACCTTTCCACCTTGTCTCCTGGACACACAGTATGTCCAACTTCCTTCTCTGCATCATGTCAACCAACTCTCTTGCCTTCCCTTTCATAGTCCCAACATTCAAAGTCCCTACTATCACTCTTAAACTCATGCTTTTCCTTTCCTCTCTCTGCTTTCGAACACGCCTTCCTCCTCTCCTTTTTCGACCAACAGTAGCCCAATTTCCACCAGCACCCTGTAGGTCAACAGCACTGGTGGCGGTCATTGTTACTTGAACCACTTGTTCAATTTAAGTCAATGAAACCTTATTTACAGTTGAAACCAGTTATTTACATAGACTTTCAGGGGGAAAAAAACACAACCTTTTTTTCCCTTTACTGTCAAACATTAAAGTGTATTACATAAAGAGTGTTTTACTCTGATTTAATGTTTGACAGTAAAGGGAAAAAGTTTTTTGTTGTGTGTTTTTCTTCTGAAGTGTATGTAAATATCTGGTTTTAACTGTATATAACTTTTTTCTCAATTTTTATAAAGTAGTAGTTACAAAGCAGCTTTACATAGATTAAAGATGACGGAAATACAGAAAAATCAGGGAAAAATTAATAATATAGCTTGGCTGTGAAATGAGGCAGTGAAATATCTTTGTTGTAACTAGACCATAATAAAAGCAGTTTTAATGTAATACAAATAAAACATGCTAATAGCTAGTTTTGTATGATATGAGTACAATGATGGTTGAATGTTTGTAAACCTTCCAGACATGGTTGTCCCCTTGCAGCACTCTGCCAGATTAGAGAGGTTGAATGGACATCTAGCATGTACCACCCATTTTAGTTCTAGCCACATTCTGATTGTATTGAGGCCCGGACTTTGAATAGGCTAATCCATATTATGAACCTTCTTTCTTTAAAGCCATTCCTTGGTGGTTTTGCTTGAATGCTTTGAGGCAAAACTCATTTTGGGCCCAACTTTGGCCCATTTCTGGCTCAGCAAAAAAGGAGCCCCAGCCCTTTACATTTCAACCACCATGCAGGTTCAAAGAAGGTTCTTTTCTTGAAACTCAGAGTATCAGTAGTCAATATAGTTTGTTTTACTGATTGTATTTTCCTCAGATGTTTGTTGTCCATGTAATACATTAATAATGCGCTTAAGAACTGTTGAGTTTTTAAGTTTTCTTTTCAGTGCATTGCTTATGTCTCGCAGGTATTCAGAAGATGCCCACTGAAACACCTGCTGAAGTTTCTCAAGGTATCTGAAATTTTACATTGGAATATAGCCAGCAATGTAAGTACATGAATCTCCCACAAAATTCAAGCTTAATAAAGTAAGTATTCTTATGTACAAATAATGAGTCTGGGACAAAGATTGGGAGCACACGAAAAGGTCGAAGAGTGTGTTGGTCAAATGCTGAGGTTACAGCTGTGATGAAACATTTTAAAGCACATCTAACCAAAGGGAAACTGCCACTTTGACTGAATGCCAGCAGTGTAAGACTACTGAAGAGATTTTGTAAGGAATCGAGGTCTTGAAAAGGAAAGCCCAAAATAAATGATACACGAGCAAGTACGTCATTCATTTGAGATTCCTTTGTCCACTTTTTTTTTTTTTCATTTGCATATGCAGCAGAATGATTAGGTTTCATTTTATGTTTTAACGACTATTTAATAACTATTTAAAATGTGCCTTGTTTTAAACAGAATGTTTTATTTAGATTGCTTTGAATGGTTTAGATCAATGGATTAAGATGCCTATGAAAGTACACGGTTATACATGATGTCTGTTCCTTCAACTGGCAGGCTTGAACTAAAAAAAGTTTCAGTATTATCTGTGGGATACCAATTACAATAAAAGTACTTGTGTTTGTAATGGCAATGCACTGTTGTCAATTTCATGTATTGCTTTTGGTCATGTGCCAATAAAACATGTCCCTGTAGTGCTGCAAGATGTTTTATTGTGTGTTGTATTTGCGAAACAGTACTTTCAAATCACCTCAGTCCTGGCAATGCACAGTATAGTCATGTTTGTGTGTTGTTTACTGTAATGTGCCAGTAAAACACATTTGTCCCTATAATCCAGCAAAGTTACTTTTTCTGTGTGTTGTAAAATTGCATGTCTTCATAAATCAGCAGGACCTAGTAAAAAATTTTGTGAGGGGTGGATACTTTTAGGAGGGGGCGGGAGAGTCCTTATGTACCACTAAAATATCATGTTGTCATAATTTGAGTTCTGTTGTGTGTATAGAAACTTCTGAGCCAGCTTCTTCTTCTGCAGATCAAAAGAAAATTTTTGATAGTATTCCCATCTCTGTAATGCATTGGGAAAGGTGTGTCCCCTTAAACCACGACCCTACTGGTTTGGCCACCAAAGACCTTATAAATCACAAAAACCTGTGTGTGTGTGTGTGTGTGTGTGTGTGTGTGTGTGTGTGTGTGTGTGTGTGTGTGTGTGTGTGTGTGTGTGTTTGTAGTCTGCATGTGTATAGAGTGTAGTGTGTTAGTCGTTTTTCTTTAGTGTCTGTGTGATGTGTGTGGATTTTGCAATTGACCCAAAATATCTGACCTCTAATTGAGAAAGGCCAATGACATGCACAGTGAAAATTGTTCAGTTTGATTAAATCTAGAAGTGTACCGAATTTGACATGTTTGACTGAGCTGTGCAGCACTATCCCTTGAGAGGTCCCTGCGTCAATCTCAAGGCCCAGACATGCAGGCATCCCAAGCGCTCAACGAACATGTGAAATTTACTCAGCACCTGTCTACCTGTTGAAAACACTATCTTTCAGCTTTAAACATTTGGAAGGTAGTATAAAGAAGTCAATTTAAGATTAAGTTAAACATGGGGAACAGAATGTTAGTAGAAGAAATTATTATTCATGATGAATAGTTAAATGTATTCATAATCAAGGCTTTCACTTTTCTACAGCAAATGCGTGAATGATTTTCTGATTTTTACAACAAGGCAAACAAGTTTAAATAATTTATGGCAGAATGCATGAATGTATTGAAAATCATTTCATTTAGGTTGATGATGATGAATAAAGATTGTATGAAATCAGGAATGCCGGTTTCTCACACAACTAATGTATCATTACGTAAAACATACATAAACAGTTTATGTGCAGTTTTCATACTCAAAATGTGAAAAGGAATAACAAAAAAATGTTATTCAACATATATGCATAAATGCATGAATGAGTGGAAAATCATCATTCCTTTGACTTTTATGCTTCCTGCTGCTGAGTTAAACCGTGTCATCAGCTCTGTAGGAGCTCAGGAAAGCGGTTTTTCTCACCCAACTAATGCATAGATGTGTAAAACATCCAAAATGAGTTTATATACAATTTCATGCTCAAAATGTCAACATGAGTAACAAAAAAAGTTGTTATTCAACATATATGCATAAATGCATGAATGAGTGGAAAATCATCCTTCCTTTGACTTTTATGCTTCCTGCTGCTGAGGTCAAGCGTTTGCCGTGTCATCAGCTCTGTAGGAGCTCAGGAAAGCGGGTTTTCTCACCCAACTAATGCATAGATGTGTATAACATCCAAAACGAGTTTATCTACAGTTTCATGCTCAAAATGTGAAAATGAGTAACAAAAAATGTTGTTATTCAACATGTATGCATAAATGCATGTATGACTGGGAAATCATCATTCCTTTGACTTTTATGCTGCTGCTGCAAAGTTAAAGCGTTTGCCGTGTTCTCAGCCCTCAGGAAAGCGGTTTTCTCACACATCTAATGCATTTTTTGGAACACCCTGTAAAATGAGTTCATATAAAGTTTTCATGATTAAATGAGAGAAAAAATATGTTATTAAACGTATGCATGAATGAGTTAAAGCGTTTGCCGTGTTCGTAGAAGTGTACGCCCTCAGGAAAGTGGTTTTCTGATACAGTTTTCAAGTTCAATATGTGAAAAAAAATAACAAAGAGATAGTTATTCAACATGTAGCTGGACGGCGGTTTTCTTACACAAGTAACACAAGTTGGTCATTTGTCCCAAGTGCTGAAGAACATGGAATTCGTGAAAAATAATCTTTTTTTATAAATGACATTCGTTTCGATTAGTTTTTTAACGAGTGTTTTCACTCTCCAGTTCAGTGGGTGCACAAAGCCGGCAAATTTGTTCAGCTTAAAATCACAGAGATCTTGCAAGAATTCGTTAAGTAAAATAAAGTTCAGAAAAATATTTTTTGACACACAAGTAATGAATTAGAATTTCTGATGTGATTGTTTTCAGAAGAATCTTTAAATCAGCTCCGTCAGGTAATTCAAAAGAAGTTTGCAATTATATCACGTTTTCTTCATGTTGGTAATAAATAAGTAAAAGTAATCAGATTTTTACTTCATGTGAAAGCTGATTTACACACGTTTTAAAAAATGTTCAAATGAATGAAATAATTTATTATTTTTCAAGTATGATAGAATGCGTTATTTTTGCTTCAAAATATAGAGTATTCAAATGAAGAATATGAAATAAATCTATAAAGAATAGAGTATGAATAAGAAAATAGAAAATGTAAAATGTGTGTGTGGAAAATATACACAGATGATATTGATAGATAGATGATATTGATATCTTTATAGATTACAGTGTCGACTAATGTTTTATTGCTCCTTTCACTTCTTTGCTGTTGATGGGCAAACTATGCATTTCTGAAGGTCATGCAACAGGAATGTAATACACACAAGTCAGGTGCATGTCCCTAACCCCAGCGCATTAAGTGTGCTGCCTCCTCCTATAACCTGGAAATGCTGGATCAAAATGGGGGAAAAAAGGTAAAAGGACCGAGGCCTTCCTGAAACCCCTCCTGGGACAATGCCTGTCTGAGGGTTGCTATATCCATCAATAGCATCTGAAACTAACCGCAGGTCTGACGAGACGCCCCACTGAATTTTAACATTTTCCTAAGCAGAGGAAAAGAAAATAACGAACACTTCTTCAGTAGGTTGAGAGCATAGACAGAAGAGCCAAGCACCAAATCACCAGCATCCCAGCAATCAGCGTGCCAAAAGGTCTAGGTATAGGTTTTCACATAAGTAAGAACACAAAGCGAGGGGGCTTTAGCTTGTTGTTTACTTTAAGTGTGGTACAAGGTATCACAGCACTCTGGATCATCAACTGTAAACACTGGTCGATGGATCGGAGCTCTGTCAGATCTCACGGACCTTGGAAATATCAGCGCAATCAGGAACCCACTTGTGATAAAATCCATTGAAAGCAAGTTACTTGAGTTTGTGAAAAGTCAGTGGTTGGTCTATAAGACAGATCCTGCAAATTGCATCACACTAGAGAAACACTTTGCCGTGCACTACTAGAATTCCTAAAGAAAGAAGAAGAAGTTCTTCATAGAGCAGCTCAAAATCTCAGAGAAGGCAGAAAGGCCAGAAAAGAAGTCCGAGAAGTATACCTTCACCAGAACGACAAAGAAGGTTTCTACAGAAAGTGGATGCATCCTATGTGGAGAAGAGAAGCATAGAGACAAATCTTCTGCAAAAAGTTCAAAAAACTAAAACTAGCAGAGAAGTTAATCCATTGTAAATGAACCGGGTGCGTGTAAAAAGTGCTTAGGATGTCACAAGGATGGTGACAGGTGCAACAACATCTATCTTTGCAGAAGATTATAAAAGGGGAGCCTCGTCAGACCACCATTATCTTCTTTGTCCAACAGGGGACCGCAAGGACATGGGTGGGGGAAGAGCCACCACCAAAGACCCCAGGAAAGGAAGCAGATTTACAGACGAGCAGGAGGAGCTTTTGGCTGAACTCTCACCAGAACTAGCAGAAAAGTTTGAGAGCATTCACCAACAAGGCGAAAAAGGTAGACTGTTCTGAGCGAGACAAAATGGGACTTTTAGTCGGGAGTGGATTAAAAGAACGCCCTGTTATAATGATGTTGATGGAAGTAACTGCTAATGCAGGACAAAAAATTGGCACTCTAATAGATCTGGCCTCAGACGCAAATTCTATTGCGCACAAAGCTGCTGATAGACTCCAGTTAAGAGGAGAGAAAGTTACCTTGGTGGTTCATGGGGTTGGCAAGATGGCCATTAGAGTGAGCACAAAAAGGTACCTCCCTAGTTTTTAGAGTCAAAACTCACGAGGGGACAGTGAAGGCTCATCATTTGATCTGTTATGGTTTAGAAGAGATTGCCAAAGTCCACAAAAGTGTAACTCCAAAGCAACTTCAAAAATTCTTTCCAGATGTAGATCTCAAAGAATGGAAAAGGCAGGAGAAGATAGAATTCCTTATCAGCCACTGAGAGGGGATACTCGCACCGCAAAGAATAAAAGTCATGGAAGATCTCATCCTATGGGACAGTCAGATGGGGAGATCTATTGCGGGAGCACACCCAGATCTGTTTGAGAAGGTGATTATGACAGCACATGAGTCTAAGACGCATTTAGCTCGGTCCATGGGAGCAGCTGCAATCAAATATGAGAACATTTTTGAAAAGGCTGAAGTTCCAAATATTCCCAAGATAAAGTCTTCCCTGGAAAAGTCATAAGGCTTGAAAAAAAGTTCCCTGCCAAGTAACCAGGATTTCCTTGAGTGGTGGACGTGGGACAGTATCACAGCTGCCTGTGAACCAAAGTGTGGTGGGAGCCGTTGTGGTAACTGTCAATCTGGAGGAAAAGAAATGATTCCAGCAGAAGAGAAGGAACTTGAGATCATAAGAGACAGTCTCACCTGTGTTGAAAAAGATTCCCACAGTAAGTCTCCACACTGATCTCAGATGGATGGGTCCAAAATCAATGGATACTTTGTATCTACAAAGTATCCATTTATTTTGGACCCATCCACACTTCCAGACAACAGAAGTGGGGTGGAAAAAGCTTTCCTAAGAATGGAAATCAACTCAAAAGAGAACCAGAATGGCAGAATTTATGCAGCTCAGGTCCATGATATGGTCGAAAGAGGAGCAGCAATGAAACTCACCAAGGAAGTGATTGAGAAGTGGATGGGATGAGTTTGGTATGACATCCTCACAGTCCACAATGACAAGGAGAGACTGACCATGATAATAAATTGACTTGAATAGATTCTGACAGCTGCTGGATTTGCACTCAAGCCAGGGTTTAGGTCAGGGCAAAGTGGGAGGCAAGTAACAGGTGCACAAACTCAAAGTCAAGTGAAGGAAGAAGAAAACAAAGCTTTGGGAACATTTTTGAGAAGCTAATGGAAGTCATAATGTAGAGAACAAACTCTAACGGAAGAACAAACTCTAATGGAAGAACAAACTCTACATTATGACTTCCATTAGCTTCTCAAAAAGGGAAAAGGAAATGAGAACAGGTCAGAACCTTCTTAAAAGCGAAGTGAAACTGAAAACGCCTAACCCCTTGACCAGGAGACAGCTACTAAGCCAGGTTGCTGGGCTCTATGATCCAGTTGGTCTTGTTACACCTGCCATGCAAAAAGGTGCAATTCTTGTTATGGAATGGGAGCTTAATTCGACAAACATGGGACAAGCCAATTTCAGAAAATCTCAGAACCGAAGCCATCAAACTCTTCGAGAAGCGGTGATAGCGGATGAAAGTAAAACATTGGTTTCTCCTAGTAGACAGTCAGATTGTACTGGGAGACATTCAACATGATAGTTATGGGTTTCAGACATTCTTTGCAAACAGAGTCGCAGAAATCCAAAGGGCTGAGTCAGCAAGTGTCTGGTGGTGGATCCCAGAAAATGGCCCAGGAAAATCTATCCCACAAGCTCTCCTCACAGGAATGGGGCAGCAGAGACCAATGTTTGCATTGCACAGCATGCATTGCAGACAAAGCAGAGAAGGTCATCAAGAAATTGAAGAACAAGATTGTCTGTACAATGTTGTCTTGGTTCCTACAGAAGAACAAGTGGAAGAAAGTAGTTCAAGTGGGAGGTGTAAAGCTAAAATAAGTGAAATGGTGGAGCTTCTACAGGGAACAACTGTGACACGCTCAGAGTATGACATCACAGTATGCATCATCTCACAGCCACTAATGGAGCAAAGGTACAGACTCAACATACAAGCACCATCTGTGAGAAAAAGCCTGCATGTAAGTCAAGAGACCACAGTCAGTAACATCTGGGACAGGGAAGCGCATCGGCTGCTGGTCATTTCAGGGACACTGATGGTATGATAATACCGCTCGTTACAAAGGACTGGTTACTGATTATCACTCGGCTCTGAGTATTTAATGTAATCACTATAGTGCTCATTACAAGAGAAAAGCAGTAACCTATGTTATGCTATGAAGTGTTTGAAAGTTTTCACAAAAAAATTGATATGATGTTGTGTATTATATGTTTACTAAAGGGTTAATAGAATAGTATGTGTTAAGCTTAGTTAAACCAACACCAACAAATAATTTAACTAAGATTTATTAGAAGTAGTGATTTAACTATTATTTATCAGAAATAGTGATGTACCTCTTGTTTTGTTTTTTTTTATTTAAGGTTATCGACCTTACTTAGCTGAATCCACCACTCGTTTAGTTGAATCGACTTTGAATGATTGTTGTGTAACCTGCAAAGCTGTCAAACACAAGAATTAAAAGTGATTCCAAAGTTGATCCTCATGTCCCTTGGCTTTTTTCGAGTTTGAAGTTGATGTGCAAATTCCCAAATAACTCTTTTCCTTCCTTTCTCTGAGCACATAGCTGTAACTAGCCCTATAGCACCCTATATAGGAAGTCAAGTCAAGAAGGCTTTAATTGTCAACCATACCTTTTTCAACCATATAGTTAGTACAAAGTAAAATGAACTCCATTACGTCCTTCACTGTACTGTCATGAAGTGCTTCGAGTGGCTCATCACGAGACACATAAAGACCCTGCTGTCCTGCTCACTGGACCCACTGCAGTTGGAGTATGGTCCCAACCATTCAACGGACGACGCCATCTCCACCACACTCTATCTGGCCCTCACACATTTGGACAATTAGTACACCTACATAGATTTCAGTTCAGGATTTAATACTATCATCCCTGTTTGGCCTAAACACCTCCCTCTGTAACTGGATGCTTGACTTTCTGACCGGATGACCTCAATCAGAGTGTGGATCAGGGACAGCGCCTCCAGCACCACCACACTGCTCAGTCCCCGGCTGTTCACATTGCTGACTCACGACTGTGTAGCGACACACAGATTGAACCACATCATCAAATTTGCTGATGAAACGACCGTGGTGGGCCTCTTCAGCAAGAATGACGAGTCAGCATACAGAGAGGGAGTGAAGAGCTGGGTGTCGACTTCACGAGGACACGGAGGGACCACTCGTACCGCTGAACATCGACTAATCCTCTCTGAAAATCGTTAACAGTACCAAATTCCTAGGTGTCCATCTGGAGGAGAACCTCAGCTAGTCCCTCAACACCAGGTCCTTACACGAGAAAGCCCAACAGTTTCTTTTCTTTCTGAGAAGGCTGAGGAAGGCCCATCATCTATTACCAATCCTGACCACCTTGTAGAGCATCCTGAGCAGCCGCATCACTGTCTGGTCGGAACACAAGACCCTACAGCAAATAGAGAGGACAGAAAAGAAAATCTGGGTCTCTCTTCCCTCTATCGAAAACATCAACACCACATCAGCAAATCCGTCAGCATTATTCTCTGATCAGACACATCTTCACAAGCTATCCGCCTTCTCAATAAAAAGGGACTGGACTGATGAATACACACACACACACACACACCCACACACACACACTCACACACACACACACACACACACACTGTGGCTTTTTAAAATGCAAAGAAGAAATATAGTTATAAGCAATGATGAGTGGGACCAAGCACCTGTTCCATCGCCACTTGGGCACACCTCACACCTCAGCGCCTTTACAACACGCTAAGACCTCATGAACAAATATGACATAAGTTTAAGGCATCGTCATGGACAGACGTGCCCATTACCAGCTGTCACTCAATGTGGGCCTGGGTTTGGTGGCGACTGCAGTGGCGCAGGTGCTTTATTTGGTCATTGTTTGTGTAGGATGTGTGATGTGTGTGAGATGTCTTTGTGTTTGGCTGTGTTTGTTAAGAATATTTACTTTATGTGAAGGATAAGTAGTTAGTGTGAGTGTTTGTGTGTTTGTGTGTGTGTGTGTGTGTGTGTGTGTGTGTGTGTGTGTGTGTGTGTGTGTGTGTGTGTTTGTAGTGTGTATGTATGTGTAATATGTGTGTGTGTGTGTGTTTGTGTGTTTGTGTGTGTGTCTGTACGCTATATGTGTGTGTATGTGTGTAGCATTTGTTCTGTCTATTTAGGATGTGCATTGTGTGTGGTATGTCTGTTTTGTATATTTGTGTGTATACGTATATGTAGTAAGCGTGTGTATTTACATGTGTGTAGTTTGAGTGTGCAGTGTGTGTGTATGTGTGTGTGTGTGTGTGTGTGTGTGTGTGTGTGTGTGTGTGTGTGTGTGTGTGTGTGTGTGTGTGTGTGTGTGTGTGTGTGTGTGTGTGTATGTGAGTGTGTGTGTGTATATGTTTGTGTGTGTGGGGTATGTGTGAAGGTAGGATGTGTAGTGTTTGTGTCTGTGGTAAGTGCGTAGTATGTGTGTGTATAGAGTGTAGTGAAGGTTCAGTATGTGTGTATTCATGGAACTAACCAGAACAGAGGATTTTTTTAGGATTTCCCCAAGATCCACCCACTGGACTTTGAAGGCAAGAAGGTACATCAATAGATCGGGTCATTGAAGATGTAATGTAGATTTAATTTCTGTTGCATTACGTCAATCACTCTCCGGTCGATGAAGATAAACAGCCAACCCTGTGCAGCACTCTGGCGGGTCCATCGCGAGCAACATCACTGGCAGACCGAATGCATGTGGTCAGGTGAGGAACACTCGTAGGTCCCAGGCAGGGACATAAAATACTCCGCTCTCGTTGTCCAACGAGGACCTCTCTGATGGAGAAAGGCAAGAAGTTGGCTCCGGGGCCTTTTAAAATAAAAAGTAGAAAATATGTTACAAGCAACGATGAGCAGTCCCAAGCACTTGCGGCTTCACCAATTGGTTGCACCTCACAACATGTGCGCCTTTTCAGCACACTAAGACCTCTTATATAAATATGACATAAGATCTGGCTGGATGTGTATTTCTGGTGCACTATTGCTAGCTGTCACTCAATCTGGGCCAGGTCATTGTTTGTCTAGGATGGGTAGTGTTTGTGTGTGTAGTATGTGTGTATACTCTGTATAGAGTGTATTGTAAGTGTCTCTATGTGTGTGTTTGTATATGTGTGTGTGTATGTTCAGGATGTGTGTGTGTATTCCTTAAACTGGCCAGAACAATGAGCCTAGGAGTTGCCCAAGAACCACTCGCTGAAGTTTGAAGCCAATAACCACATTGGTACATCAGGCCTTTGAAGATACAATGAAGATTTAATTTCGGTCGCGTAATGGCAGGTCACTCTCCAGTCGATTAAGATAAACACCTTCTCAAGCTCGCTCAAGCCATCCTGTGCAGCATGCCAGCAACATCATGATGGGGACCCCGCACGCATAGTCAGGTGAGGAACATTCATGTCAGCACATAGTATACCCCGCTCTGGTTTTGAAGAGTGGACCTCTCTGAAGATGAAAGGCAAGAAGTTGGCGCTATGGCCGTTTAAGATAAATAAAAGAAAAATAGTTTCAAGCAACGATGAGCTAGCTCAAGCACCTGTGAGATTGCCACTTGGGCGCGCCTCACAACCTGTGTGCCTTTTTAGCACACTAATACCTCTTAAACAAATATGTCATAAGGTTGTAATTTTGCAGGTGCTTGAGCAGGTCATTGTGTCGACTGTATGTGAAGGATAAGTAGTTTAGAGGGATAAGTAGTAGATAAGTGTCTGTGTGTGTGTCCTTGTGTGTCTTTGTGCATGTGTATGCATGTGTCAGAGTAGGATATGTATGTGTGTTTGTGTGTGTATAATATGTATAATATATTTTTGTGTATATGTGTTCAGAATGTGTGTTTTACTCCAACTGCCTGTCTCAGCTTTTTTTTTTCTTCTCTTTTCTACCTCCCGCAACCTTTGTTAGGAGCCACGCATGACGCACAGAAGTGAAATGCAGCCGGATAAGGCTGAAGTGCTCTATGAAGTGCTAGGTCTTGAGAGTTCCATAGACCGCTGCAGTATGTTTGTTGAAATGTGTGGTTTAATTGTGCCATCTTGTTGCGCATATAGTGCAATAGGTTCTAAGCTTATCTGAACCAATCACAACCCTCTTCTCCAGTGTTTAACAAACAGGTAGACCTACACAGTATAGGAGGTATTCTCAAGGATTGCATGATCTTTTGGCTTTCATCTAGCCTTGTTCCCAAAGCAAGCCCCAAAGGCCCAGAGCCTCAGCCAGAACAGTGGGTCTAGGAGTTTCCCAAGACCCACCAGTTGAAGGTTGAAAACAAGAAGGTACTTTGGTACATCGGGCATTGAATATAAACCAGAGATTTAATTTTGATTATGTACCACCAATTACTCCCCGGTAAATTAAAACAACAGGACAAGACATACTATACCCAGATCTGGTTGTCCACCAAGGATAGTATGTGTGTGGTGTTAAGAATGTGTGTGTGTTTCTAGTGTGTGTGAATTTTGCTATTGACCCATAATATCTGACCTCATGTTGAGTTAGGCCAATGACATGCACAGTGAAAATTATTCAGATTGATGAGATCAACGTCTGCCGAGTTTCATGTGTTTTAAGGGACTTATGACGCGCAAAAGAGGCCAAATGGTTGAAAATAAATAAATGAATAAATAAATAGATAAAGAAATATCTGGTATCACCCTAACCTCTCCTCAAACCACATCATCGATGAGTCCTCTATATGTACATTCAGTCGAGAATGAGTTGTGGGTGTATGTCAGTCACATAGGATACCTCGATCTTGTTGTACACCAAAAGCCGTGGAGTTTAGGGTGTCTACTGTGTCTTTTTAGGATGTGTATTGTCTAGTCTGTGTGTGTGCGCGTGTGCGTGTGTGTGTGTGTGTGTGTGTGTGTTTGTAGTCTGCATGTGTATAGAGTGTAGTGTGCCTAGTGTATGTCTGTAAAGTATGTATTTTTGTAGTGTCTGTGTAGCATGTTTGTGTAGTGCATGAGCAGTACCTGAAGTTTGTTTGGTGGTTTTCTATACTGTCTGTGTGATGTGTGTGGATTTTGCAATTGACCCAAAATATCTGACCTCTAACTGAGAAAGGCCAATGACATGCACAGTGAAAATTGTTCAGTTTGATTAAATCTAGAAGTGTACCGAGTTTGACATATTTGACTGAGCTGTGCAGCACTATCCCTTGAGAGGTCCCTGCGTCAATCTCAAGGCCCAGACCTGCAGGCATCCCAAGCGCTCAATGAACATGTGAATTTTTCTCAGAACATGTCTACCTGTTGAAAACACTATCTTTCAGCTTTAAACATTTGGAAGGTAGTATATTCATATAGTCAATTTAGGATGAAGTTAAACATGGGGAACAGAATGTTGGTAGAAGAAGTTATTATTCATGATGAATAGTTAAATGTATTCATAATCAAGGCTTTCACTTTTCTACAGCAAATGCATGAATGTTTTTCTGATTTTTACACCAAAGCAAACAAGTTTAAATAATTTATGGCAGAATGCATGAATGTGTTGAAAATCATTTCATTTAGGTTGATGATGCTGAATAAAGATTGTACAAAATCATGAATGCCGGTTTCTCACACAACTAATGTATCATTACGTAAACCATACATGAACAAGTTATGTACAGTTTTCATACTCAAAATGTGAAAAGGAATAACAAAAAAATGTTATTCAACATGTATGCATGTTTGTGTTAAATCATTGTTCCTTTGACTTTTATGCTGCTGCTGCAAAGTTCAAGCGTTTGCCGTGTTCTCAGCCCTGTAAGGATGTCAGGAAAGCGGTTTTCTCACCCAACTAAAGCATAGATGTGTAAAACATCCCAAATGAGTTTATATACAATTTCATGCTCAAAATGTGGTAAAGAGTGACACAAAAATTGTTATTCAACCTTTATGAAGAATGCATGAATGAGTGGAAAATCATCATTCCTTTGAGTTTCATGCTTCTGATGCAGAGTTAAGGCGTTTGCCGTGATCTCAGCATTGTAGGAGCTCAGGAAAGCGGTTTTCTAACACAACTAATGCATTAGATTTGTAAAACATCCAAAATGAGTTTATATACAGTTTCATGCTTAAAATGTCAAAATGAGTAACACAAAAGTTATTCAACATTTATGCATTAATGCATGAATCAGTGGAAAATCATCATTCCTTTGACTTTTATGCTTCTGATGCAGAGTTAAAGCGTTTGCCGTGTTCTCAGCTCTGTAGGAGCTCAGGAAAGCGGTTTTCTCACACAACTTATGCATTTTTTGGAACACCCTGTAAAAATAAGTTCATATAGAGTTTTCATGATTAAATGAGAGAAAACATGTTATTTTAATGAGTTAAAGCGTTTGCCGTGTTCGTAGATGTGTACGCCCTCAAGAACATGGTTTTCTGATACAGTTTTCAAGTTTAACATGTGAAAAAGAATAACAAAAAAGTTGTTATTCAACATGTAGCTGGACGGCGGTTTTCTTACACAAGTAACACAAGTTGGTCATTTGTACCAAGTGCTGAAGAACATGGAATTCGTGAAAAATAATCTTTTTTTATAAATGACATTCGTTTCGATTAGCTTTTTAACGAATGTTTTCACTCTCCAGTTCAGTGGGTGCACAAAGCCGGCAAATTTGTTCAGCTTAAAATCACAGAGATCTTGCAAGAATTCGTTAAGTAAAATAAAGTTCAGAAAAATATTTTTTGACACACTAGTAATGAATTAGGATTTCGGATGTGATTGTTTTCAGAAGAATCTTCAGATCAGCTCCGTCAGATAATTCAAAATAAGTTTGCAATTATATGACATTTTCTTTATGTTGGTAATAAATAAGTAAAAGTAATCAGATTTTTACTTCATGAGAAAGCTGATTTACATTTTGTCTCGCTCAGAACAGTCTACCATTTTAGCCTTGTTGGTGAATGCTCTCAAACTTTTCTGCTAGTTCTGGTGAGAGTTCAGCCAAAAGCTCCTCCTGCTCGTCTGTAAATCTGCTTCCTTTCCTGGGGTCTTAGGTGGTGGCTCTTTCCCCACCCATGTCCTTGCGGTCCCCTGTTGGACAAAGAAGATAATGGTGGTCTGACGAGGCTCCCCTTTTATAATCTTCTGCAAAGATAGATGTTGTTGCACCTGTCACCATCCTTGTGACATCCTAAGCACTTTTAACACGCACCCAGTTCATTTACAATGGATTAACTTCTCTGCTAGTTTTAGTTTTTTGAACTTTTTGCAGAAGATTTTGTCTCTATGCTTCTCTCTCCACATAGGACGCATCCACTTTCTGTAGAAACCTTCTTTGTCGTTCTGGTGAAGGTATACTTCTCGGACTTCTTTTCTGGCCTTTCTGCCTTCTCTGAGATTTTGAGCTGCTCTATGAAGAACTTCTTCTTTCTTTAGGAATTCTAGTAGTGCACGGCAAAGTGTTTCTCTGCAATTTGCAGGGTCTGTCATATAGACCAACAACTGACCAAACTCAAGTAACTTGCTTTCAATGGACTTTATCACAAGTGGGTTCCTGATTGCGCTGATATTTCCAAGGTCCGTGAGATCTGACAGAGCTTCGAACTGTAGTGTTTACAGTTGATGATCCAGGGTGCTGTGATACCTTGTACCACACTTAAAGTAAACAACAAGCTAAGGCCCCCTCGCTTTGTGTTCTTACTCATGTGAAAACCTATGTGAAGACCTTTTGGCACGCTGATTGCTGGGATGCTGGTGATTTGGTGCTTGGCTCTTCTGACTATAATCACCACCTACTGAAGAAGTGTTCGTTATTTTATTTTCCTCTGCTTAGCAATATGTTAAAATTCAGTGGGGCGTCTCGTCAGACCTGCGGTCAGTTTCAGATGCTATTGATGGATATAGCAACCCTCAGACAGGCATTGTCCAAGGAGGGGTTTCAGGAAGGCCTCGGGCCTTTTACCTTTTTCCCCCATTTTGATCCATCATTGCCAGGTTATAGGAGGAGGCAGAACACTTAATGCACTGGGGTTAGGGACTTGTGTGTTACATTCCTGTTGCATTTCTGCATGACCTTCAGAAATGGATAGTGTGCCGATCAACTGCAAAGATGTGAAAGGAGCAATAAAACATTAGTCGACACTTTAATCTATAAAAATAGCAATATCATCTATATTGTATATAGTTGTGTATATTTTACACACACACACATATATTCTTGTTTTATCTTTTACATTTTCTATTTTCCTATTATACTCTATTTTTTATAGATTTATTTCAAATTCTTCATTTGAATACTCTATATTTTGAAACGGATTTTTAATGCAAAAATAACGCATTCTATCATACTTGAAAAATTGCAAATTATTTCATTCATTTGAAAATTTTTTTAAACGTGTGTAAATCAGGTTTCACATGAAGTAAAAATCTGATTATTTTTACTTATTTATTACCAACATGAAGAAAACGTGATATAATTGCAAACTTATTTTGAATTACCTGACGGAGCTGATTTAAAGATTCTTCTGAAAACAATCACATCCGAAATCCTACACCAACAACATCTATCTTTGCAGAAGATTATAAAAGGGGAGCCTCGTCAGACCACCATTATCTTCTTTGTCCAACAGGGGACCGCAAGGACATGGGTGGGGAAAGAGCCACCACCTAAGACCCCAGGAAAGGAAGCAGATTTACAGACGAGCAGGAGGAGCTTTTGGCTGAACTCTCACCAGAACTAGCAGAAAAGTTTGAGAGCATTCACCAACAAGGCTAAAATGGTAGACTGTTCTGAGCGAGACAAAATGTAAATCAGCTTTCTCATGAAGTAAAAATCTGATTACTTTTACTTATTTATTACCAACATAAAGAAAATGTCATATAATTGCAAACTTATTTTGAATTATCTGACGGAGCTGATCTGAAGATTCTTCTGAAAACAATCACATCCGAAATCCTAATTCATTACTAGTGTGTCAAAAAATATTTTTCTGAACTTTATTTTACTTAACGAATTCTTGCAAGATCTCTGTGATTTTAAGCTGAACAAATTTGCCGGCTTTGTGCACCCACTGAACTGGAGAGTGAAAACATTCGTTAAAAAACTAATCGAAACGAATGTCATTTATAAAAAAAGATTCTTTTTCACGAATTCCATGTTCTTCAGCACTTGGTACAAATGAGCAACTTGTGTTACTTGTATAAGATAACCGCCGTCCAGCTACATGTTGAATAACAACTTTTTTGTTATTCTTTTTCACATGTTAAACTTGAAAACTGTATCAGAAAACCATGTTCTTGAGGGCGTACACCTCTACGAACACGGCAAACGCTTTAACTCATTAAAATAACATGTTTTCTCTCATTTAATCATGAAAACTCTATATGAACTTATTTTTACAGGGTGTTCCAAAAAATGCATAAGTTGTGTGAGAAAACCGCTTTCCTGAGCTCCTACAGAGCTGAGAACAGGGCAAACGCTTTACCTCTGCAGCAGCAGCATAAAAGTCAAAGGAATGATGATTTTCCACTGATTCATGCATTCATGCATAAATGTTGAATAACAACTTTTTTTGTTACTCAAGTTGACATTTTAAGCATGAAACTGTATATAAACTCATTTTGGATGTTTTATACATCTATGCATTAGTTTTGTGAGAAAACCGCTTTCCTGAGCTCCTACAGAGCTGAGAACACGGCAAACGCTTTACCTCTGCAGCAGCAGCATAAAAGTCAAAGGAATGATGATTTCCCAATCATACATGCTTCATGCATACATGTTGAATAACAACTTTTTTCGTTACTCATGTGGACATTTTGAGCATGAAATTGTATATAAAGTCATTTTGGGTGTTTTACACATCTATGAATTAGTTGTATGAGAAAACCGCTTTCCTGAGGTGCTACAGAGCTGAGAACACGGCAAACGCTTTAACTCTGCATCAGAAGCATAAAACTCAAAGGAATGATAATTTTCCACTCATTCATGCATTCATGGATAAATGTTGAATAACAACTTTTTTTGTCAATCTTTTCCACATTTTGAGCATGAAACTGTATATAAACTCATTTTGGATGTTTTATACATAAATGCATTAGTTGTGTGAGAAAACCGCTTTCCTGAGCTCCTACAGAGCTGAGAACACGGCAAACGCTTTACCTCTACCGCAGCAGCATAGAAGTCAAAGGAATGATGATTTCCCATTGACATTGACATTTTAAGCATGAAACTGTATATGAACTCATTTTGGATGTTTTACACATCTATGAATTAGATGTATGAGAAAACCGCTTTCCTGAGGTCCTACAGAGCTGAGAACACGGCAAACGCTTTAGCTCAGCAGCAGGAAGCATAAAAGTCAAAAGAATGATGATTTTCCACTGATTCATGCATTCATGCATAAATGTTGAATAACAACGTTTTTGTTACTCCTGTTGACATTTTAAGCATGAAACTGTATATAAACGCATTTTGGATGTTTTTGAACTATGCATTAGTTGTGTGAGAAAACCGCTTTCCTGAGCTCCTACAGAGCTGAGAACACGGCAAACGCTTTAACTCTGCATCAGAGGCATAAAACTCAAAGGAATGATAATTTTCCATTCATTCATGCATTCATGCATACATGTTGAATAACAACGTTTCTGTTACTCCTGTTGACATTTTACGCATGAAACTGTATATATACTCATTTTGGATGTTTTATACATCTATGCATTAGTTGTGTGAGAAAACCGCTTTCCTGAGCTCCTACAGAGCTGAGAACACGGCAAACGCTTTACCTCTCCAGCAGCAGCATAAAACTCAAAGGAATGATAATTTTCCACTCATTCATGCATTCATGGATAAATGTTGAATAACAACTTTTTTTGTCAATCTTTTCCACATTTTTTGCATGAAACTGTATATAAACTCATTTTGGATGTTTTATACATCTATGCATTAGTTGTGTGAGAAAACCGCTTTCCTGAGCTCCTACAGAGCTGAGAACACGGCAAACGCTTTAGCTCAGCAGCAGCAGCATAAAACTCAAAAGCATGATAATTTTCCACTCATTCATGCATTCATGGATAAATGTTGAATAACAACTTTTTTTGTCAATCTTTTCCACATTTTGAGCATGAAACTGTATATATACTCATTTTGGATGTTTTACACATCTATGCATTAGTTGTGTGAGAAAACCGCTTTCCTGAGCTCCTACAGAGCTGAGAACACGGCAAACGCTTTAGCTCAGCAGCAGCAGCATAAACCTCAAAAGCATGATAATTTTCCACTCATTCATGCATTCATGGATAAATGTTGAATAACAACTTTTTTTGTCAATCTTTTCCACATTTTGAGCATGAAACTGTATATATACTCATTTTGGATGTTTTACACATCTATGCATTAGTTGTGTGAGAAAACCGCTTTCCTGAGCTCCTACAGAGCTGAGAACACGGCAAACGCTTTAGCTCAGCAGCAGCAGCATAAAACTCAAAAGCATGATAATTTTCCACTCATTCATGCATTCATGGATAAATGTTGAATAACAACTTTTTTTGTCAATCTTTTCCACATTTTGAGCATGAAACTGTATATATACTCATTTTGGATGTTTTACACATCTATGCATTAGTTGTGTGAGAAAACCGCTTTCCTGAGCTCCTACAGAGCTGAGAACACGGCAAACGCTTGAACTTTGCAGCAGCAGCATAAAAGTCAAAGGAATGATGATTTAACACAAACATGCATACATGTTGAAAACATTTTTTGTTATTCCTTTTCACATTTTGAGTATGAAAACTGTACATAACTTGTTTATGTATGGTTTACGTAATGATACATTAGTTGTGTGAGACAACCGGCATTCCTGATTTCGTACCTTCTTTATTCAGCATCATCAACCTAAATGAAATGATTTTCAATACATTCATGCATTCTGCCATAAATTATTTAAACTTGTTTGCCTTGTTGTAAAATTCAGAAAATCATTCACGCATTTGCTGTAGAAAAGTGAAAGCCTTGATTATGAATACATTTAACTATTCATCATGAATAATAATTTCTTCTACCAACATTCTGTTCCCCATGTTTAACTTCATCCTAAATTGACTATATGAATATACTACCTTCCAAATGTTTAAAGCTGAAAGATAGTGTTTTCAACAGGTAGACATGTTCTGAGAAAAATTCACATGTTCGTTGAGTGCTTGGGATGCCTGCAGGTCTGGGCCTTGAGATTGACGCATGGACCTCTCAAGGGATAGTGCTGCACAGCTCAGTCAAATATGTCAAACTCGGTACACTTCTAGATTTAATCAAACTGAACAATTTTCACTGTGCAATTTTCACTGTCATTGGCCTTTCTCAGTTAGAGGTCAGATATTTTGGGTCAATTGCAAAATCCACACACATCACACAGACAGTATAGAAAACCACCAAACAAACTTCAGGTACTTCTCATGCACTACACAAACATGCTACACAGACACTACAAAAATACATACTTTACAGACATACACTAGGCACACTACACTCAATACACATGCAGACTACAAACACACACACACACACACACACACACACACATACACACACACACACACACACACACACGCACACGCGCACACACACAGACTAGACAATACACATCCTAAAAAGACACAGTAGACACCCTAAACTCCACGGCTTTTGGTGTACATCAAGATCGAGGTATCCTATGTGACTGACATACACCCACAACTCATTCTCGACTGAATGTACATATAGAGGACTCATCGATAATGTTTGAGGAGAGGTTAGGGTGATACCAGAAATATCTTTATCTATTTATTTAATTATTCATTTATTTATTTTCAACCATTTGGCCTCTTTTGCGCGTCATAAGTCCCTTAAAACACATGAAACTCGGCAGACGTTGATCTCATCAATCTGAATAATTTTCACTGTGCATGTCATTGGCCTAACTCAACATGAGGTCAGATATTATGGGTCAATAGCAAAATTCACACCCAATAGGAACACACACACATTCTTAACACCACACACATACTATCCTTGGTGGACAACCAGATCTGGGTATAGTATGTCTTGTCCTGTGGTTTTAATTTACCGGGGAGTAATTGGTGGTACATAATCAAAATTAAATCTCTGGTGTATATTCAATGCCCGATGTACCAAAGTACCTTCTTGTTTTCAACCTTCAACTGGTGGGTCTTGGGAAACTCCTAGACCCACTGTTCTGGCTGAGGCTCTGGGCCTTTGGGGCTTGCTTTGGGAACAAGGCTAGATGAAAGCCAAAAGATCATGCAATCCTTGAGAATACCTCCTATACTGTGTAGGTCTACCTGTTTGTTAAACACTGGAGAAGAGGGTTGTGATTGTTTCAGATAAGCTTAGAACCTATTGCACTATATGCGCAACAAGATGGCACAATTAAACCACACATTTCAACAAACATACTGCAGCGGTCTATGGAACTCTCAAGACCTAGCACTTCATAGAGCACTTCAGCCTTATCCGGCTGCATTTCACTTCTGTGCGTCATGAGTGGCTCCTAACAAAGGTTGCGGGAGGTAGAAAAGAGAAGAAAAAAAAAAGCTGAGACAGGCAGTTGGAGTAAAACACACATTCTGAACACATATACACAAAAATATATTATACATATTATACACACACAAACACACATACATATCCTACTCTGACACATGCATACACATGCACAAAGACACACAAGGACACACACACAGACACTTATCTACTACTTATCCCTCTAAACTACTTATCCTTCACATACAGTAGACACAATGACCTGCTCAAGCACCTGCAAAATTACAACCTTATGACATATTTGTTTAAGAGGTATTAGCGTGCTAAAAAGGCACACAGATTGTGAGGTGCGCCCAAGTGGCAATCTCACGGGTGCTTGAGCTAGCTCATCGTTGCTTGAAACTATTTTTCTTTTATTTATTTTAAACGGCCATAGCGCCAACTTCTTGCCTTTCATCTTCAGAGAGGTCCACTCTTCAAAACCGGAGCGGGGTATACTATGTGCTGACCTGTGACCCATGTATGTTCCTCACCTGACTATGCGGTCCCCATCATGATGTTGCTGGCATGCTGCACAGGATGGCTTGAGCGAGCTTGAGAAGGTGTTTATCTTAATCGACTGGAGAGTGACCTGCCATTACGCGACCGAAATTAAATCTTCATTGTATCTTCAAAGGCCTGATGTACCAATGTGGTTATTGGCTTCAAACTTCAGCGAGTGGTTCTTGGGCAACTCCTAGGCTCATTGTTCTGGCCAGTTTAAGGAATACACACACACATCCTGAACATACACACACACATATACAAACACACACATAGAGACACTTACAATACACTCTATACAGAGTATACACACATACTACACACACAAACACTACCCATCCTAGACAAACAATGACCTGGCCCAGATTGAGTGACAGCTAGCAATAGTGCACCAGAAATACACATCCAGCCAGATCTTATGTCATATTTATATAAGAGGTCTTAGTGTGCTGAAAAGGCGCACATGTTGTGAGGTGCACCCAATTGGTGAAGACGCAAGTGCTTGGGACTGCTCATCGTTGCTTGTAACACATTTTCTACTTTTTATTTTAAAAGGCCCCGGAGCCAACTTCTTGCCTTTCTCCATCAGAGAGGTCCTCGTTGGACAACGAGAGCGGAGTATTTTATGTCCCTGCCTGGGACCTACGAGTGTTCCTCACCTGACCACATGCATTCGGTCTGCCAGTGATGTTGCTCGCGATGGACCCGCCAGAGTGCTGCACAGGGTTGGCTGTTTATCTTCATCGACCGGAGAGTGATTGGCGTAATGCAACAGAAATTAAATCTACATTACATCTTCAATGACCCGATCTGATGATGTACCTTCTTGCCTTCAAACTTCAGTGGGTGGATCTTGGGGAAATCCTAAAAAAATCCTCTGTTCTGGTTAGTTCCATGAATACACACATCCTGAACCTTCACTACACTCTATACACACACATACTACGCACTTACCACAGACACAAACACTACACATCCTACCTTCACACATACCCCACACACACAAACATAAACACACACACACACACACACACACACACACACACACACACACACACACACACACACTGCACACTCAAACTACACACATGTAAATACACATGCTTACTACATATACGTATACACACAAATATACAAAACAGACATACCACACACACAATGCACATCCTAAATAGACAGAACAAATGCTACACACATACACACACATATAGCGTACAGACACACACACAAACACACACACACACATATTACACATACACACACACTACAAACCAACACACACTACAAACACACACACACACACAGACAAACACACAAACACACAAACACTCACACTAACTACTTATCCTTCACATAAAGTAAATATTCTTAACAAACACAGCCAAACACAAACACAAAGACATCTCACACACATCACACATCCTACACAAACAATGACCAAATAAAGCACCTGCGCCACTGCAGTCGCCACCAAACCCAGGCCCACATTGAGTGACAGCTGGTAATGGGCACGTCTGTCCATGACGATGCCTTAAACTTATGTCATATTTGTTCATGAGGTCTTAGCGTGTTGTAAAGGCGCTGAGGTGTGAGGTGTGCCCAAGTGGCGATGGACCAGGTGCTTGGTCGCACTCATCATTGCTTGTAACTATATTTCTTCTTTGCATTTTAAAAAGCCACAGAAGCAACTTCTTGGCTTTCATCTTCAGAGAGGTCCTTGGCCTGAGACCCACGAGTGTTCCTCACCTCACCCATCGTGATGTTGCTGGAGATGAGACAAGCTAGAGCGAGCTTGAAGAGGTATGAGAGTGATCGGCGATACGCAACAAAAATTTTTATCTTACTTGTATCTTCAGTTGGCAGATGTACCAGTGAACCTTCTGGGCTTCAAACTTCAGCGGATGATTCTTGGGAACTCCTAGACACACTGTTCTGGGTAGTTTCAGGAATAATTCAGGAATGTGTGTGTATGTGCGTGTGTGTGCTTGCGTGTGTACGTGTGTGTGTGTGTGTGTGTGTGTGTGTGAGTGTGTGTGTGTGTGTGTGTACGTGTGTGTGTGTGTGTGTGAGTGTGAGTTTGTGTGTGTGTGTGTGTGTGTGTGTGTGTGTGTGTGTGTTCATCAGTCCAGTCCCTTTTTATTGAGAAGGCGGATAGCTTGTGAAGATGTGTCTGATCAGAGAACAATGCTGACGGATTTGCTGATGTGGTGTTGATGTTTTCGATAGAGGGAAGAGAGACCCAGATTTTCTTTTCTGTCCTCTCTATTTGCTGTAGGGTCTTGTGTTCCGACCAGACAGTGATGTGGCTGCTCAGGATGCTCTACAAGGTGGTCAGGATTGGTAATAGAAGATGGGCCTTCCTCAGCCTTCTCAGAAAGAAAAGACACTCTTGGGCTTTCTCGTGTAAGGACCTGGTGTTGAGGGACTCGCTGAGGTTCTCCTCCAGATGAACACCTAGGAATTTGGTACTGTTAACGATTTTCAGAAAGGATTCGTCGATGTTCAGCGGTACGAGTGGTCCCTCCGTGTCCTCGTGAAGTCGACACCCATCTCTTTTGTCATATCGGAGACAGGTTTATTCTCCTTGATCCAGTCGGTTAGCCTCTTCACTCCCTCTGTGTATGCTGACTCGTCATTCTTGCTGAAGAGGCCCACCACGGTCGTTTCATCAGCAAATTTGATGATGTGGTTCAATCTGTGTGTCGCTACACAGTCGTGAGTCAGCAATGTGAACAGCCGGGGACTGAGCAGTGTGGTGGTGCTGGAGGCGCTGTCCCTGATCCACACTCTGATTGAGGTCATCCGGTCAGAAAGTCAAGCATCCAGTTACAGAGGGAGGTGTTTAGGCCAAACAGGGATGATAGTATTAAATCCTGAACTGAAATCTATGTAGGTGTACTAATTGTTCAAATGTGTGAGGGCCAGATAGAGTGTGGTGGAGATGGCGTCGTCCGTTGAATGGTTGGGACCATACTCCAACTGCAGTGGGTCCAGTGAGCAGGACAGCAGGGTCTTTATGTGTCTCGTGATGAGCCACTCGAAGCACTTCATGACAGTACAGTGAAGGACGTAATGGAGGAACATTATTTCATTTTACTTTGTACTAACTATATGGTTGAAAAAGGTATGGTTGACAATTAAAGCCTTCTTGACTTGACTTCCTATATAGGGTGCTATAGGGCTAGTTACAGCTATGTGCTCAGAGAAAGGAAGGAAAAGAGTTATTTGGGAATTTGCACATCAACTTCAAACTCGAAAAAAGCCAAGGGACATGAGGATCAACTTTGGAATCACTTTTAATTCTTGTGTTTGACAGCTTTGCAGGTTACACAACAATCATTCAAAGTCGATTCAACTAAACGAGTGGTGGATTCAGCTAAGTAAGGTCGATAACCTTAAATAAAAAAAAACAAAACAGGAGGTACATCACTATTTCTGATAAATAATAGTTAAATCACTACTTCTAATAAATCTTAGTTAAATTATTTGTTGGTGTTGGTTTAACTAAGCTTAACACATACTATTCTATTAACCCTTTAGTAAACATATAATACACAACATCATATCAATTTTTTTGTGAAAACTTTCAAACACTTCATAGCATAACATAGGTTACTGCTTTTCTCTTGTAATGAGCACTATAGTGATTACATCAAATATTAAAATACTCAGAGCCGAGTGATAATCAGTAACCAGTCCTTTGTAACGAGCGGTATTATCATACCATCAGTGTCCCTGAGATGCCCAGCAGCCGATGCGCTTCCCTGTCCCAGATGTTACTGACTGTGGTCTCTTGACTTACATGCAGGCTTTTTCTCACAGATGGTGCTTGTATGTTGAGTCTGTACCTTTGCTCCATTAGTGGCTGTGAGATGATGCATACTGTGATGTCATACTCTGAGCGTGTCACAGTTGTTCCCTGTAGAAGCTCCACCATTTCACTTATTTTAGCTTTACACCTCCCACTTGAACTACTTTCTTCCACCTGTTCTTCTGTAGGAACCAAGACAACATTGTACAGACAATCTTGTTCTTCAATTTCTTGATGACCTTCTCTGCTTTGTCTGCGATGCATGTTGTGCAATGCAAACATTGGTCTCTGCTGCCCCATTCCTGTGAGTAGAGCTTGTTGGATATATTTTCCTGGGCCATTTTCTGGGATCCACCACCAGACACTTGCTGACTCAGCCCTTTGGATTTCTGCGACTCTGTTTGCAAAGAATGTCTGAAACCCATAACTATCATGTTGAATGTCTCCCAGCACAATCTGACTGTCTACTAGGTGAAACCAATGTTTGACTTTGATCCGCCATCACCGCTTCTCGAAGAGTTTGATGGCTTCGGTTCTGAGATTTTCTGAAATTGGCTTGTCCCATGTTTGTCGAATTAAGCTCCCATTCCATAACAAGAATTGCACCTTTTTGCATGGCAGGTGTAACAAGACCAATTGGATCATAGAGCCCAGCAACCTGGCTTAGTAGCTGTCTCCTGGTCAAGGTGTCAGGCGTATTCAGTTTCATTTCGCTTTCAAGAAGGTTCTGACCTGTTCTCATTTTCTTTTCCCTTTTTGAGAAGCTAATGGAAGTCATAATGTAGAGTTTGTTCTCTTCTACCAATACCCTGTTCCCAAAGCTTTGTTTTCTTCTTCCTTCATCTGGTTCGGAAGTATGAGCACTTGACTTTGAGTTTGTGCACCTGTTACTTGCCTCCCACTTTGCCCTGACCTAAACCCTGGCTTGAGTGCAAATCCAGCAGCTGTCAGAATCTATTCAAGTCAATTTATTATCATGGTCAGTCTCTCCTTGTCATTGTGGACTGTGAGGATGTCATACCAAACTGGTCCCATCCACTTCTCAATCACTTCCTTGGTGAGTTTCATTGCTGCTCCTCTTTCGACCATATCATGGACCTGAGCTGCATAAATTCTGCCATTCTGGTTCTCTTTTGAGTTGATTTTCCATTCTTAGGAAAGCTATTTCCACCCCACTTCTGTTGTCTGGAAGTGTGGATGGGTCCAAAATCAATGGATACTTTGTATCTCAGTGTGGAGACTTACTGTGGGAATCTTTTTCAACACAGGTGAGACTGTCTCTTATGATCTCAAGTTCCTTCTCTTCTGCTGGCATCATTTCTTTTCCTCCAGATTGACAGTTACCACAACGGCTCCCACCACACTTTGGTTCACAGGCAGCTGTGATACTGTCCCACGTCCACCACTCAAGGAAATCCTGGTTACTTGGCAGGGAACTTTTTTTCAAGCCTTATGACTTTTCCAGGGAAGACTTTATCTTGGGAATATTTGGAACTTCAGCCTTTTCAAAAATGTTCTCATATTTGATTGCAGCTGCTCCCATGGACCGAGCTAAATGCGTCTTAGACTCATGTGCTGTCATAATCACCTTCTCAAACAGATCTGGGTGTGCTCCCGCAATAGATCTCCCCATCTGACTGTCCCATAGGATGAGATCTTCCATGACTTTTATTCTTTGCGGTGCGAGTATCCCCTCTCAGTGGCTGATAAGGAATTCTATCTTCTCCTGCCTTTTCCATTCTTTGAGATCTACATCTGGAAAGAATTTTTGAAGTTGCTTTGGAGTTACACTTTTGTGGACTTTGGCAATCTCTTCTAAACCATAACAGATCAAATGATGAGCCTTCACTGTCCCCTCGTGAGTTTTGACTCTAAAAACTAGGGAGGTACCTTTTTGTGCTCACTCTAATGGCCATCTTGCCAACCCCATGAACCACCAAGGTAACTTTCTCTCCTCTTAACTGGAGTCTATCAGCAGCTTCGTGCGCAATAGAATTTGCGTCTGAGGCCAGATCTATTAGAGTGCCAATTTTTTGTCCTGCATTAGCAGTTACTTCCATCAACATCATTATAACAGGGAGTTCTTTTTATCCACTCCCGACTAAAAGTCCCATTTTGTCTCGCTCAGAACAGTCTACCATTTTAGCCTTGTTGGTGAATGCTCTCAAACTTTTCTGCTAGTTCTGGTGAGAGTTCAGCCAAAAGCTCCTCCTGCTCGTCTGTAAATCTGCTTCCTTTCCTGGGGTCTTTGGTGGTGGCTCTTCCCCCACCCATGTCCTTGCGGTCCCCTGTTGGACAAAGAAGATAATGGTGGTCTGACGAGGCTCCCCTTTTATAATCTTCTGCAAAGATAGATGTTGTTGCACCTGTCACCATCCTTGTGACATCCTAAGCACTTTTTACACGCACCCGGTTCATTTACAATGGATTAACTTCTCTGCTAGTTTTAGTTTTTTGAACTTTTTGCAGAAGATTTTGTCTCTATGCTTCTCTTCTCCACATAGGACGCATCCACTTTCTGTAGAAACCTTCTTTGTCGTTCTGGTGAAGGTATACTTCTCGGACTTCTTTTCTGGCCTTTCTGCCTTCTCTGAGATTTTGAGCTGCTCTATGAAGAACTTCTTCTTTCTTTAGGAATTCTAGTAGTGCACGGCAAAGTGTTTCTCTAGTGTGATGCAATTTGCAGGATCTGTCATATAGACCAACCACTGCCTTTTCACAAACTCAAGTAACTTGCTTTCTATGGACTTTATCACAAGTGGGTTCCTGATTGCGCTGATATTTCCAAGGTCCGTGAGATCTGACAGAGCTTCGATCCACCGACCAGTGTTTACAGTTGATGATCCAGGGTGCTGTGATACCTTGTACCACACTTAAAGTAAACAACAAGCTAAGGCCCCCTCGCCTTGTGTTCTTACTCATGTGAAAACCTATGTGAAGACCTTTTGGCACGCTCATTGCTGGGATGCTGGTGATTTGGTGCTTGGCTCTTCTGACTATGCTCACCACCTACTGAAGAAGTGTTCGTTATTTTATTTTCCTCTGCTTAGCAATATGTTAAAATTCAGTGGGGCGTCTCGTCAGACCTGCGGTCAGTTTCAGATGCTATTGATGGATATAGCAACCCTCAGACAGGCATTGTCCAAGGAGGGGTTTCAGGAAGGCCTCGGGCCTTTTACCTTTTTCCCCCATTTTGATCCATCATTGCCAGGTTATAGGAGGAGGCAGCACACTTAATGCACTGGGGTTAGGGACATGCACCTGACTTGTGTGTATTACATTCCTGTTGCATTTCTGCATGACCTTCAGAAATGGATAGTGTGCCGATCAACTGCAAAGATGTGAAAGGAGCAATAAAACATTAGTCGACACTTTAATCTATAAAAATAGCAATATCATCTATATTGTATATAGTTCTGTAAATTTCACACACACACACACACACACACACATATATTCTTGTTTTATCTTTTACATTTTCTATTATCCTATTATACTCTATATTTTATAGATTTATGTCAAATTCTTCATTTGAATACTCTATATTTTGAAACGGATTTTTAATTCAAAAATTCTATCATACTTGAAAAATTGCAAATTATTTCATTCATTTGAACATTTTTTAAAACGTGTGTAAATCAGGTTTCACATGAAGTAAAAATCTGATTATTTTACTTATTTATTACCAACATGAAGAAAACGTGATATAATTGCAAACTTATTTTGAATTACCTGACGGAGCTGATCTAAAGATTCTTCTGAAAACAATCACATCCGAAATCCTAATTCATTCATTGTCAAAAAATATTTTTCTGAACTTTATTTTACTTAACGAATTCTTGCAAGATCTCTGTGATTTTAAGCTGAACAAATTTGCCGGCTTTGTGCACCCACTGAACTGGAGAGTGAAAACATTCGTTAAAAAACTAATCGAAACGAATGTCATTTATAAAAAAAGATTCTTTTTCACGAATTCCAAGTTCTTCAGCACTTGGTACAAATGAGCAACTTGTGTTACTTTTGTAAGATAACCGCCGTCCAGCTACATGTTGAATAACAACTTTTTTGTTATTCTTTTTCACATGTTAAACTTGAAAACTGTATCAGAAAACCATGTTCTTGAGGGCGTACACCTCTACGAACACGGCAAACGCTTTAACTCATTAAAATAAAATTTTTCTCTCATTTAATCATGAAAACTCTATATGAACTTATTTTTACAGGGTGTTCCAAAAAATGCATAAGTTGTGTGAGAAAACCACTTTCCTGAGCTCCTACAGAGCTGAGAACACGGCAAACGCTTTACCTCTGCAGCAGCAGCATAAAAGTCAAAGGAATGATGATTTCCCAATCATACATGCATTCATGCATAAATGTTGAATAACAACTTTTTGTTACTCAAGTTGACATTTTAAGCATGAAACTGTATATAAACTCATTTTGGATGTTTTATACATCTATGCATTAGTTGTGTGAGAAAACCGCTTTCCTGAGCTCCTACAGAGCTGAGAACACGGCAAACGCTTTAACTCTGCATCAGAAGCATAAAACTCAAAGGAATGATGATTTTCCACTGATTCATGCATTCATGCATAAATGTTGAATAACAACTTTTTTGTTACTCAAGTTGACATTTTAAGCATGAAACTGTATATAAACTCATTTTGGATGTTTTATACATCTATGCATTAGTTGTGTGAGAAAACCGCTTTCCTGAGCTCCTACAGAGCTGAGAACACGGCAAACGCTTTAACTCTGCATCAGAAGCATAAAACTCAAAGGAAAGATGATTTTCCACTGATTCATGCATTCATGCATAAATGTTGAATAACAACTTTTTTGTTACTCAAGTTGACATTTTAAGCATGAAACTGTATATAAACTCATTTTGGATGTTTTATACATCTATGCATTAGTTGTGTGAGAAAACCGCTTTCCTGAGCTCCTACAGAGCTGAGAACACGGCAAACGCTTTAACTCTGCATCAGAAGCATAAAACTCAAAGGAATGATGATTTCCCAATCATACATGCATTCATGCATAAATGTTGAATAACAACTTTTTGTTACTCAAGTTGACATTTTAAGCATGAAACTGTATATAAACTCATTTTGGATGTTTTATACATCTATGCATTAGTTGTGTGAGAAAACCGCTTTCCTGAGCTCCTACAGAGCTGAGAACACGGCAAACGCTTTAACTCTGCATCAGAAGCATAAAACTCAAAGGAATGATGATTTTCCACTGATTCATGCATTCATGCATAAATGTTGAATAACAACTTTTTTGTTACTCAAGTTGACATTTTAAGCATGAAACTGTATATAGACTCATTTTGGATGTTTAATACATCTATGCATTAGTTGTGTGAGAAAACCGCTTTCCTGAGCTCCTACAGAGCTGAGAACACGGCAAACGCTTTAACTCTGCAGCAGCAGCATAAAAGTCAAAGGAATGATGATTTCCCAATCATACATGCATTCATGCATACATGTTGAATAACAACTTTTTTCGTTACTCATGTGGACATTTTGAGCATGAAATTGTATATGAAGTCATTTTGGGTGTTTTACACATCTATGAATTAGTTGTATGAGAAAACCGCTTTCCTGAGGTCCTACAGAGCTGAGAACACGGCAAACGCTTTAGCTCAGCAGCAGGAAGCATAAAACTCAAAGGAATGATGATTTTCCACTGATTCATGCATTCATGCATAAATGTTGAATAACAACTTTTTTGTTACTCAAGTTGACATTTTAAGCATGAAACTGTATATAAACTCATTTTGGATGTTTTATACATCTATGCATTAGTTGTGTGAGAAAACCGCTTTCCTGAGCTCCTACAGAGCTGAGAACACGGCAAACGCTTTAACTCTGCATCAGAAGCATAAAACTCAAAGGAATGATGATTTTCCACTGATTCATGCATTCATGCATAAATGTTGAATAACAACTTTTTTGTTACTCAAGTTGACATTTTAAGCATGAAACTGTATATAAACTCATTTTGGATGTTTAATACATCTATGCATTAGTTGTGTGAGAAAACCGCTTTCCTGTGCTCCTACAGAGCTGAGAACACGGCAAACGCTTTACGTCTGCTGCAGCAGCATAAAAGTCAAAGGAATGATGATTTCCCAATCATACATGCATTCATGCATACATGTTGAATAACAACTTTTTTCGTTACTCATGTGGACATTTTGAGCATGAAATTGTATATAAAGTCATTTTGGGTGTTTTACACATCTATAAATTGTTGTATGAGAAAACCGCTTTCCTGAGGTGCTACAGAGCTGAGAACACGGCAAACGCTTTAGCTCAGCAGCAGAACGCATAAAAGTCAAAGGAATGATGATTTTCCACTTATTCATGCATTTATGCATGAATGTTGAATAACAACTTTTTTCGTTTTTGTTTTTCGTTTTTCGTTACTCATGCTCATTCTGAGCATGAAATTGTATATAAAGTCATTTTGGGTGTTTTACACATCTATGCATTAGTTGTGTGAGAAAACCGCTTTCCTGAGCTCCTACAGAGCTGAGAACAGGGCAAACGCTTTAACTCTGCATCAGAAGCATAAACGTCAAAGGAATGATGATTTTCCATTCATTCATGCATTCTTCGTACAGGTTGAATAACAATTTTTGTGTCACTCTTTTCCACATTTTGAGCATGAAATTGTATATAAACTCATTTGGGATGTTTTACACATCTATGCTTTAGTTGGGTGAGAAAACCGCTTTCCTGACATCCTTACAGGGCTGAGAACACGGCAAACGCTTGAACTTTGCAGCAGCAGCATAAAAGTCAAAGGAATGATGATTTAACACAAACATGCATACATGTTGAAAACATTTTTTGTTATTCCTTTTCACATTTTGAGTATGAAAACTGTACATAACTTGTTTATGTATGGTTTACGTAATGATACATTAGTTGTGTGAGAAACCGGCATTCCTGATTTCGTACCTTCTTTATTCAGCATCATCAACCTAAATGAAATGATTTTCAATACATTCATGCATTCTGCCATAAATTATTTAAACTTGTTTGCCTTGTTGTAAAATTCAGAAAATCATTCACGCATTTGCTGTAGAAAAGTGAAAGCCTTGATTATGAATACATTTAACTATTCATCATGAATAATAATTTCTTCTACCAACATTCTGTTCCCCATGTTTAACTTCATCCTAAATTGACTATATGAATATACTACCTTCCAAATGTTTAAAGCTGAAAGATAGTGTTTTCAACAGGTAGACAGGTTCTGAGAAAAATTCACATGTTCGTTGAGCGCTTGGGATGCCTGCAGGTCTGGGCCTTGAGATTGACGCAGGGACCTCTCAAGGGATAGTGCTGCACAGCTCAGTCAAATATGTCAAACTCGGTACACTTCTAGATTTAATCAAACTGAACAATTTTCACTGTGCAATGTTCACTGTCATTGGCCTTTCTCAGTTAGAGGTCAGATATTTTGGGTCAATTGCAAAATCCACACACATCGCACAGACAGTATAGAAAACCACCAAACAAACTTCAGGTACTGCTCATGCACTACACAAACATGCTACACAGACACTACAAAAATACATACTTTACAGACATACACTAGGCACACTACACTCAATACACATGCAGACTACAAACACACACACACACACACACACACACACACACACACGCACACGCGCACACACACAGACTAGACAATACACATCCTAAAAAGACACAGTAGACACCCTAAACTCTAAGGCTTTTGGTGTACATCAAGATCGAGGTATCCTATGTGACTGACATACACCCACAACTCATTCTCGACTGAATGTACATATAGAGGACTCATCGATAATGTTTGAGGAGAGGTTAGGGTGATACCAGAAATATCTTTATCTATTTATTTATTTATTCATTTATTTATTTTCAACCATTTGGCCTCTTTTGCGCGTCATAAGTCCCTTAAAACACATGAAACTCGGCAGACGTTGATCTCATCAATCTGAATAATTTTCACTGTGCATGTCATTGGCCTAACTCAACATGAGGTCAGATATTATGGGTCAATAGCAAAATTCACACCCAATAGGAACACACACACATTCTTAACACCACACACATACTATCCTTGGTGGACAACCAGATCTGGGTATAGTATGTCTTGTCCTGTGGTTTTAATTTACCGGGGAGTAATTGGTGGTACATAATCAAAATTAAATCTCTGGTTTATATTCAATGCCCGATGTACCAAAGTACCTTCTTGTTTTCAACCTTCAACTGGTGGGTCTTGGTAAACTCCTAGACCCACTGTTCTGGCTGAGGCTCTGGGCCTTTGGGGCTTGCTTTGGGAACAAGGCTAGATGAAAGCCAAAAGATCATGCAATCCTTGAGAATACCTCCTATACTGTGTAGGTCTACCTGTTTGTTAAACACTGGAGAAGAGGGTTGTGATTGTTTCAGATAAGCTTAGAACCTATTGCACTATATGCGCAACAAGATGGCACAATTAAACCACACATTTCAACAAACATACTGCAGCGGTCTATGGAACTCTCAAGACCTAGCACTTCATAGAGCACTTCAGCCTTATCCGGCTGCATTTCACTTCTGTGCGTCATGAGTGGCTCCTAACAAAGGTTGCGGGAGGTAGAAAAGAGAAGAAAAAAAAAAAGCTGAGACAGGCAGTTGGAGTAAAACACACATTCTGAACACATATACACAAAAATATATTATACATATTATACACACACAAACACACATACATATCCTACTCTGACACATGCATACACATGCACAAAGACACACAAGGACACACACACAGACACTTATCTACTACTTATCCCTCTAAACTACTTATCCTTCACATACAGTAGACACAATGACCTGCTCAAGCACCTGCAAAATTACAACCTTATGACATATTTGTTTAAGAGGTATTAGCGTGCTAAAAAGGCACACAGATTGTGAGGTGCGCCCAAGTGGCAATCTCACAGGTGCTTGAGCTAGCTCATCGTTGCTTGAAACTATTTTTCTTTTATTTATTTTAAACGGCCATAGCGCCAACTTCTTGCCTTTCATCTTCAGAGAGGTCCACTCTTCAAAACCGGAGCGGGGTATACTATGTGCTGACCTGTGACCCATGAATGTTCCTCACCTGACTATGCGGTCCCCATCATGATGTTGCTGGCATGCTGCACAGGATGGCTTGAGCGAGCTTGAGAAGGTGTCTTAATCGACTGGAGAGTGACCTGCCATTACGCGACCGAAATTAAATCTTCATTGTATCTTCAAAGGCCTGATGTACCAATGTGGTTATTGGCTTCAAACTTCAGCGAGTGGTTCTTGGGCAACTCCTAGGCTCATTGTTCTGGCCAGTTTAAAGAATACACACACACATCCTGAACATACACACACACATATACAAACACACACATAGAGACACTTACAATACACTCTATACAGAGTATACACACATACTACACACACAAACACTACCCATCCTAGACAAACAATGACCTGGCCCAGATTGAGTGACAGCTAGCAATAGTGCACCAGAAATACACATCCAGCCAGATCTTATGTCATATTTATATAAGAGGTCTTAGTGTGCTGAAAAGGCGCACATGTTGTGAGGTGCACCCAATTGGTGAAGACGCAAGTGCTTGGGACTGCTCATCGTTGCTTGTAACACATTTTCTACTTTTTATTTTAAAAGGCCCCGGAGCCAACTTCTTGCCTTTCTCCATCAGAGAGGTCCTCGTTGGACAACGAGAGCGGAGTATTTTATGTCCCTGCCTGGGACCTATGAGTGTTCCTCACCTGACCACATGCATTCGGTCTGCCAGTGATGTTGATGGACCCGCCAGAGTGCTGCACAGGGTTGGCTGTTTATCTTCATCGACCGGAGAGTGATTGGCGTAATGCAACAGAAATTAAATCTACATTACATCTTCAATGACCCGATCTGATGATGTACCTTCTTGCCTTCAAACTTCAGTGGGTGGATCTTGGGGAAATCCTAAAAAAATCCTCTGTTCTGGTTAGTTCCATGAATACACACATCCTGAACCTTCACTACACTCTATACACACACATACTACGCACTTACCACAGACACAAACACTACACATCCTACCTTCACACATACCCCACACACACAAACATAAACACACACACACACACACACACACACACACACGCACACACACACACACACACACACACACACACACACACACACACACACACACACACACACACACACACACTGCACACTCAAACTACACACATGTAAATACACATGCTTACTACATATACGTATACACACAAATATACAAAACAGACATACCACACACACAATGCACATCCTAAATAGACAGAACAAATGCTACACACATACACACACATATAGCGTACAGACACACACACAAACACACACACACACATATTACACATACACACACACTACAAACCAACACACACTACAAACACACACACACACACACAGACAAACACACAAACACACAAACACTCACACTAACTACTTATCCTTCACATAAAGTAAATATTCTTAACAAACACAGCCAAACACAAACACAAAGACATCTCACACACATCACACATCCTACACAAACAATGACCAAATAAAGCACCTGCGCCACTGCAGTCGCCACCAAACCCAGGACCACATTGAGTGACAGCTGGTAATGGGCACGTCTGTCCATGACGATGCCTTAAACTTATGTCATATTTGTTCATGAGGTCTTAGCGTGTTGTAAAGGCGCTGAGGTGTGAGGTGTGCCCAAGTGGCGATGGAACAGGTGCTTGGTCGCACTCATCATTGCTTGTAACTATATTTCTTCTTTGCATTTTAAAAAGCCACAGAAGCAACTTCTTGGCTTTCATCTTCAGAGAGGTCCTTGGCCTGAGACCCACGAGTGTTCCTCACCTCACCCATCGTGATGTTGCTGGAGATGAGACAAGCTAGAGCGAGCTTGAAGAGGTATGAGAGTGATCGGCGATACGCAACAAAAATTTTTATCTTACTTGTATCTTCAGTTGGCAGATGTACCAGTGAACCTTCTGGGCTTCAAACTTCAGCGGATGATTCTTGGGAACTCCTAGACACACTGTTCTGGGTAGTTTCAGGAATAATTCAGGAATGTGTGTGTATGTGCGTGTGTGTGCTTGCGTGTGTACGTGCGTGTGTGTGTGTGAGTGTGTGTGTGTGTGTGTGTGTACGTGTGTGTGTGTGTGTGTGTGTGTGTGTGTGTGTGAGTGTGAGTTTGTGTGTGTGTGTGTGTGTGTGTGTGTGTGTGTGTGTGTGTTCATCAGTCCAGTCCCTTTTTATTGAGAAGGCGGATAGCTTGTGAAGATGTGTCTGATCAGAGAACAATGCTGACGGATTTGCTGATGTGGTGTTGATGTTTTCGATAGAGGGAAGAGAGACCCAGATTTTCTTTTCTGTCCTCTCTATTTGCTGTAGGGTCTTGTGTTCCGACCAGACAGTGATGTGGCTGCTCAGGATGCTCTACAAGGTGGTCAGGATTGGTAATAGAAGATGGGCCTTCCTCAGCCTTCTCAGAAAGAAAAGACACTCTTGGGCTTTCTCGTGTAAGGACCTGGTGTTGAGGGACTCGCTGAGGTTCTCCTCCAGATGAACACCTAGGAATTTGGTACTGTTAACGATTTTCAGAAAGGATTCGTCGATGTTCAGCGGTACGAGTGGTCCCTCCGTGTCCTCGTGAAGTCGACACCCATCTCTTTTGTCATATCGGAGACAGGTTTATTCTCCTTGATCCAGTCGGTTAGCCTCTTCACTCCCTCTGTGTATGCTGACTCGTCACGGCCCACCACGGTCGTTTCATCAGCAAATTTGATGATGTGGTTCAATCTGTGTGTCGCTACACAGTCGTGAGTCAGCAATGTGAACAGCCGGGGACTGAGCAGTGTGGTGGTGCTGGAGGCGCTGTCCCTGATCCACACTCTGATTGAGGTCATCCGGTCAGAAAGTCAAGCATCCAGTTACAGAGGGAGGTGTTTAGGCCAAACAGGGATGATAGTATTAAATCCTGAACTGAAATCTATGTAGGTGTACTAATTGTTCAAATGTGTGAGGGCCAGATAGAGTGTGGTGGAGATGGCGTCGTCCGTTGAATGGTTGGGACCATACTCCAACTGCAGTGGGTCCAGTGAGCAGGACAGCAGGGTCTTTATGTGTCTCGTGATGAGCCACTCGAAGCACTTCATGACAGTACAGTGAAGGACGTAATGGAGGAACATTATTTCATTTTACTTTGTACTAACTATATGGTTGAAAAAGGTATGGTTGACAATTAAAGCCTTCTTGACTTGACTTCCTATATAGGGTGCTATAGGGCTAGTTACAGCTATGTGCTCAGAGAAAGGAAGGAAAAGAGTTATTTGGGAATTTGCACATCAACTTCAAACTCGAAAAAAGCCAAGGGACATGAGGATCAACTTTGGAATCACTTTTAATTCTTGTGTTTGACAGCTTTGCAGGTTACACAACAATCATTCAAAGTCGATTCAACTAAACGAGTGGTGGATTCAGCTAAGTAAGGTCGATAACCTTAAATAAAAAAAAACAAAACAGGAGGTACATCACTATTTCTGATAAATAATAGTTAAATCACTACTTCTAATAAATCTTAGTTAAATTATTTGTTGGTGTTGGTTTAACTAAGCTTAACACATACTATTCTATTAACCCTTTAGTAAACATATAATACACAACATCATATCAATTTTTTTGTGAAAACTTTCAAACACTTCATAGCATAACATAGGTTACTGCTTTTCTCTTGTAATGAGCACTATAGTGATTACATCAAATATTAAAATACTCAGAGCCGAGTGATAATCAGTAACCAGTCCTTTGTAACGAGCAGTATTATCATACCATCAGTGTCCCTGAGATGCCCAGCAGCCGATGCGCTTCCCTGTCCCAGATGTTACTGACTGTGGTCTCTTGACTTACATGCAGGCTTTTTCTCACAGATGGTGCTTGTATGTTGAGTCTGTACCTTTGCTCCATTAGTGGCTGTGAGATGATGCATACTGTGATGTCATACTCTGAGCGTGTCACAGTTGTTCCCTGTAGAAGCTCCACCATTTCACTTATTTTAGCTTTACACCTCCCACTTGAACTACTTTCTTCCACCTGTTCTTCTGTAGGAACCAAGACAACATTGTACAGACAATCTTGTTCTTCAATTTCTTGATGACCTTCTCTGCTTTGTCTGCGATGCATGTTGTGCAATGCAAACATTGGTCTCTGCTGCCCCATTCCTGTGAGTAGAGCTTGTTGGATATATTTTCCTGGGCCATTTTCTGGGATCCACCACCAGACACTTGCTGACTCAGCCCTTTGGATTTCTGCGACTCTGTTTGCAAAGAATGTCTGAAACCCATAACTATCATGTTGAATGTCTCCCAGCACAATCTGACTGTCTACTAGGTGAAACCAATGTTTGACTTTGATCCGCCATCACCGCTTCTCGAAGAGTTTGATGGCTTCGGTTCTGAGATTTTCTGAAATTGGCTTGTCCCATGTTTGTCGAATTAAGCTCCCATTCCATAACAAGAATTGCACCTTTTTGCATGGCAGGTGTAACAAGACCAATTGGATCATAGAGCCCAGCAACCTGGCTTAGTAGCTGTCTCCTGGTCAAGGCGTCAGGCGTATTCAGTTTCATTTCGCTTTCAAGAAGGTTCTGACCTGTTCTCATTTTCTTTTCCCTTTTTGAGAAGCTAATGGAAGTCATAATGTAGAGTTTGTTCTCTTCTACCAATACCCTGTTCCCAAAGCTTTGTTTTCTTCTTCCTTCATCTGGTTCGGAAGTATGAGCACTTGACTTTGAGTTTGTGCACCTGTTACTTGCCTCCCACTTTGCCCTGACCTAAACCCTGGCTTGAGTGCAAATCCAGCAGCTGTCAGAATCTATTCAAGTCAATTTATTATCATGGTCAGTCTCTCCTTGTCATTGTGGACTGTGAGGATGTCATACCAAACTGGTCCCATCCACTTCTCAATCACTTCCTTGGTGAGTTTCATTGCTGCTCCTCTTTCGACCATATCATGGACCTGAGCTGCATAAATTCTGCCATTCTGGTTCTCTTTTGAGTTGATTTTCCATTCTTAGGAAAGCTATTTCCACCCCACTTCTGTTGTCTGGAAGTGTGGATGGGTCCAAAATCAATGGATACTTTGTATCTCAGTGTGGAGACTTACTGTGGGAATCTTTTTCAACACAGGTGAGACTGTCTCTTATGATCTCAAGTTCCTTCTCTTCTGCTGGAATCATTTCTTTTCCTCCAGATTGACAGTTACCACAACGGCTCCCACCACACTTTGGTTCACAGGCAGCTGTGATACTGTCCCACGTCCACCACTCAAGGAAATCCTGGTTACTTGGCAGGGAACTTTTTTTCAAGCCTTATGACTTTTCCAGGGAAGACTTTATCTTGGGAATATTTGGAACTTCAGCCTTTTCAAAAATGTTCTCATATTTGATTGCAGCTGCTCCCATGGACCGAGCTAAATGCGTCTTAGACTCATGTGCTGTCATAATCACCTTCTCAAACAGATCTGGGTGTGCTCCCGCAATAGATCTCCCCATCTGACTGTCCCATAGGATGAGATCTTCCATGACTTTTATTCTTTGCGGTGCGAGTATCCCCTCTCAGTGGCTGATAAGGAATTCTATCTTCTCCTGCCTTTTCCATTCTTTGAGATCTACATCTGGAAAGAATTTTTGAAGTTGCTTTGGAGTTACACTTTTGTGGACTTTGGCAATCTCTTCTAAACCATAACAGATCAAATGATGAGCCTTCACTGTCCCCTCGTGAGTTTTGACTCTAAAAACTAGGGAGGTACCTTTTTGTGCTCACTCTAATGGCCATCTTGCCAACCCCATGAACCACCAAGGTAACTTTCTCTCCTCTTAACTGGAGTCTATCAGCAGCTTTGTGCGCAATAGAATTTGCGTCTGAGGCCAGATCTATTAGAGTGCCAATTTTTTGTCCTGCATTAGCAGTTACTTCCATCAACATCATTATAACAGGGCGTTCTTTTAATCCACTCCCGACTAAAAGTCCCATTTTGTCTCGCTCAGAACAGTCTACCATTTTAGCCTTGTTGGTGAATGCTCTCAAACTTTTCTGCTAGTTCTGGTGAGAGTTCAGCCAAAAGCTCCTCCTGCTCGTCTGTAAATCTGCTTCCTTTCCTGGGGTCTTTGGTGGTGGCTCTTCCCCCACCCATGTCCTTGCGGTCCCCTGTTGGACAAAGAAGATAATGGTGGTCTGACGAGGCTCCCCTTTTATAATCTTCTGCAAAGATAGATGTTGTTGCACCTGTCACCATCCTTGTGACATCCTAAGCACTTTTTACACGCACCCGGTTCATTTACAATGGATTAACTTCTCTGCTAGTTTTAGTTTTTTGAACTTTTTGCAGAAGATTTTGTCTCTATGCTTCTCTTCTCCACATAGGACGCATCCACTTTCTGTAGAAACCTTCTTTGTCGTTCTGGTGAAGGTATACTTCTCGGACTTCTTTTCTGGCCTTTCTGCCTTCTCTGAGATTTTGAGCTGCTCTATGAAGAACTTCTTCTTTCTTTAGGAATTCTAGTAGTGCACGGCAAAGTGTTTCTCTAGTGTGATGCAATTTGCAGGATCTGTCATATAGACCAACCACTGCCTTTTCACAAACTCAAGTAACTTGCTTTCTATGGACTTTATCACAAGTGGGTTCCTGATTGCGCTGATATTTCCAAGGTCCGTGAGATCTGACAGAGCTTCGATCCACCGACCAGTGTTTACAGTTGATGATCCAGGGTGCTGTGATACCTTGTACCACACTTAAAGTAAACAACAAGCTAAGGCCCCCTCGCCTTGTGTTCTTACTCATGTGAAAACCTATGTGAAGACCTTTTGGCACGCTCATTGCTGGGATGCTGGTGATTTGGTGCTTGGCTCTTCTGACTATGCTCACCACCTACTGAAGAAGTGTTCGTTATTTTATTTTCCTCTGCTTAGCAATATGTTAAAATTCAGTGGGGCGTCTCGTCAGACCTGCGGTCAGTTTCAGATGCTATTGATGGATATAGCAACCCTCAGACAGGCATTGTCCAAGGAGGGGTTTCAGGAAGGCCTCGGGCCTTTTACCTTTTTCCCCCATTTTGATCCATCATTGCCAGGTTATAGGAGGAGGCAGCACACTTAATGCACTGGGGTTAGGGACATGCACCTGACTTGTGTGTATTACATTCCTGTTGCATTTCTGCATGACCTTCAGAAATGGATAGTGTGCCGATCAACTGCAAAGATGTGAAAGGAGCAATAAAACATTAGTCGACACTTTAATCTATAAAAATAGCAATATCATCTATATTGTATATAGTTCTGTATATTTTACACACACACACACATACACATATATTCTTGTTTTATCTTTTACATTTTCTATTATCCTATTATACTCTATTTTTTATAGATTTATGTCAAATTCTTCATTTGAATACTCTATATTTTGAAACGGATTTTTAATGCAAAAATTCTATCATACTTGAAAAATTGCAAATTATTTCATTCATTTGAACATTTTTTAAAACGTGTGTAAATCAGGTTTCACATGAAGTAAAAATCTGATTATTTTTACTTATTTATTACCAACATGAAGAAAACGTGATATAATTGCAAACTTATTTTGAATTACCTGACGGAGCTGATCTAAAGATTCTTCTGAAAACAATCACATCCGAAATCCTAATTCATTCATTGTCAAAAAATATTTTTCTGAACTTTATTTTACTTAACGAATTCTTGCAAGATCTCTGTGATTTTAAGCTGAACAAATTTGCCGGCTTTGTGCACCCACTGAACTGGAGAGTGAAAACATTCGTTAAAAAACTAATCGAAACGAATGTCATTTATAAAAAAAGATTCTTTTTCACGAATTCCAAGTTCTTCAGCACTTGGTACAAATGAGCAACTTGTGTTACTTTTGTAAGATAACCGCCGTCCAGCTACATGTTGAATAACAACTTTTTTGTTATTCTTTTTCACATGTTAAACTTGAAAACTGTATCAGAAAACCATGTTCTTGAGGGCGTACACCTCTACGAACACGGCAAACGCTTTAACTCATTAAAATAAATTTTTTTCTCTCATTTAATCATGAAAACTCTATATGAACTTATTTTTACAGGGTGTTCCAAAAAATGCATAAGTTGTGTGAGAAAACCACTTTCCTGAGCTCCTACAGAGCTGAGAACACGGCAAACGCTTTACCTCTGCAGCAGCAGCATAAAAGTCAAAGGAATGATGATTTTCCAATCATACATGCATTCATGCATAAATGTTGAATAACAACTTTTTTGTTACTCAAGTTGACATTTTAAGCATGAAACTGTATATAAACTCATTTTGGATGTTTAATACATCTATGCATTAGTTGTGTGAGAAAACCGCTTTCCTGAGCTCCTACAGAGCTGAGAACACGGCAAACGCTTTAACTCTGCAGCAGCAGCATAAAAGTCAAAGGAATGATGATTTCCCAATCATACATGCATTCATGCATACATGTTGAATAACAACTTTTTTCGTTACTCATGTGGACATTTTGAGCATGAAATTGTATATGAAGTCATTTTGGGTGTTTTACACATCTATGAATTAGTTGTATGAGAAAACCGCTTTCCTGAGCTCCTACAGAGCTGAGAACACGGCAAACGCTTTAACTCTGCATCAGAAGCATAAAACAAAGGAATGATGATTTTCCACTGATTCATGCATTCATGCATAAATGTTGAATAACAACTTTTTACGTTTTCGTTTTTCGTTTTTCGTTACTCATGCTCATTCTGAGCATGAAATTGTATATAAAGTCATTTTGGGTGTTTTACACATCTATGCATTAGTTGTGTGAGAAAACCGCTTTCCTGAGCTCCTACAGAGCTGAGAACACGGCAAACGCTTTAACTCTGCATCAGAAGCATAAAACTCAAAGGAATGATGATTTTCCACTGATTCATGCATTCATGCATACATGTTGAATAACAACTTTTTTCGTTACTCATGTGGACATTTTGAGCATGAAATTGTATATGAAGTCATTTTGGGTGTTTTACACATCTATGAATTAGTTGTATGAGAAAACCGCTTTCCTGAGGTCCTACAGAGCTGAGAACACGGCAAACGCTTTAGCTCAGCAGCAGGAAGCATAAAACTCAAAGGAATGATGATTTTCCACTGATTCATGCATTCATGCATAAATGTTGAATAACAACTTTTTTGTTACTCAAGTTGACATTTTAAGCATGAAACTGTATATAAACTCATTTTGGATGTTTTATACATCTATGCATTAGTTGTGTGAGAAAACCGCTTTCCTGAGCTCCTACAGAGCTGAGAACACGGCAAACGCTTTAACTCTGGATCAGAAGCATAAAACTCAAAGGAATGATGATTTTTCCACTGATTCATGCATTCATGCATAAATGTTGAATAACAACTTTTTTGTTACTCAAGTTGACATTTTAAGCATGAAACTGTATATAAACTCATTTTGGATGTTTAATACATCTATGCATTAGTTGTGTGAGAAAACCGCTTTCCTGAGCTCCTACAGAGCTGAGAACACGGCAAACGCTTTAACTCTGCATCAGAAGCATAAAACTCAAAGGAATGATGATTTTCCACTGATTCATGCATTCATGCATAAATGTTGAATAACAACTTTTTTGTTACTCAAGTTGACATTTTAAGCATGAAACTGTATATAAACTCATTTTGGATGTTTTATACATCTATGCATTAGTTGTGTGAGAAAACCGCTTTCCTGAGCTCCTACAGAGCTGAGAACACGGCAAACGCTTTAACTCTGCAGCAGCAGCATAAAACTCAAAGGAATGATGATTTCCCAATCATACATGCATTCATGCATACATGTTGAATAACAACTTTTTTCGTTACTCATGTGGACATTTTGAGCATGAAATTGTATATGAAGTCATTTTGGGTGTTTTACACATCTATGAATTAGTTGTATGAGAAAACCGCTTTCCTGAGGTCCTACAGAGCTGAGAACACGGCAAACGCTTTAACTCTGCATCAGAAGCATAAAACTCAAAGGAATGATGATTTTCCACTGATTCATGCATTCATGCATAAATGTTGAATAACAACTTTTTTGTTACTCAAGTTGACATTTTAAGCATGAAACTGTATATAAACTCATTTTGGATGTTTAATACATCTATGCATTAGTTGTGTGAGAAAACCGCTTTCCTGAGCTCCTACAGAGCTGAGAACACGGCAAACGCTTTAACTCTGCAGCAGCAGCATAAAAGTCAAAGGAATGATGATTTCCCAATCATACATGCATTCATGCATACATGTTGAATAACAACTTTTTTCGTTACGCATGTGGACATTTTGAGCATGAAATTGTATATGAAGTCATTTTGGGTGTTTTACACATCTATGCATTAGTTGTGTGAGAAAACCGCTTTCCTGAGCTCCTACAGAGCTGAGAACACGGCAAACGCTTTAACTCTGCATCAGAAGCATAAAACTCAAAGGAATGATGATTTTCCACTGATTCATGCATTCATGCATAAATGTTGAATAACAACTTTTTTGTTACTCAAGTTGACATTTTAAGCATGAAACTGTATATAAACTCATTTTGGATGTTTAATACATCTATGCATTAGTTGTGTGAGAAAACCGCTTTCCTGAGCTCCTACAGAGCTGAGAACACGGCAAACGCTTTAACTCTGCAGCAGCAGCATAAAAGTCAAAGGAATGATGATTTCCCAATCATACATGCATTCATGCATACATGTTGAATAACAACTTTTTTCGTTACGCATGTGGACATTTTGAGCATGAAATTGTATATGAAGTCATTTTGGGTGTTTTACACATCTATGCATTAGTTGTGTGAGAAAACCGCTTTCCTGAGCTCCTACAGAGCTGAGAACACGGCAAACGCTTTAACTCTGCATCAGAAGCATAAAACTCAAAGGAATGATGATTTTCCACTGATTCATGCATTCATGCATACATGTTGAATAACAACTTTTTTCGTTACTCATGTGGACATTTTGAGCATGAAATTGTATATGAAGTCATTTTGGGTGTTTTACACATCTATGAATTAGTTGTATGAGAAAACCGCTTTCCTGAGGTCCTACAGAGCTGAGAACACGGCAAACGCTTTAGCTCAGCAGCAGGAAGCATAAAACTCAAAGGAATGATGATTTTCCACTGATTCATGCATTCATGCATAAATGTTGAATAACAACTTTTTTGTTACTCAAGTTGACATTTTAAGCATGAAACTGTATATAAACTCATTTTGGATGTTTTATACATCTATGCATTAGTTGTGTGAGAAAACCGCTTTCCTGAGCTCCTACAGAGCTGAGAACAATGCAAACGCTTTAACTCGGCATCAGAAGCATAAAACTCAAAGGAATGATGATTTTTCCACTGATTCATGCATTCATGCATAAATGTTGAATAACAACTTTTTTGTTACTCAAGTTGACATTTTAAGCATGAAACTGTATATAAACTCATTTTGGATGTTTAATACATCTATGCATTAGTTGTGTGAGAAAACCGCTTTCCTGAGCTCCTACAGAGCTGAGAACACGGCAAACGCTTTAACTCTGCATCAGAAGCATAAAACTCAAAGGAATGATGATTTTCCACTGATTCATGCATTCATGCATAAATGTTGAATAACAACTTTTTTGTTACTCAAGTTGACATTTTAAGCATGAAACTGTATATAAACTCATTTTGGATGTTTTATACATCTATGCATTAGTTGTGTGAGAAAACCGCTTTCCTGAGCTCCTACAGAGCTGAGAACACGGCAAACGCTTTAACTCTGCAGCAGCAGCATAAAACTCAAAGGAATGATGATTTCCCAATCATACATGCATTCATGCATACATGTTGAATAACAACTTTTTTCGTTACTCATGTGGACATTTTGAGCATGAAATTGTATATGAAGTCATTTTGGGTGTTTTACACATCTATGAATTAGTTGTATGAGAAAACCGCTTTCCTGAGGTCCTACAGAGCTGAGAACACGGCAAACGCTTTAACTCTGCATCAGAAGCATAAAACTCAAAGGAATGATGATTTTCCACTGATTCATGCATTCATGCATAAATGTTGAATAACAACTTTTTTGTTACTCAAGTTGACATTTTAAGCATGAAACTGTATATAAACTCATTTTGGATGTTTAATACATCTATGCATTAGTTGTGTGAGAAAACCGCTTTCCTGAGCTCCTACAGAGCTGAGAACACGGCAAACGCTTTAACTCTGCAGCAGCAGCATAAAAGTCAAAGGAATGATGATTTCCCAATCATACATGCATTCATGCATACATGTTGAATAACAACTTTTTTCGTTACGCATGTGGACATTTTGAGCATGAAATTGTATATGAAGTCATTTTGGGTGTTTTACACATCTATGCATTAGTTGTGTGAGAAAACCGCTTTCCTGAGCTCCTACAGAGCTGAGAACACGGCAAACGCTTTAACTCTGCATCAGAAGCATAAAACTCAAAGGAATGATGATTTTCCACTGATTCATGCATTCATGCATAAATGTTGAATAACAACTTTTTTGTTACTCAAGTTGACATTTTAAGCATGAAACTGTATATAAACTCATTTTGGATGTTTAATACATCTATGCATTAGTTGTGTGAGAAAACCGCTTTCCTGAGCTCCTACAGAGCTGAGAACACGGCAAACGCTTTAACTCTGCAGCAGCAGCATAAAAGTCAAAGGAATGATGATTTCCCAATCATACATGCATTCATGCATACATGTTGAATAACAACTTTTTTCGTTACGCATGTGGACATTTTGAGCATGAAATTGTATATGAAGTCATTTTGGGTGTTTTACACATCTATGCATTAGTTGTGTGAGAAAACCGCTTTCCTGAGCTCCTACAGAGCTGAGAACACGGCAAACGCTTTAACTCTGCATCAGAAGCATAAAACTCAAAGGAATGATGATTTTCCACTGATTCATGCATTCATGCATAAATGTTGAATAACAACTTTTTTGTTACTCAAGTTGACATTTTAAGCATGAAACTGTATATAAACTCATTTTGGATGTTTAATACATCTATGCATTAGTTGTGTGAGAAAACCGCTTTCTTGAGCTCCTACAGAGCTGAGAACACGGCAAACGCTTTAACTCTGCAGCAGCAGCATAAAACTCAAAGGAATGATGATTTCCCAATCATACATGCATTCATGCATACATGTTGAATAACAACTATTTTCGTTACGCATGTGGACATTTTGAGCATGAAATTGTATATGAAGTCATTTTGGGTGTTTTACACATCTATGCATTAGTTGTGTGAGAAAACCGCTTTCCTGAGCTCCTACAGAGCTGAGAACACGGCAAACGCTTTAACTCTGCATCAGAAGCATAAAACTCAAAGGAATGATGATTTTCCACTGATTCATCCATTCATGCATAAATGTTGAATAACAACTTTTTTGTTTTTCAAGTTGACATTTTAAGCATGAAACTGTATATAAACTCATTTTGGATGTTTTATACATCTATGCATTAGTTGTGTGAGAAAACCGCTTTCCTGAGCTCCTACAGAGCTGAGAACACGGCAAACGCTTTAACTCTGCATCAGAAGCATAAAACTCAAAGGAATGATGATTTTCCACTGATTCATGCATTCATGCATAAATGTTGAATAACAACTTTTTTGTTACTCAAGTTGACATTTTAAGCATGAAACTGTATATAAACTCATTTTGGATGTTTAATACATCTATGCATTAGTTGTGTGAGAAAACCGCTTTCCTGAGCTCCTACAGAGCTGAGAACACGGCAAACGCTTTAACTCTGCAGCAGCAGCATAAAAGTCAAAGGAATGATGATTTCCCAATCATACATGCATTCATGCATACATGTTGAATAACAACTTTTTTCGTTACGCATGTGGACATTTTGAGCATGAAATTGTATATGAAGTCATTTTGGGTGTTTTACACATCTATGCATTAGTTGTGTGAGAAAACCGCTTTCCTGAGCTCCTACAGAGCTGAGAACACGGCAAACGCTTTAACTCTGCATCAGAAGCATAAAACTCAAAGGAATGATGATTTTCCACTGATTCATGCATTCATGCATAAATGTTGAATAACAACTTTTTTGTTACTCAAGTTGACATTTTAAGCATGAAACTGTATATAAACTCATTTTGGATGTTTAATACATCTATGCATTAGTTGTGTGAGAAAACCGCTTTCCTGAGCTCCTACAGAGCTGAGAACACGGCAAACGCTTTAACTCTGCAGCAGCAGCATAAAAGTCAAAGGAATGATGATTTCCCAATCATACATGCATTCATGCATACATGTTGAATAACAACTTTTTTCGTTACGCATGTGGACATTTTGAGCATGAAATTGTATATGAAGTCATTTTGGGTGTTTTACACATCTATGCATTAGTTGTGTGAGAAAACCGCTTTCCTGAGCTCCTACAGAGCTGAGAACACGGCAAACGCTTTAACTCTGCATCAGAAGCATAAAACTCAAAGGAATGATGATTTTCCACTGATTCATGCATTCATGCATAAATGTTGAATAACAACTTTTTTGTTACTCAAGTTGACATTTTAAGCATGAAACTGTATATAAACTCATTTTGGATGTTTAATACATCTATGCATTAGTTGTGTGAGAAAACCGCTTTCCTGAGCTCCTACAGAGCTGAGAACACGGCAAACGCTTTAACTCTGCAGCAGCAGCATAAAAGTCAAAGGAATGATGATTTCCCAATCATACATGCATTCATGCATACATGTTGAATAACAACTTTTTTCGTTACGCATGTGGACATTTTGAGCATGAAATTGTATATGAAGTCATTTTGGGTGTTTTACACATCTATGCATTAGTTGTGTGAGAAAACCGCTTTCCTGAGCTCCTACAGAGCTGAGAACACGGCAAACGCTTTAACTCTGCATCAGAAGCATAAAACTCAAAGGAATGATGATTTTCCACTGATTCATGCATTCATGCATAAATGTTGAATAACAACTTTTTTGTTACTCAAGTTGACATTTTAAGCATGAAACTGTATATAAACTCATTTTGGATGTTTAATACATCTATGCATTAGTTGTGTGAGAAAACCGCTTTCCTGAGCTCCTACAGAGCTGAGAACACGGCAAACGCTTTAACTCTGCAGCAGCAGCATAAAACTCAAAGGAATGATGATTTCCCAATCATACATGCATTCATGCATACATGTTGAATAACAACTATTTTCGTTACGCATGTGGACATTTTGAGCATGAAATTGTATATGAAGTCATTTTGGGTGTTTTACACATCTATGCATTAGTTGTGTGAGAAAACCGCTTTCCTGAGCTCCTACAGAGCTGAGAACACGGCAAACGCTTTAACTCTGCATCAGAAGCATAAAACTCAAAGGAATGATGATTTTCCACTGATTCATCCATTCATGCATAAATGTTGAATAACAACTTTTTTGTTTTTCAAGTTGACATTTTAAGCATGAAACTGTATATAAACTCATTTTGGATGTTTTATACATCTATGCATTAGTTGTGTGAGAAAACCGCTTTCCTGAGCTCCTACAGAGCTGAGAACACGGCAAACGCTTTAACTCTGCATCAGAAGCATAAAACTCAAAGGAATGATGATTTTCCACTGATTCATGCATTCATGCATAAATGTTGAATAACAACTTTTTTGTTACTCAAGTTGACATTTTAAGCATGAAACTGTATATAAACTCATTTTGGATGTTTAATACATCTATGCATTAGTTGTGTGAGAAAACCGCTTTCCTGAGCTCCTACAGAGCTGAGAACACGGCAAACGCTTTAACTCTGCAGCAGCAGCATAAAAGTCAAAGGAAAGATGATTTCCCAATCATACATGCATTCATGCATACATGTTGAATAACAACTATTTTCGTTACGCATGTGGACATTTTGAGCATGAAATTGTATATGAAGTCATTTTGGGTGTTTTACACATCTATGCATTAGTTGTGTGAGAAAACCGCTTTCCTGAGCTCCTACAGAGCTGAGAACACGGCAAACGCTTTAACTCTGCATCAGAAGCATAAAACTCAAAGGAATGATGATTTTCCACTGATTCATGCATTCATGCATAAATGTTGAATAACAACTTTTTTGTTACTCAAGTTGACATTTTAAGCATGAAACTGTATATAAACTCATTTTGGATGTTTAATACATCTATGCATTAGTTGTGTGAGAAAACCGCTTTCCTGAGCTCCTACAGAGCTGAGAACACGGCAAACGCTTTAACTCTGCAGCAGCAGCATAAAAGTCAAAGGAATGATGATTTCCCAATCATACATGCATTCATGCATACATGTTGAATAACAACTTTTTTCGTTACTCATGTGGTCATTTTGAGCATGAAATTGTATATAAAGTCATTTTGGGTGTTTTACACATCTATAAATTGTTGTATGAGAAAACCGCTTTCCTGAGGTGCTACAGAACTGAGAACACGGCAAACGCTTTAGCTCAGCAGCAGAACGCATAAAAGTCAAAGGAATGATGATTTTCCACTTATTCATGCATTTTTGCATAAATGTTGAATAACAACTTTTTACGTTTTCGTTTTTCGTTTTTCGTTACTCATGCTCATTCTGAGCATGAAATTGTATATAAAGTCATTTTGGGTGTTTTACACATCTATGCATTAGTTGTGTGAGAAAACCGCTTTCCTGAGCTCCTATAGAGCTGAGAACACGGCAAACGCTTTAGCTCAGCAGCAGGAAGCATAAAACTCAAAGGAATGATGATTTTCCATTCATTCATGCATTCTTCGTACAGGTTGAATAACAATTTTTGTGTCACTCTATTCCACATTTTGAGCATGAAATTGTATATAAACTCATTTGGGATGTTTTACACATCTATGCTTTAGTTGGGTGAGAAAACCGCTTTCCTGACATCCTTACAGGGCTGAGAACACGGCAAACGCTTGAACTTTGCAGCAGCAGCATAAAAGTCAAAGGAATGATGATTTAACACAAACATGCATACATGTTGAAAACATTTTTTGTTATTCCTTTTCACATTTTGAGTATGAAAACTGTACATAACTTGTTTATGTATGGTTTACGTAATGATACATTAGTTGTGTGAGACAACCGGCATTCCTGATTTCGTACCTTCTTTATTCAGCATCATCAACCTAAATGAAATGATTTTCAATACATTCATGCATTCTGCCATAAATTATTTAAACTTGTTTGCCTTGTTGTAAAATTCAGAAAATCATTCACGCATTTGCTGTAGAAAAGTGAAAGCCTTGATTATGAATACATTTAACTATTCATCATGAATAATAATTTCTTCTACCAACATTCTGTTCCCCATGTTTATTAACTTCATCCTAAATTGACTATATGAATATACTACCTTCCAAATGTTTAAAGCTGAAAGATAGTGTTTTCAACAGGTAGACAGGTTCTGAGAAAAATTCACATGTTCGTTGAGCGCTTGGGATGCCTGCAGGTCTGGGCCTTGAGATTGACGCAGGGACCTCTCAAGGGATAGTGCTGCACAGCTCAGTCAAATATGTCAAACTCGGTACACTTCTAGATTTAATCAAACTGAACAATTTTCACTGTGCAATTTTCACTGTCATTGGCCTTTCTCAGTTAGAGGTCAGATATTTTGGGTCAATTGCAAAATCCACACACATCGCACAGACAGTATAGAAAACCACCAAACAAACTTCAGGTACTGCTCATGCACTACACAAACATGCTACACAGACACTACAAAAATACATACTTTACAGACATACACTAGGCACACTACACTCTATACACATGCAGACTACAAACACACACACACACACACACACACACACACACACACACACACACACACACACACACACACACACACACACACACACACGCACACGCGCACACACACAGACTAGACAATACACATCCTAAAAAGACACAGTAGACACCCTAAACTCCACGGCTTTTGGTGTACATCAAGATCGAGGTATCCTATGTGACTGACATACACCCACAACTCATTCTCGACTGTATGTACATATAGAGGACTCATCGATAATGTTTGAGGAGAGGTTAGGGTGATACCAGAAATATCTTTATCTATTTATTTATTGATTCATTTATTTATTTTCAACCATTTGGCCTCTTTTGCGCGTCATAAGTCCATTAAAACACATGAAACTCGGCAGACGTTGATCTCATCAATCTGAATAATTTTCACTGTGCATGTCATTGGCCTAACTCAACATGAGGTCAGATATTATGGGTCAATTGCAAAATCCACACACATCACACAGACAGTATAGAAAACCACCAAACAAACTTCAGGTACTGCTCATGCACTACACAAACATGCTACACAGACACTACAAAAATACATACTTTACAGACATATACTAGGCACACTACACTCTATACACATGCAGACTACAAACACACACACACACACACACACACACACACACAAACACACACACACACACACACACACACACACACATACACACACACACACACACACACACACACCCACACGCGAACACACACAGACTAGACAATACACATCCTAAAAAGACACAGTAGACACCCTAAACTCCACGGCTTTTGGTGTACATCAAGATCGAGGTATCCTATGTGACTGACATACACCCACAACTCATTCTCGACTGAATGTACATATAGAGGACTCATCGATAATGTTTGAGGAGAGGTTAGGGTGATACCAGAAATATCTTTATCTATTTATTTATTGATTCATTTATTTATTTTCAACCATTTGGCCTCTTTTGCGCGTCATAAGTCCCTTAAAACACATGAAACTCGGCAGACGTTGATCTCATCAATCTGAATAATTTTCACTGTGCATGTCATTGGCCTAACTCAACATGAGGTCAGATATTATGGGTCAATAGCAAAATTCACACCCAATAGGAACACACACACATTCTTAACACCACACACATACTATCCTTGGTGGACAACCAGATCTGGGTATAGTATGTCTTGTCCTGTGGTTTTAATTTACCGGGGAGTAATTGGTGGTACATAATCAAAATTAAATCTCTGGTTTATATTCAATGCCCGATGTACCAAAGTACCTTCTTGTTTTCAACCTTCAACTGGTGGGTCTTGGTAAACTCCTAGACCCACTGTTCTGGCTGAGGCTCTGGGCCTTTGGGGCTTGCTTTGGGAACAAGGCTAGATGAAAGCCAAAAGATCATGCAATCCTTGAGAATACCTCCTATAGTATACTGTGTAGGTCTACCTGTTTGTTAAACACTGGAGAAGAGGGTTGTGATTGTTTCAGATAAGCTTAGAACCTATTGCACTATATGCGCAACAAGATGGCACAATTAAACCACACATTTCAACAAACATACTGCAGCGGTCTATGGAACTCTCAAGACCTAGCACTTCATAGAGCACTTCAGCCTTATCCGGCTGCATTTCACTTCTGTGCGTCATGAGTGGCTCCTAACAAAGGTTGCGGGAGGTAGAAAAGAGAAGAAAAAAAAAAAAGCTGAGACAGGCAGTTGGAGTAAAACACACATTCTGAACACATATACACAAACATATATTATACATATTATACACACACAAACACACATACATATCCTACTCTGACACATGCATACACATGCACAAAGACACACAAGGACACACACACAGACACTTATCTACTACTTATCCCTCTAAACTACTTATCCTTCACATACAGTAGACACAATGACCTGCTCAAGCACCTGCAAAATTACAACCTTATGACATATTTGTTTAAGAGGTATTAGCGTGCTAAAAAGGCACACAGATTGTGAGGTGCGCCCAAGTGGCAATCTCACAGGTGCTTGAGCTAGCTCATCGTTGCTTGAAACTATTTTTCTTTTATTTATTTTAAACGGCCATAGCGCCAACTTCTTGCCTTTCATCTTCAGAGAGGTCCACTCTTCAAAACCGGAGCGGGGTATACTATGTGCTGACCTGTGACCCATGAATGTTCCTCACCTGACTATGCGGTCCCCATCATGATGTTGCTGGCATGCTGCACAGGATGGCTTGAGCGAGCTTGAGAAGGTGTTTATCTTAATCGACTGGAGAGTGACCTGCCATTACGCGACCGAAATTAAATCTTCATTGTATCTTCAAAGGCCTGATGTACCAATGTGTTATTGGCTTCAAACTTCAGCGAGTGGTTCTTGGGCAACTCCTAGGCTCATTGTTCTGGCCAGTTTAAGGAATACACACACACATCCTGAACATACACACACACATATACAAACACACACATAGAGACACTTACAATACACTCTATACAGAGTATACACACATACTACACACACAAACACTACCCATCCTAGACAAACAATGACCTGGCCCAGATTGAGTGACAGCTAGGAATAGTGCACCAGAAATACACATCCAGCCAGATCTTATGTCATATTTATATAAGAGGTCTTAGTGTGCTGAAAAGGCGCACATGTTGTGAGGTGCACCCAATTGGTGAAGACGCAAGTGCTTGGGACTGCTCATCGTTGCTTGTAACACATTTTCTACTTTTTATTTTAAAAGGCCCCGGAAAACACCCAAAATGACTTTATATACAATTTCATGCTCAAAATGTCCACATGAGTAACGAAAAAAGTTGTTATTCAACATGTATGCATGAATGCATGTATGATTGGGAAATCATCATTCCTTTGACTTTTATGCTGCTGCTGCAGAGGTAAAGCGTTTGCCGTGTTCTCAGCTCTGTAGGAGCTCAGGAAAGCGGTTTTCTCACACAACTTATGCATTTTTTGGAACACCCTGTAAAAATAAGTTCATATAGAGTTTTCATGATTAAATGAGAGAAAAAATGTTATTTTAATGAGTTAAAGCGTTTGCCGTGTTCCTAGAGGTGTACACCCTCAAGAACATGGTTTTCTGATACAGTTTTCAAGTTCAACATGTGAAAAAGAATAACAAAAAAGTTGTTATTCAACATGTAGCTGGACGGCGGTTTTCTTACACAAGTAAAATGGTCACAAGTTGGTCATTTGTACCAAGTGCTGAAGAACATGGAATTCGTGAAAAAGAATCTTTTTTTATAAATGACATTCGTTTCGATTAGTTTTTTAACGAATGTTTTCACTCTCCAGTTCAGTGGGTGCACAAAGCCGGCAAATTTGTTCAGCTTAAAATCACAGAGATCTTGCAAGAATTCGTTAAGTAAAATAAAGTTCAGAAAAATATTTTTTGACACATTAGTAATGAATTAGGATTTCGGATGTGATTGTTTTCAGAAGAATCTTTAGATCAGCTCCGTCAGGTAATTCAAAATAAGTTTGCAATTATATGACGTTTTCTTCATGTTGGTAATAAATAAGTAAAAATAATCAGATTTTTACTTCATGTGAAACCTGATTTACACACGTTTTAAAAAATGTTCAAATGAATGAAATAATTTGCAATTTTTCAAGTATGATAGAATGCGTTATTTTTGCATTAAAAATCCGTTTCAAATGAAGTATTCAAATGAAGAATTTGAAATAAATCTATAAAAAATAGAGTATAATAAGAAAATAGAAAATGGAAATATATATATATATATATATATATATATATATATATATATATATATATATATGTGTGTGTGTGTGTGTGTGTGTGTGTGTGTGTGTGTAAAATATACACAACTATATACAATATAGATGATATTGCTATTTTTATAGATTAAAGTGTCGACTAATGTTTTATTGCTCCTTTCACATCTTTGCAGTTGATCGGCACACTATCCATTTCTGAAGGTCATGCAGAAATGCAACAGGAATGTAATACACACAAGTCAGGTGCATGTCCCTAACCCCAGTGCATTAAGTGTGCTGCCTCCTCCTATAACCTGGCAATGATGGATCAAAATGGGGGAAAAAGGTAAAAGGCCCGAGGCCTTCCTGAAACCCCTCCTTGGACAATGCCTGTCTGAGGGTTGCTATATCCATCAATAGCATCTGAAACTGACCGCAGGTCTGACGAGACGCCCCACTGAATTTTAACATATTGCTAAGCAGAGGAAAATAAAATAACGAACACTTCTTCAGTAGGTGGTGAGCATAGTCAGAAGAGCCAAGCACCAAATCACCAGCATCCCAGCAATCAGCGTGCCAAAAGGTCTTCACATAGGTTTTCACATGAGTAAGAACACAAGGCGAGGGGGCCTTAGCTTGTTGTTTACTTTAAGTGTGGTACAAGGTATCACAGCACCCTGGATCATCAACTGTAAACACTGGTCGGTGGATCGAAGCTCTGTCAGATCTCACGGACCTTGGAAATATCAGCGCAATCAGGAACCCACTTGTGATAAAGTCCATAGAAAGCAAGTTACTTGAGTTTGTGAAAAGGCAGTGGTTGGTCTATATGACAGATCCTGCAAATTGCATCACACTAGAGAAACACTTTGCCGTGCACTACTAGAATTCCTAAAGAAAGAAGAAGTTCTTCATAGAGCAGCTCAAAATCTCAGAGAAGGCAGAAAGGCCAGAAAAGAAGTCCGAGAAGTATACCTTCACCAGAACGACAAAGAAGGTTTCTACAGAAAGTGGATGCGTCCTATGTGGAGAAGAGAAGCATAGAGACAAAATCTTCTGCAAAAAGTTAAAAAAACTAAAACTAGCAGAGAAGTTAATCCATTGTAAATGAACTGGGTGCGTGTAAAAAGTGCTTAGGATGTCACAAGGATGGTGACAGGTGCAACAACATCTATCTTTGCAGAAGATTATAAAAGGGGAGCCTCGTCAGACCACCATTATCTTCTTTGTCCAACAGGGGACCGCAAGGACATGGGTGGGGGAAGAGCCACCACCAAAGACCCCAGGAAAGGAAGCAGATTTACAGACGAGCAGGAGGAGCTTTTGGCTGAACTCTCACCAGAACTAGCAGAAAAGTTTGAGAGCATTCACCAACAAGGCTAAAATGGTAGACTGTTCTGAGCGAGACAAAATGGGACTTTTAGTCGGGAGTGGATTAAAAGAACGCCCTGTTATAATGATGTTGATGGAAGTAACTGCTAATGCAGGACAAAAAATTGGCACTCTAATAGATCTGGCCTCAGACGCAAATTCTATTGCGCACAAAGCTGCTGATAGACTCCAGTTAAGAGGAGAGAAAGTTACATTGGTGGTTCATGGGGTTGGCAAGATGGCCATTAGAGTGAGCACAAAAAGGTACCTCCCTAGGATTTAGAGTCAAAACTCACGAGGGGACAGTGAAGGCTCATCATTTGATCTGTTATGGGTTAGAAGAGATTGCCAAAGTCCACAAAAGTGTAACTCCAAAGCAACTTCAAAAATTCTTTCCAGATGTAGATCTCAAAGAATGGAAAAAGCAGGAGAAGATAGAATTCCTTATCAGCCACTGAGAGGGGAGACTCGCATCGCAAAGAATAAAAGTCATGGAAGATCTCATCCTATGGGACAGTCAGATGGGGAGATCTATTGCGGGAGCACACCCAGATCTGTTTGAGAAGGTGATTATGACAGCACATGAGTCTAAGACGCATTTAGCTCGGTCCATGGGAGCAGCTGCAATCAAATATGAGAACATCTTTGAAAAGGCTGAAGTTCCAAATATTCCCAAGTTAAAGTCTTCCCTGGAAAAGTCATAAGGCTTGAAAAAAAGTTCCCTGCCAAGTAACCAGGATTTCCTTGAGTGGTGGACGTGGGACAGTATCACAGCTGCCTGTGAACCAAAGTGTGGTGGGAGCCGTTGTGGTAACTGTCAATCTGGAGGAAAAGAAATGATTCCAGCAGAAGAGAAGGAACTTGAGATCATAAGAGACAGTCTCACCTGTGTTGAAAAAGATTCCCACAGTAAGTCTCCACACTGAGATACAAAGTATCCATTGATTTTGGACCCATCCACACTTCCAGACAACAGAAGCTTTGCAAAAACAAAAGCTTTCCTAAGAATAGAAAATCAACTCAAAAGAGAACCAGAATGGCTCAGGTCCATGATATGGTCGAAAGAGGAGCAGCAATGAAACTCACCAAGGAAGTGATTGAGAAGTCGATGGGACCAGTTTGGTATGACATCCTCACAGTCCACAATGACAAGGAGAGACTTCCATTAGCTTCTCAAAAAGGGAAAAGAAAATGAGAACAGGTCAGAACCTTCTTGAAAGCGAAATGAAACTGAATACGCCTGACGCCTTGACCAGGAGACAGCTACTAAGCCAGGTT